>CM052445.1:22390464-22418910 GCA_028533085.1 Varecia variegata | reverse complement strand
TCAGCCTCCCGAGTAGCTGGGACTACAGGCATGCGCCACCATGCCCGGCTAATTTTTTTCTATATATATTTTTAGTTGGCCAGATAATTTCTTTCTATTTTTAGTAGAGACGGGGTCTCGCTCTTGCTCAGGCTGGTCTCGAACTCCTGAGCTCAAACAATCCGCCCGCCTCGGCCTCCCAAGTGCTAGGATTACAGGCATGAGCCACCGCGCCCGGCCAATACTTATTTCTTTATCCTGGTGCTTACCCCAGAGTGAAGAGAAAGGGCATGTAAGTATGATAGTTTTTTTTTTTTTGGCTCCAAGATATACTAAGACTTTAATTTACAATAAATAAAATTTAATTTTTGTGTCCTTTAATATCACTAGCGAATTAAGTCATGGTTATATATTATTTTAGAATTGGTTGAATGTAAACTTGTTTTGAAAGATAATTGCAATTTTGGTATATATTGTTTCAATACTACAATACTACCTGAAGACTAGGTGAATGTTGAAGTTGCCGGAGTAGGAATGTGAGAGTGTAGAGGGTAGAAAATGTGAAGAATTTTTGGCAAGAATTTTTTAAAGTTCTTTAAAAAATACTACAGAATATTTCAAACGTGTACCAAGGTAGAGAGAACAGAATAATGAATACCCTCATCCACCTGTAACAATTTTAACAATTGTCAATCAAGGCTGATCTAATTTCATCTTTAACTACCCCTCACTATCCCCCTTCCTCTGACCCCTGATCATTCTGAAACAAAACTCAGACAAGATACCATTTCATCAAGGTAGACTTTATATTAGACATGTAGCATAGTATATTCTAGTGTCTGTGAATGTCTCTTTTTCCTTAACTTAATAGGTTGGCATGTATATGGACTCTTGCAGCGTTCTGATAAGAAATATGATGAAGCCATTAAATGTTACCGAAATGCCCTCAAATTAGATAAAGATAATCTACAGATTTTGAGGGATCTCTCTCTGTTGCAGATCCAAATGAGAGATCTTGAAGGTTACCGAGTAAGTACTTTAGTTTTAAATGCATGTGTTTTTACAGTAGGTTTAAGTGTGTGAATTCAGAATGAGGTGAGCTTAAAACAAGCTCTTGGAGATTTGATTGCTCCATATGGTCTGTACTAGAAGGGGAAAGTCACCTGGGACATTCTCCCTCAATATTTATGGAACTTCCTACTTGAGCATAAAAAAGAATAATTGTTTATTCAACTAGAATATCTATGTGCAAATGTTGTATTGTAAGATTCTTTGTGGGTTTGACATTTACAAATTTGGTAAAGTAATAGAGCTTTTATAATTGAAATCTAGACATAAAGATAAATTAACTTTTTTTATTATTGGTTAGTAAATGTAACAAAATGTGAGAAGGATTGCCATAAATCAGTCTTTCTGTAGTTCAGACCTCTTCAGACTTGCATCTTCAGCTCTTTGGTGGGCATCTCCATGTGTTCGTTCCACTTAGTATCTTAGAATCAGTGTGCCCAGAATAGAATATTCTATTATGTAAAGGAGGCCACCAAGTCTTAACAGTTCTCTTTAAATACATTCTTCATATATTTCTTATTTTTGCCCTCTACTGTCATATAAGGCCTTATACCCTATGCCTAGAATTTTGCAGCAGTTTCAGAGCCTCTGCTGAACTTAATAATGGCACCATTCTTCAAGGTGTGTGGTTTTTTTCTTTAGCAGTGTTTAGGAGCCTGGGTGTGGTGGGAGTTAAAATCAATTGTCTTTAGGAATGAGACATAGAAATTAACACTATTGGTAGAACAGTGGTTGCTAAACTGGATTGCAAAATAAATGAAGTTAAAAGAGAGCTGGGTGTGGTGGTGGCCTGTAGTCTTGGTTACGTGGGAGGCTGAGGAGAGAAGATCACTTGAGCCTAAGAGTTCAGGCCAGCTTGGGCAACACAGTGAGACCCTATCTTTAAAAAAAAAAAATGCTGGTGGTAAAACTGTGAAGAGCCCAGAGGACTAGGCTGGGCGAGGTGGCTCACGCCTGTAATCCTAGCACTTTGGGAGGCTGAGGTGGGCGGATCGTTTGAGCTCAGGAGTTTGAGACCAGCCTGAGCAAGAGCGAGACCCCGTCTTTACTAAAAAAAATAGAAAGAAATTAGCTTGACTACTAAAATCATATAGAAAAAATTAGCCGGGCATGGTGGTGCATGCCTGTAGTCCCAGCTACTCGGGAGGCTGAGGCAGAAGGATCGCTTAAGCCCAGGAGTTTGAGGTTGCTGTGAGCTAGGCTGACGCCATGGCACTCACTCTAGCCCGGGCAACAGAGTGAGACTCTGTCTCAAAAAAAAAAAAAAAAAAAAGAAAAAAAGAAAAAAGAACCTGGAGAACTAGAGGTACTGGCATGTCAAAGAACAAGGGTAGGAATATCAGCAAGTGAGGGTGTTGGCAGCACAGGACCTGTGGGTAGAGTTAGATATCTGGATTTATGATTTCGGGATGGTAGTAAATTCTAGGGTGTGGTTGTAGAAGTGACTCTCTGAATTGGGTGGAGGACAAGATTGTTAAAGATGAGGAGATCTTGCAACTTAGAGCATAGGTTGTTGGATGGATGATCCACATTAGAGTTACATTTGCCCAGGATAATGGCAAGATTTGGCAGAGAGAAAACTGACCTAGACTTTAATGGAGTATTGGAAGTAAGGGAGAAACAAGAGTGAAAATAGGAGATAATCAGATATTTGACTGTTTCTCCTGGCTGCATCCATCCTGTATCGGGGGCTAATTGTAACAATGTAATATGTTGTAAATAATATATATATATATATATATATATATATTTTTTAGGAGACAAGATACCAGCTTCTTCAGTTGCGACCAACACAACGTGCTTCCTGGATCGGATATGCTGTTGCATACCATTTGCTGAAAGATTATGATATGGCCCTAAAACTACTGGAAGAATTTAGACAAACTCAGCAAGTAAGAACTTTCTTTCAACATTTTCTTCTATGTTCACAAACTAAACTGCTCTTGCCCCCAAATGTGAATTAAAGTCTTTGAAACCTATGGAAAAACTTGAAAAAATTTATGAAGTAGTTGGAAAACATTAAAATGTGTTAGGTTATTAAATATGAAATGTCCGATTTCCGTAAGTACTAAATTTCACAGTTGATATCTCTGACATTTCACCCTGACATTTCTTGTTTTATTTTTATTGCGAAGGTACATCCTCAGTCTTGTAAATGCATGTTTTGGGCTTGTGATTATCTTTTAAAGTTTTTTTTAGAGTGTTTTGTGGAACCATGGATAGGTCAAAAATTCGTGTTATTCTCTTTGGAACACTTACTGGTTTGATAGTACCCTCCTAGATTGTTCCTTTTTCCTCTTTGGTCAATCTTTGTCTTTTTATTCTACTTTCTGTACATTTCTTTGATTTTCTTCTTGCTTTTAAATTTTATTTGAAAATATCATACATTAAAATTGACCCTTTTTTGGTGTGTAGATCTATGAATTTTAGCATGTGTGTAGGTTCATGTAACCACCACCACCACCACCACAGGCAAGAATGAGCTGCTTTTAATCCTTTTGCTAAAATTTTTATCTGCAGTTATATTTTTAATTTTAAAATACCTCTTTTTTGTCATTTTTTTCTTTTTGTTCCCCACCCCCCCCTTTAGTTAGCATCCCATTCTCTGGGGCTGTCTACTGTTTCTGGAGAGGAGCTCTCCACTTTTTGGATGGGATGAGTTCCTGGTAACAGGGTATTTATTCTACACATGGATTTGGCTGCTGCATAGTTGATAGAGATGATGTGGGGTTGGGTCACATACTGACTTTCAGTTACTCTCCCAACCTTGAGCCCATGTCTCATTCCCACCCCCTCTGTTTATCAGTCATTTCATAATCTTGATCCTCTCT
The DNA here is from genome assembly GCA_028533085.1 of Varecia variegata. Classification (NCBI taxonomy): domain Eukaryota; kingdom Metazoa; phylum Chordata; class Mammalia; order Primates; family Lemuridae; genus Varecia; species Varecia variegata. The sequence continues at coordinate 22,415,032 of CM052445.1, read as the reverse complement.
GGGCTTGGGCTTCATCCATCTTACTTCACTTATTCTTCATGTACATTCCATCTTCCAGAAATTTGTTGGAATCTTATATGGTATGTTCTATTTATTTTTATGGGTTTTATGTATTGTTTAATCAGCTCTTATTTTTGTTTATTCTCATAAGGGAGGAAATAAACTGTGGTAAGGCCGCCATCTTAGATTCTTAGCTTTTTACCTCAAACTAGAGAATTCTTTTTTTTTGTCCTTGAGTTGAAGCAACCAGTCTTAATCAGTAAAATTCTTTATTAGACTAGTTCTTTGTCTTTATCCAAGAGTCAAGTCCTAACCAAGATAGAGTACTATATCTCATTTGGTGAGCTTGACAAGAAACTTTGCTTTTAAACACAAAGTTATCACATTTTGATGGTTAAATTTAGGTGTTTTGGAATTTTCTTCTTTTTTTTTTTTTTTTTTTTTTTTTTTTTAAGAGATAGAGTTTTGCTGTTGCCCAGGTTGGAGCCCCGTGGCTATTTACAGGTACAATCATAGTGCACTACAACCTGGAACTCCTGGGCTCAAGTGATCCTCCTGCCTCAGCCTCTGGAGTAGCTGGGACTACAGGCATGTGTTACTGTGTCCAATAACATTGGTTTTTTTAGACATAATGCTATTGTATACTTAATAGATTACAGTATAGTGTAAACATAACTTTTATATGCACTGGGAAACTAGAAAAAATTTGTATGACTTGCTTTATTGCAGTGGTCTGGAACCAAACCCTCAGTATCTCTGAGCTATGCCTGTAATTGATTTTTGTTTATTGATCTTTTATTTGGTGACCTTGCTAAACTCCTTTATTAGTTCTGGTAGTTTTTTGGTAGATTCCTTAGGATTTCAACCATTTTTAAACTTAGATGTAGGATTTGCTGACCTATTCACTTGGCTATAGACAGAAGTACAGTCCTTTAATATGTTTTAAAGAGTGTTTTCATCTTTGGTGCAGTTAGTTACTCTTCTGTTTGTATCTACTTATGAGTTGCTTTCTTGTCTGGGTAAATGATTCTCCCAAGAAGGCAATTTAATTAAAGATCTGTAATTGCTTTATGTAACTATACAAATAATTTGGTCATTCTTTTTCAGGTTCCTACCAACAAAATAGACTATGAATATAGTGAACTGTTACTATACCAGAATCAAGTGATGAGAGAGGCAGATCTATTTCAGGAATCTTTGGAACATATAGAAACCTATGAGAAACAAATATGTGATAAACTTTTGGTAGAAGAAATTAAAGGTAAGTTGACTTGCTTTTTCTTTTTTAATGGCTTCAATGAAAAACTATTTTATTCTGTCCTAACACTTAAGTAACACTTGCTGTGTATCAGGCAAGGTTCTAAGCACTTTATTAGTAAGCCATTATTAATTAATTTAATCCTCATAACAATTCTGTGGTTTAGTTGTATCCATTTTAGAGATAAGGGGAACTGAGGGGTTAAGTGATTTGTCCAAGATCACACAGCTTAGTAAGCTAACCAGTGCTGGATTTGATTCCAGATTTCATTCCCTTTAAGTAGTATCTTATACTGCCTTCATATCAACTATATATCTCTGTATGTATATATAAGGGTTAAATACAATGGGAATAGTAATTAATGATACTGAGATCATAATGAAAGCAAGAGTCATTTCTTTTCGGTATGGGCCGATTATGAAGGCAGGATCCTATGAATAGTTTTAACAGTGTTCATCAACAAAGGGTGAAACAAAATTTTTCACAAAGCTTCAACATCAATTACCCTTTCCCTAAGTAGTATTGGATTGAATGTCCAGCTACAATAATAGTTTATGAACTAAAGTTTCATGTAGTTTCAGGACCTTTAAAGCTTAATAAAAATAATAGCTAACATTTTTTTTTAACTCTTCTGTTTCAGAGTATGGTAATTGCTTAAACTGCTTTATTTCATTTAATTTTTTAGCACTTTTAAGGTGGGTGCTATTGATTATCCTCATCTTATAGTTGAGGAGACAGAGGCTTGGAGTGTTTAAGGCCTTGTGCAAAGTCACCCAGCTTTTTAAGAGTTAGTTTTTAAAGACATCAACGCATCCTTCTGACTTCAGAGGCCTTACTTTTTTTTTTTAGCAGTCTTTATTTTTCAGAACTGTTTTAGTTTCATAGTAAAATTGAGCAAAAGGTACAGAGAGTTCCCATACATCCCCGTCTCTGTCCACCCACAGCCTCTCCCATTGTCACATTCTTTGGGTTTTGACAAATGTATAATGATGTGTATCCACCATTATAGTATCATACAGAGTAGTTTCACTGCCCTAAAAATCCTCTGTGTTCATTCCTTGCTCCTCCCAACCCCTGGCAACCACTGATCTTTTTACTGTCTCCATAGTTTTTGCCATTTTTAAATTGTCGCGTAGTGTGAATCATACAGTATGTGGCTTTTTCAGATTGGCTGCTTTCACTTAGCAATATGCATTTAAGTTTCTCCATGTCTTTTCATGAGCCCCTTACTTTTAACCTCTGTACTTTCTTGTTAATGTATAGCACCTGACTGATGTAGTTTTTATTGATTAATATTAATACCAATATTGATGACAACACTTTTTCAAGCTGTTGATAAAATGTGGGTAAATAATTAAGTATTCTTGTCTCTTTCTTGTTCCACTACCTGCAGTTGATGGGAGCAAAAAAAAAGCAATTATTTTTCCTTTCCTTTCTGATATAGTATAGCTATTTCCTGATGAAATCTTAACCCTCTCAGTTCGTTGTTTCTCCTTCTCTGTGTTTGTCATGTAATATCAATGGGGAATGCAGTTATTAAAAAGTAAATATGGGCTGGGCGAGGTGGCTCACGCCTGTAATCCTAGCACTTGGGAGGCCGAGGCGGGTGGATTGTTTGAGCTCAGGAGTTCGAGACCAGCCTGAGCAAGAGCAAGACCCCATCTCTACTAAAAATAGAAAGAAATGATCTGGCCAACTAAAAATATATATAGAAAAAATTATCTGGGCATGGTGGCGCATGCCTGTAGTCCCAGCTACTCAGGAGGCTGAGGCAGTAGGATCGCTTGAGCCCAGGAGTTTGAGGTTGCTGTGAGCTAGGCTGACGCCACGGCACTCACTCTAGCCCGGGCAACAAAGTGAGACTCTGTCTCAAAAAAAAAAAAAAAACAGTAAATATGATACTATGAAATCATTTCTAGTTAAAAAATTCTAAAAATTGCCTCATATTGTTAGGGTAATTTGGAGGCCATTAATTTGAATATATAGCCAGTGTTCTGTATTGCCTACAGAGATAGGTTATGATATTACTTTTTTCCGGTAACTTTTGTACTCCCAGAGACCTTTGATTGTCAACACATTTATTTCTTTTGTCATTAACTTTTTTGGGGGGACAGAGTCTCCATCTGTCGCCCTGGCTAGAGTGCGTCAGCCTAGCTTACAGCAACCTCAAACTCTGGAGCTGAAGTGATCCTCCTGCCCCAGCCTCCCAAGTAGCTGGGACTACAGGCGCCACCATGCCTAGATTTTTCTATTTTTAGTAGAGGCAGGGTCTCGCTCTTGCTCAGACTGGTCTGGAACTCCTGTCGTCAAGTGATCCTCCTGCCTTGGCCTCCCAGAGTGCTGGGATTATAGGCGTGAGCCACTGTGCCTGACTCTGTAGTCATTAACTTACTAAGAATTTTTTTTAAAACTTGTAAAAATAAAGTTAGAGGTTTTCACTTTTTTTATGAATACGCAGATATACTTATTTGTGCTGTGCATTCCTCTGGTAATAACCTTTGCTTCATGGTGGTAGCAGATAACAGTTGTCATCTGTTGTTAGCAGTTGTTTTTGGAAATGAAAAATATGCTGTAGTCTATTATATTTGGGATAAACAGGATAAAAATTGAACTGGGCTGAAAATAATTGTGGAGGAATGGGGCATATTTATAGTTTTAAGTAGCAGACTTTTATGTGTATTCATTTTGTACCAGGCAGTGTGCTAACCACTTGCTTTGTGTCATAAAGCTAGTTAGTGGTGGAGTTGGTAATTATACTTAGTTCAGTCTTACGCTAGAGCTTGAGTGATATATAATAAATAAATAGTAAAATAATAGTATATAAAACCACTATAATATGCTGCCTCCTCCAAGATGATGGATGCTGAAATAGTATGACCGAAGACATTTCAAAGGGTTATTTGTTTGAAATAGATTCTTTGGGGAATGGGAAATCTTGGGGACAGGAAGTTGAGGCATGTTCTTTTTTGAGAATCTCCCTTTTATCTTGGAGTAGATGTGCTTTGCATTGTATCTGAGAGGTGTAGGTCCTCAGTCTCCACACTCACTTTCAATTTGTGTGGCTTAGTATAATAAAAGGATTTGTATCTTCGAGCAGACCCGCATATGAATGTGGCTTTTGTGGCTTCCTGCTGTAAAGTGGTGGTTAGTGTTATAATTTTACTGACTTAAACTTCTCCAATTTAGTGACCTCTAAAGGAAACTAAGAGAATTGAGTGGAGAATTGTTTAATATATGAACTGATCAGGAAAGGGACATTCAAATCTTACAGTAAGAAAGTAGGGATATTTCATTAGAATTGTTTGCCGATCTAATTTTGCTGTGTGTATGTGGTGGGGAGTGGTCTGTAGGTATCTCGAAGAATATAAAAATGTGTGTGATGCAAAGGTTTTTTTACTAACAAATTAACATGCTACATGTATATTTGGGATGTGAGAGAGAGCCAAAAATGAAAGTGCAAAAGGGTGTTCAGTTCTGAAGGCAAGCAGTGAATTAATCTATGCTTAGTTATATAAATTGCAACACGTCCCACGGGGAAGCACATACAGTTTTGTCTTTTATAAACATCTGTTCACTAATAATCGTTAGTGAAATCTCTGGGATCAGAAAGGTATTTAATGTTTAAGTAAAATGAATGTGTTTTAAACTTAATTTTAGGGGAAATATTGTTGAAATTGGGAAGATTAAAAGAAGCCAGTGAAGTATTCAAAAACTTGATTGATCGGAATGCAGAGAATTGGTGTTACTATGAAGGCTTGGAAAAAGCTCTACAACTTAGTATGTAATGATTTTTCTTCTCTAATTTCTCTAACCAATGTTTGAAGTATAATAAAATGTAAAGTTGGTAATAATACTTGAGAACAAGTAATTTTAGCATTACTGCTTGTTTTTCCATTTAGTAAAATTATATATAGGTTAAACATGAGAGAGAAAATGAATTCAAATAATTACACTTCAGTGTAAATGCTTACAGATAATTTTAGATTCCATGACCCATTAAAATCTTACCAATTTAGAATAACTAGAGAGATGGGGAGGAGAATGAGCATTCTCTTTCTGGGAAATGTTATAATTATTTAATATTTTTAAATCATTAGAGGTTCATGACCCTCAACCTCTAGAATTGGGCCAAAGAATTCTTGCCAAGAGTCTGTTGTATATAGTGCCAATGAAAATTGGTGAAAATGAAAATTATTTTCTTAATTTCAAACTAGGCTAATTTATGCACAGCAAAATATTTTGCATTTTCTTTTGAAATTAGCCTTGATCCTTTGCCGAAATTTACGGTTATTCCAAAATTTCACTAATATTTTCATAATTCAGTATTGGTAGGAACAGTTAATATTCCTAAAATCATATTTAATCATTTTCTTTTTTGCTTTGTTTTGGTTGTGACAGAGTCTTACTGTGTCACCCTAGGTAGAGTGCAGTGGCGTCATCGTAGCTTACTGCAACCTCAAACTCCTGGGCTCAAGCGACCCTCCTGCCTTAGCCTCCCAAGTAGCTGGGACTACAGGCGTGTGCCATGTCGCCTGGCTAATTTTTCTATTTTTAGTAGAGATAGGGGTCTCACTCTTGTTCAGGCTGGTTTCAAACTCCTGAGCTCAAGTGATCCTCTCACCTCGGCCTCCCACACTGCTAGGACAGGCGTGAGCCACTGCATCTAGCCCATATTTAATCATAAATAAATATATTCCTGAAATAATTATGAAACAGGCTTGAGGATGTTGAAACAGCAGAATTTTTAAATTTAACAAGTACATTAGGCCGAATGTGGTGGCTCCTATAAATCCCAGCCCCTTTGGGAGGTAGTGGTGGGAGGATTGCTTGAGGTCAGGAGTTCAAGACCAGCCTGTACAACATAGCAAGATGCCGACTCTGCCAAAAAAAAAAAAAAAAAAAAGTATGTTAGATAGGTGGCTGCCCATATATTCATTAATAGTAATATGAACTATGAGAAAATTTATTTGTTGTACCCTAATCATTGTTATTAATTAATGCATGTTTTCTGTTTATATTTAAAATTTAATACTATAAGTTGTTAAAATTTTTATTTTCTTAAATAACTTTTTAAGAAAATGCTTAAAATATTGATTAGATTAATAATCTGTAAAATACACGGCAAAGGTCCTGTGCTGAATGGTGGAAATGTGAGATAACTATGAATATTCTCTAAAATAGTACTTACTGCCTTGCAGTTAATAAAATAAAAGTATTTTAATGTTTTAGTAAAATGGATGTAATATGTTCCATATGTCAGGATCCTTGGTTACTATAAAATGTATTGATTACAAAACTAATTATACCACTTTATCGTTTTAGGTTCCTTAGGACCTTTTCTTCCCCATGGTAAGTTCTGGAGCTCCAACTTGTGACTTCAGATAGGACATTGAAATGGTTTAGTTTTGTCTTAATGTTCATTTAACTACATTTCTAAGACTTGTTATATCTGGGGTAGTGGAGAAATTTTTTTTATACTTCAGCCTGTCATTCTCTAAGATTAGGCATAAACATGAGAACTATTACTATTATTATTATTTTTTTTTTTTTTTGAGACAGTGCTGTGCTTTGTTGCTCAGGCTGGAAGTACGGTGGTGCAATCACAGTTAACTGCAACCTCAAACTCCCGGGCTCAAGTGATCTTCCCATCTCAGCCACCCAAGTAGCTAGGACTACAGGTGCATGCCACCACGCCTGGCCGATTTTTAAAAAAATTTTCTGTAGAGACAGGGATCTTGCTGTGTTGCCCAGGCTGGTCTCCACTCCTGGCCTCCAGTGATCCTCTCATGTCAGCCTTCCAAAGTTCTGGGACTATAGGTATCTTACAACACCTGGCAAGAACTATTTTTTAAAAAAATACATGTATTTTTATTGTCTTCAAGTAAATTTTAGTTTAAGGGTCTTTAATCATTCATGAAATCTCTAAATCTTTAACAGAATGTGAAAATTGTTTTTCACATGTCCCAGGTTTTAAAATCCAACCACATTGGAGCTCCAAAACATATTATTGGGGGAAGGAATGAGTCTAAACAAAATCAAACTTTACCTTTTAAAGTGCAGTGTTTACAATCTTGATAGTAAACACTCCATTATTATGGAGATACCTTGTTTGCTAGCACCAAGGGTTATTCTTAGAATAATTATATATCTGTGGTCTGAATTAAAGTCCACTTTAAACCTTACAGTTTCAAAACAGGTTTGTTTGCTTTTTCTTGAAATTCTGCTATAAATTGCTTAAATAAAGTAATGTATGTGATTTCTCTTGGTAAATTATGCAAGTTACTGTTTTAGAATAATGAACTGCGCCCAGATTCTACTCTGTATATTGTTGCTGCAGAGTAACATAGTTTATATTTAAATCCTCTGTGTGGTACAATAAAATTAGGAGAGAAGGTACAACTTTTTGTTAGAGGTATATTTTATATCTTTTGTGAGAAATGATAGCCACTTTAAAGAATCAATGGGGTTTTTTTATGATGGAGTTTCATTGGAATATTTTAAGTCTCAAAGCTACCATAGAAACTGAGTTCATCTTTTAAAATATAAAACATTTGCAATTGTGATCCTAAAACTGTTGCTTTTTTAAGCCTAATCAACAGGCTATAAACTTCATTGGAATATATGTAGGCTTTATTGGTTTAGAATGTTTACATAAGATATGTTATAAAGGATATATTATAAAAGGATTTTCTTTTTCATAAGTTTTGTGCTAAGGAATATAAGAGAAATGCAGCGTATGTTAAGCATATATTAAGTCTGTGTGGCTTGTGTGTATGTGATTCGAGTTGTATCTGTTGTGATGAAAGAAAGACGTTTTGGATTTCTCTGGAGATAAAGTTTAAAATGGTAACTTACTGATTATAGTATTTCACTACCACAGGATTTTTAATGTCATACTTACCAAAATTGAAAGCAGCGTTAGTGTTGTTAATATAATTTTTATCTATAACATAGTTTTTAAAGTTTGTTAGCCTTTTGTGATAGATGAAAGTTTTGATGCTATGAATCTCATCCATATTTACTGATAATAGGCACTTTAGAAGAGAGGCTTCAAATTTATGAAGAAATTAGTAAGCAACACCCCAGAGCAATTTCACCTAGAAGATTACCTTTGAATCTTGTCCCAGGTAATATTAGGATATCTTTTGTAATACTAATACTTATTTGTTGAAATTACTCGATGTTATTCATATTTTAAAAACTTGTTTCTGGTATAGAGTTTACATCTATACCAATCTTGGGGTTGAGAGTGACCATTTATGAATTTAGTATGCATATGCTAATAAGAGTGTTACACTTTAATGTATGGCTCAAATGTTGGTTTTAAGTATTTGAAGTTGTCTATATAAGACTGCTTAAGTTGATCTTAGGAAGTGGAGAGTAGAATGATAAACACCAGAGGCTGTGGTGTTGGGGCAGGGTCGGGGGGATGAAGAGAGATCGGTTAATGGTTACAGACATAGGTAGAAGGAGTAAGTTCCAATGTTCCATAGCAGAAGAGGGAGTCTGTAGTTTAAAATAATGTATTAATGTTCTCAACGCATAGAAATGATAATATTTGAGGTAACGGATACCCCAGATACTCTGACTTGATCATTACACATTCCATTGCATGTAACAAAATACCACATGTACCCCATAAATATGTACAAATATTATGTATTAATTGAAAAAAATGCTTTTCTTATGTGACATTTTTATAAAAGCACCACATTTAGAGGGTAAATAAAATTCCCTAGAATTGCTGACAAATTATATGAGGTATTATAATTTAAGTGGTAGAAGTATGAAAGTTTTATATCTTCTATTTAGAGTATAAATTCAAAGAAAATGTTGTGAGCTTCTTGTGCCCACCGCAGTGTTTAAGATAACATCATCATTTCCTTTGAAGGCCTCTCTCCTCAGAGTTAACCACATTCCTAAGTTTTGCTTTTATTTATAGAACTCCATGTATTTTGTATCCCTAAAAACAAAAACAGCTTATGTAAATTGGAATTCTCTGGTATGTATTCTGTGATTTGCTTTTATTGCACAGTAGTATATACATGACCTTGAACCAAGTTATGATACATAACTGAACTCGTTTACTTTTGGGCTGTCTAGGAGGTAGAGAGTGTATTAGCTCTTCAGATAGTTAACATCTTTGTTGATGATTTTAGTAAAAAATTGTATTTTTGTTGAAGTCTTTATTTTTAGTTGTGAGTGCTGTAGTTTATGACTTATTTATTAGGGCTTTTGGCATTTCTTTTTATATAAGTCAGATTCTAGAAAGCTCATATAACTTTTAAAATAGTCTGGGGAAGTGAGTGTGAGGTGGAGAATATTTTCTAATAAATTCTCCCTTACAGTGGAAAATACATGTTTAATTGGGTTATGATTCTATTTTTATTAAAAGATTCATGAAAATTAAAAATTTTTAGTTGATTCACTTAAAAATATATGAAATACTTCTTAGAAATGTATTGGATTAAATAGTAGATAGAAATTCATTTTCTACTAGTGCATTTCAGTTCCATAGGTGATGAGTGCTATTCTTCTGATCCTCCCTATTTTGTTTTGGTTTAGTAGAATACTGAAAGCACATTTCCCTGTTGTTTTCCAGGGAACATTAAGTCCAAGTGGATCAGAGTTAAACACAGCTATCAGGTTTCTACAGGACTTGTCAGAGTTTTTAATATACTTTTTGTGAGTTCCAAGATTGGAGTTTACTGTGTGGGGAAGAGCATTTCTCTAATAAAAGTGTTTTGTGGAAGATGCTTAGGCTCACGTTTCTGTACCTCTTCCTCCTCCTTTTTTTTTCCTTTTTGAGACAGGATCTCACTCTGTTGCTCTGACTGGAGTGCAGTGGTGTGATCATAGGTCACTGCAACCTCAAACTCCTGGGCTCAAGCAATCCTCCTGCCTCAGCTCCCAAGTAGCTGGGACTCACACCACCATAACTAGCTAACTCCTCTTTTTTTTTTTTTTTTTTTAAATAGCTTTCTGCAATATAATTCATATATCATAACATTTACTGTTTTAAAGTGTGCAATTAAGTGTTTTAGTTTATTCATAGAGTTGTGCGATCATCGTCACTATCTGCTTTCAGAAAACTTTCATGACTCCAAAAAGAAATCCCATACCCATTAGCAGCCATGCCCCAGCCCCCTTCACCCCCAGGACCCGACAGCCACTAATCTACTTTCTATACCTATGGATTTGCCTGTTTCTGGACATTTCATATAAATGGAATTATATCCTATGTGGCCTTCAGTGTGTGGCTTCTCCTTTTATCAGTCTCAAGGTATGTCTTGTGTTTTACTATGTGGGTAGGGATATTCTCTTAGGACCTTTCAGATGCATTCACATGCCTCTTAGGAAACAAAGAAGTCTTATTTAGCTATAAGATTACAAACAAGATTTATGTCCATAGTCAATGAAGTTTGCTAAAAGCTCTCAGTACGTGGCAGTGTACAGTCGGAAATACATTTTTACAGGTGTGATTTAGGTTAAAGTGGAACCATCCTAGACTCTCTGGGATATTCTGTCTTTGAAATGCTAAAAGGACTTGTTTTTACAATATAGATCCCAGTTGAGGGGTCTGATGGCTTGGGCTTCAAGGTCAGCATCACTGTGAGGTTCGTTCTTCTATTCTTTTTCTTTTGTTATTTTCTTTTTCTTCCTTCCCATTCTTCCCTTCCTTCATTTTGATAGGGTCTCACATAGTCATAGCTCACTGTAACTTCAAATACTTTGGCTCAAGGGATCCTCCTGCCTCAGCCTCCTGAGTAGCTGGGACTACAGGTGTCATCACCGCCCCTGGCTACTTTTTAAACATTTTTTGTAGGGGACAGGGTCTCACTATGTTGCCCAGGCTGGTCTCAAACTTCTGGCATCAAGCAGTCCTCCCCCCTCGGGCTCCCAAAGTGCTGGAGTTGCAGGTGTGAGCTACTATGCCCAGCCTCTTTCTAGTTTTTTAATTCTTTTTTGTTGATTTTATTTTTCTTTCTTTTAGATTTTTTTTCTCCTTCAGAACATGATACTTTCGGATCACTATGAAGTTCTAACATACATGTATTTACAAAGCTCCAGTGAATATATATAAAATTATGTAAATACTCAGTTGTATCTGCAGAAACTCAATGTTTCATGACTTCTTTTGCCTATATAGAAATATTTTTATGTGCAGTAAAAAAGTATTTTGGCATTATCAAAAGCAATAAGATCTTTTTCAAGAAACATGATGGAACTTGAGAATGCAAGGTAAAAGTTTTGAAAAAGTTCCAGTGTTTAGATAAAAAGGCTTGATATCTACAGAGCAGTAAGGAAATTCTCTAACACCCTAAAATATTAAGTGCTCTAGAAACAATGCAGAGATAAAGCAACTTTTCAAAATAATTAATTGAATTCATCACGTTCCATTATTCTTCACTAGCTGAGGGGTGGAGAGAAGGAAGGAGAGAATCCAGAGTGTTAAACACAGAATACTATTAATAATTAAATTTTGTTCCATTATTTAGAATGGATTTCCAGTGAATCAGAAATAGTCTGATCTTACAGTTTATGCTAATTATTTTAGCACTGGTTTTTGGGACATCAATTTTTATGTGAATCTGTGCTATATATCTAGATAAGAATTAAGCATAGTATCTATGCAGTCAGGTAACCTGTTTTGTTAATGGTAGTGTTAAACAGGCACATAATAGTTGATGGTGTTTTGTCTCTCTGAAGACAAGACTGGGGGGGGTGCTAAAGAATTAGTAAAAAATAAGTAGGAAGAAAGGCGATAATTTGTTTTTGTGTAAAGGGTTTTCTTATGTCTAAAAAAAGAAATTGAGATATATAAATAATCAGTAATTTGGGGGATATGGTGTGTGACTGAGCAGTGTGGGCTTCCTGTTTAGATGATACATTCATACAATTACAAATTAGAAGGGTACAGAAGGGTTTGAAAGTGAAGTCTGTTTCTTGTCTCTGTCCCCTGGCTACCAAGTTTACTTGCCTGAATACGTCCATTGCTATCAGTTGACAGTGTATTCTTCCAGAAATACACTGTGCATATACAAGCAAAAATGTGTGGAAGGTTTGTGTACAGCTTTCCTTTTTGCTCCTCCCTTTTTACAGAAGTAGTAGCATGGATTGCTCTGTACCTGGGTTTTCTTTTCACTTCACTGTATTTGGAGAACAGTCCTATTTCAGCACATAAAGAACTTCCTCATTCTTTCTCATACCTGTGCAGTCTCAATAAATCAAATCTGCCAGGATAATCTGAATAGACCAAGAAAGTTGGCCAAGAAGGAGGAGTTCAGAATATCTTCTAACATGAAGATAAAATGCTTGTTTTCTCTGTGGGTGATTGCGGGTATAGAAAACAGAGTCTTAAATGTAGAAATATAATAGTTGTCAGGTATCAGGGAAGATAGTGATAGATACATTTGTTGAGCGATTGCTGTGTGCCAGCCACACTGCTTACTGCTATACATTTTTTATAACTTTTGCCTTATACCAGTGCTGGGAAGATTTGATCTCTGAAACTACTTTTGATTTTTAAGGAAGTAATGATGTATATTTAACCTAGGATGAAGTATTATGCTGTTTCAGCAATCTGTGATTTTCAAAAGACTAACACTTTGTATACGATCTAATAAAAAATTAGAGATTATCTGAAAGCAGTCTTTATAGTTAATAGAGTTAATTTTTGTGACATCTAATTATATTGAGTATGCAAGTTTTGTTCAGTGCAATCACAGTAAATAAAAGTAACCACTTTGGGTTGTTAGATTTTGTTATGCAGTATTGTGGTTCATAAAGAAACCTTAGGAGGTCATTTCAGTCATCTATCTCACTTTAGGCTAAATAGTTCATGATGTGTGCATTTTTTTTTTTTCAAACGATTGGGTAAATCCATGTCCTTATATATTAACCCTTACTGTGAAAAAGTTCATGTCTTTGTATTTAAAACGAAACTTCTTTAAATATTTTCTGCTTTCAAAGAGTGGCACCAAAAATCTTTTGTAAGGGTTTATTAATAATAGAATTATTTACTTGATGTTTGCACATAAGAGTATTTATTTTAATTCTAACGTTAGAATACTCTGGGGCCCAGTCTAATGTCTAACATACACATTTTATTTTCATTTTTGGTCTCACTCATTAGAATGTTAAATTCTAAAATTCTATGAGGGCAAGATTTAAAAAATTATTTTTGTTTAATCACTGCTTTATCCCCAATACCTAAAACAATAGCTGACATGTAGTAGGTGCTTTATACGTCACTGTGGAATGAATGGATGTTGAAGTAAACCACAAGTTGATTTGGGAAAGCATTTGTAAACACCAATTTAGTGTTTATAAAAAGATATTTTAGCTACTACTTGAAGACAATGCTGATTACAGTATTCTACCGCAGAGTGCTTTATGAGTCGTCTGCAGGGTTTTGAGCTGTGGATAGTAGGACAGAGTCTGTGCTAGTCAGTGAGAGATTAGGAAAGATACTTGCTATTGTGGCTATATTCAGAATGGATAGTAGGTTACTTAACTCTCTACTTAAAGCTGCACAATCTTTTTGTTTACCTATCTTTTTAAGTGTTCCTTCATGATATTTTGAACCCAGATCTAGGGGAAAATATAGTTGCCAACTGAGGTATTTGGTGTTATGCTCTTTGGTGGTAAGAAGAAATAATGCAGACTGACGTTTTGGGTTTAAGAATTAGATGGGAGATAATTATTTCTGAGGGAGCTTTATTTTTATTTAGAAAATCATTTTAAGAATTGTTTGCATCAAAGTATAACAAAGTACGCTTTTGTTTCTAGGTGAAAAATTTAGAGAACTAATGGATAAGTTCCTGAGGGTTAACTTCAGTAAAGGCTGCCCACCCTTGTTTACTACTTTGAAATCTTTATATTACAATACAGAAAAGGTAAAATTCGTTATTTATTGAGTTTTGCTATAGTCTTTTTACTAACTTAATTATAGAAAGATGCCCATGTAAATGATATGCTATGATTTAATCATCTTCTCTGTTCTTGTAATGTTATTTACCTTACTTTTAGTGTAATAATAGATGTACTGAAATTATATGCCTGTAGTATACGTAGTATCAAAGGAAATGTCAATCTGTGTAATTTATTGAGTAAATGGTTTATAAAAGTACTAATGTATAAAAGTTGTTTATTTTTAGTGGGTATACTTTCTAGTAGAATTTTAAATTTGACATATTTTTGCCAGAGGTCTATATTTACTCCATGATTATTATTTTCTAGTATATAATTATGGATTTCTCAACTTTTTGTGCATGCTTTTAAAGTTAATAGCTTGGATAATCAGTGCTACAGTAAAATGCTATTTGGTCAACAGTACAAATTATTAGTTTTAACTAATAGGCTACATTTAAATAAATATAGTTTTCAGCTTTATTTTTTAATATAGTTTCTGCTTTTTTTCCCCTAGTGTCCCTTAGATTCAGTAGGAAGGAATTTTCTGCTTTTCAAAATTAGAAAATGGGTACTTAAATCTTGGTCTTAAATTAGAAAGATAGGCTGAGCATGGTGGTTCATGCCTGTAATCTCAGCACTTTGGGAAGTTGAGGCAGAAAGATCACTTGAGGCCAGGAGTTTGAGACTAGCCTGGGCAATATAACAAGACCCCATCTCAAAACACACACACACATTCTCCTCCTTTCTCTCTTTCTCCTCCATCACCCTCTCCCTCTCCCCCTCCCTCTCTTTCTCTCTCTCCCCTGTCCCCGGTGTCTCTCCCCCTCTCTCCTCCTCTCCCTGCTCCCTTTCCCCCCACCCAAATCTTATTTTTAGTCTGTATATAATAATTACTTGTTTCAGAAATGTGAAAACCTCGATGTAAAGTACTTACTCAAATAATGTATTTAAATGGCATCCATGGTATATCATGGCAACAGAAGAACTTTTTAGAAATTAGTTTTTATTTACTTTCCGAACTTTCAACTGTAACTTTGTTTTAGGTCTTTATCTTGGCATAGTTTTTTGCTGTCAGTATTTTCTCTTTCTCTTACCTTCTTTAGCAATTTTTTTCTTTCATGCAAATTAGAAACTTATGAATTAATATGGTTTAAATCTTCATTATTAAAACTAGAACAACAATTTAGGTTGCTACATATAGCATAAGAATTTCAACAGCTTTCATGCTGTACTGAAATACCATTTTTATTGAAGATAATGGTAAGAATATTTCTCACTTTATTTTGTGTGTATATTACTTCATTGAAAATACTGATTGGATATTTTTAGGTGACAATCACCTTTAAATGCTTTGATATTATGTGTTGTTTTCTTCTTAAGATTAATTTTTGTTTTAAAGGGGCAGCCCTTTTAAAAAATAACTTTTACACTTGAAGTACACAGGTGTTTTCATCTGTTAGGTCATTTTGTATTGTAATCTCTCACATTATCAGACTACACTTTTATTATGGATAAAGTCTTGTTTTATTGTTTATTGTTTTATAAACTAGAATCCATTTCTTCTAAGTGTGAACAAAGAACCTTACCTAGTAATCGTTTTTGATTGAGTCTCAGGATACTTCTGTTTTGTTGGTAGGCTTCATATAGTAAAGTACTCTGTTCCTGAATTGTCATAACAGCAATTAAAAAAAAAAACGAGGAACAGTTGAACAACTGTATTGTATTTACAACATGTCTAGTGGTTTAATGAGAGGTAAGTTTTATACGTACCATATAGCCTGCTGGTGTTCTAAATCGTAATGCCAACAAATTATTTCTGAAATGCTTATAAACTGCCCAGTGGGACAGTGAACCAGATGTTTGACTACCTGTTTTGTATGGCGTGCAGCTAACATCTATTAGTTTTTCAGATTGGTGATATAGGAATTTTATCTTATCACTTTTCTGTTTTCTGTTGGCATTTGTATACAGTTGTACTCTATTCCATCAGCTTCTACTTTCTCAAAGAGTAAAAGTGCTGGGTAACTTAGCACAAAATTTTTAAAGTAATTTTTCATCATAAAAGTGTGATAAACACAATATAGAAAATTTGGAAAATGGAGGAAAGATCTAAAAAAAAAAAGGGGGAGGGAAATCCAAACAAAACCCAATCATAAATAGCCACATGAATACATAATTTAAGAGCATTTTCATGTATTTCCTTTCAAGTTTTTTTCCCTGTGAATATATTTGTGGTGTGTATTTGTAGCTTTAGTCATTTTGACCATAAAGTTTTTGTTCTTTTTCCCCCTAGCAATTTCATAAGCATTTAATATGTTTTTATATAGTCTTCATTATCTTCCTTTTTAATGACTGCATGGTCTTTTAGAACCATTCCTCCATTGTTGAATTTGGTTTTCCAAGGTTTTACAGTTGAAAAATATCATAAATATCTCTGTACACATAGCTTTGCTAAAGATTATTTCCTTCTCATAAATTCTCAGTAACTTAATGAGTAAAGGGTATGAACATTATTGTGGTTCTTGGTGAACACTGATAAATTGATTTTCACAGGTTGTAAACAGCAGTTTATATTGCTACTAGCAGTGTGGGTGAAATATTTTTGTCCTGTGTTTGCTTTTCTATGGTGGCTTTTTGTTTTTAATATGGAGAGGTTAAAAATCTGGTGGAACCAGATTTGTTGATTTTTATTTCTGTTGTGAAAGTTCCTCTATTGTTTTAGAACCAGTTTGGAAGTTCCTGTTCCTCTGGAACAGTAATTCTCAATGGGGTCATTGG
The DNA here is from genome assembly GCA_028533085.1 of Varecia variegata. NCBI lineage: Eukaryota > Metazoa > Chordata > Mammalia > Primates > Lemuridae > Varecia > Varecia variegata. Next base: position 22,398,081 of record CM052445.1, on the reverse strand, counting down.
GGAGTGAACTTTGTCCCCCGGGGGACATTTTGCAATGTCTAGGGAAGTTTTCTTTGTCACCACTGTGGGGTATGCTACTGACTTCTAGTGTACAGAGGCCAGGGATGTAAGGCCCAGGGCAGCCTCCCACCACAAAGAATTTTACCGTTGACATGTTGGGCTGGATAATTCTTTGTTATGGGGGGCTGTCCTGTGGCAGATGTATAGCAGCATCCCTGGCCCCTGCCAACAAGATGCCAGTAGCTTACCCCTGAGTATTTTATTTGTTCTGGCCACAGCTTTATTGAGATATAATTCACATATCATAAAATTTACCTATTTAAAGTGTACAATTCAATGATTTTTAGTATATTCACAGAGTTGTGCAACCATCACTGCTGGGTAATATTAGAAAATTTTCATCATCCCCCAAAGAAACTCCATATCTTTTAGCTCTGAGTCCCCCAACCCTCCCATCAGCTCTAGGAAACCACTAGCCTACTTTCTGTGTATGGATTTCCCATTCTGGTCATTTCATATAAATGGAATTATCTAATATGTGGCCTTTTTGGTCTAGCTTCTTTTACTTGATATTTTCACCCATGTTGTAGCATAAATCAGTACTTCTGTACTTTTTATGGCCAAATATTTTATTGCAGGGATATACCACATTGGTTGCTTCTACCCTTTGATTATTATGAATAATGCTGCTGTAAACATTTGTGTACAAGTTTTTGTGTGGACATGTTTTCATTTTTCTTGGGTATATACCTGGAAGTGGAATTACTAGGTAACAAATGGTAACTCTGTTTAAATTTTTAAAGAACTACCACTCTTTTCCAAAGTTCTTCCACCTTTTTACATTCCCACAAGCAGCACATGACGGTTCCTCATCGTCAGCGCTTGTTATCTGATACTTGGTTATAGCCCTGATGTGGGTATGACTTGGTAAGGCCTTGTGGTTTGGCTTTGCATTTCCCTGATGACTAATGATGTCATATCTTTTCATGTGTTATTGGCCATTTGTATATCCTTTTTGGAGAAATGTCATTCAGATCCTTTGCCCATTTTAAAATTGGATTATTTCTCTTTACTATTGAGTTGTAAGAAATTTTAAATATATTCTAGATATAAATCCCTTATCAGATATATGATTTGAAAATATTTTCTACCCTTGTTAGGGTTATCTTTTCCCATTCTTGATAGTGTCATTTGATGTACAAAAGTTTTTAATTTTGATGAAGTCCAGCTTATCATTTTTGCTGTTTTTGTTGCTTGTACTTTTTCTTGTCTTATTTAAGAAAGCATGTCCAAATCCAAAGTCATGAAGATTTATTTACTTCTAAGAGTATTATACTTTTATTTCTTACATTAAGACATTCAGTCTATTTTGAGTTCATTTTTGTATATGTTGTGAGGTAGGAGGCCAACTTTATTCTTTCACAGGTGACTATCCAGTTTCCCATCAACATTTGTTGAAGACACCATTCTTTCCCTGTTGAATGTCTTGGCAGCCTTGTCAAAAATAAATTAACTATAAATGTGAGGGTTCATCTCTGGACTTTGAAGTCTGTTCCACTGATCTGTCTTCTGTCTATTCTTACTGTTTTGTATTCTTGTATGAGGTGGTCATTCAGGTGCAGCCACAATAGGAGACACTGGCATAGGCTCAGGAAAAAAGAGTTTGTCCTACTCACAGGTCCTAGACAGGAGGCATGCCATGCCAAGCAGAGCTACTTGAAGAACACAATAGGGTAGACAGGAATGAGGGGAAGGTTTAGGTTATTGCTTTTATTGAGGTTTCCAGGAAACTTCAGGGCAGGGCAGGGTGAACTGTTTAGGATTGGTTAGTTTGAACAATTTTGGTGGGCTTTGGTCTCTTGTTGCCTGGTACCTAGTCCTGGGATAATTAATGCAGAGGAATGAATATTGCCTTCTCGGGTGTGTGGGCCAGATAGGGGAGATATGGCTCTGGATTGAATAGTTAGCATGTCAAAGACATACTCCTGGCTGGGCCTTTTGCTATCTTTAAGAATTGGCTAGGCCTTGGAGGGACTGTTTCTCAATAGCCATAGAGGGTTTTTACGAATTAAAACATCAGTATACAAAAAATTCAAAAATATTTCCAATACACCTATGCCAGTACTATACTGTCTTGATTACTGTAGCTTTGGGGTAAATTTTGAAATTAGGAAGTGTGAGTCTTCCTCCTTTCTTCTTTCCAAGATTGTTTTTGGTCACTCATGGTTCCTTTTATTTCCATTTGAATTTTAGGATCAGCTTCTCTGTTTCTACAAAGAAAGCCATCTGGGATGTTGATAGCGATTTTGTTGAACCGGCAGATCAATTTGGAAGTATCCTCAACAATATTAAGCCTTTTAGTCTATGAACATGGGATGTCTTTCCGTGTATTTAGGTCTTCGTTTCATTCAACAGTGTTTTATAGTTTTCATTGTACAAGTCTTACACATCTTTTGTTAAATTTAGTCCTAAGTGTTCTGTTCTTTTTGATACTATTCTAGATGAAATTGTTTTCATAATTTCATTTTCAGAGTGTTTGATAGTATGTAGAAATGCAGTTGATTTTTGTATATTGATCTTTTATTCTGAAACCTTGCTGCACTTGTTTCAGATGTTTTAATGGATTCCTTAGGATTGTCTGTAAGATCATGTTACCTGCAAATAGAAAATTTTACTTCCTATTTAGTCTGTATCCTTTTTATTGACTAATTGCTCTGGGTGGAATCTCTAGTACAATATTGAATAGAAGTGGTGAGAGTGGACATCTTTATCTTGTTCCTGCTCTCAGGGGGAAAGCATCTAGTTCTTCACCATTAAGTGTTGTGCTAGCTGTTGGTTTTTCATGTATGTGCTTTATGATGTTAAGGAAGTTCCCTTCGATTCCTAGTTAGTTGTACATTTTTATCACGAAAGGGTGTTGTTGGATTTTGTCAAGTGCTTTTTCTGTGTCCATGGAAACAATCCTGTGGTTTTTGTTTGTTATTCTGTTGATGATGATGTATTTTACATTAATTGATTTTCAGATGTTATACCAATTTTGCATTGCTGGGTTAAAACCTATTTGGTATGATGGACAATTCTTTTTATATATTGCTGGGTTCATTTTGCTAGTGTTTTGTTGAGGATTTTTGCATTTATATTTCTCAGAGATACTAGTCTGTAGTTTTCCTGTGATGTCTTTATCTGATTTTGGTATCAGGATGTTCCCTCCTCTTTTTTTTTTTTTTTGAAGAGCTTGTGAAGAATTGATACTACTTTTTTAAGTGTTTGATAGAATTTACCAGTGAGGTCATATGGGCCTGGAGTTTTCTCTGTGGGTAGTTTTTTGATAACCTATTCAAATTCTTTATTATTGGTCTATTCAGATACTCTGTTTATTCTTTACTCACTTGAAGAAATTCATGTTTCTAGAAGTTTGTCCATTTTATCCAAGTTATACAGTATTAGCATATAATTGTGCATCGTATTCCTGGTAGTAATATCCCCCCATCCTTGTTTTTTTAAGAGACAGCATCTCACTCTGTTGCCCAGACTGGAGTACAGAGGTGCCCTCATAGCTCATTGCAACTTTGAACTCCTAGGCTCAAGCAGTCGTCCCACCTTGGCTTCCCAAAGTGCTGAGATTACAGGCATGATTTTAAAATAACAGCGACAAAATATTATTTTTAAAAAGAATAGCTATTACATTTTAATTTTTCATATTACACTACCTAGTTGACATAGATGGTAAGTAGACTTGAGTGAAATGGGTCATTCCTTAGTAATACTTAGATTACCTTTTATAGACAAATTTGGAATATTGAATTGTTCACTTAATTACTGATTTAAAACCTACTATCACAGAAATTTTTGAGATTCAAAGAAGTATGCCTAATGGACTATGAAGTCCAGTGCTCTTTGCAAGTTTTTTATTTAGGAGATTTCATCTGAAATTTCCATTATCTTGTTTTGTTTTGTTTTTTTTCATGATCAGATCTTGTTTTGAAGTTCTGAAACTGGAGATCTGTTTTATTCAGTAGAGTTTATACTCTTTTATGACGGATTGTGTGTAGCTTCAGTAAATGTTTTGTTGTACTTTTTATTATTAAAATTGACTTCTTTGAAAATGTTTCACCCTGAAAATGCATGAAGGTACACCATTTTTTAAAAACCTGCTCCAGTTGCAGTTTTTGCAACTGCCAGTAGATGGCACTGTATGTTCATGAAAAACGTATTTGCCTTCATAAAACGAAGAGCTAGACTACTGAATTTCTAAGCCTGTGTTGTTTCTGTTTTTTTGAGACGAATTCTTGCTCTGTTGCCCAGGCTGGAGTGCAGGAGCATCATCATAGCTCACTGTAACCTCAAACTCCTGGCTCAAGTGATCCTCTCACCTCATGCTCCTGAAGAGCTGGGACTACAGGTGTGCACCACCCAAGCCCAGCTAATTTTTATTTATTGTTTTTTGTAGAGACTGGGTTTTGAAGTTACACATATTCTAAGTGAGATTGATGGGCAGTCATGTTAGGTTAAAAATACCTGCTACCATTAATTTTGCTTTATAGTAAAAATCTTTTTACAGCAGTTTTATCAGTGTTTCTCAAACTCTTAACTTGTGTGTCAGAATTAACTAAAGTGCTTATTAAAAACAGATTGTACAGAAACCAGAGTTTCTGATTCTGTCAGTATGGGGTGTGGTATAGACTGCATCTCTTACAAGTTACCATGTGATGCTAATGCTAATGTTGATGATGTTAATGATCTGAGGATTGCCCTTTCAGAACCGTTGTTTTCAAATTAAATAATCATTATTAAAAACAACAACAACGAGGAACGTACCCATTTTCTGCCACCCTAATCTCTTCCGTCGTATTTTCATTGAGTATGTAGTATGTGCACATTTTTTTTCACTTCCTGTGTTTTCTGTGTTAGTTACACATTGTCCTTAGTGTCAGTTTCCCATCTATTTTCCTCATTGCCCGTCTAGCTAAACTCTACTAGAGAATTATGCCATATAATGCAAAATCATGAGAAAGATATCATGTAGTCCTGAGAAGTGTTTTAATTTGGTTTTTGTTTTATTGTGTTTTTTGACTGGTGTCAGTAGGATGGTCAGTTTTGTGGACACTAACCTGTGAGTTTCTGGGATGGGGATTAATGTGGCTTCAAAATAAAGCTAATGAAATTGTACTATCTTGTATTAAATGGAATGCATGAAGAGGTTTCTTTCCTTGCCACATGTACCAAAATCTGTTTAGGACTTTGTGACACATGGTCTGCTCTTCAGTGGCAGGGGAGCCTTAATTTTGGTTGGTGTGTAAAGAGGCCTTGGAATAGAAAAGAAATATAGTTGTTTTTCTGAAAAGAAAAATGTCTAAAGTCCCAGTTTGCACAAACTAGTAAGCAATGTGTCAGACCTTATTTTTATTTTATTTTTTAAATACGAACCCTTCATGAATTTGCATGTCATCCTTGTACCAGGGCTATGCTAATCTTCTCTGTATTGTTCCAATTTTGGTATATGTGCTTCTAAAACAAGCACCAGATCTTATTTTGTAGTAGGAAGATAAGCAAGTTGGGTAGGAAACCCTGTAATTGTATTGAGTACAGATTCCAACTTTCTGTCCTTTTCCCAGGGTTGCTAACAATAATACGCAAAACAGAGTCATTTTTAATTTCACTTATAATTTTCAAACCTTGGGTCATTTCACTTGACTTTTTTGTCATGCTTGAGATTTTAGAAAATCTGAATATTTATTTAATGGTTTACAACTTCACAATATAACAATAGAAAGCAAAAGGCAAATAAATTAACTGTTAATAATAAATTATACAGATGTGTTTATTGGCAAAAAAAAAAAAGGTTTTATAGTAACTAGTGACAATTTGTCCTTCAAAACTTCAAATTAATGAGGTTCTGTTGCACCATTAATAAAGATGCAGTGTACAGCATCTTTCCCCATCCCCCCACAAGGAAATATTCATATTGAGAATGAGGAAAACACAGATACCCTAGTATTTTATAGTTCTGAAATAAGCTGTATATTGTTTTCCAAATCTAATTTAATCCTTAATAAATAAATACTTCCAATAAAATATTTTTAAATTTTTAAAATATGTTTCTTTAACAGGTTTCTATAATCCAGGAACTTGTTACTAATTATGAAGCCTCTCTTAAAACATGTGACTATTTTAGCCCTTATGGTAAGTTTAAATTAAATTGAATTAGAATTTGATTACTCGTTTCAATTCATTTGTAATCACTTACTGTAATGCTCTTTTATGTTTATTATGTGTGCTACATAATAACTACTTATTAAATAGTTTTTTGCATTAGTGAATGAAATGAGAGCACTTTCAATCTTATTTAATTTAAATTTTCCATAAACCTGTGGGGTGGGAGTTAGCCCTGTTTTAACATGAGGAAATGGACTTGAGAGGTTGAGTGGCTTGCCCAAGACCATGCAGTTACTTTATATTAGAACCTGTTTTTCCAGAATCCCTAAATTCTCTGATTTTTCTGCTCTTTTAGTACTTTTAATCCTGTATAATACAATTTGGTCCTTTGTTTCTCTATTTGTAGGGGGATATGTAAATCAAGGCAATTTAATTTTAAAAATACTCTAGAGTGTTTTCATTCATTCAGATGGTAACTTTAGTCTGGATTCCTCGTGTGTCTTTTACATGTCATTATTTGAGTATTTTTTTTAGTTGAAATTGGGATCTTGCTGTGTTGCCCAGGCCGGTCTCGAACTCCTGGGCTCAAGCTATCTTCCCACCTCAGCCTCCTGAGTAGCTGGTATTACAGAGATGTGACACTGCACCCCACTCTTTGAGTATTTATAAAGCAAAATTCTAGGCATATTGTTCCATACCTTAGTATGCATCTCTGTTTAAAATGATTAAACAGAAGATGTCGCTGCAGTGCTATGTCACACAAAATTAACCTCATGCTATAATATCTATTAATACCCAGTCCACATTCCAATTTCCCCAATTATCCAAAAAAAGTCTTTGTAGGTTGGTTTATTTGAACCTAGATCTAGTTAAGGTCCACTCTTTACGTTTGATTGTTGTGTCTCTTATGTTCTTTTAATCTAGAGCAGTAACCTCCCCTTCCTTTTTTTTTTTTTTAATCATGTTTTGAAAGGTCATCTGTCTTATAGGATATCCCATATTCTAGATTTGGCTGATTGCTTTCTTGTGATATCATTTAATATATTTTACTGTAATTTATATTTCTTGTAAACTTACAGATTTATAGACTTGATTAGATTTCAGTTCCATTTGAATACTTGCTAGTGGTGCTTTGTGCTTCCTGTTGTATCACATCTGGAGGCAGGTGGCATTCTGGTTGTGTCTCTTTTTTGATGTTGAGATTGTCACCCTGGTGTGCCCATTAAAAAGCTCCTCATTGGCCTCTCACCTAATGATTTTAGCAGCCATTGAGGATCATTGTGTTCATCCCTTATTTCATTCTAATCATCATTTTGTCTGCATTGATTAGCTAGAATTCTTCTTATAAATAACTTTCCTCCATAAAATATCTGGTTCCCCTGAAATATAGTTTATGTAAGAGGAGCAGGATAGATGCTTGACACTTCACCTTCTATATTGTGTTTGCATTATTATTGTGTC
>CM052445.1:22343039-22389964 GCA_028533085.1 Varecia variegata | reverse complement strand
GATGGTATGTGACTGCTTTTGTTACAGAACTTGGGCTGTGTTCTCTCGTCTTAGGTTTTTGTCAGATGGCAGGGTTATTTCCACTTTGTCAGGGGTATATCTTCTTCCTGTGGGTCATATTCAACTTTGGGTTTCCCTGATTTAGTATTATAGGCCTAGAAAAGACTATGCCCTGGCAATTTGGCAGTTCTTGACTCTGATGAAGTCTTGGAGTTGTATAGAGAATCTCTTCTCCAACGTATTTTCCGTGACTTTTCCTAGGCTTGTTGTCTTTTGCTTTCAGCCCGAGAATTCACAGAATTAGATTGATTTATGTCCTTTCCCCAGCACTGTTTCTTTGGCGTGAGGTTGGGTTTAGAAACCGGTCAAACTACGATCTTGGTTTCTCTGCTTGGCTGCCACATTTTCAAACTTTATAGCATGAAGTCATAGCTCTTTCAGTTGAAATTGGTCATTTTTCCTGAGTTTTTACTGTTTATTATTATAAAAATTATTAATGTCATTATGAATTAGGGGAGAGAAAGTATGTAAATTGTTCTATTTTACATTCTTCCCATAATAATTTAATATTTGTTTAATTGCAGAGAATGGGGAGAAGGAACCCCCAACAACACTACTCTGGGTTCAGTATTTCCTGGCACAGCACTTCGATAAACTTGGACAATATTCTTTGGCTTTGGATTATATTAATGTTGCAATTGCTAGTACGCCAACTCTAATAGAATTATTCTATATGAAAGCAAAAATTTACAAGGTAAAATCTGAATCATGTTTTGTGACTAGTTGAAGAATTCAGGTACTTTAAGAACCCTTGGAATTTTTTCTATGTAGAAATGTCTTCTAGGGCACCCTGATAATGTTTTTCTAAAATTCTTAATAATTCTAAGCAGTTTTATATTATGTAGTTGTGTAATCAGTATTAGTCATTGGATTTAGCTCTTAGTATTAATAAATGTGAATTGTAATTTAGATTACTAGATACATTTGACAGAAATGGTGCCAGATTTCTATTTTGTCTTTATAAGTTTTTTCCATTTTTATTGTACCCATATTCTCTTAATCTAAACTGTGATTTCTTTAATGCTTTTGTCTTAATAGCATATAGGTAATCTCAAAGAAGCTGCAAAGTGGATGGATGAAGCACAGTCTTTGGACACAGCTGATAGATTCATCAATTCGAAATGTGCAAAATATATGCTTCGAGCAAATATGATAAAAGAAGCAGAGGAAATGTGCTCCAAGTTCACAAGGGTAGGCGTTAGTATACATGAACATGTAGTTGTCTGGATTAGTAAACTTAAGTTCTAGGATGATTTATGAAGTTTGCCACTGAAATTCATAAGAATTCTTTGCTTTTTAAAAACCTATTTAGCCCATATCCTAAGCATGGTTTCTTACTGTAGTTGTGTGTGTATGCATGTGTTTCTAGCAGGAGATGGTTAAAGCAATAGCAGCAATAAATACCGTGGTACTAATACAAGTACTGTGTCATACGTTAGTGCTTATATGAAAAATTCAATTTGCATTCGAAATTCCGATTGCAAGACAAATTCTTTGTCTCCCTAGTAATTTTGACTGCTTCTTTTGTTCTGTTTTTTTTGGTTTTTTCAGAGAGGGTCTTGCTCTGTCACCCAGGCTAGAGTGCAGTGTGGCATGGTCATAGCTTGCTGCAACCTTGAACTCGTGGGTTCAAGTGACCCTCGCACTTCTGCTTTCTAAGTAGCTGGGACTGCAGGCGTGTGCCACCATGCTGGGCTAGGGTTTTTTTTTGTTTGTTTTTTGTGGTTTTTTTTAATTTTTTGTAGAGACAGGGTCTCTCGCTATGTTGCCCAGGTCTTGAACTCCTGGCCTCAAGCAATATTCCTGCCTTGATGTCCCAAAGTATTGGGATTATAGGTGTGAGCCGCAGCACCTGGCTTGCTTTTTAATTGTCTCTTACAGTGTTTTACATTAGAACTGCTCATAGAGTTCATTGTATGTGGACTCCTGGTCTCTGTGACATTTTAAAATTTAAGTTTTCTGACATTGTTGGGCTAAGCATCCATTCCTTTCCTTTCCCTTCTTCACCATCCTTTCATATCCTTTTCCACCTAGACTTTCTATTATGAATATAATACATGTTTATGTTTAAGTAAGTGGACTAATGGAACAGAGTAGGAAACTCAGAAACAGATTCACACAGATTCGGAAACTTGGTGTATAACCAGAGGTATGTTAAAAATCAGAGATGAAAAAATACTGCAGGGACAATTAATTATTGTGTTGAAAAAAATAAAATGGCATCCCTATTTATTACTACACACGAATTAGTTCCAGGTGGATTAAAGATCTAACTATGGTAAGTAAACCTTTCACACTTGTAGAAGAAAATCTAGGAGTTTATCCTCAGGATAAAGCAGCATTCTTTATGCTTGAGGTAAGAAGCATTTCTTAAGACACCAAAAACATAAGGTATAAGAGAAAAATTGAGCCAGGTGCAGTGGTGTGATCCTGCAGTCCCAGCTACCACTTGGTAAATAGTACTAGTGTTCACACTCTTCAGTGCCCTGTCCACTGTATCACAAGTTTGAAGATTAGTAGAGAGTACAAAGCATAGACATAAAACCAATTATGTTTTTAGAGAAAAGTATCATCTGGAAGCTCAAAGTAGAGGTTAGAAGTAAAGTATAATTAATAATGAGTATATGGATTGAGCATACCGAATCTGAAAATCCGAATTCTGAAGTGCTCCAAGATTTGAAACTTTTTGAGCACTGACAATGATGCTTAAAGGAAATGCTCATTGGAACATTTCAGATTTTGGATTTTTGGATTTGGTATGCTCAACTGGTAAGTATAATGCAAATATTACAAAATCCGAAACACTTCTGGTCCCAAGCATTTCAGATGAGGGATACTCAACCTATTCACAACTTCTTATTAAGTCCAGTGGTTTTCACAAAAACAAAAATCAGAAACAACTAGGATGTGTCCTCAAAGGTGCAGGAAAATGAGAAAGCAGGTGAGAGGAGGTGGTTGTGTGTGAAGAGTAGTCACCACAGTCTGGCTGAGCTTGCTCACCGCAACTTCCTCTGATCGTCTGCTTTTGACAAAATGCTGTATGGAGAGCTTGTTCAATTTGTTCATACTGGTTCATTGCCAGGCAAATCTGTAATGTGTGGTGGACGACATAGTGAGACGGGAAGAAAATTGCAAATGACCCTGAATATTCAGTTTATGCCTGCTTGCCAATAAATGAATGAAGTGCTCATTTCCTTCTTACAGATTCTTCACAGTTTAGAATTTTTGTATAGAGTTCCTAATGCATGTTGGATGGTTCTAGTTGGTAAGCTTTTGAAATAAAGAGTAATGTAGATTTCTTCTTATAAAAATATGTGGTCATTAACAAAATGGAAAAAATATATGGCCATAATGAAGAAATAAAATACATTCATAATTCTGTTCACCCACAGATAACCAGTTTTTAGACTTTAATGAATTCTGAAAATTTAACTGATGACACAAAATGTGGATAAAAAGAACTGGAGACCGAAATTACAAGGAAGGAAAGGCTAAGTAGAATTTGCTTGAAGGGCCGAAGATAAGGAGTGCTTCATAGGATTACTGTCTTAAATAGTTGAAATAAAAGCTTTGGTGTTTAAACTAAGCTTTAGTAATTTGGAGTCTTTTCTGTGTAGAGTATTGAATACCCCAAAAGAGCTAGATAAATAAGACACTGTGTACGTACATACTGTGTTTTTTGGATCTGATAACCCAAGATGGCTCCTAAGTGACTAATAGGCAGGTAGGTAGCATAGATAGTGCAGATATGCTAGACAAAGGGAATACTCACATCCCAGGTGGGACAGAGTAGGTTGGTGTAGGATTTTATCACACTAAGAATGGCACACACTTTAAGACTTACGAATATCTTATTTCTACAATTTTCCTGTCCTTGTTTTCATACTGTGGGTAACTGAAAGTGATTTTCATGGAAATTGAAACTGTGGATAAAGAGGGACTACTGTAATTTAAAACTAGTAGGCGCCTTATAGAAGCGCATTGGCATATTTGCTAATTGCTACTTATTGTCGTACAAATTCTAGCAGTCATACCTGGAAAAGAGAAAATGAGATTTTTAGGATCTGTTTTGTTGTTTGTTCCCTCTGGTTATGAATGCTTCCATTTCAGGAAGGAACATCTGCCATGGAAAATCTGAATGAAATGCAGTGTATGTGGTTTCAGACAGAGTGCATTTCAGCCTACCAGCGTCTGGGGAGATATGGGGATGCCTTGAAAACATGCCATGAAGTAGAAAGGGTAAGTAGTTAGAATTTTTACTTCAGTTTTCTTCTCTAAGGTGATGAAAAAGACAGGTAGATTTCTACACAGGATCATCTGCCTCTTCTAACTACTCTGGGAGCTTCATTGTGAAAAAAATTCTTAATCTTTAATCTTCCAGACTTTCAGAAGTTGTAAAAAAAAATGATTGCTTCTTTGATCCTCAAATGGTTATGCTTTTGACATGTCTATATATTTTTATTTGAAGGAAAAAAGAAACATTAATTTAGTAAACATTATTGCTATTATTAACATAAATTCAAAATTTCTGTTCCCCAATTAGGCCATTATTTGCTTTTCATCGCTAGCCTAAGAGGACACACAGCTGATGGCAACCTCTCTCCCCTTTAAAATGTCAGGATCTGGTCCGCAGTCAGCCTCTCTCCAGTTTGTCTTCCCAGGATGTTTGTTCTCACGTTCAGTACTCTGTACAGCGATCTATGGCCAGTTTGCAGGCTTATTTTATTGCTTGCTTTTAGGATGATGTGTGCGATGTGCCTTAGTGAGGGGACTTTTCTTTTCCTTTGTGTGAATTTTTGTTTTCCTGTTCTTTGTCATCTCTGAAGCACTCTCCTTCCACATGGACCACAGGAGGAAAAGAGCCGCAAATGCACCCCTGAGGCAGTCCTCAGCAGCCCTCAGTGGTGGGGGCGATCGGCACCACTGTTCCCATGCCGACGCATATAGAACCACAGGCATCGTAGTCAGGTGAGCCTGATGTCTGCACCGTGGCAGTCACTTTGGCCTTTTTCCCATGTGAAACTTCTGAGGTTACTCACCAGGAAGGCTAAATCTTATGGGGTGGCTTTTGATGGGAACTAGAACTAGGATTATACCTGAGGATTTTTAGAAATAACCTAATTTTTTATTTGTTTTGGGTTTTTGTTTTTCCTGCCTTTTTAAGCTTGGGCTTAATGGCTTTATCTCTGGGAAAAATCCTTCTCATCTTCTTGAATATTATATAAAGCCCTTGGATGATATGCGAAATATCCAAGCATTCTGGCTTAAATCAGGTTCTTATTTCTGTGATAAAATTGCACATCACTAGCTTGTTTTAACACTTCCTAGAACTGTGGTCCCCAACCCTCTGTAGCCTGTTAGGAACTGGGCCGCACAGCAGGAGGTGGGCGGCAGGCCAGTTAGCAAAGCTTCATCTGTATTTACAGCCACTACCCATCGCTGGAATAAGCTTCGCCTCCTGTTGGATCAGCAGGAGCATTAGATTCCCACAGGAGCACGAACTCTATGCTCCAAACTGTGCATGCGAGAGATCTAGGTCGCGTGCTCCTTATGAGAATCTAATGCCTGATGATCTAAGGTGGAGCTGAGGCGGTGATGCTGATGCTGGGGAGTGGCTGCAAATGCAGATTATCATTAGAGAGGTTTGCAATGTGCTTGAATCATCCTGAAACCATCCCCTCCACCCCCTGTCTGTGGAAAAATTTTCTTCCATGAAACTGGTCCCTGGTGCCAAAAAGGTTGGGGACCACTGCCCTAGAAGGCCTTCACTTTAAAAAGCATTCTGCCTGTTATTAAGGAAAGATACATTTTTATTAACCAGGGCATTCTCAGTGGGAGGTGAATTGTTTCCTGAATGAAGAAGTTGCTGGGCGCTTACGGAATAGTAATTCCAACAAGACCATAACCGGAAATTCAAGAAATTGTCGGTGTTTGTGGAATTTGAATATCCTAAGGATCATTATAGTTGTGAAATTCTCGAACTTAAATCCCATTCCTCCTAATGTTAATGACTGTATGGCTTTATTCTTTTTAATATTCTTGAGAATTTTTAGAATATGATAGGCAGATCTTCCATTACTAAGTTTCATTTAGATTATGTGTTCCCTTAAATCTTAGTGATATGGGCTGAGTTGCATGGAATAAAATTCTATAATGTCAGATAAACTACTTCTAGTTCAAGAAATGATTTAATTGTGGAAAGCATTTTTGAAGAAAAAAATACAGGAATTAAAACGTGACAGAATTCATCACCCTCTGGTCATGTTACATAATTGTTGATAGAAATTATAATCGTATTTAGGATTTGTTGTTGGCATTTGAGAATAAAAAGAACTAGAAACAGATAAATAAGAAAAGAGCCTATTCTTATGCTACTTGTAAGCTAGTCTTTTTGTAATGAGTATATCCATACTAAAAGCAAATAAAACTTAACTTTTTTATAGTTAATGTGTTCTACATATGTGGTTATATGTAGAAATGTGAGTGTTTAGTACACATAGGGTGACTAAATAGGTTGACCTAATGATTGTTTATTAAATTAATTTCTAATATCTAAAAGAAAAGTCTTAATGATATCATTGGAAGGATATAGGAGTAATTACAAACTTCAGAGATTTATTATAATTGGTATCTGCGTGAGTTGCCTTATACATGGATTTTAACTGTTTTAATAAGGAAATGAACACCTCTCAGAAATAAAACTTAGCAGTTTACCTTCTAAACAGAAGGTTAGTGAATTGAAAAATAAGTTCAAATAAGGGCCAGCTCTTTCTTCTGCCTTCAAGAAGTCTTTTGTTGAAGGCAGTTTCAGCTAAGGTATTTATTGCAATGAGCTCTTAGTAATTGAATTTAAAAAGTTAGAATTCTAGAGTGGCCCAGTGTAGTACCTTTTCTGTCTTCATCTTGCCCCTTTCATAGAATTTTAGGATTATATGTAAAGGTTATACAGTTCAACACAATTTGATGTTTCAAACTTGAATTTTATTAAAACAAACAAAACTACTTTCTTCAAAATATTGGATGTACTCACGCCTATAATAATCCTAACACTCTGGGAGGCTGGGGCGGAAGGATTGCTTGAGCTCAGGAGTTTGAGACCAGCCTGAGCAAGAGTGAGACCCTGTCTCTACAAAAAATATAAAAATTAGCCAGGTGTGGTGGCACGTGCCTGTAGTCCAAGATACCTGGGAGGCTGAGGCAAGAGGATCACTTGAGCCTAGGGATTTAAGGTTGCAGTGAGCTATGAATGATGCCACTGTACTCTAGTCAGGGCAACAGAGGGAGACTCTGTCTCCAAAAAAAAAAAATTGGATGTAAACTGTGTTCAAAATAACATTTTAAACTATTTTATCTTTCAAGAATTGAGTTTTCTTTCTTTTTTTTCCTCTTGCTATTAGACTTCAAGTGATGCTTTCATTCTTTTAGTGGCCAACCTAATTTGAAACAGGGCAATAAATACATAATTTATAACTCTGATAAGAGATGGGATTTCTGATCTAAACCATAGGAAGTTCATAACTTTATCTTTTGTTGTATCTTAATCTTTATCAAATTGACACATGCTTTATAATGACATAATCTCTGTAAAAGAAATTGAGTTGCTTGATCTGATAGTTGATCTAGTTATTATTTTTTAAGTTCAGAGGTTTTTATTGCCTTTCTCTTATTAGTTGCATTTGGGACCTCTAAGAGCTAATGGACAGGAGAATCTATGCCAGAAGAGAGTGCCTAATAGGGAATTCCTAAAAAACCCAACCACCACCAAGCTCTAAAGCTATGAATGGCTTTTCTTAATTCTTGCTGAAGGGGAAAGAGTTAAGGGCATGAGTTGTATATGTTAAGATTTGAATACCTAGTTTTCTGCAGTGAGCTGATAAGTGATTTTATCATGCCCTTCATGTTTGACTAAAAAGTGCAGGGAAACTAACTTTATCTGTTTGTATTATCTAGTATATCTTTATGTTTTACAAATTTAAAGACTAAAATATCAACCCAAGATAGTACAAGGGAGAGCTTTGTGATGATAGAATAGTTCTGTATCTGGATAATGGTGGTGGTTACATTAATCTACACATTATAAAATCATAGAGAACTATAAACACACATTGTACCAAAGTCAGTTTCTTGGTTTTGATATTGTACTATAGTTATGTAGGCTGTAACCTTTGGGGGAAACTGAGGGAGGGGTATACAGGACCTGTAGATACCTCCTTTGCAACTTCTTCTGTATTATAATTATTCTAAAACAAAAAGTTAAAAAAAAATCAACCCAAGTTTATTTAGTTGTTCCTATGTAGAATTCTGCAGTATACTATTTCTTTCCAAAAGCAAAAGTATTAATAAGCCATAGCTGCAGTACCCTACTTTTTCTAATTTAATCTAGCCATATTCTGTCTATAACTGTTAGCTAATTATAGAGTGATTAACCACCCAGGTTTGCTTGAGGCTAAACAGGTTCGCAAGACACAGTGCTTTCCATGGAAAAACAGGGAAAGGCTCTGGCAGAGTGGGATGAGCTGGTCACCCTATTTATGGAAGACATGAACTGGAGAGAGGCAGCCTATGGGCTAGTACTGATAAAGAGGCACCTTAAATATTTGGGGTTCCATATGGCTCCCTCTGAGACTTGACTTAAAAATCTGTGTCTATTGATGCTGCTAGGAATATCTCTTGAAGCTTGTCATCTTTCTTTTTACACATTTCTCAACCTAAAAAATATCCTATAATCTTTTAGATATTTTTATCTCATGTGTTCCATGAGTTTTAGCACTGCTATTTTTCCTTAGTCAGCTGTATTGAATTTTAAGATATTCTTATGGTGCTAGATATAACTTGATTTACATTAAGGAAAACCACTAACAAGTTTATGAAATATGTAACCCATTGATTTTTAAAAAATAAAACCAAATTCATGTTATTGTTTATGAGTTGACTTGTCTTATTGGTGGGAAGAATGTAGTTTTCAAATGTATTAAATAACATCATCAAAGCATGACTTTTTAGTCATAAATACTAACTAATATGAAATGTTCATTTTTTTTTTTTCTCTATTTCTTGCCCTCCTTTACTATGTACTTTTATTTTTAGAATTCTTCTCTTAAAGTGTCAGGTGCTTAATATAATTCTGTATATAGTGTGTTTCTAATTACCAAGGTAATCATCAAATGATTATGGAAAATTACTAATGTGTCCTCCACAGAGTGACTTAATTAGACCCCAAACACAGAGTGAACATGAAGTAGTAGAAGAGCTTGATCTATATTGGTGTACTGAATCTTTCATTTTTTGTATAATTTCGGAGAAGCTGAAGTAAGAGAAAAGAAAGAAGTCAGAGATAGAAGTGCGTGTAGGGAGACAATATAAGTAAAAAATTGTTTTATTGTGGGGTAGGAGGTTAGTGTTCTTTCTTTAATGGAAGGTATTAATGGCCATGAACCCTTTGAAAATTGGATGAAAGTTTTGAGCTCTCTCTAGGAAGAAGTTATTATACTTATTATAACATAGTCTCCAGATTAAGAACTTCTGCTAAAATGGAAGGCAGGTAGGTTAAGAGCTTATTGAGTAAGAGAAAACCATAATGCCCTACATTCGTATAACAGTTTACAGTTGGAAATGAACTTATTTGATCCTTTAACAACCTTAAGAAATTGGCTGCGTAGATTTCTTTATTCCTAACTTAGATTAAATAATTAAGGCTCCAGC
Source organism: Varecia variegata (assembly GCA_028533085.1). Classification (NCBI taxonomy): domain Eukaryota; kingdom Metazoa; phylum Chordata; class Mammalia; order Primates; family Lemuridae; genus Varecia; species Varecia variegata. The sequence goes on along the minus strand of CM052445.1, from coordinate 22,380,202 downwards.
TTATCTCTTGAGCTGGCAAATACTGCGCTTACTGAAAGTCTACTTAGTTTGTTAGGCCCTGTACCAGGCAGTAGGGATAAAGATGACAAGCCTTGCCCTTGAAGAGATCACAGTTGAGTAGAGCAATCTGATTTAAAAACATTTAGTGTGAACCTACATATATTTAGTCTTTATCCGGAGCTCTGTTAAACTCTGCCGTTCTGGTTTTTAGGGAATGTGGAGGAGAGACAATTCATTAAAACTAAAAATCAACATGTTTTTTAAAAAACCCAATCTTTTGACTTATCACATCGAATTTGACACCACAAAACATTCATAGGGAATGGAGATGATTTGTAGGAAAGAAACTCTAGAACTTGAATGCAAAGAACTTGATGTCCTTTATAGGACATGGGAAAGGGCAACTGTGTGAAATTGTAATTGGTTAAATTGTTTTTGGGGCTTTTCACGATTTTCTTTCAAAAGGTTGACATTATGACATATATGTAAGAGATAATTTTGTGGTTTTGTTTTGAAGCATTTTTTTGAGATAACCGATGATCAATTTGACTTCCATACATACTGCATGAGAAAGATGACCCTTCGTGCCTATGTTGACCTTTTGAGATTAGAAGACATACTCAGAAGACATGTCTTTTATTTCAAGGCTGCTAGATCAGCGATTGAAATATATTTGAAATTGTTTGATAATCCCTTAACCAATGAAAGCAAACAACAAGAAATAAATTCAGGTAACTGAAAAAAAAACTTTCTTAAAAAGATTTCAAAAGAACACTAAATTTCAGAATGTCATTGGCATAAACAGTACATGGAAAAGTGTATTGTCAGGTGGATGTCAAGACAAACATTAGATAACTGATAATGCCAAAAAATAAAAGTGTTCAAGGTGAGGGGAGGACTTAACAAAAGGGGGGTGATGATCTGTAGCTAATGCTTCTAAATTACTCTAATGGAATGACGTGCAATTTTTCTAACTGTTATCTTCAGAAATACCAGTTTAGGAAAAATAAGAAATGTCTATGGGCTTGTTTCGTTTCTTCTTCTATTTTTAAATTGTAATTAAAAACAGCTTTGAGCCACTTAGGGAATGGTGAGAGTATCTGCACAGCTGTTTATTCACTAGAATGTTAACATATAGGAATATTTTTGAAATAGCATGGAAGCAAATTTCTAAACTTTTATTTCTAATTTTATATAGTGTTTATCATAGGTGTTTATGTGCATTATCTCACTTATCCTTGGAATATTCCAAGAGGAGACTAGTTGGTGATATCAGCCCCACTTTACGCAGTTAGGGACTTAACACTGAGAAGGCTGAAGTGATTTGCCTGAAGTCATATATTATATAAGAGACAGAACTGGGCTAGGTTACTTTTGGTTAATGCAGCATTTACTGGTTGCCTTTTGTGTGCCAGGTTTTGTGCTAGTCACTGGGAATACACTTTCTAAAAACTTCTATGTAGTTGCCTCCCCTCTCCCAGCCCAAAAAAAAAAAGGTATACAGTTGACCCTCTGTATCAATGGGTTCTATATCTGTGGATTCAAGCAACCACAGACCAAAACTATTTTTTAAAGTGATTGCATCTGTACTGAACAAATACGCCTTTTTCTTGTCATTTTTTCCTAAACAATACAGTATAACAACTATTTGCATAGCATTTACATTGTATTAGGCATACATATAGACTTTAATATGATTCACCAAAAAAGGATGTCATTATATGACAACTTAAAGCAAAAGGAAGGTGAAAGATCTAAAGCTGATCTAGAGATAATTTGAAGCATCCTGCGGGAGGATGGAAGATGTGCACAGGTTACATGCAAATGCTATGCCATTTTATATCACAGGCTTGAGCATCCACAGATTTTGGTATCCTTGGGGGGTCCTGGCACCAATCTCCCACTGATACCGAGAGATGACTGTACTAATGGTATGTATTGTAGAAGAATATGAGGGAAAATGCAAACATTGACATAGAATTTTGTTCATTTGGATATTTTTAGAAAACCTGTCAGCCAAAGAATTGAAGAAAATGCTTAGCAAGCAGAGAAGAGCTCAAAAAAAGGCTAAATTAGAAGAAGAGAGAAAGCATGCAGAAAGGGAACGTCAACAAAAGAATCAAAAGAAGAAAAGAGATGATGAAGAGGAAGAAGCCAGTGGTCTTAAGGAAGAACTTATACCTGAAAAATTAGAAAGAGTGAGATGAATTTATTGTCTTTGCTATTTGGTAAAATTTATGCTATTTGGTTCTGTTCTGGCCATTAACATGATTTATTTAAATCTATAAAATCAGAAGCTATTTGCAGTATTTCAAGCTCATTATGATAGCTGTCAATTATCTTTGAATGACAATATGAAAATTATACATACAATTATAGTTGTGATAGAGTAATGGCCTTCCAACGGTGTCTGTGTTCTAATCCCCAGAACCTGTGACCATGTGACCCTATATGGCAAAGGGAAATTAAGGTAGTGGATGGAATTTAAGGTTGTGATTAGCCAACCTCAAGATAGGGAGATTAGCTTGGATTGTCCATGGGGGCGCAATCAGAAGGGGCCTTAAAAGTGGAGGGGAATGCTGGAAGAGGTCAGAGTGATGTGATGTGAGGATTCAACCTGCTGTTACTGGCTTTGAAGATGGAAGGAGGGGATCACAAGCTAAGGAATGTGGGCAGTCTTCGGAAGCTGAAAAAGGCATTGAACGGATTCTCCCCTAGAGCCTCCAAAAGGGAATGTAGTCCTGCTGACACTTTGATTTTTAAGCCCAGTGAAACAGACCTGTGTTGGACGTTTACCCTACAGAATTGTAAGATGATAGAGTTCATGTTTTAAGCCACTAAATTTTTAGCTGTTTGTTGCACCAGCAGTATAATTGCCTATTAAATATGAAATCATTTTACTTTATATGTCTTACTAGATATGTTTCAGCTACAAAGAGATAGCATCTCATCTCCAGGATTTTCTCAAGGTGTTAATAGTTATTTTGGGACCAGATTTAGGGAAATATTTAGCTTTCTGGTTCCTTCACTGTAAATCTAGTATAGTTGACTCTATGCAGGTTTGAATGGTGCAGGTCCACTGATATGTGGATTATTTTCAATAATTCTGTTGGAAATTTTTTATGGAGATTTGTAACAACTCGAAAAAGTTGCAGATGAACCACATAGCATAGAAATTCTGAAAAAATTAAGAAAAAAGTATGTCATGAATACATAAAGTATATGTAGATACTAGTTTATTTCACCATTTACTACCATAAAATATACATAAAGGTATAAAAAGTTAAAATTTGTTAAAACTTACATACTCAAACACTTCAGACAGTACAGAGCACCGTTCACAGTCAAGAGAAACATAAACAAACATAAAGATGCAATATTAAATCATAACTGCATAAAATTAACTGTAGTACATGCTGTGCTGTTGTAATAACTATGAATTTATAGCTCAGATGTTGCAGGTACCTCTTTAAAACACTGTATGGTGCTAATCGTCTCTGAGTGAGCAGTTCATTTCTCCAATAAATTGCATATCTCATTATAGTGATCTCTTGAGGTTCTCACATATTTTTCATCGTGTTTAATACAATATTGTAAACCTTGAATAATACCATAGGACCCATATGAAGTGCCACTAATGATGCTGGTAGTGCGCCTAAGAAGCAGAGAAAAGCCATGGCATTATAAGAAGATGTTGGATTGCTTGATATGTACCTTAGATTGAAGTCTGCAGCTGCTATTGCCTGCCATTTCAAGATAAATGAATCCAGCGTAAGGACCACTGGGGAAAAAAGGAAATTTGTGAAACCGTTGCTGTAGCTACACCAGCCAGTGCAAAATTTGACACACTTTATGGAATACATTTTTATCTCATATTAAAAATGAAGCTGTTACATGGGTGCAGGATTGCTATAAGAAAGGCATGCTTAGACAAGTTAGTATGATTTGAGAGAAAGCGAAGCCATTAAAAGATAACTTAAAGCAAAAGGAAGTGCTGGAAATTCTCTAAAGCTAGAGAATTTAATGCCAGCAAAGGACTGTGTGATAATTTGAGAAAAAGTTTTGGTTTTTAAGGCCAGGCACGATGGCTCATGCCTGTAATCCTAGAACTCTGAGAGGCCAAGGTAGCAGGATTGCTTGAGGTCAGGAGTTCAAGACCAGCCTGCGCAAGAGCGAGACCCTGTCTCTACTAAAAATGGAAAAAAATTAGCCTGGCAACTAAAAATAGAAACAAAAAAATTAGCCGGGCGTGGTGGTGCATGCCTGTAGTCCCAGCTACTCAGGAGGCTGAGGCAGAAGGATTGTTTGAGCCCAGGAGTTTGAGGTTGCTGTGGGCTAGGCTGATTCCACAGCACTCTAGCCCGGGCAACAGAGCGAGACTCTATCTCAGGAAAAAAAAAAAAAAAAGAGTTTTGGTTTTTAAAATGTCAAGATAACAGGAGAAGCAACTTATGCTGACCAAAAGGCAGCAGATCAGCAGATGAGTTAGTTCCCAGATACTGTTAAGAAAATCATTGAGGAGAAAAGATACCTGCCTAAACAGGGTTTTTTTGTTGTTGTTGTTCTTTTGTTTTTTGAGGCAGGGTCTCAATTCTGTTGCCCAGGCTGGAGTACAGTGGTGTGGTCATGGCTCACTGTGAGTCTTGAACTCCTGACTCAAGTAATCCTCCCACCCCAGCCTCCTGAGTAACTGGGGCTACAGATGCACACCACCATGTCCAGCTGTTTTGATTTGGATTTTTTTTTTTTTTTGGGCGTGTGGTAGAGACAGGTCTCACTATTTTGCCCAGCCTGGTCTTGAACTCCTGGCCTCAAACAATCCTCCCACCTCAGCTTCCCTAAGTGTTAGGATTATAGGTGTGAGCTGCCCTGTCTGGCACCGAACAGGTTTTTAATGTAGACAAAGTGCCCTATTCTAGAAAAAAATGCCACAAAGGACATTTATTAGTAAGGAAGAGCAGTGAGCACCAAAATTTAAAGCAGGAAGGAATAGGCTAACTCTGTTTTATGTAAATGCAGTCGAGTTTATGATCAGGAAGACCCTCATCTGGTAAGCTGCTAACCCTTGAGCTTTTTTGCCTAGGCTGGCCCCAAACTCCTGGCCTCAGGCCATCCTCTTGCCTGGGCCTCCCAAAGTGTTGGGATCATCCCAGTGAGCTACTGTGCCCAGCCAACCGTTGAACTTTGTAGGGAAAAGGTAAACACAAGCTGCCAGTCTTGGTTGTACAAAATGAAGGCTTGGGACAACAGGAACCTTTTTTCTGGAATGATTCCATCAGTGCCTAGTCCCTGAAACCAGAAAGTACATTGCCAGTAAGGAACTGCCTTTCAGTGTTCTTCTGATACTGGACAGTGACCCAAAACCTCGTGAGTTCAACACCAAAGGCTACTTGCTCCCAAACACAATGTCTCTGATGCAGCCTGTAGATCAGGGACTCACAGTACTCTATGGAAAGGATTGCCAACACTGTGGAAGAGAATCGTGATAGAATATTACAAAAGTCTGGGAGGATTACACCATTGAAGATAGAACCATTATCAAGCTTGAAACAACAAATTCCTGCTGGAGAAAACTGAGTCCAGATGTAGTACATGACTTCACAGGATTTACAACAGAGCAAATAAAGGAAGTCATGAAAGACTGTGGATAATGGCAAAAAAGTTGGCGGGGTGAAGAGTTTCAAGATTTGGGTCTTGGAGAAATTTAAGAGCTGATAAGCAGCAGAGGAAGTAACAGGAGACATTTCAGTGGGGATGAGTGCTTCCGAACCAGTGCCTGTCTGTGAGGAAGAGGACATAGAAGAAGCAGTGTCAGACAATAATACATTGACGTTAGATCTGGCAGAAGGTTCTGATCATTCAAGACTATTTTTGACTTTTATGACATGGACCTCTCCATGATATGGGCACTGAAACTAAACAGTGGAAGAAAGATTGCTACCATATGGAAGCATTTTTAGAGAAATGAAAAAGCAAAACAGTCAGACAAATTATGTATTTCTGTAAATTTGCACTGAGTGTGCCTGCCTCTCCTGTCTCTTCCGCTTCTTCTGCCTCTGCCACCCCTGAGAGAGCAAGGCCAACCCCTCCTCTTCCTCTTCCTCAGCCTACTCAGCATGAAGATGATGAGGATGAAAACCTTTATGACCATCCACTTCTACTTAATGAATACTGAATGTATTTTATATTCTTTATGATTTTCTTAATAACATTTTGTTTTCTCTAGCTTACTTTATTGTAAGAATACTGTACGTAATACATATAACATACAAAATGTGTTAATTGACTGTTTATGTTTTTGGTAAGGCTATTAGTAAAGTTTTGGTGGAGTCACAAGTTACTTGTGGCATTCTGACTGCACCCTTCCTCAAAGGTCAACTATATAAGTATTTTAAATTTCATTACTTTTCCCCCACTTATGTGATGGTATTATATTTGTCTCCTTATTGTAGATGTTTTTAGATTCCCTTAGATGATATAAGGGAATGTCAGTAAGTGGTGTACCATCTCCTTAAGTCTATGGAGTAATTTTACGTACTTTTTTATTTTTTATAAAATTATCTTGATTTTATATCAGAAAAACAATACAGCTGTTTCTGTTTTGAAAATTATTGACTGTGTACTTTGATTTATTTGCAGATGGTTTTAAAATATTTTCTTGCTTATTTGATTATATGAATAAAACTGTCTAAGTTACTTCAGATATGTGTTAATATGAAATTTGGGGGGAAATTTAACTTGTATAGCTGTTTTTAAAATAGAATAATTTTCCTTTCTATTTCAAAATAGGTAGAAAATCCATTAGAAGAAGCCATCAAGTTCCTTATACCTCTTAAGAACCTTGTTGCTGATAACATTGACACTCATCTGTTAGCATTTGAAATATATTTTAGAAAAGGTAATATATAGTTTGAGTTCAATTTTTAATCCTTTTATATTTGTGACCATATTCAGTGTGACAAAATCTTTGTCAGATCTATCTTTGTTTCTTAGATTTTTACTTCAGCCTTCCACAAAGTCCCTTAATCCTCTTTTCTTTGCTACTCAAAACCTTGCTAGATAATGAATTAGAATATTGCTGTCAAATCCAGTTTAACAATAGTTTGAATAATCGTACACATTTTTTACCCAAAGCAATTTTTCATGAGTTTTCAAGCTTTTCTTTAGAAAGCAAAAGTTGTCTTTCATAACCAAAGTCATCTTTGAATTTTACTTATGAATGTTTTTAAAAGGTAACATTTTGTTATGGAATTTAAGAAAGGCTAAAGTAAAGTGAAGGAAATATCACATAATTATGCTATTTTTTTTATATTTTTTTCTGATACAGGAAAGTTTTTGTTAATGCTACAGTCTGTCAAACGAGCTTTTGCCATCAACAGTAATAACCCATGGTTACATGAATGTTTAATTAGATTTTCTAAATCTGGTAAGTATAAAAAAGGTAATGTTTATGGAGAAGCAAATATGAGCTGTCTTCCATTAAGCTGGACATTGAAGAGATTTGCAACAATGTAAAGCAAAAAGAAAAATAATGTTTATAATATTTAAATGAAGAAGTGACTATAAAATGTTAGCCAAGAGATACAGAAATTAGTGCATTTTTAGACTAGAATGTATTTATATTTCAAAGGAGCAATAATATTTTTACTATGTTAAATATGTCAAGCTTAATAATAAAGGGTTTCAATAGATTTTTTTTCAAAGGACAGATCAAAATCAAAACCAAAAAATCCAAATGTTTTTGTTTTATAGTATCTAAGCATAGTAATCTTCCGGACATTGTGAGCAAAGTTCTATCTCAAGAAATGCAGAAAATATTTGTCAACAAGGATTTGGAAAGTTTTAATGAGGATTTTCTCAAACGTAATGCTACCTCTCTTCAGCATCTACTTTCAGGTTTGTATTTAGCTCCCAGGGTTAAATTGTTTATGGAAGAAAACAAAGCAGAGAAAGAGCTTTAAGTGCAAAGATATTTACTGCAATGTTATATGTAAGTATGGAGAAAGAAGAATGGGAACAAATTTAATATATGTCCAATAATAGGGGAAACAGCAGTAGGTTCATCGGATGTAGTACCAGGTAGTCATTTAAAGTGATGTTTATTCAAAGGATTTGTAATAACAGGCAAATATTTTTACAGTATCTTAACAGAATTGAACATATTATATAATCACAACTATGCATGGGAAAAAGGCTGAAAGGAAGTGTATACCAAAGCTTTAATGTTGTCTTTGGGTGTTGTGGTTATGAATGATTTATTTTTTCTTGTAATTTCCAGGAGAAATATAAACTGGATTTTATTTTTAAATAGTTTTTTTAATTACTTATTTTCTTTGTGAATATATTAATACGTTTTCCTGTTGTCCACCCACCGTGCTCCTATGTGACAGTAGTTTGTTCCTTAGATGTTTTGTTTTAGAGTATCTTTTTTTTTCACAGTTATTTGGCTGAAATACACATTGATGCCACAGGGCAGCCCATAATTACATTTTGAATGATATCCTTTCTAAGGAAAGGAAGTTGTTAAATCAGTGTTCTTATTATAAATATTTAATAACCATCTCTTTGTGAAGGAAAAAAGCTCTGATTTGTAGTGTTTTTCCATGATACAAATACTGTCATTGTGGCCCCAAGTTATCAATGACATGTCACTGAATAGGAAGTTGGGAAGAGATGTCACAGTTGGCTCTCAAGAGCTGTTGGTCTCCAGCCCACTGCTAATTAAACATTTAAAATCACATTTTTATTTTAAAGTCACTGGTAAGTATTTATCAGATAAAATATAAGGCATAGGAATTTATTCATTTTGAAATGCCTTGGTATTTTAGGTGCTAAAATGATGTATTTTCTGGACAAGTCAAGGCAAGAGAAAGCAATTGCTATAGCCACTAGACTGGATGAAACTGTAAAAGATAAAACTGTAAAGGTAAGATTTATCACAGGCTGATTTATAGATACTGAGTGATCTAACAAAACGTGTGTCTTTACAGCATAATTCTTAAGTGAGCCTTTAGAGTTATTCCTGGATATAAGTCTCAGCACCAGCAATTATGAGCAGCATAACTTCAGGAAAGTTATGTCACTTAGCTTCCTTTTCCTCATTTTTAAGATAAGGATGAAAATATGACCTGTCCTACAAAGTCAGCATAAGAGTAAGCTGAAACAAAGTAAGCACTCAGTAAATGTGTGCTATTGTTATTAATAAAGGACACTTTCATTTTTAGTGATCATAGTTTTAAAGGTTCCCTTCCTCAGATACTAAAACTTTACTGCTTTTACAAAGGATTTGCAGAGTTGATTTCTTTCTTTTTTTTTTTTTTTATGGCCCCAGCGGAGGTCTAATGCAGAGTTGATTGTTAATGTTCCTTTTTGAAGTGATTACTTAGTGTAGATAACAAGAAGTTATTTTAGACTGAGGCAACTTTCTCTTGGTCTAATTAAAAAATTGTATCTTTTGATTAAAGTGATTATTAACTGAACTTCTCATTTCTTAACAATTTGTATTTTCCCCTTGTTTTACTAGACTTTAATAAAGGTTTCTGAGGCCCTGCTTGATGGCAGCTTTGGGAACTGTAGTTCCCAGTATGAAGAGTATAGGATGGCCTGTCATAACCTGCTTCCGTTCACATCTGCTTTCCTGCCTTCTGTGAAGGAAGTCGACAGTCCCAGCACAGCACTGAACCACACAGCTAACTATGATGTCTTGGCAAATGAAATTTGAAACCTCATAGAACGTTGACTCCTACAGACTCATAGCTGAATTCAGATCAGGGTTTCTTTTCCAGGGTGCATTTTAATATAGATGTGAAATGAAATTATAGAAGTTATAAATAGTATATTCTGTAAGCTTCTTTTATTCTTTATCTGACTCTGCCAATTTACATAAACATTTGTTAAAATTGCCTGTTTATACTTGTACAGTTTTTCTTAAACTCTCAGATTATCAGCATTGTGGTAGCTGCTGTTGGGTCTATGTCATAATTATGATTATTTCTTACTAAGCTAACTTGTATACAGCCCTACTGTATTATTTTCCTTAGATCCTGGTTTCAGGATCTACGTTTTGATCCCTTGTCTTATTGGCTTTATTATTGTTTATTTGCTTGCTCTTTAATTAAAGCATATCAGTTTTAAAGTGTCAACTATGTTAAAAACAATATGGAATTCCTCTTGACAGATACTGAGGTTTATTTTAAAATTTAATTTGCCATTTTTCTCCTTAATTTCTCATGATTTACGATTTCCTTTGTAATACCCATCAAAGTGATATTTTCTGGTTGAATAAAGGTACTCTAGTTTTATGTAGATGATTCAAAATGTGAAGATTGGTTTACCTGTCAATCATGGAAATTCACTGGTTAATTGGTTGCATATCTCTCTATACCAGTCTTAAAGACCCACAGGCAAGAATTACGCCTTTTCCACTACGTTGCTTTGAATGTTAATTAAGTAGTTTATATTGACGTCCTTCAAGGGAGCATAATAGGGCAGAATACAAATTAAAACCGAACATTGTTACTCTTATAACCATGTGTTAACTATTAAATGCATTTTTATATCTCAGCAAAATGAGAAGTTACACTCTCATTAGTTTAACTGTTAAGACATAGTATTGTTGAACAATATATTTTGGGGGGATAGCTTCTTGTTCTGTCTTGTACAGAAAACAGTAATGGAATCACTCAGTATGTTCAGAACCTTGTAAATATATCTGTAATATTAATGTTTCCCTTTAAGGCAAATATAAATTCAAAAAGGGAGATTTTATTTAGACAAACAATTCTAATTAAGATGGTTTTCCTTTACCCTAATCTATTTAGATTCACAATTGTTGAAAGAGGAAAAAGCTCACTGTAAAATAATGCCAGCCTAGATAATGCTGTAATAAATTATTTTGTACACAGTTGCTTATTTGTGGTTTATTGCTTCACACTATTAATATTTTTTGCAAAGTATTTTTTGAGGAAGTAGAAAATAACCATAATAAGAATATAATTCTCAACAACCACCTACCAACTATATTTTGATTCCTCAGTAACTTATCTTCTTTTTGGTGTTTTAATAATTTTAGAACTTCAGACAATTCCAGACTTAGGATGGTTTGACTTAAGATTTTTCGACTTTACGACTGTATGAAAGTTATATGCATTAAGTAGAAACCATACTTTGAATTTTGATCTTTTCCTGGGCTAGTGATATGTGGTATGATTCGCTTACATGAGATAGTCAACAATTTAGTATAAAATAGGCTTTGTGTTAAATGGTTTTGCCCAATTGTAGGATAACGTAAGTGTCCTGAGCACATTTAAGATAGGCCAGGGGCCAGGAGAGGTGTCTCATGCCTATAATTCTAGCACTCTGGGAGGCTGAAGTGGGAGGATTGCTTGAGGCCAGGAGTTTGAGAACAGCCTGAGCAAGAACAAGACCCCAAGACCCTGTGTCTACAAAAGTAGAAAATTAGCTGGGCATGGTGACCTGCACCTGTAGTCCCAGCCACTCAGGAGGCTGAAGCAGAAGGATGACTCAACCCCAGGAGTTTGAGGTTGCAGTGAGCCACAATGATGCCACTGCATTCTAGCCCGGGCAACAGAGAGAGACTGTCTTAAAGCAAAAAAAGGAAGGCCTGGCTAAACTATGATGTTTGGTAGGCTAGGTGTATTCAATACGAGCCTTGCTAATAGGCTATAATAAAAAAGACAGAAAATAACAAAATATTGGCAAAGTTGTGAAGGAATTAGAACCCTCACATATTGCTGGTGGGAATGTGAAATAATGAGGTTACTTTGGAAAACAGTTTGGCAGTTCCCCAAAATGTTAGTCAAAGGGTTATCATTTAATGTAGTAATTTTACTCCTAGAGAAATGAGCACATACGTTCATATAAAACTTGTACACAATATTCACAACAGCATTATTCATAATAACCACATGTGGAAACAGCACAAATTTCCAACATCTGATGAATGGATAAATAAAGGTGGTATATCCATATGATAGGATATTATTTGGCAACAAAAAGAAATGAAGTACCGATACATACTACAACATGGATGAGCCTTGAAAACAATATTTAAGTGAAAGAAGCCTGTCACAAATTATATGATTCCATTTATATGAAATGTCCAGGATAGGTGAATCCATAAAGACATAAAGTAGATTAATGGTTCCTTAGGATTGAGGGATATGTGTGGCGGGGGCGGGGTGTGAGGAATGGAGAGAAACAGCTAATGAGTCTGGACTTTCTTCTATGGGGGATAAAAATATCTTAAAATTAGATTATGGTGATGGTTGTACAACTTTGTGAATAAAAAACGTTGAATTGTGCACTTTAAATGAGTGAATTATATCTCAATACAGCTGTTTAACAACAAAGTACAACAGCACAATTCACAATTGCAAAGATGTGGAAACAACCCGAGTGCCCATCATACATGAGTAGATTAATGCAATGTGGTATATGTATATACTATGGAGTTCTACTCAGCCATAACAAAAAAAAATGTTGAACTAATACATCTTGTATTAACCTGGATGGAACTGGAGACCATTTTTCCAAGTGAAGTATCACAGGAATGGAAAAACAAACACTACGTGTACTCACCATTAAATTGGAATTAATCAAACAACACTTATGTGCACATGTGGAAATAAAACTCATCAGAAATCAAGCAGGTGGGAGGGGGAGGAGGGGATGAGTAAATTCACGACTAACGGGTACAGTGCACGTTATCTGGGTCATGGGCACACTTAAAACTTTGACTCAAACTGTACAAAAGCAATCCATGTAACCAAAACATTTGTACCCCAGTAATACTCTGAAATAAAAAAAAAAGTACAAGTAGTAAGTGGATATAACAAAGTTCACGAAGAGAGTACAGAGATGTCTGAAACCCTGGGAAACTCTAAATTGGTGCCTGACGTTCCTCAGAGAATCTCGTGTACCTCTCTGGAGACGAACTGTCTGTACATGTTTCCTTTTTATTCCCTGTTGTGTTACTCATAGTCACAAGCAAATCAATCCAGTTTTGGCCTAGACTGGTAGCTGCATTATTCAGTCCGATTAAAAATATGAGAGCAAAATATACCTTGGCTTATGAAACAAGAGGTAGAAGTGCTGACGGATGCAAAAGAATGAATCTAAAATACACGTTGGACCACTGCCTGGAAGGAAGGAGGGCGTTTATGTCATGGGGGAGGTTCATGTGACACCTCAGGCTCTGAGTGTTTCCATCATGAACACAGAACCTGACCTGCTTCTCAGTCTACGTGGAGACGAGCAGAGGCCGTGGGTGTGCCACGCATCCAGCACCCTCGATTGCTTCTGAAGATCAACGTGTCTCAGATTTTTTTTGGACCGTTGATGACACTGTATTTCTGAGCGGTCACAGTCCATTCCCTCAAAATGTATTTTTTTTATAAAGAATGGATTCAACATGAAAATCAGTACGCTAGGGTTTTGCGTATAAGCAACACTTGCATATTAAATAAAAAAGTTTTTTAAATAGTCGAACCTTCCTGGGGTGCCTGCCTGGGACTACCTGCCCTGTCTTTGAGAACTATTTGGACCATGCACTCCCCAGCTAAAGGGCAGCGAGCCTGCTGACCCAACCTCCTTGGCCACAATTGATTCCACCAGGGGGCGCTATCTGATCCTTGTTGGGCCCGTCAGATTCTTTCCTGGGAATCTGGGATTAGGATTTCGAGGTTAATTTGTTCCCTAAACAGAACAAAAATTCTAAAATTTTTGATTGTAAGCATATGAATTAATTGCAAAGGATGTGATTTCCTGGGTTCCACAAATACTTTTAAAATAAAATAATTACATCACTCTTTTACCTTCATCCAGTAGAATCTAAATTCATCCATTAAATCTGTCTGTTAAAATCATCATCCATTTAAAAAAAAGCACTTTACTAAGAGAAGGATAGTCTATATCATTTTTTTTCTCTTTAAACCTATATTTCCATTTTTAAATTGATCCCAGTTTCATAATTCTCCAGAACAAAAATACCTATGTAAATTAAAATTAGAAATTTTAAAATTTGCCATGACCATAAGGCTCTAAGTGTGTAAATATCAAGTTAAATATGCTACATACTTTCATAAATATTCCACATAAAAGTAAAATTTTATTGGCCTTTTAAACTTTCACTTCATGTATCCAGTGATTAAATATTACATATTGATGAATATCACTTATTCCTACTTACCCTCATTTTTTAACAGATATATATCTGTGTGTATATATGTATATCTTTAATCAATATATTAATTAACTTTGTTCAAATAAATATGCAAAAGATAGAAAAGGTAACTATATGAGATGAAGGCCACGTTAATTTGCTTTACCGTAGTAACCACTTCACTATATCAAAACATCATATTGTATACCTTAATTATCTATAGTAAAACTCTTTTTAAAGTAAGCAGAAAAGATTGTAAATAATTTGTATACCAATGTCACTCAATTCTCTGAAACTATTCTCAGTTTTATGCCAAAAATCACCAAGTGATCTTCCATCAAATATGATTTTAATCATCTACCGGTGGACAGCTCTAGTCGTTCTTTCTTCAATTTTGATTTAAGCAATGAAGTGGGAATGACATGGCTTGCCCAGTGGCTGATGCTTTGATATCCCACCATGGCAGTAAGTATTTCAGGACATGCTGGTGGGTGTCCCACTGCAAATATACACGACTGTCTCCCTGAGAGCTTTCCTGATTTGCCCCAGTGTGAGGGAGACAAGTGTCAAGAGAGTTAGCGCCCCTGGGAATAGCCCTTAGTCAATGACAAATGAGATTTGGAGGATAAATATCCCAGCTTCCTGATCTCTCAGGTGGGCTAGCCTTGAGGTGTGCTCTACACCAGCTCCCAGCGTTTCCTGTTGGAACTCGTCCCTGGTCTCTCACGGTGGTAACCTGCTTAGGAAGACACTCTGGGCCAGCCTCCTTTTCTTCCCTATCACCTTCTACGCCCCTACTGGTGCCTCCTGGGATCACTCCTCTAATACAGGCTTTGCACTCAACTCTTGATCTTGGCAATGCTTCTGGAGGAACTCAGCTGTGGTGACACCCCCACAAAAGTTATATCCACATCCTAATCCCCAGAACCTTGTGAATGTAAGTTTATTTGGAAAAGAGTCTTTGTAGATGCAATTAAAAGTTTCAAGATAAGATTACCCTGGATAACCCTGGGGGCTCCGAAATCCAAAGACAAATGTTCTTATGAGAGAAAGAAGAGAAGACACAGAGGCACAGAAGGCCACGGGAAGACAGAGGCAGAGGTTGAGTTATGCGACCACAAGCAAAGGGACGCCTGGAGCCACCAGACGCTGGAAGACGCAAGGAAGTATTTTCCCCTGGTGCCTTCAGAGGAAGTGCATCCCTGCTAACACAGAGATTTTGGACCTCTGGCCTCCAGAACACTGAGTGAATAATTTTTGTTGTAAACCACCAAGTTTGGGGTAATGTTTGTTATGCAGTCACAGGAAACTAATAGCCCAGCCTAAGACACTCCTTTAGCATTAATTTTAATTTTCTCATCAATACCAGTATTTTGAATTGTCCTTTGTTTGGTACCTGGAGATTTTTACACCCTGTGGTGATGTGTCATTGTGAGGTTCAGATGAGTGAGAAGTCAATTCTTTTTGTTAAGTGGGAAAAAAGCATTATTGAGAATGGGGAGTGAAAGGTGACCTTACTGATAACCTATGTAACAGAGGAAAATAAACTATCAAACAGAAAGTAAGAGAAATAAACTCACAGCACATAATTGTCCATTGGAAGAGAAAACTCACTGCCCTTTGTTTTGTTTAATTAAATATCTGTGGCCTAACTTGTTATCTCTGAGAGTTCTTTCTCGGCCTTGAAGAGCCCTAAGTGGACAGTAGGGGTACAAACTCCGCATTCCAGTTGTCACCGGCATCAGATTCTAAGGCCTCAGATAAAGTCAACCTCACAGAGAGAAAATAAAGAACACCTGCAACAACTTCGCCACAGCTTCTGTTATTGGTCTGCTGAAGCAGAGGAAAAAAGGCCATTTTTATCCTCTAAAAGCACCAAGCAACTTTCCTCAGCTGCCTGGCACTGTCCTCTACCTTTTCTTCAGTGCTGTGTCCATTCTCTTCTCTCTCTCCATCTCTATCACTTTCTTTCTTTCTTTCTTTCTTTCTTTCTTTCTTTCTTTCTTTCTTTCTTTCTTTCTTTCTTTCTTTCTTTCTTTCTCAGGAAAATAAATAAACTTTTACTTCTGTGTATCCTAATCACCGTGTGAGAAATCTTTCTCAGCTTGGACACAAACTTCCCACCCTCCCTAACAGGGAGGTGGAAATACAACACCAGCGTAATACTTCGATCGCACTCCCTCCCTGGCAGAACAGTTTTAAGAAGCAAGACAAACTGGAGCTGATGATCTGAGAATTAATCCGTTAAAACTTTCTGAGAGTCCATGTACTATACGGCCTTTGCTACCTCCCATTTGAAGACCACTGCTCTGGGGCACCGCTAGGCTGGCTTTTCCCAAATTGGCGTGGTGGATTTATGTTTCCTGCCCTCGTCCCTGCCTCAGCCCACAGAGGAGTGACCATCCCCAACACTCTCACTTTCTGCCTCCCTCTTCAGCCCTTTGCTTGCTTCTTCTTAGTAGAAGAAGAGTGACTTATATTGCTAAGTCTGGTCAGGATTTTCAGTAGGTAGGCTAATGTGTCAAAAGCCACATGTGCCCCTGTGTGGCCTGACCCCTTGACTGTGATAAGACAGAGTGTGTCCTGTGCTTCCCATCTCCTTGTCATAGGTCCCCTGGAGTAGGGTCTCCCAGGGAGAGGCCCATCATCTCCAGTTTTTCAGCCTTGCCCTGATGCTGATGAATTTAAGTCCCACTTTTTTGTTTGCCTTCAGTTAACTTGTATGTTGTGATTCAGCTTTGAAATAACACTGCAACTCAGTTTTATTTTTGTTATTATTTTTTGTCACAAACATCTATCTGACAGCCTTGATTTTGCAAGTTCTCTGGCTGTTTGTCTCATATCAGATGAAGCCTGTGTATGAGAATACTATGCAAATGATAAGCTCCTAGAAAAATGTAAGCTGATTTTATTTTTAAAACTTTGGCAATGTCATAGTCTTCAACTTGTTCTCGTGATAGGAGTCCTTAAAGGAATCTAGGGGGTTCTTAGTCAGCTTTCTTCTCTTTGTATCCATTCCCTTCACCCCCAAAGAGAATTTATTTATTTATTTTTCACTGCAGCCCAAGCAGATCCAAAAAAACTTTAGGCAGGCTGCAGATTTATTAACTAATACCTTCTTATCAGGAGCTGATGAACAAAATTACTAAGGTGAGGAATTTTGATTTATTAGTATCTAAGCATTACTTACACCAAATAACTTTTTTTTTTTCTTTTTGAGACAGAGTCTTGCTCCCTTGCCCTGGCTGGAGTGCCGTGGTGCCAGCCTAGCTCACAGCAACCTCAAACTCCTGGGCTCAAGCGATCCTTCTGCCTCAGCCTCCCAAGTAGCTGGGACTACAGGTGTGTGCCTGTACTGGGGAGGTTGAGGTGGGAGAATCGCTTTAGGCCAGGAGTTCAAGGCTGCAGTGAACTATGATGATGCCACTGCACTCCAGCCTGGGTGACAGAGTGAGACCCCGTTTCTAAATATATATATGTATTAATATGTGTATATATATGTATTTATTACACATATAGGCATATAAGCAATATAATGATTAGATTTAATTGCTTTTGACTTTTATAAAAAAGATTTTCTTAGTTTGGGCTGTTATAATCAAGCACTATAGATTGAGTGGCTTATAAACAACAGAAGTTTAATTTTTACAGTTCTGGAGGCTGGAAGTCCAAGATCAGAGTGCCAGCCTGGTTGGGTTCTGAGGAGGGCTCTCTTTCTGGGTGTCAGACTGCTGTCTTCTCATTGTACCCTTGCATGATAGAAAGAGAGCTATCTAGCTCTCAGGCCTCTTCTTATAAGGGCGTTAATCCTATCCGTGGGGGCTCTACCCTCGTGACCTAATTACCTCCCACAGGACCCCCCTCCACATACAATCACATTGGGATTAGGGTTTCAACACATGAATTTTAAGGGGACACAAAAATTTAGTCCATTACAAACATCAGGATATATATAATCTTCTGTGATTTCTTCCCATAATTTTCTACTACTAAGAGTCATTTATATTGTTGTGGGTAGCTGTGATTCATTCACCTTCGCTGCTACATTGTATTTCATTGTGTAAATACACCACAATTCATTAACCTGGATTTCTGGACACCAGAGTGCAGGCTTTCACGTTTCTTCCCATAATGAACATCACCGTAGTGGACATTCTCACAAGTGGCTCTCTCTCCTGGTTTACACGTGCCAGAGTCTTCCTTGGTTCATACCTAGGAATGGAATGCTGGGTCAGTGGTAGGGTGTTGTGAATGTTCAACTTAGCAAAATAATGCTAGAATGTTTTCCAAAGCAGTTGTAGCAATTTACACTCTCACAGTGATGTTTAAACTATCTTATTACTCTATCCTCTTCAGTACTTGATATTGCCAGACTTCTTAATTTTTGCCAGTCAAATGGATATAAATTGTGATCTATTTATGGTCTTGATTTGCATTTCCTAGATAATTTATGAGGAATTCAATAAATGGAACTGGGAAGAAATTATTTTCCACGTGAAAAGTAAATCAGATTTCTGCCCTACATCAGACATGCAAATCAACTCCAGCTGGATTAAGAACGCAAATGTTAAAAGCAAAACTTTTAAAACTTTTAGCAGAATATGTGGGTGAATATCCTTAGATCTTGAGGGTAGAAAAGGATTTCTTAAATATTGGACAAAAAAAGCCTGCTATAAAATACAAGTATGATGAATTTGACTATATTAAAATCACAAACTTGTGTTCATCAAAGACATGTTAAAGAAGGTGAAAAGATAAGCTACAAACTGAGAGAAGATGTATCACATTTAACAAAGACTCTGTATGAAGACTATTTAAAAAACTCCTACAAACCAATAAGGAAAAAACACACCCGATAGGAAAATAGACAAAAGAAGTAAATAGACATTTCACAGAGAGGAAACACATGAGGTCAACACTGGTATGATGAAACTCTTAATCTCCTCAATTTTAAAAAGCATCCTTTGAGGAAAAACAGGATATTTAAAAAAACATGGCTACTATGGTCTTCTTATTGCAGGTTAAGTGAAAATAAGTATTTAGAAAAATAAAATGCAAACTAACATACATCCAATATTCCAGGAAAAGCAACTAAAACTAAAGCAGAATATTTACCAAAGTATTTTAATCTTTCTCTCTGATTTTGCTGATGTAAAACAATAATTTTGTTATTATACACTGTCAGCATTCAACAATGGTTAATTCATTGATTGAATCACTGTGCCTGATTTTCTATAAGCCCAACTTTGATTTCTTTCAGACTGGGAACAGATGGGCACATACTTTTAAGACATTAATAAACATTATAGAACACGATCTTCTTTCTCTGAACTCTATGCCCTGTTGGCTATAAGAATAAAGCATCCACTTGAAGTAAGAAATTAGATTTAATCTAAAAGGCATGGTATAGCTATGCAGAGCCCAGAACTTTGTGATCGAAAACAAAGTGCTTAGTCAGTATCCCTAGGCAAATGAGAGTGCAAGAGAGGATGGGAATGCCCCCAGGTCACTGCACATACTGATCTCCTTGAATTCAACTCAATGTGCTTTTATAAAATAGCCGCCCCCCCATGAATATGTGCAAATATTATGTTTCAATTAAATTTTTTTTAAATTTTAAAAATTAAAGAGAAACCAGGTACCACATTGTAAGGTGCCGTTCGAGAAGACTGATTTAATAAAGGTGACATTAGCTGGTCACGGTGGCACGTACCTGGGTCCCAGCTACTTGGGAGGCTAAGGTGGGAGGATCACTTGAGCCTGGGAGTTCAAGGCTATAGTGCTCTATGATCACACCTGTGAATAGCCACTGCACTGCAGCCTGGGCAACATAGTGAGACCCCATCTCCGAAAAAAACAATAATAAAGGTTACATTTCAGAGAATAGTTACTTCTTTTGTATAATATTGTTGAAGTGTGAGCTCATAGTATTTCATTTATATTTTTTTGCTCAGGAAAAAATGTTTTACTCAAAATACTAATATTTCTGAAGATGGATCAATAGGGGAGTATCTAACCAAAGTTAATTGACATAATGAGATTGCCTTACGTTTTCTGCAGAAATAATTTTTGTGTAGGTTATGTTAAAAATACATACTCAAAGATTTAGAATTTTACATTTTCTTTGACCTAGCAATTTAATATCTATGAATTTATTCTAAGGAAACAATCATGGATGAGAATAAAAACATAGCTCCTAGAATATTTATCAGGGAATCATTTCTATTAGTGAAAAAGTGAAAACAATCTAAATGTTAAAAAATGGGGAATTGATTAAATTGCAGTTTATTCACATAACTATGAAAATGATAAGAAACAATATTTAAGGATATAGAAACAGATCATATGGTTACAGGTTATGAACAGTATATAAAATATGACCCTATTTAAAATATACACACCAATCTATGCCTAGAGAAAACATTGAAAAGATACAGACCAAGCAGAAAAGGAAAGAGTGCAAATAATTAGAGGGCCTCAGGAAGGCCATGGATAATAGAGTAGCAGAGATAGCAAGCAGACGAGGGAAAAAACAGAAGCAAAAATTAAAAAGTGAGGAAAATATTGGTTTGAAGGAATGAAAAAATGTAAACTTGAGTCAACTCTCAAAGAAAGAAAGTAGTGAAGATTACATCTAGAATATGAAAAGCATCCAAAGCAGGAAATCTGTTACTATTACACCCAAATTGAAAGGTTTCATTGTCCTGAAGAGCATATTCAGTGAGACTAAATAACATCAGAAAAATATGTGCTAGATCCAGGGTTCAACATATGGCTACTATGTCCCAGGCACTGTAGACATGTCTCATTTACTCCTCTTCATAACCCTGGGATAAGTGGAGTTGGGAAAGTTCAGGTGGTCAAGGTCACATGGCTATGGCAAAGGGGTTCTGAATCTTGTCTGGGGTTTGCTAGTGCACCATGGCAAGAAATACATCTATTAAAATGGTAAAAAGCAACATAGAAACAGTTGGTAGCAATAATCTTCTGTGATTCTGAATTTAAGCTCCAACAATGGAGGAAAAGCCTGGCAAACTATGGTATGGTATGCATGCTTCATCAGTATCTCAACAAATGACAATGTTGTTGGCCATCTCTATAGGTCAAGTTATATATATGGAATATCACTAAGTGGATACAACAGAACCCCAGATGGTCTATATACACTGATCACAGCTCTTCATATGCATGCGCTTATGTTGACAAAGACAGGAGGTGAATTTGTACTGATATGTGCTGATGCATTATTGAATGTATACGAGGCTTCTGTGCAAGCCAGGACCACTCCCTTCTATTATGCCTTATTTAATGTAACAATGTGTATTCTTCTTATAAATATTTTGAACAATTAGCATTCCTTTAATCACAAAAGTTTATATTCCTTTACATATTTACGTGTGACTTCCACAACTAATAAATAACAATTTTTGAATTTTGACAAATTAAAATTCCCTGTGCATATCAACATTGATTAAAAACTGCCTTCTTAATTTTTTCTAAACATTTGATTAAGTCACCCATCCAATAAACTAATTCCTCATAAGTGTTTTAAACATCTGAAATGCTACTCAACACATACAAATAGCCCAAAGATCATACAGTATTCTTTTATGTCTAGCTTCTTTTGCTGATAATATTTTTGAGATTCATCTGTGTCATCATATATATCAATACTTCCTTCCCTTTTATTGCATCCATACAAGCAAAGTATGGATGTACCACAATTTGCTTATTCATTCACTTGCTGATGGGCATTTGGGTAGTTTCTGGTTTGGGTTATTATGAATAAAACCACGATTAGCATGCACGTGCTAGCTAGCCTTTGTGTGGATACAGGCTTTCATTCTTATTCTGTTTTTATTCTTATTCTCCTGCCTTCTCAGAGTTATCTACTTGGAGTTATAGTAATTTGATCTGATTTTACTTCTGGTTTTTTCTAAGGTTGCGGTAATCTTATCAGATTATAAAGGTAAAAAAATATTAAATAAAACAAAACAAAAATTATATCTTCTGTGGTTTCAAGATCTGTGTGGTTCTTGGTTGAGACCCCAGTTTGATTTTATAGTCCAGGGTAATGCAAACCTGAGTCATTAACTAAGTGCATTTTATGCTTAAGTGGCACCTTGTGTTATCAATGGGAATTGTAAGTCTAGGACTTTCTCATAGATTGTAGTTTGTTGAAACTTGGTATCTTCCTCAGAAATGTATCGGTTTAGGTTTCACATGGCTGATTTTGCCAAACTCATTGTCCTGCCATTATGATATATTAACCTTGTTTGATATTTTAATTAAAAACATATCATTGCCTTATGAGTATCTCAGTACACTGAATCATTAATTTTAGAGGTTTTCTTTTCTAGAAGAAGAGGGACTGAGTTACTTCTCTTCTTTGGGCCATTTGGCTAGTTTACCATTTTGGAGCACAAAGATTTTGACTGGCTATTATGCAATACTGGTGTTGATTGACAACTGGATCCCTTTCTACCTAGTTATTAAGTATGCAGCTGGTAAGGATTAGTGTTATCTGCTTTTGGCACAGTTCCTGCTTTTTCTGGAGTTGTTTCATTAACTTCTGGATTTTTTGGTGCATGTGTTCACTTATTGCTTACACAGATTTAAAAAGAATTATGCTTTATAAGTCACCATGTTAAAAGGAGATATAAACCTCCATATATATTAATATCAGTAATGATTTTTTTTCTAACTACCTTTCTATAAATCTTATATTGACTTTTCTCTTTTGAGTACCATTATGAACTCATAGGTGCTCACAGGCTCATCCAGTTCAATTGAGATAATTTATACCAATGGTTCTCAAAGTATGGTCTCTAGGCCAGCAGCTGCAGCATCACCTGGGAACACAGTAGAAATGCAGGTTCTCGGTCCCTCCTGCAGACCTGCTGAATCAGAAACTGGCAATGTGTGTTTTTACACCTCCAGGTGGTTCTGATGCTCATTCAAGCTTGAGAATCATTACTTTACTTTATGAAGATGATGACACTTCAGTTGTCATTACATGGCCAGTGGAAATTCACTCTGAGTTGCTCTACACCAGACATTTTTAAAAAGCATCTTTACTTTCTGGAAACAGTAAGATATTCCAGATTCAAAGTGACTTTTTTTTCCTTCCCATAGACATTCAATCGGCTGCTAGTCTCCAAGCAGTCTTTTAGTGAAATTAGAGACTAAATTCCTAGCGCTAGTGATGCTCACGTGTATTGGGGATGATCCAAAGAACAGCTGCTGACGTTGGGCCACATCTCACGAGAGCTTAAAGGCTCTGGACTCACACAGATCCCCCGGCCCCAGTTCAACACAAGTTACTGTAGTCCCCTTTACTTAGAGTATGAGGTTTTACCGAACACTAAAATGTTCTACCACCTTGACAATACGGAGCTTAATTTCATTGTTTCTTTTTCACGCCAAGTCACCCAAACTCTTGGTGTTTAAAAAGTTATTAAGTTAGACAACAGTTCCTTCTCAAAAAGTGCTCCCTCCAAAGAGCATGAAAGTATCATTTGGGGAGAGACGAGCACAGCTGTACAGTGAGTTCCTCTTCCTCACTCCGAGGGCAACAGGATGGGGTCATGAATGGTGTTGCTTCCACAGCCCTGGGAACCCGTTTAACTGGTCTGTTTCTCATTATTGAAAACATGTCATTGCCTTATTCATAGTTCATTACGATGCATATGATAATCTTGAAGTTTTCTCCACCAGAGAATTCTGGAAAAGGATGCTACTTAGAAGGGAATTTTGCATTCTTTTACTTCCCAACCTCAACGCCAAACCAAAGCAGATGTGCATCTAAAATAAACTCTGAGCGTGAGGATGGGGGCAATACGGAGGTGGACAGGGGAGGACAAATACGGATCAGATGAGAATTTGGCCCATTATAAAGAATTTTAGATTTCTGCATATCTTTTTTTCCTGACAGTGGTGAAAATAATCTCTTGCATTAATAACCTATTAGTTTTATTGTATTCTAATAATATTGGACTATGTTTTTGAGCTAAGTGGTTTATTTGAGAAGGTTTAACTAACACCACTTATAAAATAATCAAGCGTGTGAGTTCACTATCCTCATTGGTGCACAGAAGAAATTCGCATTTGCTTTCCACGTGGACTTACAAAGCCCATCTCCACATTTTGGGGTGTCAGAGATGCACAGCAGTACAGTGAATGCTGCTGGAAATGTGACGAGAAAGATATATATGTATATCTTCAGAAGTGACAGCCAGATTCAAATTTGCCAGAAAAATGACTCCCTGAGTGATCTTTGGAGACTCAATTAAACTCTTTGTCTCAGTGTCTTGGTTTACTGGGGTTGGCAAACATTTGCTCTTCCTTAACTCACTACCAGCATAGAAGTAAATGTATGAGTCAGATCTTCATTTTTGGAAGACAATGTAAAGAAAGCCATATGTGTAATTATTTTTATTTGCTAATACATTAGCAAATAAATTTGTAAATGTAGACATTATACATTTGTGTCACACTGATAATTTATAAAGGATTTTTGCATGTGTCATTGAATTTAAATGTCCCTAAAACTAAAGAAGTCAGGTTGTTTTTCTAATCTGGTATATGAAACACTTGAGGCTCAGGAAGGTTCTACGCCCTGACCTCAGGCACACGGCTAATTTAATGGCAGGGCAAATGCCAGAGTCCAGGTCTTCTGACCCCTAGTTCACTGAGTGCTCTTGCTGTGAACCAACTGCATCTTTACTGTTACTAATTAGATAGGGGTGTGTGGCATCATTCATTCATTCATTCATTTCACAAATGAACATGAAGTCCTTACCAAGTGGGAGGCACCAGGCCAGAGAAACACTAGTGGCATACATCACAACTTGCAAAGCTGCCTTGGGTTGCAAAGGGAGTACTGGCTGATATCTAGCATTTGAAAGTCTTCTTTTTCCCCTCTGTGATGTTAGGATGCTACACAGGGCTGGAAAGGTTTAAGCCTGTGTTTTCCTTCTTCCCCATTCAGTCAAGTCTGTGGCTGAACCACTCCGAAGTTCCTCCCTTGTAATCGGGTCAGTGAAATGGTCTCCAAATGGGCTATAGGCTGTGGGTATGGTGGCGTGGGGGCAGCTGTGCTGAGCCAGCAGGGAAATCAGGGCAGACTCTGGGGACACCTCTTGACTTTTTGTTTTCCAGATGGTGGCAGCAGAAAGTTGTAGAACCTGGCTGTGGCGAAACTTCTGTTTTGAGGCTTCCCAAGAAGTGCTGTTGTTGTTTTGGTTTAAAATCACATTAAAGTGCTTTTCTGTCTTTAAGAGTTAAAAGTTGACCACATACCTACAGTATGATCCACATTTTCTACTCTTATGTATTTACCCAAGAGAAACAAAAGCACCTGCCCGTACTTGTATACCAGCTCTATTTGTAGTAGCTCAAACTGGAAACCACCCAAATGTCCATCAACAGGTGAAAGGATAAACACATAGTGGCACATCCATACAGTGGACTATTCCTCAGCAATAAAAAGGAGTGAACTATTGAAACACACAGCAAAAAGGATACATCTCAAAATAATTACAGAAGGAAGTTTATACCGTATGATTCCATCCATGTAAAATTCCAGAACATGCAAACTGATCGATAGTGACTGACAGTGGATCAGTGGTTGCCTGGGAGTGGGGAGGGGACAGGCTGGGGAGGGGACAGGAAGGCATGGGAAGGGATCACAGCAGGGCAGGAGGAAACCTGTGGGGGAGGGGTGGCTGTACTCATACCCTCTGAACGTGTGTCAAAACTTGGCACATCATACATTCTAAATTTGTGCTGTTAGCTGTTAGTCAATTATATTGAGAGAAACCCGTAAAAGATAGCACTGAGATATTTTCTGTTCTTCAAAAAATTCCCTGCCTTCTCCGCCATGTTGTGTCTTCTTCAGGGAGGGCCCTAACCTAGGGAATATTCTGCTTACATTCATGCCTCATTTATAATAAATCCCTGGTAGTCCCTGCCGGGAAGAGGCACAGTGCCAGGAGTTAGGGAGGCAGCGTGGGATGGGGGTCACCTGCGGTCGTGGAGAGGGTCAGCTAAGGAGTCAGACAGGTGTGGGGCAAAGGGCTGCCTCCGTTAGCTGGGTCGTGTCGGGTGGGTTCTTTGCTGTTCGAACCTCAGTTTTATCTTCTTTTTTTGTAATAAAAAATGTTATATTGATACATAATATTTGTACATATTAATGGGGTATATATACTATTTTGTTACACGTGTAGGATGTGTAATGAGAAGTCAGGTTGTTTAGAGTATCCATTACTTCGTGTATGCATCATTTTTATGCGTTGGGAACATTTTAAGTCCTGTCTTCCAGCTATTTTGAAATACAAAATACTCAGTTTTCTTACTTGTAAATGGAGATCCTCATACCAACTTCAGGGGTTCGTCACGAGGACAGGAGAGGAGCATAAAGAGTCTGAGATGTGTTAGGTGCCGGGGTTGTTTCTCATCCCTCTCACAGACTGTGCCAGGGACTCCTGCTGACCAGAGAAACCCTGGCTTTCCTGGGACTCTTGAGGATGGTTAGAACAGTGGCATTTTGGCTTGAAGATAGTGATTTTGTGGGTCTGGAAGCAACGAAGGGTGTGTGCTTGCACTTGAAAAGGGAAACAAAAGAGAGTTTATGAATACAAGACAATCAGGGAAAGGAAACTGCATAGCTGCTCCTATTTGTTAGAACATTATTGCCGAGGTATGTTTTATGTACAGTAAAGTGCATGATAAATCTTAATGGGTTTTGACAAATATGTACACACCTGTGCAACAATCACCCAAATGCAGATGCAGAACATTTTCTGAAAGTTCCCTTGTGCCCTTTCCACAGGGGTGCACCCCTCCCTGGAGGCAGCCATGGACTTGACTCACAGCTCCACAGATTAGTTTTGCCTGTTTTGGGACCTGGATTCATACGAATAGGATCCTACAGTATGCACTTCTATTAGTTCTCTAGTTGCTGCTGTAACAAATTATCTATCACAAACTTAGTTGCTTAAAATATCACAAATTTTAATAAAAATTATGATTTAATAAATAATATAATTTTTTGCATTAGAAGTCCAACGAGGATCTTGCTAGGCTAAAGTTGAAGTTTTGTTGGAGCTGTGTTTTTTTCTGGAAGCTCTAGGGGAGAGTCCGTTTCCTTGTCTTTTCCAGCTTTTAGAGGCCACCGGCATTTCTTGGCCCATGGCCCCTTCCTCTATCTTCAAAGCCAGCAACGTTGCACCTCTACCATTCTCCTGTAGTCACCGCTCCCTGCTCCCTCGGACTATAGCCAGGAAAGGTTTTCTAACTTTAACAACTCATGTGGTTAGATTGGACCCACCTGGATAATAATATCCCTATGTCAAAATCCTTAACCTTCTTCACATGAGGTCTCTTTTGCCACATAAGGTAACATATTCACAGATGGTGGGGATTAGGCTAAACATATTGGAGGGGCCATTATCCCACTCTACTATAGCATTCTTGCAAACATAATGTTTCTTAGATTCATGCATGTTGTTGGGTGTCTCAATAGTTTGTTCATTCTGTTGCTGAGCAGTATTTTGTTGTATGAATATGTCAGCTGTGTGTTCATTCTTCTGTTAATAGTCATTTGGGTTTTTACCAGTTTTGGCTTTTAGGAATAAATACTCATTTTTATATTGTTTTTCATTTCCCTGGGGTAAACATTTATTATGTAGGAGAATTGCCAGATTATAGGGTAATTGTGTGTTTGACTTTTCATGTGTTTACTGGTCATTTTTATAGACTCTTTTGTGAGGTGTATGTTCTAGTGTTTTGCCCATCTAAAATTTTTTCAGGTTGTTTGTCTTTTTATGAATAGTTTGTAGGTGATCTTCCTCTGTTCTAAAAACAAAGCCTTTGTCAGATATATGTACTGCAATATTGTCTTCTAATCTGTGGCTTGCCTTTTCCTTTTTGTAATGATGTCTTTGGTGAGCAAAACTTTTTTTGAATATTGATGAGGTCTAATTTTGCAAATTTTAAAAAATAATTAGTGCTTTCTGTAATCTGTCTTAAAAAAATCTTTCCCTACATCAAGGTCATGAAGATATTCATCTCTGTTTTCTCCTGAAAGTTTTATAGTTTTAGCTTTTACATTTAGGCATATAATTTATTTCAAGTTAATTTTTTGCATGGGACTTATGGTAGATATTATAGTAAAATTTTTTCTGCACAGATATCCAGTTATTCCAGCACCACTTCTTGAAGAGACTTTTCTTTCCTGATTGAGTTGCATCGATGCCTTTCTATAACTCAACTAACCAAATATGTGTATATCTATTTTTGGATTCTATTCTGTTCCATTGGTCCATTTGCTTATCTTTGGCAAATATCATACTGTTTTAATAATTGTCACTTTATAGTAGGTCTTGAAATCAGGTAGTATAACTTTATGCTGCTTCTTTAATATGATTTTGGTTACTGTAAGTCAGTTTTGGGCTTTTGTCACAGTTATAGATTAAATTGTGTCCTCCCCAAAAGATATGCTCAAAGCCTAACTCCCAGTACCTGTGAATGTGACCTTATTTGGAAATAGGGTCTTTGCAGATGTAATCAAGTCAGAATGAGGTTGTACTGAATTAGGATGGGCCTGGTACAATGTGACTGGTGTCCTCATAAAAGAGGAGAAGAGACACAGAAAAGGACACTTAGTAGGAACACTACGTGAAGACAGAGGCAGGGATCAGGGTGATGCATGTACAAGCCAAGGAATGGCAGAGTTTGCCAGCAGCCACCAGAAGCTGAGAGAGAGTCATGGAAAAGATTTTCTCTCAGAGCCTTCAGAAGGAACCAACCCTGCCAATACCTTGACTTCAAACTTCTAGCCTTCAGAAGTCTGTAAGAGAATAAATTTCTATTGTTTTAAGCTATCCAGTTTGTGATGCTTTGTTATGGCAGATCTAGCAAACTAATACAGTCACGGAAACAGGACTCATCCTTGCTTAAGCAATAAGAAGATGACTGTCTATTAAACTTACAAGTCCAGATTTAAAAGGTTCCAGATGAGATTTATATGCAGTATTAGGTATGAGGATTAGTTTCAATAGTAAGGATCAGAAACCTGCAAAACAGTGGCTTACACAAGTTGGACATTATATTTTATTTCTCTCTTGCGTAGGTGTTGGTAGTCCAGAGTTGGTTGGTATCGCAGCCCCATGACATCAGGGATCCAAGATTCTTCCATCTTTTTCCTGCCATCCTCAATAAGTGGCTTCCACTCTGTGGTATGAAATCTAGTGTCATGTCTGCCTTTCCTAGAGCAGGAAAAAGCAAGGGTGAGGGTGCCTGCCCTCTTCCCTCAAGGAGACATTCCAGAGGTTTCACAGGATACCTCTACTTATACCCTGTTGTCCAAAATTTAGTCACATACCACTCCCAATGGTAAAACAGGCTGGGAATATTGTGCTTATTTCAGTAATGTATGGGTCTATTCATTACTAAGCAGCAAGGGGAGACCAGATATTAGGAAATAATTAGAAGTTTCTTCCACAGGGTGTCTGTAGAGGAACATCAGGTACAGAAGATCTATAGGTGATTGGGTATAAGAAGCTTGAGGGAAAAAAGAAATCAGATCTGGGAATAAAGATTCAAAAGCTCGTGAATGTTAGTTACAATTCTGAGAGGGGATGAGATGGCCTGGAGAGAGTGTAGCATGAGAAGAAAAGGTCAAGGAGAGACCTGTAAGGAACCACTGAGTTTAATGATCATACAGAGAAGGAGAATTCAGCAGGGCCCGAGAAGAAGTGATGAGGCAGTGAGCTGGATACTCAGGGCAAGTTTCAAGGAGAAGGGAAGAGATCCTGCTGTGGTCTGAGAGTGTCCTCCAAAATTCATATGTTGAAACCCAATTGCCCATGTGATAGTATTAAGAGGTGGGGCCTTTAGGGAATGAGTGGGTTCATTCCCTTCTGTCTCTTCTGTCTTGTAAGGACACAGCAAGATTCACCAGACACTGAATGTTGGTTCCCTGATCTTGGACTTCCCAGCCTCCAGAACCATGAGAAACAAATTTTTGGTCTTTATAAATCAGCCAGGCTGGGGTATTTTGTTATAGCAGTACAAATGGACTAAGACAGATGCCAATTAAGATGAAAAGCTGGTCTTTAAAAGCAAAAGAAGTTGTGGTTATCCTGTTTCAAATAAAAGAGTACCTCCAGTCTTTTTCTGGAAGAAGATCTGTGTGACCGAATGACCTTCTAGAACTTGGAATGTGTGTATATCCCACTGTCAGTATGTGATGGTTAATTTAGGCTCAGGGCCAGGCACAGAAAGACAAACACCACATGATCTCACTCATGTGAGGAATCTAAAACAGTAGATTTCATGGAAGTAGAGCGTAGAATAGTGGTTACCAGAGGCTGGGAAAGGTAGTGGGAAGGAGGGGGCCCAGAGAGGTTGGTCAACTACAGTTACAGTTAGACAAAAAGAATAAGTTCTGATGTTCTATTACACTGTAGAGCAACTATAGCAAATCACAATGTAGTGTGTATTTCATGATAGCCGGAAGAGCAGATTTTGAATGTCATCATCACAAAGAAATGATAAATGTCTAAAGTGATGGATGTGGTAATCACTCTAACTTGAACATTATACAATGTATACATGCATCAAAACATCACACTGTACCCCATAAATATGTACAATTATTATGCATCAATTATAAATAAAAATTAATTTAAAAATTTAGGCTCAGTCTGGTGAAAGACAGCTCCTTGTTCCTTTTTAGTGAGGGACAAAGTCACACCTGAACAGTGAGGTCATTCATCATCTCTGTCACTATAGTCAGGTATCTGGGAACAAGAGCAGGCCCTGGGACAGAAAATGGAACCCAGACCGAAAGCTCAAGGGATGAAGAATTTAACCTTTGCTTTTGTCTGGTTCTAGGGGAAGAATCAAGATGAACACAGAAGCAGACTCACATGTGTGTACTAAGAGAGATGTACAAGGATGTTAACTACAGCATTGTTTGTGATAGAGAAAGACTGGAAACAACCCCGGTGCCCCTCAACTGGTGGTGAATAAATAAATTGTACTGTAGTCATTCAATGGACTTCTAGTTGGCAGAGAAAATTGATAAACTAGATCTGTGTGAATCAACATGTGCAAAAACAATAACAAATGAAAACAGAGCAGGTTGCAGCATGAAAGCAATTATGTAAATTTGAAAACCACATAAAGAAATACTGTAAGTTTTTTATGGAAGCATAAATATGGTTTAGGTATAAAAACACGGACTGAGAGAGTACTTGGCAAATTCATGGTAGTGGTTGTCTCTGGGGAGGAAGGGGACTAGGACAGGGAAGGGTGTGACCAAGGGGATTTCAATTTTATATGTATTGTTCTATTTCTCTTATTCAGAAAAATTTTAAGCATATTAAAAGGTGGTTAATTTAATTACTTATGAGGGAAATTTAAATTAAAGCCATAGTAAGGAGGAGGAGGAAGGGAGGGGAGAAGAATAAAAACCCTAGTAAGATACCAGTACACATGCACCAGAATTGCTAATGTGAACAAGTCTAATATGTCATATGTTGACACAAATATGGAGCAACTGGGACTCTTATACATTGCTGGTGGGAGGGTATATTAATTCAACCACATTGTAAAGCTTTTTGGCAGTATCTTTGAAAGCTAAACATATGCCTATACTGTGATTCTGAAATTCCACTTCTAGATATAAACTCAAGAAAAATGAGTATATATGTGCACCAAAAGAAATGTATGAGGATGTTCATAGCAGCTTTATTTATATTAGCCAATGGCTAGAGGTAATAAAACCAATTTTGTGGCCGGGCACGGTGGCTCACGCCTGTAATCCTAGCACTCTGGGAGGCTGAGGTGGGTGAATCGCTCGAGGTCAGGAGTTCGAGACCAGCCTGAGCAAGAGCAAGACCCCGTCTCTACTAAAAATAGAAAGAAATTATCTGGCCAACTAAAATATATATAGAAAAAATTAGCCGGGCATGGTGGCACATGCTTGTAGTCCCAGCTACTCGGGAGGCTGAGGCAGTAGGATCGCTTGAGCCCAGGAGTTTGAGGTTGCTGTGAGCTAGGCTGACGCCACGGCACTCACTCTAGCCTGGGCAAAGCGAGACTCTGTCTCAAAAAAAAAAAAAAAAAAACCAAACCAATTTTGTTATTCTACTCCTAGATACATATCCTAGAGACTTTTAATTATATACAGAAGGAGGTAGGTGCAAGAATATTGATTACAATGCTATTTACTATAGCAACAGCAACTCAAATGCTCACTGTCAGGAGAATGGATTAATATTGCAGTAACAGGGATGAATCTCATGGAGATTATTTTAAGCAAAAGAAGCCAGGCATGAGTGAATACTTACAGAATGATTTTTGTTTAAGGAGTTCTAGAATAGGCAAAACTAATTCCTGGTGACAGAATTCAGAATAGGGTCATTTATGGGGTGCTATTGACTTGAAAGTGGCATAGGGACCCTTCTGGGGTGATGATAATATACTACATCTTCATCTGGATGGCAGTTACACAGGTAAAAATGTAGACATAGGTAAAAATGTATCAAACTGTGCACTCAAGATTTGTGTACTTTATTGTATTGTGCATAAGTTATGCCTCAAAAAATATGTGAAGCAAACATGATAAAATGTTAACATGTGGTGGGTACAGAGAGTGTACCCACCCTAACCCTAACGCAATTTATATATTTTCCTGTATATTAAAATATTTATAATTAGGAAAGAGAGCAGATACTAGTCCTCTGTAATCAAAGTGACACCCATAACAGAGGAAGTGGCACTTTGAGTTGGGGCCCCTTGCCCAGCCATCTCGCCAGTGCTTGGGTGGGTTCCCTTACAATGGGGTGGAGTTGACACCAGCCAACCAAACTCTCCTGGCTGGAGAGGTTATTATCTTCATTGTCACTCTCTCAGTAAATTATCATGGCTGCTAAAAAGTGGGGCTGTTTTGTAGGCTCTTTTGAAGATCAGCTGGACTGATTCTGTAGCTGAGAGGGACACTGAGACATCATCATGCAAGAGCTGGGCTGTCTACGACCCTGTACCCAGCTCTGGCCAAGGAGGGTGAGCTGCCTTTGGAAGGTAGTTGCTCGGCCTTAGCTCCTAGGCTGGCTGCTGCTGTTAGCTCAGGGCATCACCAGTGGTTGCCATGGGCAAGTCGAAGAGAATGAGGGAGGGAAAGAGAGAGAGAGGGAAAAAAAAAAAAAGATTTTAAAGAGGGATAAAGAAAAGGGGAAGGAAAAGATAAAAATGAAAGATGCAGGTGCCTTGCCCTGTTGTACAAGGGCCTGAGATGTCTGCTTTCTTGTTGGGAGCCACCGCTCCTAGCTGCTCAGTTCCTAAGGAGGGTGCGGTGAATCCGAAAGTGGCTCTGAAACCAGACAGACCTGCCTTCGTGTCACTAAGTGACTGCGAAACTACTTAACCTGTGCCTGTTTCTCACCTGCAAAACGGGCAGTAATTCTGTCTCTCAGGACGGCTGGGGCGGTTGGAAATGGTGCGTGCCACGTCCCGACGCTTACGAGGCCCTGGGTAACTGGCGTAAGATGCCTGCTTGCCTCTGAGGTCAGTGGGCCCGGGGGACGGGGGGCGGGGGTCAGACACCCCCTGCTGAGCTGTCCGACGGAACTTTCTGCGATGATGGCTATTGAGCGCTTAGGATGAATGTGTCTCGTGTGACTGCGGAACTGAATGTTTGACTTTATTTCGTTTTAATCGCTTTGCATTTAAATAGTCACCTGTGGCTAGTGGCTATCGTATCGGTCAGCACAAGGTCTAGGGCGTTTGTCCAGACGGCAGTCACTGTCGGCCACGACTGGGTCCCCCGCCAGGCCGCCAGGCAGGGTGGCTCATTAATGTGGACGCTGCAAGGCGCAGGGTTCGCGCGGCATCTACACAGTAATTTCTTCCTCTAAAAACCCCCTCCTGGCTAAAGTCGGGGCTGGCGGAACGGCGCTCGGGGATGGGAACAATTAAGGACTTCACCTACTTCTGTCCCTCTCGCCCCCTCCCGACTCCGCCCGCCCACAATCTTGTAAGTCCCCTTGGGGAAAAGGGCCGGGGACCGCGTCCCCGACACTCGGCGGGGCCTCCCACGCTCTGCATTTCCACGTGCATGTCACAGCAGAGGAAACGGGGTCGCGGAGGTTTAGGCCGGAAGCAGGGGAGCTCCCTCCGAAGGGCAAACTTTGCAGATCTGGTGACGCCAAACACACTTCTGTGGGTCAGGTTGTCAGGGCGCGCGGTGAGAGAGGCGGGTAAATATTTGGGGCTGTAACCCGGGCTCCTGCGACTCGTCGTCTCCGCGGTTCCCCGGCGGGCGCGTGGCGAGGGCGGTGCCTCGGGGACAGGGGCGTCCCCGGAGGGCGGCCGGGACAGACCCCGCGGCTCCGGCTCCCGCGGCCCCGCCCCAGTCCCGCCTCCGCCTCCACCTCCGCCCCCGCCCGCGGGTATAAGACGGCGGGGCGGGCGGGTGGCCCGAGCTGGCGAGAGAGCGGGTGCGCGGACCGTGCTGGGAGCGGCGCGGCGAGGGCGCATCGGGGCGGAGGGGACAGGCAGGGCGGGAGCGCGCAGGAGAGCGAACCCCGGAGCAGCGGCCCGAGCGCCAGCGCACGCACAGTCCCCGCCGCACTCGCGGGACACTCCGGCACGCGCCTGGCCGAGCCCAGCCGCCTCATGAAGCCGCCCGCCGCGCAGGGCAGCTCCGCGGCCGCCGCGGCCGCAGGTGAGTGCGGGGTCCCGGGTCCCCATAAAGCCCCAGAATTGCAGGTCGGTCTCGGGGTCGGGCGGGTTCAGCCTCTCTCCCGCCGCCGGGCTGGGCGACACGTAACGGAAGCATCCTGACTCAGTCTTCCCCCCGCCGCCAGGTTCGCACGCGCCCCCGAGGGTCCAAGCGTGGGGACAAGTACCCGACAGCGTATGGGAAAGAGTTTGGCTGTTGCGATGAGCTGGGGGACCTTAGGCTTGGCGGGGGCTTAGTTTCCTTATGAGTAAAATGGGCTTGATCATAGAACGCACTAAGGAGGGCGGTTGAGAGGAGGATTGAAAGACACAGCACTGCGTGGCTGTCACTTGGCAAGCGGGCAGTGAATGGCAGCTGTCCTCAGGAATCGTGGCAGCCCTTCCTGCCCCCAGGGAGAGATGGCCACCCCTGACCCCCATCACCTGAGCTCACCGTCCCTGTTCCCAGCCCCGGCCTTGGACTCGGCGGCCGCCGAGGACCTGTCGGACGCGCTGTGCGAGTTTGACGCGGTGCTGGCAGACTTCGCGTCGCCCTTCCACGAGCGCCACTTCCACTACGAGGAGCACCTGGAGCGCATGAAGCGGCGCAGCAGCGCCAGCGTCAGCGACAGCAGCGGCTTCAGCGACTCCGAGAGTAAGTGTGGACCCACGCTAGGAGGGTGCCCGGGACCTCTGGGCTCCCAGTACCTGGCCCACTGAGACTACCGTCTCAATTTGCTTATCTGTAAACTGAGGGATGGGCTCCAGGAGGCAAGCCCTAAAGCTCAACGCAGTGGGCCGAGCGGTGGCGGGCCCCTGAGGCTGGTCACAGGAAGGCCATTGGAGGGCAAGTCGCCTGCAGGTGTGTCGTGAGGCAGGAGGGTTTGAGCAGCTTGTCCCGACTCAGTCAGATGGGACTCCTTGAACCAGAGCCAGGCTTTTCCAGTTTCTCCTCCTCTCTGCCTCTCCTCTCAGCATAACTTTGCAGAGCATGTGGAACAAGTGCCACTGGAATGGGAGGGTGCGGTGGGGACATGGGAGGGCACAGTACGGAAATATTTGTGAAACCAGGAAAGGTTTCATAAGCTGCTGTTCTTGGGATATTTGAAATTACTTCTTGCACTTTCTCCTGGTCCTGAGCTCCCAGACTTGTTGCATGCAGTTTTGCAAGAATCTCTCTGGCACTGTTGAGTTCAAGTATTTCAGAAAGTGTGGCTCTTGCAGCCACATCCACCACCCAGGCTGGAGGGGGAGCCAGAGAGCAGATGGGCATGGGGGCTTCCTGGTGACCTTTCTCACGGGGGAGACTACCCCATGGTCTCTTTGTCCTAAACAAATTTGTAAAAAAAAAAAAAAAAAAAAAGAGAGAGAGAGAGAAACTCAAATGTCCTGGAAGGATTATGGATACCTGTTTAGGTGTCAAATAGCAAATTTGGTGACCTTTTAATATTACATGATTGTTGGTTTTCAAAGTGAATTTTAAACTCTTCTGTGATATTCTTCAGGGTTTAATCCCTAAATGGGTTACAAGCACTAATGTCAACCTCTTTGCTCTCCTTGACTCTGGAAGTAAAAGTAATGGCCTTTCCTTGTGATTCTCTTGTTTCGAAATCTGTAGCTTTCCTTGTTACTGGGCAAAGACTCAGTGGTACACTTGAGCACTAGCTGTCCTCCTGGAAAGAGATAAAGGCAGTCGCCACCCTGGTCATGGTTTGAGTCAGAAGCCTGAGTTCCAGCTTCAGTTTCCTTGGCAGCACTGCCAGAGGTTTAGACCACGCTGCAGCTTTAGAGGTGAAAGGGGATGGAAGAGTGTGCTGTTAATTTTCCATTTAGGATTTTTGGAGTTTGTTCCTAATGATCAGGCCACTCATTTTCAGTTTCAAAGGGAAGTCTTAAAATTGTTGAAAATGTGTCTCCAAACCTGTGGCCAAACTTATATATGTCTTCTTCTACTGGGGCATGGAGCAAGTTATTCACCAAACACAAATTCTCTCTCCCATGGAAAAGAAAGCTGGGACAGTCTGTCACTGCTGCTCTGTTGCATAGAACAGCTCCTTTCTGAGTCCCAGCCTCGCTCAGCCAGAATACAGTCTGAACTCGCCCATTCATGGCTGAGTGCAGCTTCCACTGGGTGGGATTTCAGATCTAGGATCTGTTTTCAGGGGCCTCAAAAAGAATGCCCTAGAAACACATTCTTAACAGTTTGGGGGGAGATATTTGGGATAGAGTTTGTAGTTTTTCTTAGGGTATA
>CM052445.1:22327177-22342539 GCA_028533085.1 Varecia variegata | reverse complement strand
AAGAATTGAGCACAGACATTTGTTATACTGATTTGTCTGTGTAATACTGTTCTGTGGAAGAGAATGCTTTGGAGAGGTAGATCCTAGATCCTACTGAAATTTAGCTCACCAAAAGGGAGACACACCAGGATAATGGTAATAACAGCAGCTCACTTTCACCAAGCTATTATTGTCTATTAGCTCTTACTATTAGTGATCCCCTTGCTGTTCTTTGAATGTGTGATCTCATGTGATCTCTACCACAATCCTAAAAGGGAGGCACTGTTATCTCCATTATCTGATAAAATAGCAAAGCGACATGGGCTTTCTCTCTAAGGCTTTGCTTTATCACCATGGATGGTTGGGTAGAATGGGAACCAGGTCTTCGGGAATAGACCGAAGTCCCATTGAACCCAGATCATATGCTGATTTATTAATGGTGGTTGTTTTTGAAGGTGTCTCTTTGAGGGGTCGTCATCGGGAAGGGTCAGTGGAGCCCAGGCTGAGCCCTTGTAAAGGCCGTGCGTGATGAGTAGACCAAAGTATCTCTAGCTGCAAAATTGAAAGGATGCTATCTAATCGTGAGATTAGAAACATTCATAAGCTCATGATTAGGAAGAAGATATTTGCTCTGTTTCATGCTTTCAGACAAACATTAACATGCACATACCAGCTATATCACAGAGGTCAGATACGTTGGAGCCAGTGTCTTGCCCGAAAATGTTATACATGAAAACTATACATAAATGTTTCTTGGGTTTTTGCTCTAGCTTTTATAGCTCTCTCTGTCTGAAGGTACACCAGTATTACAAGGTAGATCAAAACAGTAATTCTGTTCTTTAAAGAACACTTTTCTTTCTTTCTTTCTTTTCTTTTTTTTTTTTGTAAATTAGGTTGCTTGCATCCAAGGGGAAAAAATAGACATTCCTTCTACTCAAAGAAGCCAGTGACTTAGGAAAGAAAAGCAGATATTTAATAAGGAAATATTCCTTGCTATTACCACTCCCAGGGAAGCCTCCTATGACAGGAAGAGGACCAAAGTAACACTTCCAGCATACCTTCATACGAGAGGTGGGAGTCAAATGGTAGTTGATCAAAATGGGGCTGTTCCTGTCCCATAGACTGGGGTCCCAACAGGTAATATAAAGCACTTCAGTGGGAGCCATTTTACCTTCAGCAGTAAAAGGGCAATGCAATTAGGAGTTAGGGCAGTGTTTCTCAAACTTGATCAGCAGAGGCGCTTTGGAAATTGTGAATGTCTTTGGTTTGAATTTATGTTTGAAAACATAGCTTCTTTTCAGTATTTTCAAAACTGTAAAAGTACACCCCATGATTTCTCACGTTTTTAATGAAATTTTAACTGCATATATTCCAAATTTTAACGAGTATGTTAATTTATTTCCAAAGGTTGACTTTATAAGAAGTTTATAATGTTGACTTAACTTTAAAAAGTGGTGTGAACTTGTATCTTTGATATATTGAGGTTTCACATACACTTTTCCTTTGAGGGGGGAAGTGTTTTGTTACTTGATAGAAAGGTCTGGGGTCTACTGTGTGTGCTAGGGCTGTTATGATATTTATTGTAGGACCAGGTTAGGGAATGAGGGACTGTTTTCCCTAGACCATTTGGGCCTGGCTCTGGGAGAGGGGACCTTATGGGCCCCGAGGGGACTAGCATGACAGTAGCTACTGAGACTAGAACCTGAACTTGGTCAAGCCATGAAAGGATGAGGCCAGTTAGGCGCCCTCAGGCCTGGTGGCGCCCTCATGGCCTGGTACTGTGTTAGGGATTCTAGGTGGGTGACAGGTCTCACTCTGATCCCTGGCAAGTTGTCTAGAGGGATGAAACAGTCCCAGAAGAGGAGCTGGGACAACAGTAGAGAAAGAAAGCAAAGGGGCTCTTTTTCATTCTATCCTACTTTAGTGAGGCTGTCAGAGTTTAGATTTTAAGAAGGAGAATTCTATCCCCTCCACCCCCAGCCATTCCCTGTGGCAAAACAGAGAGAGGTCCAAGGCTTTCTCTTTCCCCGTTAATTGCTATGGTTTGCTTGCTGTAAACGTGTGGGATTGTTCTATATTTACAGGCACTCTGGGCACGGTTTACTCTCTGTGGTTTTACTTCCCTCTAGAGTAGCACATTGACATGTGCTAACCCTAAATTACCTTTCTCCCAACCCCCCAAACTAAAAAAACACACTTACCTCTTAAACCAGCCTGTTTTCACAGCATAGTTTCTCAAGCTCTGTTCGTGCTCCTAAAGTTAGTTGGTTGTATATTTAATATGCTTTTATTTCTTTCGATGGTGTCTTAGAAAATGTGGTCCTACAGTTTGAGGTTCCTGGCTTCAGTACACCAAGTGGACCTGCCTAGGACGTTTCTAAGGGGTATTTGAGATGCTCGTGAGATGGGACTTCGGAGCTGCTTGAAGTCGAAGTTGTAGGTCCTTTAAAATGTCCAGCCCTACCCCCTGCCACGGCTCCCCAAATCATCACCATTATGAGTCCCCATTAATAGCAGCACCTGATGCCCGGGTGGGGTGATAATACGTTAATATGCTATCAGCCAGTGCCACATTGCTGTCATTTCATCAGACTAACTGCCTGTCATTTTGCAAGGAATACAGTTCAGCAGAGTGAAAAGAACAGGAAGTTAGGTCTTGCTCACCTTTTAATCTACTTCAACGCTTTGCATGTGAGAGTTTGTTCATTCTAAGTTCTTAAAAGTCCATGGAAAGAAATTTCATTGGGGAAGGGGTAAAGAGAGGTCTAAAGCTTGGGGTACCTGTATGCTGGGGGTTTGTCCCTGGGAGGTTTGTTCTAGGAGAGCTCTAAAGAGAACCTCAGGAATTTTGCTACTCTCTGAAGAAGAGAAAGAAACCTGAGCCCAGAATCCTGGTTCTTTTTATTCTCTACCTTTTCCCTCCTGGGCATGCTAGTGTCCATTTTGGCAGGAACTTTAGAAAAAAAATCATTAAAACCACAGGCATCATACGTGGAGTGCCTAGGTTATTATTCTCCTCTTGCCAAGGAAGAAACGAAG
This sequence comes from Varecia variegata, assembly GCA_028533085.1. Lineage (NCBI taxonomy): Eukaryota > Metazoa > Chordata > Mammalia > Primates > Lemuridae > Varecia > Varecia variegata. The sequence continues at coordinate 22,339,521 of CM052445.1, read as the reverse complement.
TGACTTGCACAGGGTCGTACAGTTTGCATGTGGCCTCTCTTGCTGCAGTGGCATAGTTTGGGGGCTCTTGAGGTTGCTGTTTTCATCTTTTCCATAAATGGCAGGTAGAATATCACCATAGCAGCTAAACTGCTGGCAGGTTTGGCTCAAGGATGCTGGGGTTCATTTCCTCTTGATGGTTGATGGGTGAACATTTCAGAAGCTGAAATGGGGTCTGCCCCAGATGGTGCACCTCATGGAAAGAGAGTGGAGTCCCATGTGGCAATGAGCTGGGTATGGGCTAATGTGAGTGTGTGTGTGTGTGTGTGTGTGTGTGGTTGGTTAGGGCGGGGGTGGAGGCGGGGAGAAGGGAAGTAAGCATGTGACGTGCCTCTGTGCGTATGTTTATATATAAATACATATTTGTAACTACCATGTTTTTCCCTTTCCCTCCCTCATTGTGGGAGTAGCAGTGAGTCTGTCTATATATTTTCTGAGTTTGAGAACAATTCTTGGATCAAGAAAGCATTTAGCATGTAGGCCAGGCCCTACAGGATCAGAGGGAGGCCCAGGCAATATCCCAGAACTCTGGCTGGTTCTCTACAGAGTCTCCCCAAACCACTTGAGTTACCTTGAGTTTTTCTTGAACCTTCAGTGGATGCCTTTTTTCCTACCATCCTCTTTTGCAGTGGCCTTTTTCATGTCTGGATTGTTCCTTCCCCCAAAACCCAATAGCGTTTGGTCTACCTGCCTGTGAGGTGAACATACTGTGGTGTTCCCCCCTCCTTCCAAAGGATGAACATATGTGGATGTCAACTTGCTGGAGAGTTGGGGCAGAATAGAGATGCAGTCCAAGGCCAGGAAAGGCCTGTGGTACATGCAGGGTGGGGTGGCATTGAAACTCGCTCTCCAGTGCCAGCTGCTTCTGGGAGATAGAGACCAGAGGTGTGGCTCCCGAGATCTGGGCCAGGGTTGGGGCCAAAGCTCTCAGGTGTCCTTCAGAGCCAAAGATAATGTGCCAAGGGCATCGTGTCACTTCCTTCTGGCTTGGGAGTCTGGGCACGAGGTCTGCCTCCCCAGGACCCTCTGTGGTTTTCTTGCCCCTAAATCTCACCTCATCTTCTCCCCACAAGTTCCTCAGGCTGTTTGTAGCGATTCTCCTGGCTGTGGCGAGGTGGCAAACAGTGACAGTGCCCCGTGGGTCTGCAACAGGCATGACACTTACCTGTTTACAGGGGAGGGGCTTTCCCTTGGGAAGACCCGCCTGCTCCTCTGGAGGCGGCTCGGCGGGCAAACCAGGCAGAAGGCTTCGCAAGCCGAGTGCCCCAGCCGACAAGTGTCCTGAGAAGTAGTAACAGGAGTGCCACAAAAAAGCATCCCATGGTCAAGAACTCTTGGGAAATAGGGTTAAAGTGGTTTTTTGGTTTTGTTTTAACCACAAGTCTTCCCATGGGAATGCACATGGGAATGACCAGGGGTGTTTGGTGTTTCTCAAATGTCGTTGATCACACAGTTCTTATTTTCTGAGGCACATAGTTTTGGGGAGGTGTGAGAATAAGGTTCAGTGTTTGGATCTCAGTAGGTGTTCATTGAAACCCTGAAATGGCTGTGGTCTTTTTAGACAAGCTGGACTGGACCTCGGAAGCAAGAAGAGATTTTGAGCGTTGGTCACGAGGATCTTTGGGGCATATTTGGAAAAGTGGACAAGATGGATGTGTAGGACAGGAAGATAAGGTGGCAGCTGGGTCACCTGGTCAGGAGAGGGAGGAGGGGAAGGCAGCCCGGGGAGGCACCTGAGACCTCATAGCAGCCTTGTAGGAACGAAGCTGAATTCTCTTGGGACCAGAAACCTCCGCTTCTGAAAATGCTGATTCTTTTGATACTGGGCTTATCTTTTGTAACTTAAGAAAGTTCATTTTGAGTCAAGGGGACATACGAGAGATGCTTTTGCCCCCTCCTGAGCTGGAGGTCATTGGCTGAAAGAGAAAGGATCCCAAGGAGAAGGAGGGGCTGGCCGGGCCCCATTATTCCCTTGGCCTCTCGCACCTGAAGAGCTTTTCCAGGGCTCACCTGTGCCACAACCTTGGCTGGCTCTGTGTTTTGTTTTAACCAGGAAGGCTGTTCCCTCACAACCTCATTGGCCACATCCTGCTTCCTCTGTCTGCTCTGCCAGCATCTCCTTTCTGTGTCACAGCTGCACAGCGGGGCTGGCTGTGGGCTGGTTTCCTTCCTCTTGGCAGGGCTTACAGAATCTCAGAACTTCAGAGCTGGCAGGGACTTTAAGGATTATTTAGTCCATTTTCCCATTTTATTGACAGGTAAGCCCAGAGATACTGTCTTGTTCAAGGGCACCTGTGTACTTAGTAGCTGAGCTGGTTCCCTTGACTCCCAGCCCAGCCCTGCTTCAGGGACCTCACCCTGCTGTCACTCGGGTCTTTGGGGATGTGAGAGGGAGCCTCGAAGTCACTCTAAGTGTCTGTAATAGATGAACCTCCAGGAGAAGGAATCTCGTTGACCTTCTATCTTATCCCCACAGTGCAAACTCTAGGAAAACCTCTCTTGAGCAGGAAGAGAAGATTATTAACTCATGGGATACCTTATGTTTGCATTTTGGGAAATCAGAGGACAGAAGGGCCACTTTTCACACAAGATGATTCTTTTTGTCTAAAACTGCCCTCCTCCCCGTACCCCACAAACCAACCAAGCATCAGCTTAGCTGTCGGTGAGATACCTGGTCAGCCGGTGCTTGTGGTCTGGTCTTGGTGATCCTGTCACACCCTTCTTTTTGTAGGGAAGCAGAGGCCTTTGGTGTACTCAGTTGAAGACCCATACTCACACATACACACACACTCTCTCCCCTGTCTCAAATCATTTTGGGTTATAAATATAAAATATAGAAATCAACCTGTTTTGTTTACTATAGATTTGCAACTTTTGCTTCTTTTGGAGACAAACTGTTGGTTATCAATAGACTATAGAGTGTTGAGTCTCTAGTCTAATGAGTACTATGTCTAATAGGTGTGTTTTCTTTCCTGAAAGGTGCAGATTCACTTTATAGGAACAGCTTCAGCTTCAGTGATGAAAAACTGAATTCTCCAACAGACTCTACCCCAGCTCTGCTCACTCCCACTGTGACTCCTCGGAAAGGTAAGCTCATTAGCTGCAGTGTGAGTTTTTTCATTTTTATTGCTCTCCTCTTCTCAGTCACTTCTCTCTCCCCTAACCAATCTTTCCCAAATGTGCAAAACAGACAGATAAGACTAATATCTCAGTACAACAGAGGGTGGGATGGAATTTGTTATTTCTCAGGATTTTGATCAGGGTGAAAACAAAATCGGATAATGTAGGGCAGAAAACCTGAATTCACAGCGAGAAAGGAAACTTGTAGATTCCAGCCTATTCTCTGTCCTGTGCTGTGACCCAGAGTGCAAATGACAGTGCTTCTCAGGAGTCTCCTCCCAGACTGGTTGGTTCTAGAATTTAAAACTCAGCAGTTCACCTTTGCAGAAAGTAGGATTGTTTTTATTGCATTAACTATTTAACCAATGTTTCCGATGACCAATTTAGCAATTAAAGGGCGTGGTCATTATGAGACAAGTGATGATCTAATAGGATTTGAAATAGCAGCCCCAGCCTGTCTCGACTGTGGTATTAATAGACCTAAAAAGTTTTTAAAGATGCATGAGCAGTTTCTTATTTTTTGGAACTGGGAAAATGTCTCCAGCTAGAGAGCTGAATGTTCTCTTATATTGGACAAGCGCCCTCTTGAAAACAAAAAGAGTTTTCTTCCTTACGAAAATTTATACTTGCTGAAAATAGTTGCAGAATGCCATAAAAATGGAACACAGTTAAAAAGAAATATGATGATTCCATCTCTTTCCTCACTCTGGCAATAAGACAGAACTTCTCGCTTTTTCAAAAGAGACATTTCAAAATTCCCTTCTCGTCACGGCCACGTTAGCAGCCCCTGGGGACTCTGCCACTCTCCCGCCCTCGGTCTGTAATGGCTCTGTTGAATTCAGAGACAGAGCTGTCTAGAAAGTGGCTTAAAACGTGCCCAGATTTGTTACCTGATCCTCAAGACATAGGAATTAAAGAGGGAAAAAAGCCCCTGGTGGCAAATTGACTTGAAAAGCTAAGAACAATGAGGCATTTGTAGCCAGCAGCGGATAATTAATAAAACTATCCAGTGATGCATTTCAGGAAAGGCAGGAATGATGAACTCTACTGAAAACAGTAAGATAGACAGGAAAACTATACGTCTCAGCCTATAGAGAGAACAAAGTCAGGATGGCGACTTGTTCCCTTGTCCCGGGCCCAGCAGCCTCACGTGGCCTTCCCTGTACCATTTTGACAAGAAACAGTCGCCTTTCATTCACTTCATACTGGAGGGACTCTGCAGGCTGCAGTATTGCCCTGGGGTGATAGCACAAGCAGGAACACGCCAGAAGGCACGTGCAGCAGGAATTAGAGAATCTGGTGTCTGTTCCACCGAACAGTGAGTGCTGTGCTCACTGAATAATTCTGACTGATAACTCAAATCCTATACAATCAAAAAACCCAAACTCTTTATCTTGCCTTTCTGCCTCTCACTCTCCCCCAAATTTTTAAGACAATGAAGGAAGATTCTTTTTCCGGTTAGGGGGAGAGAGGGCGGGGTGGTGGGAAGAGGAGGTGATAAACTAAAAAAGGAAGAAACATTGAGTCTAGTTTCCAGAATCAGTTTCTGAGTTTACTGGAACTAGACATTGGAGCAGACGGGTAGGGTTGGTACAGGACACTCTTCAGTAGTCTCTGAAGATAAATAGATAGATGTAAAATGGAAATAATCCATTCCCAAGTTCTGGAAATTCCATAATCCTGGAAAACATGGGGTCATCAACTGTCTTTGACAGAGAAACCGAACTCTTTCTCTCCTGTTTCCCAGCCAAATTAGGAGACACCAAAGAACTAGAAGACTTCATTGCTGATCTTGACAGAACATTAGCAAGTGAGTACATGCCTGGTATTAAAAAAAAAAAAAAATCAAACAGAAAACTAACCAACACCTCTGAAAAAGTGCTGCTAGGCTAACCAGCTTGCCTGGGGGCAGACAGTTTCATCATAAGGCTTCTTTAGGATTAGAAACAGGACCCTAGTGGCTTGGAAAGAAATTCTGAGGATAAGCTTGCATTAAAGTAGACCATGTGCCTTTCCAGACAGTGAGAACAGGTCATCAGCAAACAATGGCGTTTTGTTTGAGAAATGGAGAGTGAGCAAGATTGGAGTTCTACACTCACGATGGCCTGCCAGGCTTTGCAGAAAAGAAATGAACTGATGAACCACACAAGCATTACTCCAACGAGCCAGAGGGTTCCACCTCATGGGCCAGGGTCATTTTCCCAGGTTAGATCCAGGGGCTTGGTGAGGTCTGACCTCTAAGAGAGAACTGGCTTGGGGAGACCTTGTAACCAAGGACCCATGCCGATTACTCAATGGCCTGCATTAAGTATGCTATACTTGCTTCCCATTGGGGAATGACATTAATGGTAACCCATTTTGTGTGACCGAAAATGTTGGGAACTGAAGACATCAGATTATAACTGCAAAGGGGGGTGTCTAGAGGAAGGGACCTTTGCAATATATATATACATGCTCTATTTCAAAAGGACAGGATTGCAAGAGCCAAGAGGACCACCTTGAGCTTCTGGGAAAGAAGTCCCAGCAACTCTACCCTTGTTGAGCCACAGAGTGGGCCAGGAGAATTTCATCCCAGCCCTTTAATTTTTCATTGAAAGAGTTAATTTTCTGTAAGAAGTATTTTATGCTATACTTTTCTAAAGAGCCAGGTAAACTCTGAAAAATTAGATACAAAACCGATTATTGAGAATTTCATCCCAGCCCTTTAATTTTTCATTGAAAGAGTTAATTTTCTGTAAGAAGTATTTTATGCTATACTTTTCTAAAGAGCCAGGTAAACTCTGAAAAATTAGATACAAAACTGATTATTGAGAATTTCATCCCAGCCCTTTAATTTTTCATTGAAAGAGTTAACTTTCTGTAAGAAGTATTTTATGCTATACTTTTCCAAAGAGCCAGGTAAACTCTGAAAAATTAGATACAAAACTGGTTATTTAACAATAACTCTGCTCTTAACACTCTATCAGACAAACCTAAATATGAGATAGAAAGTCTTTGTATTATCTCTATTGAAGATTTCATTGCCCCCTTCCTTACATGCTGTGCCATCCTACATCAGAAGACCAAGGCCTGTTTTGGCAGAGATTATGATAATAGCAGCACGATTTGTATTAGGCCCATGGAACAAGCCTGTGTAATTTATGGAAATTGCAGTGGGCCGCCCCGCCGTTCCAGTTCCTCAGACACACATTACGTGGGAGGTCAGGCGTTAAGTTTGGTGCTTTGATGCATGTCTAGATGGTGTGATGTGGTTAAGCACAGGCATTGTGAGCCGCTATGAGTGGATAACCATACCTATCTCCCATTTACAGGTATGTGAAATGAGGAGTTCTGGGTGAAGCTTCAGAAAGCTCCAAGGACCTGGTAAAATCAGCTACTAGAATTTGCTGCCAGAGGGGACAGAGATGTGTGCTCACCTTCCTCCAGGCCATTCTCAGGCTCACCTTACCACGATCAGCCCTTGAGCCCATCTCTGGGCAATTTAAACAGTGAAACTGACTTTGTTTACCTGCTCGCAGCACGTTAGAACAGATGATCCACGCTAATGTTGTATTTTCTCTTAAAACGTAGCTTTCCTGTAATTTAAAGTGCTTCTATGAAAATATTTGTAATTAATTATATATAGTTGGAAATAGTCATATGCTTTTCTCATTATAATATATTTTTGTATACAAATAAAATTTGAACTGGAGTCTGTATTTTATAAGCTTCCTTTTCTTTTTCTTTATTTCTTTCAATATATTGCCATTCAAATGATATTCTTGTGGGAATATCAGGCTTCTCGATTCCTTAGTAGAGACCCTGGGTGTTGCCTGATTGCAGCAGACAAGACAATGGGAAACTTAAGGAGGTGCTCCACTGAGCTCGTTTAGTGCTCCAGAGGGACATGGTGGCAGGTGGCTACTGGGAAATTTTACTTTGGGGATTGTGGTTTTGCTGGAAGTTAGACTTCTCTTCTGTCTCTGCCCTCCTTTGCAAATCTTGGCATCTTTGTAGGTGGCATGGACTCTTTCTTTGAATTAGGGGAAATAACAGGTGTACTTACAATCTAGGACTTAAATTTATGAGGGAAAGTTGGAGCCTCTGGAAGACTTAAAAAGGTGGTGCTTTTGTAAGATCTGTGCACTGAGGAAGATTGGATGGTGTTGGCCTTGATGGAACGTCCAGGTGACTTCAGGTTCAGGGTTTTCAGCAGGTGTGCTTTGCACATAGAAGCCAACGACACCTCCCCCCACTTGCCTCTGTGGGGGCCGAGGAGAGGCATAAAAACAGAAGAGTTCATAATTTTCTTATCTGTGCTCTTCTATCCTTGAAAATTCCTCTAAAATAAGCAGGCATTACTTTATAAGCAGAATTAAATTATTTAAAAGCTCTAATCCCTGTATACCTAAAGGACATACATTGAAAATATAACTACTTGTCTTACATCTTTAAAAGCTAACTACTCTATTTGATCTGGTTTTTTAGGGAATTGGGAAACTAAATTGCATTTTCTTTAACATTTTTCTTTCCCTGAAGCTTCTGGGAAAGCATTTGGGTTGCACTCAAATATTACCTTTGTTTCCTTTTTTAAAATTGAGATCTAATTCACATACTGTAACATCAATTCAGTGGTTTTTAGTATATTCACAGATATTGTAACAATCACCACTATCTAATTCCCTATCTCCATGGATTTGTCTATTCTGGACCTTTCATATAAATTGAATCATGCAATATGTAATCTTTTGTGCCTGCCACTTACCATAGTATTTTCAAAGTTCATTCATGTTGTAGCATGAATCAGTACTTCTTTCCTTTTTTGTGGACAAGTAATAATATTCCACTGTGTGGATATGTCACATTTTATTTATCTATTCATTGGTTGAGGGACATTTGGGTTGTTTCTACTTTGTGGCTGATGAGTAACGCTGTTATGAATATTCATATGCAAGTTTTGGGGTGGACATATGTTTTCATTTCTCTTGGGTATATAACTAGGAGTGGAATTCCTGGGTCATATGTTAATTCTGTTTAACCTTTTGAAGAGCTGCCAAACTGTTTTCCAAAGCAGCTGCACCATTTTACATTCCCACCAGCAATGTATGAGGGTTCCAGTTCCTCTACATTCGTGCCACCACTTGTTATTGTCTGTCATTTTGAATGTAACTATCCCAGTGGGTGTGAAGTGGTATCTCATTGCAGTTTTGTTTTACATTTCCCTTATGACTAATGATGTCTCTTCATGTGCTTATTGGCCATTTGTGTATCTTCTTTGGAGAAATATCTATTCAAATCCTTTGCCCATTTTAAAATTAGGTTGTCATTTTAATGTTGAGTTGTAGGAGTTTTAGATGTATTCTGGATATAAGTTCCTTCTCAGTTATATAATTTGCAAATATTTCTCATATTTTGTTGGCTGTCTTTTCACCTTTTTGTCCTTTGAAACATAAAAATTTAAAATTTTGATGAAGGCTAGGTGCAGTGGCTCATGTGTGTAATCCTAGCGCTCTGGGAGGCCAAGGTGGAAGGGTCACTTGAGGCCAGGAGTTCGAGACCAGCCTGCGCAAGAGTGAGACCCTGCCTCTACAAAATATTAGCTGGGCATGGTGGTGCACACCTATAGTCCCAGCTATTCAGGAGACTGAGGCAGGAGAATCACTTGAGCCCAGGAGTCTGAGGTTGTAGTGAGCTATAATGATGTCACTGCACTGTAGCCCAGGCTACAGAGTGAGATCCTGTCTCAAAAAAAAAATTTTTTTTTGATGAAGTCCAATTTTTTGTAGTTGTTGCTTGTGCTTTTGGGACCATATCTAAGAAACCATTCTCTAATCCAAGATCACAAAGAGTTACCCTTATGTTTTCTTTTAAGAGTTTTATAGTTTTAGCTTTTACATTTAGGTCTTTGACACACTTTGTGTTAATTTTTGTGTATAGTTTGAGCTAGGGGTCTGACTTGATTCTTTTGCATGTGAGTATCCAATTGTCATAGTACTATTTGTTCAAAAGACTATTTTTTCCCTATTGAGTTTTGTTGATATCCTTGTTGAAAATCAATTAACTATAAATATATGGGTTTATTTATAGATTCTCAATTCTATTTCATTGATCTATATGTCTATCCTTGCTCCAATACCACACAGTCTTGATTTCTATAGCTTTGTAATAAGTTTGAAATTAGAAAGTATGAGACTTTCAGATTTATTCTTCTTTTGCAAGATTATTTTGGCAGTTCTGGGTCCTTTGCATTTCCATATAAATTTAAATATCAGCTTGTTAATTTCTGGAAAAAGAGCAGATGGGATTTTTACAGGGATGGCATTGAATTTATAGATCAGTTTTGGGAATATTGCCATCTTAACAACATTAATTTAGGTCTCCTTTAATTTCTTTCAACTGTGTTTTGTAGGTTTTTTTTTTTTTAAAAAGAAAATTCTTAGAGACAGGATCTTGCTCTGTCACCCAGGCTGGAGTGCAGTGGCATGATCATAGCTCACTGTACCCTCAAACTCCTGGGCTCAATTGATCCTTCCACCTCAGCCTTTGGAGCAAGCAAGCTCCCGCTAGACCTGGCTACTTTTTAAAATTTTTTGTAGAGACAGAGTCTTGCTGTGTTGCCCAGGCTGGTCTGGAACTCCTGGCCTCAAGCAGTCCTCCCGCCTCAGCCTCCCAAAGTGCTGGGATTACAGGCATGAGCCACCGTGCCTGACCTTGTTTTGTAGTTTTTACAATATGATTTTTGCACATCTTTTATTAAATTTATCCCTAAGCATTTTATTCTTTTTGATCCTATTGTAAAGGGAACTGTTTTCTTAACTTTATTTTCAGATTTTTCATTCCCAGCATATAGAAATGCAGTTGATTTTTGTATATTCATCTTGTATACGGTAACCTTGCTGTATTTGTTTATTAGTTCTAATAGGGTTTTGTGTTTTTTTGGTGTGGATTCTATATGCAACATTATATTATTTGCAAATAGGAATGATTTTATTTATTCCTTTATAATCTGACTGCCTTTTATTTCTTTCTCTTGCCTCATTGTCCTGGTTAGAACTTCCAGTACAGTGCTGAAAAGAACCGGTGAGAGAGTACATCCCCACTCTATTCCTGATCTTAAAGGAAAAGATTTCACACTTTTACTAATAAATATGGTGTTAGTTGTGGGAATATTTTCTTTTTCAGTCAAATGAGCCTTGACTTGTTTTCTAAACTTGATTTTTCCCTTACCTGGATCTGCTTCTTGTTCATGCTTGGAAGCCTTTATCTGCTTTGGATAAATCTTTCCTTCTCATCAGGACTCCAGTGGCTGTTAATTCTTACTGTAACTTTATTATTATCCTTTTCTGCAGTTGAGGATCTACCTGCGTTTGGCACCTCTTTCTTTGTGAGCTCCAGGGAGCTGGACTCCCAAAGTCAGAAGAGTTGGGTGTGAAGCTTTGCAGTGTGTTGTGAGGATAAGGTCAGTGGTTTGAGGAAAAGAAACGGATTCCTTTAGATAAGTTGTGTGGGGGGGGGGTGCAGGGGGGTAGTTTGTACTCTACCAACCTCTGTTGTATAAGGACTTAGGGACAAGTGGGCTGTGAGTCACAGCTTGGGGTTCTGGGAATGTTGAAAAATGTGTTTTCACAGTTTCCCAAGATGTGGTTCAAGGAGCACAGTCCCAGCTTGTTTTGAAAAATCAGTAGTAAGGTCATGTGTGCTTGAAAAATGCTGCATGCTATATCCTCCACTTAGAGATTTACTATGCACATTAGTGTAAATTACTTAGGGGACAGTGTAAGTTGCTGGACCAGAGATCCAAAATATAGTGACAAAACGAGATGGAAGTCTCTTTCAAACAGTCCAGAGCTGAGTAGTACAGGGCCAGGAGGGTGGCTCTCTGGTCCTCACATCCACATTCCGCTCAGCAGAAAGAAAAAATGGCAAGTCAAGCACTGGCTTATTTCTTTCAATTACATGACCAGAAGAGACACATCACTTCTGCTCACATCCCCTTGTTCAGATCTTAGAAGATCATTGCCAGTTGCAAGGGAAGCTGGGAAAAAGTCTCTAGCTGGGCAGATATGTGCTCAGATAAAATTTGAGAGTTCTCTCTTTTGAAAGAAAGAGGAAGAGAATGGGTATTGGAGGACAATGAGTCATTTCTGCCACAATATGTTGAAAGTTTTGAGAGGTCTTGTAGCTAAGAGAGCTGTTATTTGTGTGTGGTGTGTGTGTGTGTATGGAAAAGCTACCAGTAATCCACAGCATATTAATGTTCCTTGGAACATGCTTTGGGAAATGCCATCATAGGTAACCTCACTTCACCTCCTCCAAGACCTGAGTGCTGGGAGGATGGCCCTTGCAAATCGTGTGGTCGTTATCTGGAGGGTGTCAGCTAATGGGCTTTTCTGGAACAGAACGAGACTGGATGTTGGACGTGCAAAGCTGGTATGTTTTGAGTTTGGGAATTCTCCATTTAACTTTTGGGAGGAACAGCCAAAGCAAAACAAAATAAAAAATAGTGCACACACCCAAAACTGAGACGCTCTAGTGCCAGCCCAAATATTCATACACAAGCCAGCCTGCGGAACACCTTTTCCCTGGGGGATGGTGACAGAGGTGGGCTATGTCACGTCTGCCCCCACGTGTGAGAAGGCACCTCAGAGCAGAGGGGCAGTCGGTGATGACAGGTGGCCTACTGGCAATCAGTCAAGATTGGGGGCCCTGAGAAGGCTTCTACATGGAGATATCCCTCTAGGTATGGGATGGGGAGAGGAAGAGAAAGTGTGGGATTTCAAGCCAGACCAAGTTCAAATCCCAGCTCTGCCACATAGTACTGGGTGACCTTGGGCTCTTTAAGCTTTCAGAGGCTCTGCGTCCTCATTTGTTAAGTGGGGGTGTGAGCCCTTGTCTCCTAGGGTCAGTGCAAACATAAATATAGAACATGAGAAGTGTCTGGCACTCCTCCTCCTTCTCTTCATATGACAAGGACATTGGGCTCCTGTCCCCAAGGCACAGTCAAGCTCCACTTGCAGTGGTTGCAGAGGGCAGTTCCAGCCCCGTTGTTGCTTGTCTGATAGAAGAAGGCGGCAGATCTGGTCTGATGGGACCAGAGTGAGTGAGGCAGAGGAAGGACACTGGACAAAGTGCCAGGAGAGGCGCTCCAAGCTGTTCACCTATGCCGTCCCCTCTCTGGGCCTCGGTTTCCTCCAGGTTAAGCACGG
>CM052445.1:22305713-22326677 GCA_028533085.1 Varecia variegata | reverse complement strand
GAGCCCAGCCAGACTGCGCACAACTGTTTGCAATTTGTGATCCTGAGATACCAAATTAGTAAATTTTCCTGCCAGTGAATTCTGTGTTTTTCAATCCCGCCTCATCCTGAGGTTCAGAATTTGTCTCCTGCTGTATTTAGTCCTGTTTTGAAAGGCAAAACTGTCTTTTTTTCCCCTTGGGAAGAAAAAAAAGAGACAGATGCATTAACACCATCCGAAAGGTCAGATTAGCATTTTCTCCTGGTGATTAAGACTGCATGCTAGACAATCACTGCTTTATTTCTCTTAAGATGATCGACACCTGGCCTCTGTGTCTTTCCTTGGAGCTCAGACACTTCTTTTTTGAGTCTCTTATTGGCTGTACCATCTAAGAGAGACATGGGGAGGGAAGGGGTTGGGTGATAAGACCCCTCACTTCAAAGGGCTGGGGTTATGTAGTCTGGAGAACCAAAGGCTGAAAGGCAATTTAATGCTACTCAAAAAGGTCACCTACTTTCCATATCACCAAGGATGGAACAAGGGATCCTGGGCTTAAGTGACAACACAAGACATCTAAGTTGGACGCAGTTATCTCGTGGGGAGAGAATAGGAGGGTTGGGTTTTGCTTTCTCCTGTGGCGTTTTCCTTTCTAAAGGATAGATTATCATTGGCTCAAAAGGATCCCTTTCCCAAGGCAGGGCGTGGGCCTGTGAGCCCCAAAGGCTTTTGCTGTCCTGTGGCTGTTCCTCCCGGGTCTCTGTCCTCATTGTGGACTTCTTGAACTACTCTGCTTTAGGGAACCAAATGCTGCTTCCACAGTGGAACTGCCCACAGAGCCTGCAGGGCAGACTAAAGATGAGAATGTGGCCTGAGCCCACCTAAGGTCACCGTTTCCGCTCCATCTCATCCATGCGATAGAATAGGATGACTGTCACGTGAAATGCGCCCTTTCCAAGGTAGCACGACAGCCTCAGAGCTCACACTGGGGTTTCCGAGGTCAAAGACATCCTGTTCTGCTATTTAAATAGACAAGTCTGGCATTTAAGGAGCGTGAAGTCATTTCCAAAGGGGGCTGCTTAAAGAGGATGTTTATGTGAATGCAATGCCAAGGGAATCCACTCCAGAGCTTTTAAAGAAGCTTTCCTCATGGCGATACCGTTTAATAACTCTGTGTTGGAGGCATTTCCATGACAGCTCTCATTTCATTCTCAGAGCAGCCCTGCAGGGCAGGCGCTGTTATCCCAGGCGAGGAAAGGAAGGCTTGCTCACTGCAGTGGCGAGTGGCGGAGCTGCCCAGTCCCAGGCTCACCCGGGTTAGGGGTTAGGCACAAGCTCTTTCTTTCATACCAGCGGCCCCCACCGAAAGATCTGGGCCAGTTGATCTCCTGCCACTCAAGGCTCAGAGGTTGTCCTCCCTGGGACTCTGATCAGACAGAAATCTCAGACTTTGCCCCTTGTCAATGAATGAAACCCAGTGTTTTCACTCGTATCTAGCCAATGCCCGACAATCTCAGAAGCAAGCAGGGTCAATGTCTCTGTGGTTAACTTGTGACTTCCAGAGAAGAGGCTGAGGAATAAAGCACCAGGGATGAGATGAATACCAACTGGAACCATGGCTGCCCCGTTAGCCATCTCAGCACCCTCTGTTTCTTCTGCTTAGCACCCATTTCATTCTCTGCTTCCGCCACGACCAGGTTAGCACACCTGGCTCCGCCACTAGACCATGAGCTGTCGGAAGGTGCAGGGGCATGTGGCAGACGGAGGCTTGGCTGAACTGAGCTGAAAGGAGTTCATGTTAGAAGCAGCTGAGAGATGCTCTTGGGACACTCTCGGCACAAACTGTGATCAGTTAGAATACGAAATTAATAGCTCCCTGTTTTTAAACCAGCCTGGAATAATGGGAATAAAAGTGGACCATGAACGAGGAGAACTGATTCAATTAATGACTCTGCTGCTTTCTAGCTGGGTGATTTGGGGCAAGTTATCTAACCCACTTCAGCTTGAGTTTCGGGCATAACATATGTGTCCTAATTAATCTAAGTTTTATTCAGAGAAATGAATGAGATCACCCAGAAGAAAACACACTTGTAAATGGGAAATATAAGGCAGATAATTTCTTGTGCTATTGAAAAAAATGTAATGAATACTCCAGTTATCATAGCAGGCCTAGAGTTTATCTTGTTTTTTGATGTAGTCTTACAGACAGACACACATACACACGCACACACCCCTTTGTAACCACTACTCAAATCAGGATGTAGAATATTAACACCCCCAGAGGCTCATTTTAGGACCCTTCATAGTCAATATCCCCCAAAGGTAACTCTAGATTGGATTTTCCTATTCTTTAGTCTTGACATTTTACCCGAAGGGTCTTCTTTGTTTGAGTTCTCTCTGATACTCCAGCTCCTCTGCCCCTACCTTGCAGTTCTGCAATGCCTACAGGGATCTCCCACCCAGGAAAAGTTGGGTGGATGGATGGATGTGAGGCCAGCCTCAGGGCCCAGAGACCCTGGAGTGAGCCCAAACTGGAAGCCCCTTTTCACCTCCCAGGCTGGACGCACGTGTATGCCGTTGGCACCGCATTTCCATAACTTCACGTCTGCCCAGAGTCACTCTCTCCCACCAGCCTATGAGCTTCCTAAGGACATGGACCTTGTTCCTATCCATTCCACATCCCCGGGTCCCTGGCACACAGTAGGTGCTTGTGAAACCCAACTGAGTTGTAGAGTTTGGTATAGGACAGGTTATCAGATTTGGCAGGTACTAAATCCATTACCTGAATCACTAATTAGGTAATGATTCACCTCCAGGGAATTGGTCTTTTCAGCACCAAAACCTGGAGCAAGTTTCCAAGGTTCTTGCAAACTGACCTTGGAAACTAACTTGCAAGACATGACCCTCTGCTTCAGTGGGAGACATCGTGAGGATAGGTGAATAGCTTTCTGATGCATGCAAGTATTTATTAACAATTTTAAAGAAAAGCGACCAAACATCAGGGAGCCCCAAAGCCACCAGGCAACGTTACATAACTTGGATTGTCAGAGTGGCACTGGCTGCTGTAACAGGAGCGGCAAGAACCTTGGGAACTTGCTCCGTGTTTCGGTGCTGCAAAGACAAACTGCCTGGAGGCCAATCCCTGAGCCAGCGGCAAGACCGACTGAGCAACTCCTCAACTGTGCTAAACTGGCTTAGAAGTAGGCCTGGCACTTCTTATGCCCTGTGCATGTTTTGCTTGCCCAGCTCAGCAGATGGGGTTTTACAGGGAAAGCTGCTAAGCTCGTTCTGTGCCTTCTTTATTTGTTTCCATCCTTTGAACCAGTGTTAACTCACTTGGAGATTTTTTTCCCCCACCAGCCAATCACCAGCTCAGCTCAACCCCATTAGTAATGAAGTGGAGCATCACCAAATCCATTACCATGTCCCCTGGCCTCTACCTCCCTGTCATCTCTCAGGTCCATGCCTTTTTTCCACCCCAGTCATCAGTGCCTTAGTTCAGCTCCTTGTCATATCTCACTGGGATCAGTGAGAGTCTTGGTTCTCCTCACTCTTCAATCCACTGTTGACATTACCCGCAGTATGACATCTGACCACGTCACCATCACCTACTTAAAACCCTTCCATGCTTCCCCACTAGTGTAAAGTCAGAGTTTTAAATATCAGCTTCATTATAGAGCAAATATCACAGAGTTTGCCATTTAAAAGTGTGCAATTCTGCTGTCTTTAGTATAGCCACAGAGTTGTGCAACATCACCACTATCTAATTCCAGAACATTTTCATCACCCCCCAAAATAAACCCTGTACCCAAAGCACTCACTCCCAACTTCTCCTTCCTCCCAACCCCAGGCAACCACTAGTCTACTTCTTCCTCTGTGGATTTGTCTATTCTGCATATTTCATATAAACGCAGCCGTTTGTGTCTGGTTTCTTTCACTGAGTGTAATGTTTTCAAGGTTTGTCTATGTTGTAATGTCTAACACTACTTCATTCCTTTTTATAGCTTAATAGTATTTCATTGTGTGGATATGCCACATTCTGTTTATCCATTCATCAGTCGATGAACATTTTGGTTGTTTCTACTTTTTGGCAATTATGAATAGGGCTGCTATGAACATTTGTGTGCAGGTTATGGATGGGCATATATTTTCATTTGTTTTGAGTAATCACCTAGGAGTGGAATGTCTGGGCCATATGTTGTTTAAGGATTGGTTTCAACTCCTTACCGTGAGGCCAGGGCCCTGCCCATCTGGAGCCTGCACTTGGGCTCCTGTCACTCTGCGGCCAGAGCAGACAACAGCAACTCTCAGAACACACCACACCTGGACGCTTCCTGCCATCCACCCCCTTGGCATGGCCTGCTTCTCTCTCCCCTCTGCACCTGGATAACTCCTTCAGAGCTCAGTTCAGGCCTCCTCACCAACTGGGGAGTCTCCAACAAACAAAACAAAATCCCTGCTCTTACAGAGCTCATGTCAGAGTTGGGGGAAATGGGTACAAAGAAATAAGACTATATATGAATAGGCACACATGTCCTGTACTATTTCCCAAAAATTTATGCTTCCCTTTCTATGGTGTGGAATTGTTGCTGCTGCAACAGGAACAAGGGTTATATTTTCCAGCCTTCTTCCTATCCAGACGTGGACATGTGACAAATTCTTGTTAGTGGGATGGGATTAGAAGAGATGTGTGTCATTTCTGGTAAGGGGCTTTTAAGAAGTGAGTGAGTTTTCTCCATGATCTTTCCTTCCCTCTGCAGTTTGGGTGCAGGGGACTTTGAGGCCATACGAATGGCAGGTCCGTGAGACGGAAGGAGCCTGGGGGCCTGAATCACCACGTGGACGAGAGCCGCACACTCACCGGGAGCACCACACTAAGGCTGAGAGAGGACTGAGAAACTAACTTCCATTGTCTTAGGCCACTGAAATGTTGGGTTCATTTCATAAAGCAATTAGTGCTTCCCTAATACAATGGAAAGTGAGAGGATTTTCCCATCAGCTACAGTCAGACAGAATTCCTATTTTCCAGAAACAATGGGATATGCACTGATATTTGCTTCTGCTTTGGTGCCTTGTACGTAAAGGTCCTCTAAGCTAAGTCCTGAGAATGTTTCCACCCATCAGAAGTTTTCTCCAAAGCACCTTCAGCAGAGCCGGCCAATTGAGAGGGAACTTGGATTATTGGGGAGGGGAGGGCAGGGTGTATTTGCGTTTTATACTAATGATTCTCCCCTGTCACTTCCCAAGTCTCCTCACCTAAACACATACAATGTTCTTGTCCAGCTGTTTCACAGCAGGAGCGCATTTTCTATTCTGGAGTTCTGGAAATGAACTCTCCAACACTGTCTGGCAGGGACCTCGGCAAACGGAAGCATATCCTGCCCCCTGGGCCCCAGTTCTCCCCTCGAAGCCCATCTCTGCACGTTGCACAGGCTCAGCTTCCTGAACCTGGCAAACCAATGAAGATTCCATTGGAGACACGGGAGGGAGTTCCATCTTGCCTCGAAGAGCAAAGCTTCTCAACTCTCGCTTTGATTGGCTGTGCTGTTTGCCCAAATTCTCTGTTTACAGCAGATTTCCCAGGCCCTCCTCTTCCTCCTCTCCTCCCCTCCCCTCCCCCGGCAGCATCTGCTCATCTCTGCCTCACACCTCTTCAGAAGGCCGCCCGCCTCTGCCAGTTTAGGATCCTCACTTCTGGGTCTCTCATTTTCCTTATAGGCATCATCTGTGTTTCCCATTTTACCCCCTTTATCCTAGTAACACAAATGACCTTTCTCTGGGTCTACCCTCCTTAAGCAAAGTAGAACAGGAGGGTTATAAATACCCAGAAGGTTGTCATCCTAGCAGGAACTCAAAGAAATGCCTATTTTCTTCCTTTCTGCCTTTGATATGCCCCAAACATCTGCCACAGTATAAACTCCACACATCCTGATTGAATTGAATCAAGGGTGCTTGGAAACATATTGGAAACATACTAAATTTACCAAAGGAAGGCACAATTTATTTTGCAAGTGGAGTTGTGATGGCAACCAGTATCTCGACCAGTCGCATGAAAGAGTTTAAGACGATCCACCCAATGACGCAGAAGGAAAAAGCTGCTTTGTGCCATGTGGTGGCATCTAACAGATACAACAGGTGCCCCTGGCTTACCGCTGGGGGATTGTTGTTTCACGTTTAAGTTCACTGGCCACAGACACCTGCATTTTTGCATGTTCTCGCTCAGACCACAAAAATTCCCATTATAATGTTTGAGTACCCTGGAGTGGTTAACTCTAAACTGACCCAAGCACTTTCCTTCCATCTCCCAGGGGGGACCAGTCTTTTAGGTGTTTCAAATTCTGTAGACACAAGATGTGTGATGCAGGGTTCCTGCTCCTCAGAGTTTGCAAGGATCGGGCATCTTCCAGCTGCAGATTTATAGTTTCCCCAGAAAATTATGATAGCTACACTTTATTGAGCTTTACTATGTGGCACTAATAAAATGCCTAAGCACGTTCATACTTTATCTTGCAATATCCACACAACAGTCCTATGAGGTAGCTACTATCGTTGTCTCCATTTTGCCCAGGAGGAACCTGAGGAGTTAAGCAATTTGCTTAAGAAATTGGTCACATAGTAAGGAAGAAGCGGGAGACGACAGGTTTCCATCCAGGTCTGTTGGACTCCAAGGACCTGAACTCTTAACCACCACGTTTCGCAGCAGAAGGTGGAACTCCTGACTGTTATGAGTGACATAAGAGTAAAGTCTGAATGCAAATCTTCGCTGTGGTGCATCTCTGGGCCCCCAGCTGTGTGGTTGAAGGTTCACGCCTGCTTGGCAGGTGGCTTGGGGAGGAGGAGGCGGAGGAGTTGTTGTGGTTTTCAGGCTGCATTTAGCATATTCTAAGGCCACCAGTGAATGCTCTTTTGTATGTTTCAGATGAATCGCGGTCCCCTCAGTGATGACAGAATCCCCCAATCTCCCATTTAGAAGGAACCTAATAGCATGTAGCTCAGGCTTCCACCTCCAGGAAAAATTGGAGAAATGACTCTCTGGACCTGTTTCCTCATCGCTACAATGGGGCTGGGGGTGCAGGGCAGATGGGTGGCCCGAGGCCCTTTCTGGCCTGGCTTAGAAGGCTGGGAGAGGCTTCAGCCTCTGGTATTCCTGGGCTAGAGAAAGCCAAGCATTCCCTCTTCTCCCCAGGACGACGCCCACCACCTGCTGACCTGTCTAGGCCGGGTCTCTGCATCTACTCTGTCTTCTGGGGGAGATGAGGAGGAGCAGTGCCTGAGGACTAAGTGTTGGGGTTTTGGGGGTCGGGTTTCAACAGAGGTGTTGAGAAAGTAACTAGGAGTAAGAGCTATTCTTGATTAGATGTTGGTTGAGGAATCCGCTCTTGGTAAATTAATTTTTTCCTTCCATGTTTGCATTTTATTTGTTTTGCCTTCTTTACTGGTTGTGGTAGATTGATTTATTGGCTAGGATTCTTCACCCTTCCCTGTGTGCACACTTTCCCCCATGTCACTTTGCAGTTGCTCCCGCTGGAGCTGGAGCTTACCTACTTGTTCCTCAACTTTGGGCTTCCCACGTGACTTGTTTTGGTACATGGGCTGTTAAGCTGGACTTGACATACGTTTGCATGGTTGGGCTTACTTTTTCAGCCATTTGCCATCACCATGAAAAAACGTGTGAAGCTAGCTCACTGGCCTGAGGAGAATAAGAGACATGTGGAGAAGGTCTGGTCCCAATTTGCAGCTTAGAGTGGCCCAGCCAAGCCCAGCCTGAATCAGATCATCTCCAGCCAATAAGAAAACACATGAGCAAAACACAAGCTTGTTATCATGTGCTGCTGAGATTTGGTGGTTGTTTGTCATGTTGCAATAGCTAACTGATAAATTAGTGAAAGTTCCTTTTGACGCACTCCAATGTTCTCTTTGCTGAATTCGTAAGTAAAAATTTCCCAAACCTTGGTTAGGATATCTGCTGGCGTCTAGATGCCCCCAAGTCCAGGAGGCCATCTCCAAGTCCCAGAGAGGGCTGCAGCAGGTCTAGAAAGGAAGAAGGACTGGGGAGATGCTAATCATTCTGGAATAAGAATCTGTTATTACACCTTGAATAAATAGCTTGTTGTAAAATGAATGACTCCATTCTACACTCAGGTTAAAGCTGTAAAGTGTTCAACTCTGATGAGGTAAATTGAGACTGCTTGGGAGAGAATTTTTGGATGTGCCTGGAGTTTGCACAATCTGAAATGTGGGACAGGGACGGCTTCTAAAAACCACAGACTGGAAAGAATCGAGAACATTCTTCTGCTTCCAGGAAGGATTATATTTTTAAATACAGTATTTATGTTCTATGACAGAAATGCATATATACTTTGGAAGGTACAGAAAATAATAAAGAAAATAAAAATCATCTATAATCCTGCTACCCAACAATACTTACAATTGGCATTTAAAATTTTCCCTGAGTTTACTTAATGCATTTTATCCTGTCTTTTAAAAAAATACATAGCATTATATCTTAATAATTCTTTTATGTTGTTAAAGACTCTTTGTAAACAGTTTCAATGCATGCTACTATTTCACAGATGGTTGTCCTGTTATTTGTGTCACCAATCTCTTAATGTCAGGAATTTCCAATTCCAATTTTTCACAAGTACAAACAATACTTAAATAGGTAGTTTTGCACACACTAACTTCTCGTTAGTATTTATTATCTCCTTAGAATAGATTGCTAGACATGTAAAATGAATATTCTTAAGACTCAGGATATAATTTCTGAAGCTAATTGTGCCAATTTACACTCTTACCGGCTATGTGTGAGAATGTCTGTTTCAGTTCTCCTTGGTGTTCTTTTGAGGACACTTTTTAAATCTTTGCTGTTAGAATGGATTTTTAAAAAATGGCATTTTATCTTAATTTGTGTTTCTTTGAACTCTGTGTCTACTCCACGCTGCCCTGGGGTGGCTGAAGGGGCTGATTTCACTCAACCCCAAGACTAGTGACCTTGAGTGCACCCTTGGCTGTGCCTGGCAATCAGACTGCATTTTCCGCTCTCCCAAACTGCTATTTCACACTTTCTTCTCTTTTCTCCAACCTCCTTCTCCCTCCTCACTCTCCAAGGATGACTCTGCTCCATATTTCATTGAGAAAATTCAGGCAACAGAACTTCCACAAGCTCCCTCCACCACCTTGCTTGTATCGGGGCCTGTGTCCTCTGCCCTGCTTCCTGCGGCTAGACCACGATCTGTCACCCTTTGGTGTTTGCTAGATCAAATTCTCTCTCCTCCACCTACAGACTTCATTCTGACGATGCTTTCTCTGTCTCCCGCGTTATTCCTGCTGGCACAGGAACATGCTCTCACCCCCCCCCAAAACAAACAAAACATAACCCAAAACCTCTACTGGCCCCGCATTTCTCCCCAGCCACTGCCAGTTTTCTCTTTTACAGCAAAAGTCCTCAAAAGATCTGTCTGACTCGCTGTCCCTGCGTCCTCTCCACCCTTTGTCTCTCGACCACACTGGAGTCAGTCTCCACTCACTGCCAAAACAGCTGTGGTCAAGGTCACCGATGGCACCCACATTGCCAGTGGCCAATGTATCTCCTTGACCTCCGGCAGCATTGGACAGGTGGGTCATTCTGGAAGCCTTACTTCACCCTGGGACATGTTGGTTTTCCTTCTGCCTCTTGGTTGTTCTCTCTCAGGCTCTTTGCTGTTTCTCTGTGTCTCAGTATCTCAGGGTTGGAGGCCCTGAGGCTCAGCCCAAGGCTTAGTGCATCTCCTCTCTTTGCCACATTCTTTCCTTTTTGATTAACTCAGTCTCATGACTGTAAATGCCATCTATATGCTGATGACTCTGAAATTTATGTCCCTAGCCACATCCTCTTCCTGAACTCCAGACCCACGCACCTAACTGCCTGCTTGCCCTTGCCACAGGGTCACAAAATTAACACGTCCAGATCCCATCCCTACCCCAAACATGCAGCCTTCCTCAGCAAGCTCCCTCCTTCCACGTGTTAAGGCCAAAACCACTGGAGTCAGCTTTGGTTCTTCTCTTTCTTTCACACTCCCGACGCAATCTGTCAAGGATCCTATTGGCTCTACCTTCAAAATAATCTGGGTCCACCCCTTGTTGCCTCCAGCACTAGCCCCCCGGGCCAATCCACCATCTTTTCCCTCCTGGATTATCACAGAGCCTCCCAGCTAATCTCCATGCGTTCAGCCTTTCCCACTCCTGCCCTCCCCAAAATCCACCCTCCACACAGCTGCTCCAGTGAGATCATGTTGCTCCTCTGCTCAAACTCTCCCACGGCTTCCCATCCATCCTGCACAGAGCAAGGCTGAGGTCCTGGGCTGCGAGACCCTGCGTGCTCCGGCCCCACTAGTCTCTGGCCTCGTTTCCTCCCGCTGTCCCCTTGCTCACTGGGCTCCACCACGTGGATCCTTGCTGCTGCCTGATGCAAGCAACACGCGCCCATGTCAGGGCCTTTGCAATCACTGTTGCCTCTGCTGGGTGTCCTTCCCTGGCTGTCTCATCCACTTCAGCCTCCGTTCCCTCAGGCGTAGGCCTGTCTTGGGTCCTGTCCCAGAGACAGCCACCTTGGAGAGGCCTTGGCAGAGAGGAATAAACAACCAACCAGGTGACAGATGCCCATGTTCTTGTCAAGGAGACTGCAAGGGAGTGCCCCATCGACTGGGGTATCCACTAAGAATCCACGCTTGCCCGTGAGAGAAGGGCCCGGCTTTTAACACCTTTTCATCCCAGAGAGAGCAAAGCCACCTCCAACATACAATACCTGGCCAGGGGGGACTTTCCTTCCTCTCCTGCTCCACTCCTCCTCCCTCCTCCCGTCCCCCCACCCCCGACCCAGGAGGCATCAGAACTGACGGTCAGCAGGACAGCGAGGGAGGAGTAAGATTGGAAAAAGGGTGTGGAAAGGGAAAAAGTGATCATATTTCCTTTCTATACTCCAGCCTTCCCCGCTCATAACGAGCCCGAGTGTTAGGTAGGGATCACATCTGCAGGTGGTGGGTGTCAGCCAGGAGGGTAGCTCCTAGGGGCAGAGAAGGCGGGGACCAATCGGGGGAAGGAACTGCAGAAAAAAAACGTAGTTAATGGACAACCAAGAATCTGAGGTCCTGAGGTTTACACAGCTGTGGAGTGTAAGTGGGTGAGAACACCTGATAATCATTTGGTAACATCCCACCCTCCTGTAAGCCCAGCCCGGACCAGGCCAATAAAAGGAAACCACCTGGGCGTCCGCAACATCTCTCTCTGCTCGTGGAGACTCACTCGTTCCTCTCTCTGGAACATATTTTCACTTGGTACAGTTTTTTTCTTGTCTGTAATGGACTGTGTGTGATTGCTTTGTATTTGTGATCACTCTGGCATCGGCTCAACTCGGTGCCAGTACTCACTCTTGGCACTGGGAACTGAAGACCAGCGAACCTCAGGACAGACCTAACGTGAGCTGGGGGAAAGGGAGAGGGTCGTAACTGGGACTTTAAATGAAGTTGGTTCTTTGACTGTTACAAGGTACTGGACATTCTATTAATAATCTTTCACTGGAGGGGCTTATATCACCCAGCAGTGGCCACAGAAGTCCTGACGCCTGCTTGAGTTTTCAGCCAGGCTGGGAGAAGAACTAGGCCAGCAGGGGGGTTACAAAGGGAGGCTGGTTTACAATTTTGTTGCGTGAGGATTGCTCATTGTATGTACGTATAGATTAGGCAAATGATATCCCATTCACAAAAGTTATTCGCCTTCCTTGTCTCTGCTAGGGGTTGATTTTTCAGTCTGATCCAAAATAAGCAGATAATGTACTCGTACATTAAAAGAAAAAAACAGCAATCCAGTTAAAGAAAATTTTAAATTTTCTTTGCTTTTTGTTTCGGCTTCTAAGGTAGGAAGGAGTCAAGAGCTAGCTGTCTAGAAACTCCTAGCTGGGGTAAAAAAAACTTCTGTGAGTGAACCTGGGGTCCTCTGAGGCCCAGGCAGGAAAGAAGGAAGAACTAGGAAGAGACAAGGGAGAGACAAGTGAGGAAACAGAACGAGAACTGAGAAACCAGACACAAAACATTGTCTCTTATGTGGAATTGCAAAATGCCACTAATATTGCCTCAGGACACACCATTTAGAATGTATATCTTATTGAGATTTATTCTATGCCTGTGTGTTATTTGGTGATTTATTAATTTTATTTAGATTTATATTCCTGGGGAAAACATGGCAGGTGTTAGGCTGAGGTCTGGGTAGGTGACAGTTAGTCCCCTTAACAGCTAGGAGTCTGGGAAAGGTCCCTTCCCTTGGAATTGAAGAGGATTTTGATAAGGGAAGGGAAGGAACCATCAGCAGGTTTAAGGACCTCCAGAGAAGGCAATTTTACAACATGCAGTAGGTACACCAGGGTGAGACATCTTCTCTGCGTCATGTTTCTGCGAAGTAGGGGTGACGTGGCTTCAGTGGCTGGGTGACATTTTCCCCACCCCCCAACTTAATAGACTTGGAACTTAATTAGGAAACTGAGCTTCCAGAAGAATTTGGCCTCCTTCTATGTATTCTTAAAATCCACCAGTCAATTAAAAAACCTCATTTGAACTTCCACTTCCTGCCAAGATGGAATAAGAGGGACCGGAATTGCCTTCCTGCAGGCCTGTCTTAAGGGATAAGAAAGACCAAACTGTTTTTTCTGCTCTGACACACCACTCAACATAACGCTTTTGACACCAGATTCTCTGGGCGTCCTATAATTCAATCTGACACTATCTTCAGACAGTTGAAGGCCTGGTCTCACCAGACTCCCCCCTACCGCCCGCCCACTTCAGATGCCATTTGCAAGTCCCAGGTTATAACCTGTGCTTTTGACCGATGGGCTAAGTACCGATCTCCTTGAGTTGGATTAATTTGCTGGAGTGGCTCACAAAACACTTTATTGACATTCACCCATTTATTAGAAAGGATATTACAAAGGATACAGATGAACAGTCAGATGGAAGGGATGCATGGGGCAAGATACGGGGAAGGAGGGCAGAGCTTCCATGCCCTCTCGGGGCATGCCACCCTCCAGGAGCCTCCATGTATTCAGCTATCTGGAAGTTCATCCGAACCCATGTGATTTTCTGTTCTTACAGAGGTTTCATTATGTAGGCATCGTTGACTGCATCATTGGCCATTGGTGATCAACTCAGCCTTCAGCCCCTCTTCCCTCCCTGGAGATTGGGGCAGGGGGCATGAAAGTCCCAAGACTCTAATCATGTCTTGGTCTTTCCAGTGACCAGCCCCATCCTGGAGCTGTCTAGGGGAGACTGAGAGGAGAGAAAGGTGAACAGAGAGGACTCTGGAGGTCTGCACAGGAGTGCCTTGAGTATTAAGGTGAGTGCTGATCACTGATCACTGAAGCATATATGTGAGGAAACTAGCCAAGGGTGGGTAAAGAACCACCTGAAAGGACTCGAGGGAGGGTCTTTCCAACAAATGGTCCTGGAACAACTGGATATCCATGTACACAAAGAATAGGCCTGAATGTAAGACTACAAAACTTTACAAGAAAATAAAGAATCTTTGTGATCTTGGGTTAGGCAAATATTTCTTAGATAAAACACTGAAAGCAAGATTCTTAGAAAAAAATGGGTAATTTAGATTTCATCAAAATTAAAAACTTCTACTCTTTGAAAGACACTGCTAGGAGAGATTTGTGCACAAATGTTCACAGCAGCTTAATATGTAATGGTAAAAAACGGGCTACAGGCCAGCGTCTTTTCCTCTACATCCTTACCAACATGTGTTACTGTCTTTTTTAATTTTAGCCATCCTCGTGGGTATAAAGTAGTATCTTATTTCCCTAATCACTAATAATGTGAAACATATTTTTTATGTGTTTATTGCCCATTTATGTATCTTCTTTGGAGAATTGTCTTTTCAAATCCTTTGTCCATTTTTAAATTGGGTTGTAATTATATTTTTTTGAGACATAAAAGGGTTTTTTACATTCTAGATACAAGGTCCTTTATAAGAAATATGATTTGCAAATTTTTTCTCCCATTCTGAGGGTTGTCTTTCACTTTCTCAATAGTGTCCTTTGAAGCACAAAAGTTTTTAATTTTGATGAAGTCCAATTTATATGGGTTTTTTTTTCTGTTTCTTGTGCTTTTGGTGTCATATCTAAGAAACCATTGCCTGATCCAAGATCATGAAGATTTGCATGTATGTTTTCTTCTAAGAGTTTTATGGCTTTAGCTCTTAACATTTAGGTCTTTGATCTATTTTGCGTTAATTTTTGTATATAGCTGGGTTTGGTGGCTCACGCCTATAATCCTAGCACTCTAGGAGGCGGAGACAGGAGGATGGCTCGAGGTCGGGAGTTCGAGACCAGCCTGAGCAAGAGTGAGACCCCCGTCTCTACTAAAAATAGAAAGAAATGATTTGGACAGCTAAAAATCTATATAGAAAAAATTAGCCGGGCATGGTGGCACATGCCTGTAGTCCCAGCTACTCAGGAGGCTGAGGCAGAAGGATTGCTTGAGCCCAGGAGTTTGAGGTTTCTGTGAGCTAGGCTGACGCCATAGCACTCTAGCCAGGGCAACAGAGTGAGACTCTGTCTCAAAAAAAAAAAATAATAATAATAATTTTTGTATATAGTTTTAGGTAGAGGAGATACGTTCTTTCTCTTGATTATGGTGAGTTTCACTGGTGTCTACACATGCTAAAACCTAGCAAATTATACACCTAAATGTGTGCCATTTATTGTACATCAATTATATCTCAATAAGTCTGTTTTAAAAAGAGTGATGTTTAATGATATAACAATAATACATATTTATGATATAAATTTTTTAAAAATAGAAAAGAAATAAAAAATAAAGAAATAAATAAAAAGAAATTTAAAAAAATCACCTATAGCCCCATCATTGACTGTTAGCATTTTGCTGATTTCCATTTTGTTTCAGTCTTTTGTCACTTTTGTTTTTAAAATCTTAATCACATTTTAATATTTTTCTAGAATACTAAGAATATTCTTACTATTAAATAAATAATGAATATTTTATGATTTAACATTTGTTTAACATTTAATTAACATAAAACTAAAATTTAATTAAAAATACTCCATTAAAAACAAAAAAATTAAAATTGAAATTAAATAAGATCCCATATTTCACAGGTCATAGAAAAGGAGGGGACTGGGGTTTTAGAGGATCCCAGCTGGGAAGAGACTTATTCTCCTTAGATTCCTTGTATTATTTAATTTTTTAACAACGTGCACATCACCTTTAAAAAATATTTTGATTTCCACTGAAAAGACATCTGACCTTTCTTCTGTCTAGATTCAGAAAGAGCATCTTTGATTCAGTTCTTACTGCTCGGTGTTCTCACAGCTGCTGTTCACGGCGGCTCTTTTGCTCTCTTGGCTGCCCCTGGGGAACTTTCCCGGGGGTAAAGTAAGTGAGGGGGCCGTGCAGGAGCACGAACCTGTCACGCACCGAGCCTGGCACAAGGCCCCCCCACGCTGTGCACGGCCTAGCTGCCATCACCTCGTGCCGGGCGTGGTGGAATGAGGGTGAGAGGAAGTCCTCCGAGCTGGCAGTCTTTTCATCTTACCCTCAGGTAAGAAGGTATTTAACTTAAGGCTGGGAAATGGGCCACCAAACCTCAGCGGTGCACACGCAGAGGTGGTCCCAGCCCGCCCCAGCTGGGACAGGTCTCACAGCGTGTTAATTTCAACTCCTCAAGGTCTCTCCGGGCAGCTGGTGGCTGCGGAGGAGAGGCTGGGGCTGAGCCTGGGAGCCACAGGCCACGTGATGGAGAGGGACATCTTCTTGCTTTTTCTCTTAAGCTCTTCACATTTTCATGTTTTACAGAAATCTGTTTTCTGACAATATAGCAGCAGCTGAATTTCCAACCAGAAGCAAAGAAATGCATCATCTGAGAGTTGAAATTGAAATAGATTTTACATTAGCAGTGCAGCAAACAGTAACTGTCTTAGTCTGTTCTGGTTGCTAAAACAAGGCACCAGGTCACTTATAAGCAACAGAAATTTATTTCCCACAGCTTGGAGGCTCTGAGATCAAGGTGCTGACACAGACTGGGTCTGGGGAGGACCCTCCCCAGGCTGCAGACCGCAGTCGTCACATGGCCAGCAAGAGAGCTGTCTGGGCTCCCTTTTATGAGACGCTGATCCCATTGACGAGGGCTCCACCCTCACGACCCAGTCCCCTCCCAAAGGCCCCTCATCCTAGTACCATCCCCCTGAGGGTCAGGATTGCAACATACGAATTTTGGCGGGGGGCACAAACATTCAGGCCATAATGGTAACTGAAGGCCCTGTGCCTGGTGTTGGGGACAGTGACATGGATAAGATTGACGAGGCCCTGCTCTCAGGGATCACACAGGGACTCAGGTCATACAGCACAGGGAGGCGACCCAGGCTTGCAGGGCCAGGGAAGGCTTCCTGGAGGAAGTGGCATTCTACACAGAGATTTGAAGAGTAAGCAAGTGTAGCCAGGAGAAAGACAGAAGGAAGAGAGTTCCAGCTCAGGACACGGCCTGAAAGTGGCAGCCAGATACCAAGACACTTACTGTCTCTGTGCATTAGGAAAGTTGATAAATGTTCCACCCTGTCCTACGCGCTGCCTTGTGTATGTTGGGGGGACCCTGTGCTTGCACTTGGCCGACTGGTCTGAGGCCACAAGTGATGGCTGTGGTCATTCTGGGGAGGTCCCCGAGGGGCAGGCGTTCTCTAGGACATAGGGCTGGGCCTTCAGCCAGCTCTGCTCATGTTGAGCTTCTCACTCCACTGCCGGCCTCGGAGGATCTGGGGGCTATTTTGTCAAGGGAGATGGCAGGTTTGTTTACATACTTTGACACAGTTTGGCTGATCAGATTTTTTATTCTCCAGGCAATGGGCTGGAGACTGTTACACGGAGGGACAGTGAGAGGGTGTTGGAGCTGACAGCCAGGTGCATGGCCCCGGAAAGAGACCAGACCAGCAACAGTGGAGGTGAGAATGGGTTTGCCTGGGGCTGGCCATGACTAAATAATAATAACTAATGCTTATTGATTGTTTATGTGCTGCACATATATTAACTCCATAGACGGAGGAGTGCAGGGAGATTCATTATTATACTCCATGATTACATGGGGAAACTGAGGCACAGAACGGTTAAGAAGCTTACCTAACACCCAGCTAGTTAGCAGCAGAACCAGGGTTTGAACTCAAGTTATCTGGCACTATCCTGTCTGTGATGAGGAGGGAGATGACAGTGGTGTTGACATAATTGTGCCCCAGCTTCTACTCATGCCAGGCATTGTTCTGAGTTCGGGAGATTCAGCAGGGAAGAAGATCATCAAAGTCCTTACTCTCATGGTCTTATGTTCTAGTGGGGAGACAGATGGAAAAACAAATAGGTAAAAAATAATTTCAGAGAGTGACAAATGCTATGAAAAAAAACTAAACAAGCAGAACGTGACAGGGAACGACAAGGAGAGGTGCTCCGTGAATGAATGACTGTGTGAATGTTGGGGCCTGGAGGTCAGCAGGAAGCTGAAGAATTTAGACAGTCCCCAAGCATCTGCCATTCAAAACATTTGTACCCTGAGGACTCTTGCCCAGATAGCTGCTGTGAGGTTAGCCATCCCAGAAGTCATTGCATTCATGACGTTTTTATTTCTCAGAGACTGAGCAGCCATCCCAAAGTTGTGGCAGTCCTAGAGTCTAATGTTTAATAAATAAAGGAGTGTTTTTTAAAAAACCATTTTCCCATTTGTCCTGGTGATGTCAGACTTTTAGTTTGGCTATTCATTCTGCACGTATTTTAACATTAAATGTGTTACTACTTATACTTGAAAAGAGATCCTTCAGGAACCAAGACTCTCAATGTTTGAATCACAGACTCCCCTCTGCTGATATCCCCAAATGACTGATTCTTATGGAGGTGTTTATTCTTCCAGGATGGGCCGTGAATGGAAGGGGGAAATATCACAGTTTTCATGCAATTCAAAGTAAATATCAGAGAAAGGTCAGTGTCTTTGCACGCATCCTCTCGTTTCAAAGTAAACAGGTGGAGCATGAAAGCACTTTGGGAGTTTTACAAGACCAGCACCATTGGCTCCTAGACTGGCCCATTCGATTGTGGGGTGTCCCCCATGAGCCCCAGGAGCTTGGAAATCTGCAGGACAGGGTTCTGACATAAGTCACAGTTAACTCCGGGCCACTGGAAGGACAGCAGGGAATAAGGAAGGCCCGGTGGCCAGGTGCAGCGGACACCTCTGTGCCTGTGAAAGTCCCCAGTGACTAGGCAGAGGGGTCAGTGCACTGCAGCCTGGGACGCCAGGCCGATGCAGGGTTCTCGACATCCTTTCCCTCTTCCCTAGGCCCATCGCAGGCACCTTCCTTCTGCTCCTCCCTCCTTCCTCTTGCCCTGTCTCTGGCCACTGGCCAGTGGGAGGAGGGCACAGTAACTGCAGCCAAGGTGCCCAGGGATAGAGCCGGGAACCTGGGATGGAAGGGGACAGGCAGGACGAAGGTAGGCAGCAGTGGCATCGGCCAAACCACGGAGTTACAGCCAGTCCCACCAGCGGACTGAGCAGGGGCTGGCAGGGTGGCCACGGTGGCTCAGGCGATGTATACAAATGCTTGGGCGGGGCAGCCCGTTGGACTTCCCGGGGAGCAGACCAGGGGCCGGCTGGTGTGGAGCAGAGTGGACGGGGCGGCTGAGACCCAGACTCATTGGCAGACCGCTGTGTGGGCTCGGCAAAGGGTTTAATCTCTCTGGGCCTCTGTTTCCTCCTCTGTCAAAAAGGATGAGTATGTCCTTCCTCACATGATTGGGCTCATGACTTAAATGAAGTAACTAGAGTAAAGGAGGGCCTGAGTCTTGGCAATGGTGTGCTTGGATGTGACCCCCGGAGCTCTGGCAGCCATCCTGTGACCGAGAGAGCAGTGGGATGAGCCCAAGGGAATGATGGGAAGAACCAAGGTCCTCAGTAACTTTGCCAAGTCACCCAACCAACCCGGCTTGGAGCCTCCTGCCTGTGGGCATCTTGTTGTGTATAAGCCAGTGACTTGGGTTTTTCTGTTACTCGAGGTTACTGAATCACCCAGTGCCAGATCTGTGACCTGGGGACTGCGCACCCCATGGGGCCACTTTCAGTTCTCCCTCTTTGTCCTGTGAATCCGTACAGAGCTCTCTGTATTAGTTTCCTGTTAATCTGCCACAAATTTAGTGGCTTAAATTAACACAAGTTTTTCACCATTCTGGAGGTCAGAAGTTTAAAAGCGAGGTGTTGGCAAGACCACATTCCTTCTGGAGGCTTCTGGAGAATTCTGTTCCCTGCCTTTTTTTTAGCTTCTAGGGCCCCTGGCATTCCTTTGCCCTCTCATGAGGCCCCTTGTGATTATGTGGGGCCCGGCCAGATAATCTGGGATAATCTCCTTATCTCATGATCCTTAATCCCATTTGCAAAGTCCCTTTTAACACGTAGAGTGGCACACACACAGGTTCCAGGGAGGAGGACGTGGGCATCTCTGGGAGGGCATCACTCAGCCCAACAACCTCCTTAACCAAAAGAGATCCTTGTGTCCCCCTCCCGGCTCCATGGAGGCTGCCAATTCCCAGTGGTGTCCCCTCCAGGGCATGACTTGCATGGACCCCAGCTTGGCACAGCCCACCTGGCCTTTCCCACCAACCGTGAGGCCCTGCCCGAGCTTGGTTGTACTCCAAGCCCGGAGGTCAGAGAGGGAGAGAGGGAGAGAGAGGGATTGTGGAGATAGAGTAATACAGAATAAGCTTAGCTACTTGAAAGGGAGAGAAATAGGGGCTTTGTACTTTCCCAGTAGCAGAGAAACTGAACAAGATGTTGCTGCCAGAGGTCTACCAGATGGTTGAAATGAGGCGCGCGTGCACACGTGCTCTCTCTCTCTCTCTTTTTTTTTTTCCATTAGAAACTCGCTGCTTTTGAGGACCCTCCTCGACGTCGGAGCCCCAGCAGCTCTGAGTGGATCGGGGTGCCTGGGCATCTCTCAGGGAGCGTGAGCACTGGAGTTGGACCCCAAAACCAAGAGGCCACTGATCTGCTTCTCATCCATTCTGGACACAGGTGCTGGGAGAATGCAGAATTGCAGGGTCAGCTTTGGGGAGATTTCTGGCCGTTTCTCTCCTTTATGCCACATGCTGGGCTTTGGGTGGGGCCAAAGAGCGAAGTGTGTTCTCTGTGCCACACCCCGCACGCGTCTCTGCTGGACCTTCCGCATTCTGCCCTCCACCCTGGCATCAAGCACGAAACAGGGTCACTTGGCCATGAAGCAAGGCGCTGGGACCAGTCTCTGAAGCCCGGCAGCTCTCATACGTCACAGCTTGTGGTTGGTAAATGGATATGGAAGAGAAATTGTTAGAGAAAGAAACAGTGAGGACAGGGCATTCCAGGGACTTTCATCGTCACCCTAGACCCCAGAAAAGGACACAGGGGGAGGACGCGCTCAGCTGGCTCTGGGCGGCCGTCCCCCATGGCCTGGCCTCACGTGCGTTGTTCTGGCCTCAGAGGCACACGAAGGCCAGGCCTCATGGTGGCTCCACCTTGCTCCACGTCCACACCCTGCCCTCTGTGCAGCTCCCAGGGGTGGGAAGACGTCCCAGCTTTGGAGTAGACCAGCCCCACCAGGAGAAGCAGGTCCGTGACCCAGCAGATGATGGACAGAGCAACACAAATCTTGTTTGGAGAATAAGCTACGTAGAGAACAAGGCTAAGACATCCTTTTGCTGGCCCAGATTCCAGTGATGACCACCTCTCACTCTTTGCCTTGTGAGTCCCTAGAGACTCTGCACTTCCAAGGGACTCCTTGGAGCCTGTGGGTTTCTGGCTGTTTTGCTGCTGAGTGTGGGAAAGAAGACAAAGAGAAAGGGGCGGGGGGCACAACGTTGAAACTTTCCTGAAGCATCTAGTGGGTTTGTCTCTTACGAACACGGGTTTGCTGTTCTCTGCCTGAAATCAGACCAATCTGTCATCGCC
>CM052445.1:22200395-22305213 GCA_028533085.1 Varecia variegata | reverse complement strand
GGCGATGACAGATTGGTCTGATTTCAGGCAGAGAACAGCAAACCCGTGTTCGTAAGAGACAAACCCACTAGATGCTTCAGGAAAGTTTCAACGTTGTGCCCCCCGCCCCTTTCTCTTTGTCTTCTTTCCCACACTCAGCAGCAAAACAGCCAGAAACCCACAGGCTCCAAGGAGTCCCTGGGGAAGGGGGCGGTGGTGGTGAGGGCTGGGTTCTTACAGAGCCAGGGTGCAGCGGGGAGTGGGCACACATGCACACTGGGACGTTTCAGTCACCACAGTTAGGTGACCTGTTTCTTGAGATCTGAAAAGGAGAGATGGCAGAATCAGGTATCAGGGCTCAGAGTGTGACCAGCGGGAGGCCATTCTGCCCGCAGTGGCCACTGGCCAGGGACTCTGGATACTTGATATAGGCACAAGAGGCAGGGTTTGAGGTAAGATGGCATAAAGGAGTCCCCCTTGCTAGTCAAGAAAATGCAAGATCCTCATTGCAATCAAAAGCAGCTAACCCTGGCTGATGAAGCAGAGAGAAATTTTATTAGCAAGACATTGGCAGTTCACAGTGTCCCGTGAACCCCAGGGCACCCACTTTGGAAGCCGCACAGCCAAGTAGAGCACCCCACTCCTGACACAGAACCTGTGCAGGGAAGACACATTTGCTCTGCTGCAAGCCCATGGCTGACACCCCAACACTGGGCGCTGGCTGGAAACAGAGCCCCTGCTGCCCCTAGAAACTGGACATTGTGCCACCATGATCAGCACTGTCCATCGCCCGAACACATGCTGTGCAGGGAGACCTGCACTTTTTGTAAGAGCCAGAGGACAGGCCATTATGTCACCTACCAGCCATGTCTGGTGCTTTTGTTTCTATAGTGAGGTGGGGGAGGGGGTCCATGGTGCCCAAGTGGATGACAGCTGCCCCCTACAAGGCATGAGGTGAGAGGAACTGACTACAGGTGATCTGAGTCTGCTCCCTTGTGGAAATGGCCTCCTTTTGATGCGAATTACCAGCTCTCTCTCCTCTGAGGGTGGCAGACACGGTGCTCACACTGAAGGTCAGTCATCTGGTTCCTGAATATCAGCTGTTCTATGTAAAAATGCTAACCAGGAAACAATTCTTGTTATTTTATTTTATTTTCTCCAGCTTTATTGAAGTATCATTATATATATTCAATATATACAACTGAATATATACAGTAAAAATTATATACCTTCAAGATGTACAATGATTTGATCTATGTATACATTATGAAATGATTATGGCAATCAAATTAGTTAACACTTAGTTACCATTTGTGTGTGTGTGTGTGCACACGCGTGCGTGCACAATAAAGGACACTTAAGAGCTACTCTCAGCAAATTTCAAGTAAATAATACAATATTATCAACTACAGTCACCACACTGTATGTTAGGATCCAATGTTTCTGTTAGTATAACATTCTTGTCAAAATAATGATCCTGTTATTCTAAATGGAAAAAATTATAATGCACACACCACTAATATACTTCCTAAATGTAATTAAAGATGGTAAAACATCTATATCTGTAATAAACTGCCACATTAGGATGTCAAATGCTTAAAACATAAAACACCAATAATAAATATGGTGTTAACGGCTGCTTTGTATAAAGTGGTGTTGTGACATCTGTCAGCGCCAGCAACTTCCGAAATGCTCGTCCCCTTTTCAGCACGTTTTACAAACCTTCCACATGCAATTCTGATGTTCTATTAAAATTATAATTGAAATGCTTCTCAAGACTTTATTGACACGTGGTTTTGTTGCAAATGCAGTGTGTTCAGCAAAAGAAACAATCAACAGAGTGAAGAGATGTCGTGTTGAATAGGAGAAAATATTTGCAAACTATTCATCAGACAGGGGACTAGCATCCAGAATATTCAAGGAATTCAACTCAACAGGAAAAAAACAAAAACAATCCCATTAAAAGTGGGTAAAGGACATGAATAGACATTTTTCAAAAGAAGACATACAAACGGCCAACAGGTATATGAAAAATGTTCAGCATCACTAATCATCAGAGAAATGCAAATCAAAACCACAATGAGATATCATCTCATGCAAGTCAGAATGCTATTATTAAAAACACATAAAATAACAGGTGGCAAGGATGTAGAGAAAAGGGAATTCTTATACACTGTTGATGAGAATGTAATGTAGTACAGCCACTATGGAAAATAGTATAGAGATTTCTCAAAAACCTAAAAATAGAACTATCATTTGATCCAGCAATCCCACTACTGGGTATCTACCTAAAGGAAAAGGAATCAATATATCAAAGAAACACCTGCACTCACATGTTTATTGCAGCACTATTCACAACAGCAGAGATGTGGAAGCAACCTAGGTGTCCATCAACAGATGAATGGAGAAAGAAAATGTGGTATATATACACAATGGAATATTTTTCTGCCATAAAAAGAATAAAATCCTGTCATTTGCAGCAACATGGGTGGAACTGGAGGCCATTATGTTAAGTGGAATAGGCCAAGCACAGGAAGACAAATATCGCATGTTCTCATTCACATATGGGAGCTCAAAAATCTGATCATAGGGAGGTAGAGAGTGGAAAGACAGAGGATGGAGATGGGGAAGGGTGACGAAGGAGGGAGAGGATGAAGAGAAGTGGGTTAAACGGTACAACACACAGTTAGATAGAAGAAATAAATCCAATGTTTGGTAGCATAGTAGGGTGACTATAGTTAAACAAAAATATACAATACTTGGTAGAGGGACACCCTAAATACTCTGCCTTGACCACTATGCATTATATACATGTAACAAAATTTCACATGTACCCTCATAAATTTGTACAAATAAAAAAAAGTAGTGTGTTCTGTTTCAGGGGTGTAAATGTAAATGTATTCTAGGTAAATTTTGGCCAAGAAATGTTATTGGGAGAGATCACGTATATCCCCTGAAATTTGGATATTAAAAACCAAAAGGCTGATTCTTTCTCATCTGGCTTCTTGGTCAAGAACTGGGGGAGCTAGGACTGGTTTATGGAATCTATATAGAATTTAGGAAAATCAACAAGAAAAAAATCAAAGAACCCCATTAAAAAGTGGGCAAATGACATGAAGAGAAACTTTTCAAAAGACGACAGAATAGTGGTCAACAAACATATAAAAAATTGCTCAACATCTCTAACCATCAGAGAAATGCAAATCAAAACTACAATGAGATATCACTTAACTCCAGTGAGAATGGCTTTTATCAAGGTAATATGGAGATGCCTCAAAGAACTAAAAATAGAACTACCATTTGATCCAGCAATCCCACTATTAGGCATCTACCCAAAGGGAAAAAAAAATCGTTCTATAATAAAGACATCTGCACTCAAATGTTTATAGCAGCACAATTCACAATTGCAAGGTGTGGAAACAACCCAAGTGCCCATCAATACATGGGTGGATTAATAAAATGTGGTACATGGATACCATGGAGTACTACTCAACCATAAAAAACAATGGTGAACTAGCACCTCTTATATTATCCTGGATGGAGCTGGAGCCCATTCTTCGAAATGAAGTATCATAAGAAAGGAAAAATAAGCACCACATGTACTCACCATCCAGTTGGTACTAACTGATCAACACTTACGTGCACACATGGAGGTAATATTCATCACGTGCCGGGCAGGTGGGAGGGGGAGGAGGGGATGGGTAAATTCACAACTAATGGGTGCGGAGTGCACTGTCTGGGGGAAGGGCATGCTTGTAGCTCTGACTTGGGTGGTGCAAAGGCAATACATGTAACCAAAATGTTCATACCCCCATAATATTCTGAAATTTAAAAATAATAATAATAATTATAAAAAACCAAAAGGCATCCTGCGAGAGGAATTTGTTGTGGGGAATGCCTCAATTTGAAAAGTATTTCCCAAGTGCTGAGGGCTTTCCATATATTAGCACTAATTCTTACAATAACCCTAACTCCACTCCACACGTTGAAATGGCAAGGCTTTCTCAGGGCCCCCCTAGGGCCCCCCCAGGTCTGTTTGGCTCCATGATCTCCCCACAATACAATCCTGTTTCTTGCTGTTTCCTCTTAGCACAGTGGAACAAAGCTGAAATATTCAAGAGAAACTTTCTCAAAGTAATAGGAAAAAAATTGAAAGTAATAAAATTAGTCAAGTGTATGTGGCATGGGCTCTGTCGCCCAGGCTGGAGTGCAGTGTTGCGATCATAGCTCACTGCAGCCTCCAACTCCTAGGCTCAAGGGATCCTCCTGCCTCAGCACCTGAGTAGCTGGGACTACAGGCATGTGCCCATGCCTGGCTACTTTTTAAATATTTTGTAGAGATGGGATCTCGCTATGTTGCTCAGGTTGGTCTTGAACTCCTGAGCTCAAGCAATCCTACTGCCTTGACCTCCCAAAGTGCTGGGATTACAGGCAAGAGCCACTGCACCTGGCCAAGCATAGATTTTTTTTTTTTAACCTTAAATTTCTATTCCTTACTGATCCCACTTAGCCATACTATCATAATTAAATCAGACTTTCTGGGGTTGGGTACAGGCAACATCACTCTCCCTCGTGTCCTCCAGCTGACTCCTGAGCAAGTTCTGTCAAGTCGCCTCCAGAACAGCTTGAGCCCCCTCCTCTCTCCATTTCTGCCACCCTGGTCTGTGCCCAGCCGTCATCATCTGTCATCCAGACCACAGCTGCATGCAGCCTCCCCTCGGCCTCTCTTGCTACCCGACTGTCCCTTACCAATCCCTGTCCAAGCAGCCGTCAGCATCTTTTAATTTTTTTAAAAACTATAATCAGATCATATCTTTCTCTGCTTAAAACCCTCCAAAGGCTTCCCAATGCACCAGAAATAAAGCAAAATCCTGGGCCCGGCTTGCAGGACTCTGCAGGATCTGGGCCGCCCGCTTCTCCGACTGCTCCCAGCTCACCTTGCTCCTGAGGCTGGCGGAACTTAACTCCTCCCAAACGCCAAGTTCTCATCGGCTTCCTGAAATACTCTCACCTTTCCCTCCTCTCTGCCACCCCCTCCTGGCCTCTCCCTCCCTTCACGTGTCGGCTCCTGATTCTCTGGTTATCAGCTCCCAGGTGACCTCTTGAGACAGCCCTTCCCTGCTCACTACCTGAGTTCCAGAAGTGGCATGATCTTCTTGGAAGGGTCTCCCGGGCTGGGGCCCTATAGAGCAGTAGAGAAGAGCCCGAGAGGACTTCAGACTCCACAAGGAGAATCGCAGGGAGGGACCATTCCCATGAGAGGCTGAGTGGAGGTGTTGATGTAAGAGACTCCAGCCTGTGACCCGGGCTGCAGAAGCAGGGCGCTGCCTCAGCTGCCAGGAGGAGGGAGCCCCTGCACACCCCACGCAAGTGGCTTGCACACCCGGCCTTGCTCACAGCTCGCCCCGCTACCGCACAGGTGCTGGGGGCTGGCTACGCTTGCTGCACTGGAACCTGCTCCGGCCGGCCGAGGGAGTGCCTCTGCGCAATCTAAAGGCACAGATACTGTGTAAACAGAGCTAAGAATCACTCAATGTTTGAGGGAAAACAACAGTATGAAAATGAACCACACTCCTCCAAATAGGAGAACTCCCGAGGAAGCAGATTTAATATCTAAAGCAGAAAAACAAAACCACAAACAAACCCAATAAACTTGAAAGGACTATGAGAATATATGGTCAATAGCTGGCACAGAAGAACACTTTGAACTAAACATAATTCATATTCTCTGATGTAGAAGTCTACCTCGCTCATGAAAATAAAAAGAATGTTAGCAGAGAGAAGTGAATTAGAACTTTCCAGAATTCAATTTTGCCCCCCATCTCAATTAATAAGCTAAATGGATAGAGCTGAAGATTGAATTAGTGAGCTAGAGGAGTGGCTTCAAATTTTGCTGCACATTAGAATCACCTAGGGAGATTTTAAAATTCCCCGTGCCTAGGTTGCATGCCATACTAGCATAATTAAATCAGACTTTCTGGGGATTGGGTACAGGCAACATCAGTTTTTAAAACTCTCCAGGTGATTCCAATATGCAGGCAAGTTGGAGCAAAGGAGGTTTCCCAGAAGGAGAAAACATATAGTCGAGGGATCTGTTGGACAGATTTAGAACTTTGCACACCCATAGGAGATCCAATGGGGAGAAGAGAGAAGAATTGAATCCAGAGCAGGGAGGCTGAAAACATCTTCACTGTCTGCCTTGGGCCCACACCTGCTCCTGTTACCAAAAGTTCAGCACTTGTCCTCAAGGCCTCATCAGAAAAATGAGAACAAATGGTTTAAAAAGAAGGAAAGAGAAGTTTATTACTTTGCTGGCAAAGGAGGAAAATGGCAGACTATCATCTCAAAATCCAAATTCCTGTACAGAAGCAGAAATACAGGGCTTTTGAAGGGAGGGCCCTCAGTTCTAGGCTATTGTTGCTCAATTACAGTTAATGATTCTAATCATCCCATCTCAGCCAAAGACAAAGCTGTAACCTCCACCCACCTGGAAGGCCCACCCAGACCTCTGCAGGCCAGGTGCTAGGCCTGGGATGGAGCCACAGTTCAGCTGAGGTATGTTCCATAACACAAAGAACAAAAGACATTCCCCTGCCCCTCCCACCACCTGTCTGAGGCAGGGATGCAGGCCTCAGTTCCCAAAAAGAGCAGGGGAAGTTTTATTTAGTTTTATAATTTACTTTTTTATTTTTTATTGTTTTTATTTTTTGTTTTTTTGAGATGGAGTCTTGCTCTGACACCTGGGCTAGAGTGCCATGGCGTCAGCCTAGCTCACAGCAACCTCAAACTCCTGGGCTCAAGTGATTCTCTTGCCTCAGCCTCCTGAGTCTTAAAATCCAAATTCCTGCACTTAAGCAGAAATACAGAGCTAGCTGGGACTACAGGCATGTATCACCACCATGCCTGGCAATTTTTTTCTATTTTTAGTAGAGAAAGGGTCTCGCTCTTGCTCAGGCTGATCTTGAACTCCTAACCTCAAGCAATCCTCCCACCTTGGCCTCCCAGAGTGCTAGGATTACAGGTGTGAGCCACCATGCCCAGCCAACTGGGGAAGTTTTAAAGAGACAGAAAACATCTTTTGCCTTTTTTTCCCAGGCCATCCTTTCCGTTACTGTTACACTCCCCGTTGGTGTCCCTTTCTCTCTCTCCAGCCCCAGGTTGTTGGGTGACCCATTCATGACTTGCATCCTGCCCTGGCCAACCTGTTCCTGCCCCCTCCTGGAAGGGCGAAGGTGGTTATGTCATCATGGTAGGGATCTGGCAGGAAAACAAATTCTCTCATGAATATGAATCTTTCTTGGCATAATAATAATCATAAAAAGTCTTCTTCCCTGCAGAGGTGAGACTTAAGAAACAAAACTTGAATAAGGACAGAAAACCCATCCTGCCCCTATATAGTTCCTGCCTAAGCAAAGGTCTGTTTAATGAGGTCTTGTTTGTCTCTTGGCTCTTAACTGGGCCTCAGATTGTGTGTGTGTTGAGAGAGAGAGAGAGAGAGAGAGGAAGAGAGAGAAAACTACACACACACAGAGCATCACCAATCACCATTAGAGTCAGGCAACTAGGACTCTTGCTTGGGGTCCTTTTTTTTAAGAAAGCTGCTCTGTCTCTCCTCCAATTGCCCCCAAACCCATGGGACAAGGAATCTGGAGGGCCAAGGAGAAGCGTTGATTGGAAAACGTGTCTTACCTTCTGGTCCCATCCCAGGGACTGGGGCGCTGCACCTGCTTTCCTGGGCTCTGGTTTCTGGGTCAGTCCTCCTGAGAGGGACACGTTGTGGGTGTGGGCTCCCTAGATCCAAGGGGGAAGCAGGGGCAGCTGCTGGGGGGAGGGTGGGAGAGGTGCACGCAAGGACAGAACCGGGTGGCCAGGTGAGGGGGCCCTGCCAAGGCGAGAGTGGATGCCCACACTTCTGGGTGTGTGGAGCGACGAGCCACTGCCTGCCTTGCCACATAACTTTCTCCAGAGCGGTTGCTCAACAGCGGCCCAGATTCTGGGGATATTTTTCCACTAAATTTTCTCATTATTGAGCAATTGCTCCTGCCCAAGGGACCATCCTCCCAGCACTCGGATTCTAAAGTGGTTTGTGGGGACGACTCACGTGGGGCTTCATCATGGAGAAAGCTGTGGTTTACGGTTTGGTTTTGTCTGTCAAGCAGAGGAGGAGGTTGTGAGACACAGGACAAAGTTCTCACCAAGTCTCCAAAGAACATTGGGCCTAGGCCCCTCTGTGCTCTCATCTCAGTGTGCAGGAGGGGCCGCCCCACCAGCCTCGGCGCTGTCCCTAGGCCAACAGGCAAGAGGTCTGGGGATTAGCAGCTGCAGCAGCCCCCGATCCCCTTTCTGGTCCCTTCAAACTTCCATCTTTTTACAGCTGTTGACCTGGTTATGTTAGATTTTAGTTTTTTGTCTCTGTTACCTTGTCCTTGTGGGTCCAAATGGGATGTTTGTCCACATTCACTCTGCCCTCTAACACGAGGTCGCCTCCATGTCGCAGGCTGGCAGGCACCTCCCACGTGGGGAGCCCCAGCCCTAAGTGCCAGCCCAGCCAGTGCTTGCTCTGACCGCACACTCCCCGCCGGCCTGTGTCCCCTGCCTTTGGTCACGGTGCTCCACCCTCCAGGCTGGGAAGCTTGGCTGGCTTCACCCTCGGCTCCCCAACTCCCAGTTGGGTCAGTGGCAGCAAGTGGCTTAATCAACTTTATGCAGCTGGCAGGAGGATGGGGGGAGGCTGTTTGACTCCCTCTTTCCCCCTCTCCTCCTAGGCCAGGACCTGGGGCACCGGCTGTCCACGCATTGGCAAGCCTTCACTTCTTGAAGCGCCAGGTTAGACTGGACCTTCCCGGCAACCAGACACTGACTCACGGGACCTTGGGCCCTTGCCCAGCGGGATGGGGCTGGGGGCCAGTGTGACTTGGGCAGTGGGAGGGTGGGAGTCAGCCAGCAGCGTTTGCTCTCCCTACGGCCTGGCTCACACTCCTGGGAGGACCAGCCTTTGATCCTGCACAGCCAGGGCTCTGCAAACAGCCCCAACCCCAGAGGGGCTCCAGGGCTCCACCGAGGACTCCTGCACTGAGTGTTTCTGCCCCGAAGCTCCCGTGGGCCTCAGAAAACTGAGGGTGCCCCTGGGGGAGCAGCTACAGGCGTTTCTTGGCCTTGGCCAGGTTGCTTCACTCTCTCTGTAAAGGTGGGGTGGTACAAGTCCTTTGCACCAGAATTGGGAGGATTAAATGAGTTTCCATCTGCCCAGCGCATCATAAGTCCTTAGTAATCAGTGGTGAGTACAGAGTTGCTTCCACTCATCCCTCCCTCTCATAATTATGTGTTTACCTTCTGTCTTCCCCAGCAGTGCCTCGCTCCATATCTGAGAGGTGTACTGTCCCCCTCTCTGACCCCCGAGCCCAGCCGTCAGTATGTATGGTTGGATGGATGGTTGAATGAATTTGTTGCCATGAAGATTAAGTGAGATATCATGAAAGCTCTAGGAACAGAGTGACTCTTCATCCGGGAAGGGCAGTGGCCAGGCTGCCAGCAGCTCGAGCTGGGGCAGGTCCAGGGACAGGCGTGATGCCCGGGTTGCAGCCTCCGAGCCCAGCAGGAGGGCCCAGGTCGCCGAAGCAAGGTGGTGCAGCTGCAGCTGGTGGCTCCTTACTTCTGACTGCTGTGTGCACTTTGTGCCACCGAGAGGTATGGGTCCTAGGCCTGCCTGGAGGGTGGGGACCTGGGTGCACCCACCTTCCCGGCCCCTTGGCCCCTCTGAGGGGAGCTGCCTTCCTGGGTCTGAGCAGTGGGTGATGGCCACAGCGGGTCCACAGGGAAACGGCCATCCCTTTCCCGTCAGCGTGAACTCTCACATTTACATTTTGGCCAAGCTGGAAATAACAATAACATGAACACGCCTCAGTGGCCCTGTCCCTCTGTGGAGGGAGAGGAGGAAGAAGCACAGCCCAGTCTGGGAAACAAAGTTCCCTCTGTTAGCAGACACGGGCTTCTGTTTAAGTCCCCAGGGCCCCCACGGTGGCAGGGGAATGAGCTGGGGCCAGGGTGGCAGCGAGGTGCTGCCCGTCAGCCTGTGGACCAGGGCCCTGAATGCCCCCCTGCGTGGAGGGGTCGGCGCTCTCCACCCCTGCCCTGTGCATGCCACCAGGCACGCCATGTCCCAGGCACAGAGTGTGCCCACAGGCCCCGCCTTTGGAACAGCCTCCTTTTCACTGTCTGCTCAGGAAGCAGAAAAGGTTAAAATTTCCATCTTCTGTCTTAAGGAGATTCCTGCTGGGACTGTTTCTGACAAGGGTCTTTTCTTCCCCCTTCCTGGCTGGGGTTAGAGCTGAAGCCCCAAAGCAGAGAGGCTGACACAGTGGGAGAGGCTTGGTCACACCGCTGGGGAGGCCCCTCTTCCTGCCTCCCCCCAAATGTGGCTGTGGGGACAGGCAGCCTGGGCCGAGGGACAGGGACAGCCCTCCTGGCCTCTCTGCGAGCCGGAGAGAGGCTGGATCCCAGGCACAGCTTTGGGAGCAGCCGGCCTCCCCGCCCAGCCTCCCCCTCACGTGGCTGTGGTGCCCTTTCCTGCCTCCCCTGAGGGCCAGATGCTCCCCTGACCCTGGCTCTACTTCCTATCAGCCCTGCCTGTTCTCAGTGCACCAGCCCATGGCCCTGCTGCTTTCTAAAGTGACAATTCATTTCTAAAGAAGCCCTTTCACGGAGCTGGGTGTTCGTGGAGCTGCACCCTCAGCAGGGCCTGGGCAGCCTGAGCTCCCATGTGAGCATCCCCGCGGCGCTCAGGCAGCCTGCCCCGGCCTGACGACCGTTACCTGGCGACCTTGCCTGGGCACCAGCACCTGTGGGTTCGAGGAAGGCGTCTGAACTTCCCGATGGCAGAGCAGAGCCAAGTCATCCGCTGCAGTCGTCAGCGAGAGGAACATCTACATTTTCAGCCGATGCACATTGTTCCATGGGTATTACAGCTGTCACTGCAGTGTGGACATCCTGAAGGGTGTTTGCCTCTTTTAGAAATAAAACAAAGAAAAAAAAATGGAATAAGAAAAAAAATTCAAAACATAGGTAAGAATCTCTGGCCAAGGCCTGTAAAACTGAGACCTGCGTTCTCAGAGCGAGTCCAC
Source organism: Varecia variegata (assembly GCA_028533085.1). Lineage (NCBI taxonomy): Eukaryota > Metazoa > Chordata > Mammalia > Primates > Lemuridae > Varecia > Varecia variegata. The sequence goes on along the minus strand of CM052445.1, from coordinate 22,294,114 downwards.
GGGAAAAGCAGCGTGATGTGTAGACTTACTCCTGTCTCCTGGCCAAGAGATTGTCTCTTGATTTTTTTCACTGTAAAAATAAAAATTTGAAAAACAGGAAAACAATTTTTTAGAGTCCTGTCACTTAACATACTATAATTATTTGTTTGAATGGCTTAGTTTTTATTTTGTTGAGCTACTTACGGTTTAAGTACAATGGACGTATTTGAAGTCTTAATAACAATTGCAATCTCAACATGCTGGCAAATTTTATCAAAACCCTTTAGACAGACAAACTGAGGCTCTTAAAGGGAACCTTCCCCAATCAGTCCCTTGTTTCTAATTTATGGAGCACAGTAAGTAAACCTCTCTTTCAGAAGGGATTAAAGACAAATTAGAGGAATAAATAAAGATGCAAATAAACAAATTAAGCACTTACTATCGTATAGCTCAGCGGCTCCCAACCCAAGGGTAGTTTTGGTGACAGTAGCAACATCTTCAGATGTTTTTGGTTGTCACAACTTGGGGGAGAAGGGCTGCTACTAGTTTCCGGGGGGGAAAGATTAGGGATCCTACAATACTCAGAACAGCCCCCTACAACGAAGAATGATCTGGTTTAAAATTCAGTGGTGCTGAGGTTGAGAAACCCTGGTGTAGAAACCATGAGAGGTACAAAGAGGCAAAAGGCACAATTACTGTGCTTCAGGAATTTGCAAGCTAACTCATTTTCAAAATGCCACATAATGGAAACAGCCTTTAATTTTCCATATTTCTTTCCCCTGTTCTGGCCCATGTTTCAGATTTATGGGAAAGCCAGGAGTCCCGCCATGCTGCTGAGCAAGGTGTCCTGTCGCTGGGGGTTCCGTGGCGCCTACCCTCGGCAGGCCCTGTGGGTGGCACGGAGGCGATGGGCATGTGGCTGTCACCGAGGCTGGCTGTTCACTGGCGTCTGCACTATTCTCAGGGGAACAGTGAACGACTGTACCATTTTTACCTTCCGATGGCCCACGGTTCTGAGGCCACCCAAGGACACCAGGGCCAGGAGATGCGGCTCTGCTGGGGGAGGTGACCAGAGGGGCAGCCGGTACGCAGAGGGGCCCTGTGGCTGCTCCAAGTCCCATCGGCGTTGGGAATCTCCTCCTGTGTGTCTGTTTGTGATTCTGTCACTCTCCTCCGACTTCTGGCCCCGCCACGTCCGTCCCAAACTGTGGGACTAACCCCTCAGGGCCGGCTGGGCACTCTCTCCTCTGCCACACGCCGCAGGTGGTCTTGCCTGTGGGAGGGATTCCTGGGCAGGGCCCAGCCCAGAGTAGACTTCCCGAATCTATCAACTGCAGTATTGCAGCTGAAGAGGGGAGTCCCTGCTTGCAGAGCCACATGTGAAATACGTCCGGGTGAAATGGGACGGAGTCTGGGGTTGGCTTCAGCACAACCTGGTGAGCAGTGTGCAGACAGCAGGTGAGGTGACAGGAAACAAGACTGGCCATGAGCCCTGAGTGATGGTCTAGCGGGGGTCATTCTGTGTCTCTCTCTCCTTTTGTACACATTTGAAATTTTTCATCAAAATACCTATAAACCATGCTTGGCCCTCAAAGCACAGAGTAGGTGCCTGTTTGAGTGAGGGGCTTTCCAGATCTCTTTTGGAGACTGTTACTTGTTTCCATTTCTGAGTGCAGGCCTCGGTTTGGAAGGAGAGTTTTTAATATCTTCTGTTTATCTGGAAGATCGGGGCTCCTGCCAGGGGGTGCGTGGGAAGGTAGCAAGGCCAGCGCCAGGGCAGTGGGAGGCGGTGAGGACGGACCTGTCTGCCAGGAGGTGCGGGAGGGTGAGGCTCAGGCGACCCTCAGAGCTGCCCTGAAGCGGGGGGCTGTGTGGGGACGCGGGGAGGCCGGATCCACATCAGGCGGCTTCAGAGCACCGAGCTGACCTGCGGCTGGAGGTGGCCCTGGGCCAAGAGCGCGGGCCCAGCTCAGGGCTGCCGGGGAGTGAGCGGTGACAACAGGCAGTGACTCTGAGGGTCTGACGCAGAGGAGGCCCAGGCGAGGAACGAGGATGGAAGATCGGAAGGGGTCGTTTCCGTTTTAATCCCGTCCACGGTAACCAAGACACAGGCTCCCGGGGCCTCACAATGTGACGTCTGGCCGATTCCTCCCGTGTCCTCTGCCCTTACACGTTGTGTGGCACGTAAAATCCGAGGCGACCTGAAGACACGTGTGTACCATGAGGGACACTGTGGACAGGCCCTCCAGAGGACCCTGATGGAGGAAGAGGAGGGGAAATCCTTGGTTTCAGGGGTTTCTCAGAGGACGGCAGCAGAAAGTCGCCTCAAAACAGCAACGGAGACTCCAGTATCCACGGCTGCATGATAAGCAAAGCCAACTTCATGGCTTAAAGCAGCCAGCGTTTCATTCCCCCCACCCCACCCCGGCTCTGCAGTTGCCTGGGCTCAGCTGGGCAGTTCTTGGCTGGTCTCGGGTGGGTCTCTCCTGAGGCTGCAGGCAGAAGGTGCCGGGGGCTGGGGTCCCCTGGGCACTCTCCCGGGACCCCAGAACAGCTGGCCCGCCTGTGTCATCTCAAGGCCTCGGCCTCCTAGTGGCCTCCTCCCACGGTGTCTCCCTGTGGACTCTCCAGCATGGGGCTGGGCTTCTTACTTGGGGGCTCAGGGCCCCCCAAAGTGCTGGAGCAGAAGCCTTCTCAAGACTGAGCTGGGGACGGGCCCACCCTCCACCGGTCAGCTGCGTGGGCCAGCCCAGGTTCAAGGGAGGGAAACCAACTCTGCCTCTTGATGAGAGAATGACAAAGAACTGCGGCCATCTGTAACCCATTACGGGGACCCAGTATGCAGTCCCCACAGAATGAAGAGTTAGCCACAGTCATAGTAAATGATCCATCTGGCAGGTGTGGGAGACCCCCAACTGCCATCCCTGCTCCGTCCCCATGTCAGGCAAGGGGCTATTGCAGCATCTTTAGATGCTCTGCAGACCTCGTGCCATCAGCTGCGAAGTGGCAGCACAGTGATCTCTCTGGGACCAGTCCTGGGTCCACCTGCCGATCACCTCACTGCGCACAGCTCCTGAAAGTCATTCACTCGACCAGACCCTGAAGCCAGACCTGTCCCCAGGTGCTGCAGCCACCTCTGTAAAATCTGTCTTTGGTCACACGCTGTTCCTTTCACTCTCCTCCTTCTGGACTCGCAGAAAGGAAGGAGGGCTTCGCAGGGGCTGGGGTGGGGGGATGAGGCTGCCTCGGCTTTAGCCAAGTCTGTCCAGCGAGGGGTCCACAGGGCAGGCGAGGGGGAGCCGCGAGGGAGAAGGAACAAACGGAGCAGCGTCAGGGGCTGCGTCTGCTCACGTCCTCTGCTCAGCCCTGCAGACTGTGACAGATTGTGACAGACTGTGAGGACAGCAAAGCTCAGAGAGGTCAGCGATTGCCTCGGGGGCACTCGGACAGTCCTGGTGGAGTCAAGGTTCGGGCCCAAGCACCACTGTGCCCTCCCCACAGTCCCTGCGTTCTGGTCCTTGTGGTCTCACAAGTGGGCAGGCGGGGAGGTGGGTACAGGGGCAGCCGTGGTCCCCACGCCCGGACCCCTCAGGACTCTCTTTCCTCAAAGGGCCTGTGCTTTGCTTTGCTCGGCAGGACACATGCCAGCAGCTTTCAAGGGGCAAACGTTTCTCTTTCACCTTACCCTGCTCAAGTTATTTGGGTATTGTCCAAAAAAAGTGGGGAGCAGGATGAACAAGGAGGGGTCACTGCAGGCCCAGAGGGGGCTCCTGTGCAGCACGTGGCTATTTGTTGCCCGTGAAGCAACAGCTGACTGAGGGGCCTCAACCAGGGAGAGGACCCTTAGTCTGGAATGGAAATTAAATCTGTTTCCAGGTCAGTGCCTCAGTCTCTCACCCTCCTCCGGCTCCTGGCCACCACCCGGTCTGTCCCAGAGCCCAGGGCTGGGAAGGGAACACGGCTCAGCCCGAAATTCTCACCTCTCTGCCACATTCCACACACAGGTGGGCATAGGCAACACATTCTGGGCAGGGCTTGGCCGGATTGCATTAAAAATAAATCCTTGAAATACTCCTCGCCTTCAAAGCACGGGAGGAGGTGGGAAGGCATAGAATGATGCCAGGTGGACTCACAGTGTTTTCTTGGAGTTTGAGTTGATTTCAGTTCTGAGCGAGAGAAGAATGCCCTGCAGCCTGTATGGTTCACCGTGACTTCTAAGGACGGGGCATCTTTGCCATGGGTACCTGGCTCCCCCCCCCACACGCTGTGGTTGGCTGGCCTGGAGTACGACCTGGGCGGAACTGACCTGTGTGTGCAGGAAGGCCAAGGACGCCAGCTCTGAAGCCTTTTCCTTCTCCCTGCTTGAGGGAGCTCATGGGTGTGTCCAGGGTGTTGCCTCTTGTCACTGTTGGGACCTGGATGAGCTCTGCTCGTTCCCAGGATGTTCAAACAAGGTGACCAGAGGAAAGAGTCCACAACTGTGGAGAGTCAAAGGATGACACTTGCAGAGGTCTGGCGATGGCTCAGGGGACCTCCGCTGTAGGCACGTCACGCCATGGCTGGGGCTTCGTGCTGTGAGGGAGGAGCGTGGCCTTGGAGGAGAAGGTGGGGGCCAAGCCTCACCCCTTCTGCTCTGCATGCTTGGCTTCCCGTCTTGGTCCTGGCAATTTCATGCTTTCAGTACTGCAGGCCAAAAGCCTTGGAGTCATCTATGATTCCTGTCTTTCTGTCACACTCCATATCTGATCCGTCAGCAAATCCTGTGGCCCCACCTTCCAAATCTATCCAGGCTCTGACCACTGCTCCCCTCTCTGCTACCACGTGTCATGTCTGAATTATCCCAACGGCCTCCCCGCTGGTCCCTCTGCTGCCATCCTTGGCCCTCCTCGGTCTAATCTCAATGTGGCAGACAGAGCGATCCTTTCAAACAGCAATTCAGAGTATGTCACTCTGCAGCTCAGACCCTCCATTGGCTTCCAAACTTACATTGTGTAAAATCCAAAGTCCTTACCATGGTCTTAAGGCCCACCTGCTCCGTGACTGCTATCTCTCTGGGCTCATTGTCTGCTACACTCCCCCTTGTTCTTGACAACCAGCCAAACTGGCCTCTCTTCTGTTCTCTAAGCTTGTGAAACACGCTCCCACCTCAGGGCCTTTGCACTTGCTGTCCCTCTGACTAGAATGTCCTTCTCAGTATGTGCACAGCTCGCTACCTGACTTCCTTCAGGTTTCTGTTCAGTTATTATCTTATCAGTGAGGCTTCCCTGTGTCTGTTACTTAAAATAGTGCCCCCCCAACCAAATCCTAATTTTCTTTGATTTTTATTCTCAGTTTATCAAGACCTACATATATATATTTACCTGTTTACTTACTGTGCACGGGAGCCCTGTGCAGCCAGGAAAAGGCACTGCATGGGTGTCCAGGTTTACTGTGATTACTCAGTTGCTCTCTTGGGTGGATACCACAGACCGCATAGCCTCCGAGTTTAGTCTTCTCAGAACCGCTCATAAACCACAGAAGTTCTCCTAGCCAGCGCTGGCCTGAAATGCAGGTGGATGGAGGGTTGTGGTTTAGAGAAAAGGGTTTTCTGCCTTGCCCAGGCGGGCTGTGGCCTGAGACGGCTGTGGCTGCTTTCGAGCTTGGTGAGCCTCACCCAGCCTTGTGCACAAAGCTGTGTTCAGACCCTCAGTTACCTGGGGAGGTAACATGCTAGTAAGTAACAGGGCACCACCGGGCAGAGAAAGGACACCGAAGAAGTACACTTGGGAAAAGGAAGTTCTGACAGACAAGAGTGAAAGGGAGGGTTTGGTGTATGAGGAATTGACTGTCAGCCCAGGCTGGGGGTGGCTGGAAGGCTCTTTGGGTGTCAGCTGAGTCTCTGAGGACGGCACTGCTGTGTGCCCATGAACACGGTTAGGCAGCCACTGCACCTCACTGCCACTTCCTTCCTGTTTCTCTGCTGATAAAAACTTCCCCGCGTACCTACAAGTGCCAGGTAGTGTCAGGTGCTTTACCACATATCTTGCTAATCATCTCCAAAGAACTACGGCAAGATAAGAAATGCACTTCATAGTTGAGTAAATGGAGGCATAAGAACTTCCTTAAGAGGAGGTGATGTCAGTGAAAATGCTGCAATAAGGACTTCCAAAAGCACTTTCCTCTGTAAAAGCAACGAGAACACTGGCAAGAATTATCAGATTCAACTTTTTCAAAATTTCGGAAATTAACCAAAGACTTACAGCTATCTGGGGAGCATTTATTCAAGAAAAATGGCTTACTCTCAGTAAGAACACTGAGCTTTGTGGTGTTTTAACTTGCCCCATTAGAAATAATAACAGATTTAGTAAAGTTGTAGGATACAAGATCAATATACAAAAATAAATTGTATTTCTGCACCATGCAATGAGCAATCTGAAAATGAAATTAAGAAAATAATTCCATACATAATAGCATCAAAAAGAATAAAATACTTAGGAATAAATTTTAAAAAGAAGTGCAAGTCTTATATACTGAAAACTACAAAACATTGGTGAAAGAAATTAAAGAAGACCTAAATAAATGGGAAGACATCCTGTCTTCCCATTGAATGACCATATATTCTTAGATGGCAATACACCCCAAAGCAATCTATAGATTCAATAAAATCTTTACCAAAATCCCAGCTGGATTTTTCTTTTTTTTTTTGCAGAAATGACAAATTGATCCTAAAGCTCAAATGGAAATTCAAGAAACCCAGAACAGCCAAAATCACCTTGAAAAAGAAGAACAGTTGGAGGACTCATACTTTCCAATTTAAAAACTTACTATAAAGCTACAATAATCAGGACTGTGTGGTAGCAGCATGAGGATAGACATACAGATCACTGGAATAGACTCGAGAGTCCAGAAATAAACTCATACATTTATTTATGGGTCAATTTTTGACAAGGGTGCCAGAACAATTCAATTAGGAAAGAATTGTCTTTTCAACAAGTGTTGCGTGGAAAACTAGATATTTGTATGTAAAAGAATGAAGTTGGGCTGGGCATAATGGCTCATACCTGTAATGCCAGCACTTTGGGATCAAGGTGAGAGGATTGCTGTAGGTCAGGAGTTTGAGACCAGCCTGGGCAACATAGTGAGACCCCATCTTTACAAAAAAATTAAAAAATTAGCCAGGCGCGGTGATATGCACCTGTTGTCACAGCTACTCGGGAGGCTGAGGCAGGAGGATTGCTTGAGTCCAGGAGTTTGAGGTTACGGTGAGCTATGATCATGCCACTGCATTCCAGCCTGGGCAACAGAGACAGAGAGACCCTGTCTCAAAAAAAAAAAAAAAAAAAAGGAATGAAGTTGTACCCCTACCTCACACTATCTACAAAAATTAACTCAAAATGGATCAAAGACCTAAATATAAGGCTAAAACTATAAAATTCTTAGAAGAAAACATAAGTATAAATCTTCATGACCTTGGATTAGGCGATGGTTTCTTAGATGTGACACCAAAAGCACAAGCAACCAAAGAAAAAATAGATAAATTGGACTTCATCAAAATTTAAAACATTTGTGTTTCAAAGATCACTATCGAGAAAGTAAAAAAACCCACAGAATGGGGGAAGTATTTGCAAATCATATATCTGATAATGGCCTAGCATCCAGAATACATAAAGAATGCTTACAATTGAACAATAAATATACAAATAACCAATTAAAAATTGGGCAAAAGATTTAAATAGATATTTCTCCAAAGAAGATATAGCAATAAGCACATGAAAAGATACTCAATATCATTAGTCATTAGGAAAATGTAAATCAAAACCACAAGGTACCACTTCACAACCACTAGGATGTCTATAGTCAAAAAGATGGAGAATAAGTGTTGGCAAGGATGTGAGGAAACTGGAACCCTCATATTCCTGGTAGGAATGTAAAATGGTGCAGTTGCTTTGGAAACCAGTTGGACAGTTCCTCAAAAAACTAAACACAGAGTTATCAGATGACCCAGCAATTCTACTCCTAGCTATATACCCAAGAGAAGTGAAAACATCTGTCTGCACAAAAACTTGTATGTAATTCACAGCAGCATTGTTCATAGTAGCCAAAATTCCATCAGCTCATGAATGGATAAACAAAATGTGGTATAGTCATATAATTGAATATTATTTGACCATAAAAAGGAATGAAGTAGTCATTCATGATACAACATGATGAACCTTAAAAACATTATGGTAAGTGAAGGAAGCAAAAAAAAAAAAGTCCCATATTATATGAATCATTTATATGAAATGTCCAGAATAGGCAAATCCATAGAGACAGAAAGTAGACTAATGGTGCCAGGGGATGGGGCAGGAGCAATGGAAAGTGCTACTAGGGGTATGGGGTTTCTTTTTGGGGTGGGGAGAATATTCTGGAATTAGGTAGTGGTGATGTTTGCACAACTTTGTGAATATACTCCAAATTACTGTACACTTTCAAAGGGTGAATATTATGGCATGTATTTTCAATATAAAATATTGAACAAAAAAAAAAAACTTCTTTAGAGTAGAAAGCTAGTTAGCACATGCATCATGACATGAATCCAGAGCCTATGCACTTAAGGCCATCTGTTTTCAAGGCCTCTGTGCCTTGCCAGGGAGCATGAGGTCCCTTGGAACTGTCTCAGCTACCACAGAAGTTGAGTGTCACTGTGTCCTCTGGGAGCACAGCTCCCTGAGCATCTATCTGCTTGTCACCAGGGGGTGACCTGGACACAGATTCATGTTCAAGGTCATACAGACATCCTTGTCACTGTCACTACAAAGATACTATTATAGAGGAGTCAAGCTAGTGTGTCTAATTCTCTCTTCTCTTGGGATGAAATCCTTTCCAGATGGTTCCTTACCTCTCACATAGATGGATTAGGGGTGGCCTGTGCAGATATGGCAGAATTCCTGCTCGGGCTAAAGCCGAGACTCCTCCTCTGCTATCCTATGATTATTGTGGGTACTAATAAGAGCCCTGGGAATCTCCTTGCCCTGAGGTATTTTAAATAGGGTAGACTTTCTCTTCTTCATCCCATCTACCCACTCATCCACCCACCCACTCATTTATCTGTCCATCTATCCATTCATCTGTCCATCCATTCATTCATCCATTCTGTTTGACTAATCCATGCTGTGCCAGGCTCTTTGCAAAGTGACTTATGAAGCACAGTGTTGCCCAGGTTTGGGAACATGGGCCATGTGATTTTTTTCTAAGTCTTCTAGAGATATGTGAATGTGGGTGTCTCACTGGGTTGTGTGCAGGCTGGAAGTGTTTGGCAGCCATGACAATCAGTCAGAGAAGCTTCACAAGGGCTGAGGTGATTCAGAGATTCCCTGCCAAGTCCTTCCCTTCCCCCTTCCCTTTCTCCTTCCCTTTCCTCTTTCTCCCTTTCCTTTCCTTTTTCTTTTCCTTTCTCTCTCTCTCTCCCTCCCTCCCCTTCCCTTCCTACTTTCTTTGCTTCCTTCCTTCTTCCTTCCTTTTTCTCTCTTTGCCATAGAGCAGCCATTTTCAACAAAAGGGCTTGCAAATGTGAAGCTCCTCCCCGAGGATTCCTTCTGCACAGCACAGACCTTTCATCACCAACCCAACTTGTAATCTTGGGTAAAGAATGTTCTCAGCTCATTTTCAGGGAGAAAAAAATGCAAGCAAAACAAAACAGCCACATCATGAAGTCGCTCCACGTAATGAGGCCTGCTCCGTGGAGCTGTCATTACCCGGGGCTCCAGGCGACCCTCCCACCTCCCCTCTGGCAGGTCAGGGCTGGGGTCAGCCCTGGGCAGGGCGTGAGGAGAAAGCTGCTCTTCAGGGCTGGGCCTTGCCTAGAGATGCTTGGCTGGATGGTGGTGGCCGAGGAGGGGGCCTGCCAGCTCAGCTACCTCGGGACATTCTGCATTCAGGCTCTTGCTCAGACTACTCTCACCCTACATTCCTGGGGTTCCCTGACTCCTCTTGACTCATGGGAATCTTGCCCAGTCTTTCTGAGCCAGAACTAGTTCCGCCTCCCTGGCCTGCAGTGCCTCCCATCCCACAGCTGTTCATTCAACAAAAATGTACTGACCACTTTTTCAGGGCCGGGCCAAAGATGTGGTCCCTGCCCTGTTGCCCCCACGATAGGAAGGCAGATACGGAAACGACCTGGGACAGCTCACTGAGCACCTGTGACTACTCTTCCTGCTCCGGGACCACAGAGGCTGGCTTCAAACACCGTGTGAGCTATTTCTTCACGCTCTCATGGTGGTGCGTTCTGTCTTCCCAGCGGATTGTAAGCACCTGGAGGGAAGGGTATCAAACACGTTCTCTCATTTTCTTAGTGCCTTGCACCATGGTGACCCAGTATGTCCTGGAATCAAAAAGCTGTCTAGCAGTGAGGAACTATTTCTCCAGTCCAAATTTTGCTTTGATTTCTTGGTCTTTGTTTCAGTCTGGGAGCATTGGGCTATGAGAAAGAGAACAAACAGAACCTCCTATGTTAGTTATGCTGTTATGCAAGTCTGTGGGGGTCTCTGCTTCATCTATCACCCAGCGTCTTAGCTTGGGCTGCTATAAAAGATTATCATGGGTGTCTGGGTGGCTTAAACAACAAACATTTATTTCTCACAGTTCTGGAGGCTGGGAAGTCCAAGATCAAGGCACCAGCGTATCTGGTGTCTGGTGAGGGCCCACTTCCTGGTTTGCAGACATCTGTCTTGTGGTTGAATCCTCACACGGTAGAGAGCAGAGTGCAAGAGACAGTGAGGGGGCTCTTGCATCTCTTCTTATGAACACACCAATCCCATTCATGAAGGCTTCACCCTTATGACCTAAGTACCTCCCAAAGGCCCATCACAGCAGGGGCAAGGATTTCAACATATGAATTTTGGGGACACATTCAGTCCCTAACGCCCAGGAACCCAGGCTCATGGAGGCTCTGCCATCTTAGAGCTACGTCTAAGACACGTGATTGTCTCAGTCAGCCCAATTCTGAGACAGAGATGAGAAGCTGGAGGGATGCTCACTATTGACACATCACCTCTGCTCACAGCCCCTTGGCCAGAACCAGTCACATGGCCCCGACCTAGTTGCGAGGGGCCAGGGAATTGTGGGGGGTGTTCCATGAACAGTACATGACTCTGCCACACTTCCTGAGCTGGCTTAGTGACCGAGGGATGTTAGGAGGACACCAAGGCATCTCATGGATCTCTAGGAAGGGGGATACATCTGAGCCCCAAACGGAACTGCACCCAGACGTTGGAGAGCCAGGAGCCATGGCCATGTTCTTAGGTCTCCAGGGTGTCATATTTGCTTCCTTCTCCTTCAGTCAGCAAGTCAGATTTTTCTTTTCTCCTTTAGGGTAGACTGGTTTTCTTTGCTTTTTAAATAAAATGGGAATAAGAATAGTACTTGTCTCATGGAGTTGTGAGGATATGATGAGTTTATCTATATAAAATATGCAGGAAGTGCCCTGCACATGGAAGTGCTAGGTAAGAGTCAGTTATTGTTATTCTGTGTAACAATAATCATAGTAATACTTACCATTGTCCCTGCATATGCCAGAACATGGCACCCCAGGCTTAGCCTTCTAAGACTCCCCCCAGCCATCCTCTGGGAGGGACTGACTGTAACAGACCAATTGTTTTGGGAGAAATCTGAATACTCAGATGAATAGGGGGTTCTCCCTGGGTTTAAAGAAGGGGTACAGGCTGGGAGGACATCCCAGATGGATGTCTCTATTATAGTCTTTGTTTTTAAGGCAGTTCCAATGCTAACAGCCTCCTCAAGGGAACCCTGTTGCAGTGCAAAGTATTTGGTCATTCCTAAGAAAGGCCATTTCACCTCATCTAGAGACAGGATATGGCAGAGCCTGGGAAACAAAGTTCTGTCCTGAAGAAACAGAGTCCTGGGAACTGAGTGCCTCACATGATCTGCCCCTGCACCTCTATCCCTCTGCCTGGGGCTTTTCCCTTATTTGGTCCCTACTTCGTCCATCACAGGAGGCTGTCTTGGCCCTGCATCTGCTCTGAGGTGTTTGAACAGGATGTCCTGGTTCCCAAACAAACTTGGTCAATGGGACCCTCACCTCCTGAGGTCCCACTTTGTTCTGTGGGTCTAAAACCAAATGCCTCTTGCCTTTGGGGTGGTGATGACAAAGGAGCTCCTTCATCCTGTCCAGAAGAGAAGTGGAAACACAGCAGTGCCTGGTGCGGAGCCCCGATTCCTACTTCGTGGGTGTGAACTGCCCAGGCTGCTGTGAGATCACCATGGTCTTTGGCCATGCACAAACGGTGGTTTTGTGTGTCGGCCATTCCACTGTCCCCTGCCAGCCCACCAGCAGGGTTTACGGAGGGAGGCTCTTCGGAAGGAAGCAGCACTGACTGCACTCTGAGTCAGGATGAGCGGGAAACCATCCCAATAAACACATTTGTATAAAACAAAACCCCAAAACAAACCCCACTTGCCTCTTGAACTGGATAGCACTTTTGGTTTATGAGGTGCTTTCATCATTTTATTCCAGTTCTCACATGAACCCCAAGAGCTGGGATTATCAGCCTCATCTTAGAGGTAAGGAACATGATGCTCAACGAGACCAGAAAACTTGCCCCAAGTCACGGGGCTAGGAGGGCAGGTCCAGGATTCCACCCTGATCCTGTGGACTCCGAAGCCTGTGCCACGTAGAGTTTGGGGTTTCTCGGTGCCCACGGCCTGGCAAGATGGAACTGACTGCGGAAACTAGGGAGAGTCTTATCACAGATGTCAACTTCTCTCTTCCTTCTGTGCTCCTCCCTTAGCTCATCTGACCTATGGGATATTTTCAGGGTGTCACCCTTGTGGCCTCTATTTACAGAAGATGATGTTCGAGTGACAGGACAAGTTAGACTGTCATGGGGAAGAGCTGCTGTGGTTTTAAGAGGGAAATTGATGTCATGGGTCTTTTTTTCCAAGCGCTTTGTGGGTGGCAGTCATGAAGGGGAGGGAGGCAGTTGGTGGAGCAAAGATTGGGAAATTCAAAACAGGTTCCCCCCAGAAGAGGAAAAAAGGGAACCACCCTAAAGAAAAGAAGCTGGTTTTTTTTTTTTTTTTGAAGAGGCCACATTCATTTTTCAGAGACACTTGATCTTTTTCATGCCAAGGAAATAATACTTAAGGGTTTTTAGAAGTAGTTACACACAGCTTCTTCCTAAAGGCTGGATCACGCACACTTCAGAAAGCTTCTTAGTAGGGGAGGCTCCGTGGACATGTGCTCAGCACCCTTACTTGACAGGAGGGATAGATTTCCACTTTGAGTTTAACGGGGTCCCACTGATCTCAGTGCAGTCTTCACCCGGACGGAGCTCGGGGATGCCAAAGCTCTCTCCGCAAGAACTTCCCCGTGGCGTCACTGCTGTTCGGTGGGGCTGGACTCAGGCCCTGCCTCTGCAAGGGAAGCAAAGCGGCTTGCAGGAAGGGCTGTGGCCTCTTGGGGTGGAAACTCTTTTGCTAAAGGTCCAAAGCACAGGGCAAGAATTCGTCTCTTGGCAAACTAAATTAGAAATAATTCAGTTATTTCTAAATACTAAATTAGCCCCAGGGGCTGTGGCGTAGGTGTCCAATTTAAAGGCTTTGCTCTTCCTCTGGGCAGGGGGCCTTTCCTCGAAGCTCAGAAATTATGTCCCTAACATGCACGCTGTGCCTGCCTCTGTAACCCAGAGGTCAGAAATGCACAGTTTCCACAAGATGGAGGGCAAAAATATAAGTGGAAAACTGGGTGTTTCTAAAAAACACAAGACTTAGAGAGAACCAAGCCACTGCCCATCCAAGCCTGACAGAATGTCAGCCCCGATGTGTGCATGTCTCCTGTCCTGACGTTGTGTCCTCTGTGGGGGTGATGCTCCCAGCAAACACCCCACCCCCTTCTACCTCCTCACCCCATGCATCCCAGCGGGTTAGGAGGAAAGCATGTGAATGAAAGAATTCAAACCAAGATGTGCATGATGGATAGCCTCTCAGGGCCGCTTCTATTTTAAAAGACAAGCCCCTTTTGCAGGGAAACACCACTCTGAAGATAGACGTCAGATGTTGGGGGGCAAGGAGCCAGGCCAGCTGTGTGGGGCTGTATTCCAGCCAAGTGACTGAATATCTGCTTTCATGTGGTTTTGTGGAGCTGCTACAATCCTCCACCTCTGCAGAGAGTAAACCCGTTTCTTCCAGTCGCCACGAAAGGTCACAGAGACAAAAAGAGATTCTTCAGTTCTGGCACTACATATTTAATATTCAATCTTTGTACTTGAGCCTGCAATGTATGAACATGCATATTCTATCAGCCTTGAAAATAACTGCTTAAAAGCGTCAGAGCCCTAAAGGAGACTTTTCAGATAGAGATCCCTTCTTTGTCAACTGCCAAATAAACAGCGTTATTATCCAATCCATGTGTCCATTAAGGAAGCCTTGGCCTTCCCCAGACCCTTTATTTTTTGTGCATGACACCCAGGAACCTGAGCGTCCTGGCTTGCTGCAGAGGCCCTCAGATTCCTCAACGGCCTTGAGCTCTGTGGGAACCGCTCCCAGGAGCCAAGGCCAAGGCCAGTCAGTCAGGCTGCTTTCCTGGCTTTGCCACTTGATTTCCATTGAGCCGGCAAGTATTCCTTTCTGGGCCATTTTCAGGGCTGAATTTCATATGGGCCATAAAATCTTTTGTAAAAGAAAATGGATCAACCAGCTTTGTTGAGACTCACTCTTATTTCTGGAGTCCTGATGATGGGAAACTTAATTAGTGCTGGAATGAAGAAACGGGCAGTCTCACTAAATTAGCATAAGTATTTATTAATATAAATACATTGCATGTGAAAATCCAACTTTAATGCCCTGTCAGAGTAAATATACTTGTTTTTCTTCAAGTTTCAATCAGTAAGGCTTCATGTCTGGCCGTGATGTCACGAGAGCAATTACACAAAGTGCTCTTGACAGGCTGATTATTTTCTTGCCATACTCTGGTCCGTGTAAGGAGCAAACTTGCTTCGGGATGTTCAGAGAGACATTGTTTTCTTCCATTTCCAGGTCAGACTCCAGCTACCATCACTGAATGCAGCTTCAGAGCTGCATTTCATTTTAATAAATTCTTACGTTCTGAAACTCCTCCGTGGTGCCTGAATTTATTGATGCACTCCGATTGTTCCTTCAGGGAAAGACCTAGCGGCTCCAAAGCACTTCCGCAGAAGCCTCTGAAAAGTGGGAAGACTCAAGGTGTCTCTGGCACCTGCCAAGGGGGAGGACCCCGAGAGGTGGCTGACGTTCCCTAGCGCTTACATGTCCCCGTGATGAGATTTCTTACAGCAGAGCATGATGTTCTTGCCACCCTTGGGATCCAAACCACTTCAAAAGGGCATTATACTTTGCTGTGAGTGGCCAAATACCACAAGCAGCACTCGATTTTAAAATTATGTAACCCTGGCATTCCAAAGCCAACGTGCACGGCCTTGCAGGAACAGACGCGGGCTCTGTTTGAAGGCAAACGCCCCAGACAGCGCTTCGGCTCAAAAAAAGAGTTGTCAAATCATTCTTAACTTGAGATGTTTGCTTGGCAAGCATTTTTTCCTCTCTGGAGGAGATTTTTGTTTACAGGATTTAACAATTAAAAACACAATCATGCATTGTTCAGCTACAGCGCAAAGGTCAGCTCTGGGCACAAAGTGGTTTTCCAATTCCTGGTGTTTTTTTTCAGTCCCACTGTGCAGATCAGCAGACGTGTAATGCTATTTTAAGGCAGCAAAGTGCAGAGTATGAGACAATAGATAGAAATCTTGTGAATTATTATCAAGCAGAAATATCTGTTCAGCTGATGAGGGAAAGCCCCCTTTTTCTAATGATGTTTGTGTAACTTTTTGTCTGCATATTCAGTCAATGCTATTTTGTTAGGGCAGGTGATATAGGTGCCAAAATCCTCTGTATAATGGGAGGGTTCTGGAGTGTATCAGGGTTCTGGAGACGAAGTTTTGCTGAAGTCATATGGCTCTTGTGAGCTATATAAGGGAACAAGCCAGTTCCCCGTGTGAGATAATGGAACATGGGATTTTAGTGTTAGGGATCATTCTGTCCAACTCCTTTAATTCATAGATTTAATTCAGTTGCCACCCACAAGTGACTAGCTCAAGTTTACACAGGTGGTTAATAGCTGCGGAGGGTCCAGAACTTCCTTTCTACAGATGAATTCTACCAGGAGTTTGTAAGTTCTCCCCACGAATGGAAAACTGGAATTCTCTTCTGTTACCTGTAGTACTTTTATCACAGCAAGTCTTAGAAAAAAAAGTAAAGAAAAGGCAATAGGTACAAACTTTATGGCAGAACCCTGACCACAAATTGGACTCTCCATGTAAATCTTTTTAAAAGCCATATAGGTTAACGGGAAGAAAAAAAATTTTAAGGTGAACATTTTATTTCTTAAAAAGATGAAAAAGCTATGTACAATTTACTAAATACAAGTGGACATTTGACTATTTCTGAGATGCGATTCCAGAAAAATGTTGTCCAGGCAAGAGAGGCCGGCTTAGAATTTGTGGAATATCTACGACTGCAATTGCCGGAAACAGAGCAATGCAACAAGCAAGCGACTATTCCTGCTGGTCCCTTCGTCCCTGTGTGGCTCTGCTCTATTCACAGAGGAATTTAATTTTGCCTGATCTGACAGGCACAGGAAGGAGCCAGGTGGAGGGAGGGTTGAAGCCTCCAGAATTGGCCTTTCAGGAACACTGACAATGCCGTCTACTGAAAACCACTTCGAAATGGCTTTCAAAGCCCTACAGTTTGTTTAGAGAAAATCTTGCTGGCATTGATGGATTTTTCCTCCTCTGAAGCTCACAGGAAAGTGTGTAAAGAATTAAATGATTCATTCCAAACATCTGATGGGTTCCCTTTAAGTACTCCTGCTCTGATCCACTTCTTGTGGCTGTGCTCAAGCCGCCCATCTGTGATGAGGTCATTTTGTCGGGCACACAAAGGATTCCAGGGGGAATATGCATCATATACTGCGGCTGTTCACAGCACTCATTCCTCCCGGCTGCTCACGGTAACAATGAACCTTCTCAGCATTACATGTGCTTACTAAGGAGACAGGGGTTAGATGCCTCTCAGTGGAACCCCCCTGAGGCACACAATGCATTTATTATAACGTCCTGGCCCTAAGAAGGGCCTGGGAACAGCTTGGAGTGGCCCATAATTAAGTACATTTAATAAGAAATGCATACACTTCTTAGGTATTGCAAGAAGTGAAAATAAATCTTCTCACTGTCTACTCCCCCTTCCCCCCTCATCTTTCCCTTTTACAAATAAGAAAAGTCAGGAGTTCTTTTATTTTTTTTAAAATAACAATTGCAAAGGACGTCTGGCTAGTCAGGAAAGGGAAATTAAATTACTTGAGAACATTCTTTCCATGTCAAGAAAATGGCTTCTGCTTACTCAGGTAGTTACCCATAGGGAGGATTTGTTAAAAGGCTGTTCTTTTAACCACTCTTGGATTCTACTTCCAAAGGCTTTCAGGGGCAGTGACCCACTAGCAAAGGGCACCCTTTGGGGTGAAGCTGCCAGTTGGATGGACACTTCTTCAGTCCACTGCTGTGCCCAGGAAGGAAGGAAGAAATGTTCCCCTGGCAGTGTTCCATGTCCCCAGTCCCCACGCCTCTGAGTGCCTGAGTGTGTGCAAAGTTTCTAACTAAGTACAAGGGAAAGGAAGCGAGCTCTGTGAACGAGGACAGGGTTAAGAAGAGAGGAGAAAAAGGCAGCAGGAGTGCGACATGTAGGTTTGTGCACTTCAGCACAAGGTGTGGGACCGCAAGGGCGCACAGGCACGCAAGGCTTGGGGGCTGCGAGCCCAGCTTTGCCCCTGCCTGGCTGAGAGCACGGCTGACATTCTTGAACTTCTCTAAGCCTCAGTTTTTTATTATAAAATGAGATGTTAATAGTACAACGAATAGTTACTCAACAGTCTAGTATCAGGAATCTTGGGATTGTGACAAGTTCTCCGAGCTTCATTTTCTTTATCTGTAAAATAAGGGTGAAAATATCCATTTCACATGTATTGTGAAGACTGAATGAAATGTTTGAAATCACTTAGCATATACCTGGTACACAGTAAATAATCAGTAAATGCTAGCTGCTGTTATTATTAATGCAATTACATTTTTTAAGGTGCTTATTGGATTGAAATTGTTTGCATCATTCAATATACTGAGTAAGCATGTGGCCAGAGAAACAAGAAAGCCATGCAAACTCACTGGGTAGTACTGCGTTGGAAATCTGACTGCTTTTATTTCTTTGACAGTTAATGATAGGGAGATGGGGAGGTGGAACAAATGGGTGTTACCTTTTCTTCTGTCCTATAATTAAATAAAATGAAATTATGGACTTTACAATTTCAATATACCTGAGTGAACAGGATAACATTATTAACAAGACTGGTTTTACCAACTTAAGACCAGTTTTTCCAACTCATTGGTGCCCATACATTTCTGATTTTGCCATTAAATGGAGAAGAGGAGTTTTTTATTATATGGTCGAAGACAGAATGACTTCTGCTGAAACATTTGATTTTAAACAAAGTGATACTGAGCCTATCAAAAAATAAAGGTCAGCCCAAGAGTGGGTAGGCACAGGTACACTTTGAAAGAAAAAAGAAAGAGCCTTGAAAAACAAATTTGTTTGTTTTCATTTTTTATAGCTTAGAGAAACCTCCAGTCACTATTTAGTTCACACATACTGCCTTGTTTTTACTTTGCCATAGGCAATTTTTAAAAATTATTATTTTATTTATAATTGACATATAACTGTACACATTAATGGGTTACAATGTGGTGTTTCAATGTATGCATACATAGTATCATGATAAAATTGGGGTAATTACCATATTGCCTTAGGTAATTTTTATATGAATGTTCTCAATAAATAATTTTTCTTATACACATTTGTTACTTTGAGCATTATATTTTGGACACCAAAATGGAGTAGTGTGAATCTTTTGAGAAGCACTAGAAGAACAAGAAGAAATAGTAAACTTGAAGTAAGACATCTTTCTTCTTCTGTTCTAGCAGCAAGGAGAATAGGACATTTGCATTTATTTTTTAAAGAGGCTTTTAATAGTCACGTGGAAAGGTAAGCACTCCAAGGATCATTTGATTCCTTTTGGCTTTGGCCAAGAAAATGAAATTATTGAGAAAATCCAACCTTCTATAAAGTACTGCTGTCGGAAGGACTTTTCCTTTATGGGTTAAATCCTATAAAATCATTGTTTGCTGGGCAATGCAGAGCAAGGAAAATACAAAAGTAATTATTGGACAGGCGCATGTTGGGTGGAGTTTGCACAGACTTGTATCTCGATGTCAGAATGTGGCATCAAAGGCTCAGTTTGATGGGGTTGCTTTCCTTATCTTAGGTGACCAGATGACGTGTTAAGGCAAAAGCAAGGTATTCTTTTTCCCTCAGGTTTTTGGAAACGGACCAAGCACCATAGTTCTCAAAACCACCTTCCTTTAACCCTGACCTTTTATAAAATGCAGGTCAACTCGCTTCCTCAAATGACTTCTAAACCCATCAATGGTTGTAGATTTCCAAGCACAAGTTTCTCTCTGGCTGCTTTTCTGAATTCTGATTACTGAGCAAATGTAGGAAGACCCAGGAATGCCAGAATTATCCAGTCACTGCATGGGTTCACTTTACCGATGCCTTCTTTTCTTTAGAATACTCTTTGTTCCTATCTTATTTAAAATCCTGGGGTTATCAGGGAGATGAAGGGCACTTCTTAAACACTCGACAACATGGTGGAGGTGAAGATCTGTTGTAAAATCTGAGGGATGTCCTTGGTATCCATGGCAACGAAAGACCGGCCAGCGGGTAAAGTTCTCTGAAGCCTGCCAGGGTAAAGAGGGAAGAAAATTACCATTGCAAATTGGGGTTCCCCTTCCGCCTCCTGCCCTGGCAAATCACAGCGTCCAAATGGTTTCTTAGGAAAGGAAGTTTTTACTTTCTAATACCTTGCTCACTGCGGGAAGTTGAATTGGCTGTCACTAAGCAATGAATGGCTTGGAAGAGCAATGGGGAGAGACACAGAGAAAGCAGTGAACCGAAAGTAAGGTCTTTTCAGTGAGAAAAATCAGAAAATTTGAAAAGAAAAAATTTTCTTCCTTTTATTGCTGTTGTTTCTTGGTATTTCATATTCCCTTGGTAGAACAGAGCCCGAGGAACTCATCTGGGTCCAGCCAATGTGTTGGCCTCACACTGTACTTCCAAGTGCTTTTCCTTCCTTAGAATAGGCCTCCAAAAATGTGGCCCAGCCACAAGTGGTTCTTTCTGTCTTCCTTTTTCCCTCTCTCCTTCTCTCTCTCTCTCTTTTTTTTTTTTTTTGCTCCACATCACGAATGTGAAATGCAATCTGGATTACCCAATTGCTGCTTTGATAAAACTGAGGTTATTAGGCTTATGATAATTTTTTTCAATTAATTTTTAAGTAAATTTTTAAAAACTTACAGCAGGCGTTGGTTTGAATTATCCTTAAAAATAACATGCCATTGAAGTTATGACAATTTTTTAAAATACCAATTTATCATTTGGAACAAAAGGCCATTTTTGAAGGCAATAAAACTGCAAGACATAGTTGTCTTCAAAAGAACGCCTCCTTTCACTGTGCCAACAAAGTCTGGTTTTGGAATGACATTTAATAAAAGTCAACCATCCTGTGTAGTACCGTACATTTGGCATGACCGGCAGACCAGCTAATTCTGCAACATATCTGTTGCCAGTGGATGTTGGACCATTTCCCTAGGAAACCACAAGGGTATTATTGTGCTTTCCTAAGTATTCAAACAGGATCTGTTCACTAGAAAGACAAATTAGCCATTTCGACTCAACCGGTATTTGTTGAGCTTGCTGTCTGCCTAATACTGGGCTGATGCTGAGGAAAATCTGGGTAGAAAAGGCATGGTTTGAGTTCAAGGACGCCGAGGTTCTAGAAGGCACAAATGCTAACATGTAAAACTAAGAAAAATGCACATTTGTGTAAAAAAGTGACGGCAATCACATGATATGAAGTCTGTTCTCAACCTTACTGTGCAACCCTGCAGCAAGGCAAAAGGAATAGAAAAAGATGTCAGCATTTTGGATACTAAAACATTTCCAGTGGTATTTATTGCCTGATGATAAATTTCTCTATTGAATATTCAGTATATTCAGTGTGGCATCTAACTATATATCTATGTATATTGTCCTATGTTGTCCCTAAGTGTTTCACCTGCCTTGTCTCCCCAGTAAGAAGGATATATAGGTATGCCTCTATATGTAGGCATATATGTAGACTTACATATACAGAAATATATCCCTTCTTATTGAGGAGATGTATCTATGGGGATGTAATATATGTGGACTGTCCAGAAAGTACCCAGCCATGTAATTGTTCTTGTTATACTAACAGTGGCTGGATACTTTCTGGATAGCCCTTGTATATGTGTATACATGTCTACATATGTACACCTACATATAATATATATAGGCATATATGCACACAGACACACACATTATATCTTATGCTAAGAAAATAGATGTTCACTATTTTGAACATGATTTGAACACAAAATGATTAGATTGAGCTTGGGACCTTGATGTAAAATGCCAAATATATAAAATACTATCTAATTTACTAGTGGACAAATCAAATTGCCATTTATTCTATAATATAAACTAAAAACTAATTAATCTGAAGTTATTATTGTTTATCCAAACAAAAGCTAGAACATATCCCCTCAACTAGATCCTTGAGGGTAGTAGCTCTAGTTTCCGTTTTTCCTCCCTCTCCCCCACTTGCCCCTCGCTATGCTAAGCCCATGAAACAGTGTGTCAGCTACTCAGTGTCTCTATAACTGCTTTTTGCTGTATGCCAAGATGACACTTACCTGGTTGCTTGATCACCTAAAGATCCAATGAAAATGGCAAAAGCATTTACTTGAGGGTTACTTGTTAGGATTTGTGCAAACTTGGCAGGATGTATTCCGTATCGTGACAGATTCGCATCACTCAAGACTATGACAAAGTACTCATCAGCTTCTTCTTTGACAATTTCCTTGATGGCGTGTTCTGTCCCCTCTAACGTGTGGTCCCCACTCATGCAGAACTGAGAGTGGGCATGCATTGTCTAGAGGTAAGAGACATTGTACAAAAGCCATGGGTGAGACATTTTTTTTTGACAAACATGATGATTTTTCTGTTGACCATGAGAACGCATGATTATCAATTATTACACATGAATAATATGTCTCCAAGTTCTATTTAATTTGTACATCTGACAATAGTTCATAGTAATATTTGTATTTGGTATGGACTTTCATTAGAAACAGGAATCATTCTAAAACTATCTCAGTTGGCACTTACTTTTAAAATTCAAGCTTCCATTTAAAGTAAGAAAATGTTAAAAAATATAAAATGTGGTATCATATTGGAGGATGGAGATGAAACAGGAGAAAGATGAGGAATGGGTTGAGTTACCAATAAACAAAGTTATAATACTAAACACTGTATCACATCGATAGCAATGGAGGACATTTACTTTAAAATCATGGTATATGTGTGTTTCTATCACAAATTTAAGTATATGAAATAGAATTTATTATTAGAAAATACCAAGAAATACATAAAATTGAGGATAGAGAGTATCCTAAAAGGAGTCATTTTTTTCCTTCTACTGAACATGCAGGGGCTGAGAAGAACCGTAGAGGACATATGAGGGGACCCAGGCTGTAGATTGCAATCTAAAACTGAGTATTCTAAAAATATGTAGGGAACAAATTTTAAATTGTATATGATGGAGAAAAGTATTTTAGGGCACAATGGGTGTTTTCTCAGTTTAATGCTTGAATGCTTGTGAAACAGATAATCTTTTTATTTCCTGTATCTGCCACTTCTTCAAAGAATCTTTTTAGTCTTTATCTAATCTGATAGAAGCTTTCAAAACATAGAGATAATTGAATGTATTTACCTTCAGAACTTCTAGCCTTTGCTTATTGTCCTTGGGGACTTTGTTAATTGGAACTAGGCCAATGTTGTACCCATCTCCAGAGTGTCCAGCGATGTCATACTGTATGCAATAGAATTGGAGAGTTAGAAAGCTCTATCCACTAAAGAACTGTCATTGGACCTACAAATGTCCAAGTCTTCTGACTGCTGTTGTCCAGAGCTGCTCAAGATACGGCCATAAAGAAGTGCAGTGAGACAGATGTTTATCAACAAAGGCAAACAAAATCCAGACTCATTCATTTCTGATCCATTCTCTTCTGTGATCTCTGTCCTCCAGCAGGACGTAGAAAGTATAATGAGGCTTTCAGGATCTACCACGAATTTCATTCTTAACTTTCAGGGCAGACTTAAAAATACACACACACACACACACACACACACGCACGCACGCACGCACACACAGTGAGGGGCAGAATTCTAAGTTCCCAGCCCCCTGGTGGACATGCTCTTTATGATCTTCTCCCCTTATATGTGGACAGGACCTGTAAATATGATGCAATATCACTTGTTATTATACTAACTTATATGGCAAAAGAGGTTTTGCAGATGTCATTAAGTTTTTCTGACTTTGACTTAATTAAAAGGTAGACAGTCTGGGTGGGTCCAACCTAATCACATGAGCCCTTTAAAAACAGAGTTTTTTTCTGGTTGCTGGTAGCAGGGACAGATGGAAAGATTTGAAGCATTAGGGAGATTTGACATGAAGGAGTTACCTATGGCCGAGATAGAGGGGGCCACAGGGTACGGACCTGACAGTGGCATCTAGGAGATGAGGGCAAGCCTGGCTGAGAGCCAGCAGGGAAACAGGGATGTCTGTCCTACAACCACAGGGACTGAATTCTGCCAACCATCTGAATGAGCTGATTCTTCCCAGAGCCTCCAGTAAGAACCCAGCCTGGCCGACACCAGGATTTCAGTCTTAGAAGCCCCTAAGCAGAGAACCCAGCTGAGACCGTATGGACTCCTGAACTACACAACTATGAGTTAATAAGCGAGTATTGTTTTAAGCTGCTGTTTGTGGTAATTTGTTATGCAACAATAGAAAACTAAAACATACAGTTTTCTTCTCTTGGAAAAAGTAAAGTATATTTATTGTAAAAATTACAGAAAAGCACAAAAGAAAGTAAAAATTACCCTTAATCCCACTAAAGATGGTTAATGTTTTGTTGGATAAGCGCCTATGCTTTTATTTCCTTTCAATATATGTATAAGAGGTTGCACATTCACATACAAACAAATCTACATCGATAACATTTTTAACTAAAAAGGATAATGTTGATCATGTAATTTTATAATCTGCTTTTCCACTTAATAGTGTATGACATATTTTTCAATTTAGAAAGTACTTCTTTAATTCCCTATCATGCTATGTACACGAGTAAGTCCTGTCTATTGAGAAAAAGCTAGAGCTGGGCGTCGGGTGCAACTCTTTTACAGAATATGGAAAAAGGTTTTGGGCCTGAGGTAAACTGAAATTGGGGCAAGGTAGTTCCCTCTAACTGTTGAGTTTGCCCCCAGATTCCCTCTTCCTTCCTCCCTCTCTCTAAAAATTTTTGTGATGCTGATATAAAGATTAGAATAGACCCTGGGGCATCTGCGCTTCTGGAGCATCTGCAAAGAAAACGCTGAGTGTGGATCTGGGGCAAAAGATTTTAGGGAGCACTTGGAGTTCTATGGGATAAAATGTTTAAGAATCAGTGACATCCACCAACCAACCATCGATCAGTAGACGGCTTTTGAGCACCTATCATGTGCAAATCACTACCATGTTGCAGGGGAATGCAATTATTTCTTTTCATGTCTATTCCTTTTAAAGTGGTGAGTTCTTTGAGGGTAAGGCCATAGCATATTTATCTTTGAATTTTTAGTATCTATGAGGGGGTTTATTAGCATGTTTATTGCACCAAAGCTTTAAGAGAGTTTGCAATCACGTTGGGGCAATAAGAAGCTTTCCTTTTGCATGCGGGCTACATTTTTCTACAAATAAGCTATTTGGAAGCTGGAATGCAATTTTTTTCCCTCAGCAATCATGGGATAAATGGTGGTTAGCCCAAGCCAGCTGACAGAAAACAACCCATAACATAACTGAAACCATTGTATTTAAAATGAAAAGAAATAGAACATTTCTGTTGAAATCATTATTGTGCAAAAATGGGAAGTCGGATGGGGGGTTATCTGGGGAAGATGAGTTCCGTGGTAGACATGCTGAACTTGTCCCCCAGGGGACAGATGTGGCTGCAGGTGAAGACTTAGCAGTCATCCCTAAGAGGGTGACATGAATAGAGGCCCATATATGATGTTGAAATAGGGAAAAGCTATAAATCTAGCTATAAACTGTAAAATAAAATAGGATAAAATGCACAAGGATTTCAGGGATATTCTGAAAAGTGGAGAAATCATGATTATAAAAACTTTGAGCTAGTTAGAAAAAATTCTGATCTAAATGGTAGGTGGTTTGATAATGACAGTGAGGCTCTTGTTTACCGACTCCTACGGTTTGTCCGTGGAAGTGTGTTCAAGGGAGGCCCTGACAAGTCTGATCTGACAATGGTCATGGCAGGAACTGTTTGCAGCCAAGAAGAAAGTTCTCCTAGGAAGGTTCCAGGCAGGCTGCTTTAATTGTGGGGTTGGTGAAGCAATCTGTTAAACAGGGTCTTACACTTGAGGAAGAAGATCTGTTCCCTACACAGAAGTAGGTTTCTTATACTGGGCTGAGGTAAGAGGGCTATGAATGTATTTGACTTTTTCTTTCCTTTTACCTGATGGCTAGAGTTCTTACTATCAGATGACAAAGGATGAGACTATAGAAATCTTTGGCCATGTGGTCTGTTCACAGGGTCAATGTTAACTGGTCACTGCAAGGAAAAAAGTTGCTGGTTAATTATTAAACAAATAGCAGTCAACAAATAGAGTTAGATGCTCTTTATCAAAACAAGATACTGGCTGATTAAAACCTTCAGAAACTGCTCATCTCTATTGATATGGGGGAAAAAAGAAAAAAAAACCATCAGAAATATTTTAGCAACTATCCATCTATCATTTTATTGATTGATTGATATGTCTATCTACCATTTAAATACATGCCCAGGAGGAAAAAAGTATACTATAATTTTCCAGGCAAATGAGACAAAGATAGGTGAGTTGCAGACCTCCTTTTTTTCCTCCTCCTTTTGTTCCTTTTTTCCTTTTCTTTATTTGTGGGAAAGAAAGTGCTATTTGCAGAAAGATCAGCCTTTGTCTGTGCCTAGTGAGTATTGCAAAAGCTGGAGAACGCACCTAAGGGAAAGGATGGGGCTTATAAAATGGTTTGCAGGCTCTGGTTTCTCATCTTCCAGATGGGCTTGGGGATTATTCTGTGTCTAAAGTCAATAAAATGATTGAGAGGAATCCAAAGTACATCCAAATGTGGACCATTCTCTGGTATCATTCCCTATAGATCATTTTTAGCTTCCATTAAAAACAATACTTCTTTGTCATAATTATCTAGTATCTGCTATCCAAGGATTCTACCATGTTTTGCAAACAGTAATTTGCTAATCCTCAAAACTGTCTGGATTCAAGGAACAGGTACACAATCTCATTCTTTTCCATCCTCTAACTCCTAATTCTGCCACTCACCCAGTCTTGTTCCTGCTGTGACCATCGTGAAATCTGATATGACAGGGCCCTGTGTACATTTCCATGGAGGAACCATAGGAGTCAAACAAGAGCCTCACTGTCATTGTCAAACTACTTAACATTTAGATCAGATTTTTTTCTGAGTAGCTGAAAGTTTTTATGATGCGATTTCTCTACTTTTCAGAGTATACCTGAAATGCTCGTGCAGTCTTACGTTTAGCATTCGACATAAGTATTAAGCCACAGCAGTAAAGAA
Source organism: Varecia variegata (assembly GCA_028533085.1). Taxonomy (NCBI): domain Eukaryota; kingdom Metazoa; phylum Chordata; class Mammalia; order Primates; family Lemuridae; genus Varecia; species Varecia variegata. The sequence goes on along the minus strand of CM052445.1, from coordinate 22,267,260 downwards.
AAGCCTCAACTAGAGAAGACCAATTTGAATACTTTTTTGCTGGAAACTTGTTTAAATGCCCTTTTGCTATTATTTTCTATAGAAAATCTCATTCATTTAGAGAAAGGTATAACAAATGAAAACAAATGCTGAGTTTCAGTCCAAGATACAAAGATTTATCATCAAATAACAAGAATGATTTATAGTACTTAGAATGCAAAGAAAGCTCTGCTTAGAACAAAGTGCTATTGGCATTTTTATGAATAAGATTTATGTGGAAATTTCTATGAGGGAGGATAATCATTTGCTAGCTGTAGGAGAGGCTATGCTTTATTATGCATCCACATTATAAGTAGGTATGAGACAATCATGTGAGACTATTTCTGAAAACTAGTATATATGAAACTCTAATCTCCTTTTAGAAATCCAAACACACCATTCTGAGATGGCACCACTAACTGTGGGCTGCAAAGGATTAGAAGATAAATCTGTGATTTAAAAGGTCAAGAGAAGTGCCAGTAGAACCCGAGGGTGTCAGTTATCTAATAACTTAGAGTATTAGCTGGCTAATCTTTCTTCATATCATAGAAGTCAATGTGAAAAGAGCCATGTTCTGAAAGGTCAAGGATTCTAGACTTGGCTCTGACATCAACAAGTTTTTTGACTTAGAACAAGTCACTTAACCTCTCCAAACCTTGTTTCTACCTTGTAAACGATGTTGGGTTAGAAGATCTCTAACATTGTATATGCTTGTAAGTCACTTAACTTCTCTGACAAATAGGGATAATCTCTGTTTTACCACCTCACAGGGCCACTGAAAAGATAGGACAATGCATTTAACGACTATAAATGTTCAATGCTTGTACAGTTTGTTGCAGTTTACAAAGTGCTTCCATATATCTCATCTCATTTTGATTCTCTGCACAGCCTTTGGGGTGGGTGTTATCCCCATTTCACAAATGAAGAAATTGGTGCTTAGAGAGATTAACAGACTTTATTAAGGTCATGGATCTAGTGTTGGCAAAAGTGGAGACCAAACTCAGGTGTTCTGATTCTAAATCCAATGTTTGGACTACAGAGAAATAACCAACCTCCCAACTATTCTCCCCTCCCATCTCTATTTAAGCTTCTGAATGGTTGGCTTGGCCAATATTTCTACACCAATAATTGAATCAATTCTGAATTCCTATTTAATTTTGAATGGACTAAGAAAAGTATGTACATCCTTCTTTGGTCCTATCTCCATGTAGCAATAAAAATTTATTAAAAGCCTTAACCGACAGGATGACTGGTCTCCATTTCTAAACCTGTGAAACATTCCTGAGGTATTGGGAAGAGGTCAATTATAGACAGTGAACTAAGCTCTTGATAGAAGAAATTTTCCCAGCAGGTGCTGGTTTGTGAGTCATATCTTTCCACATCCTTCTGGGAGTTAACCCAGCCTTTCTGACCAAGGTATCTTTGAGAAAAGCTCATCTATCATACCTCCTTGGGGTGGTGAGGTGCCAACGGCAGAAGACAGGGTACTTCATGTAAATGATACACTTGCTCCTGAATTACAGCTTCTAAACATACCAATTGGATAGAAATAAAATGGCTGTGAGAAATAGGGATAAAACATCAGCTAACAGCCCTAAAGCAGGTGTCAGAAGTTCTGGCATTTCACTGCAGCTGTGCGACTGTGGGCAAAACATTTAACCTCTTTGAATCTTGGTTTTCTTATCTATAAAACAAAGAGGTTGGTGAAAATAATTTCCAGGATAATTCCTATTCCTCAAAGTTCTATGCAAATTCAGTGGTGTATCCAGGAATTAGAATGAAAAAGCCTACTTCTCTTAGTTTTAGGAACACCTACGCCTTGTTTTTTTTCTGTCAAGGGAAGAGTGAATCAGTGAATCATCTAAGTCTAACCAAGGATCGATGACACCTTTTCCAAAAAGAAAGCCCTCAGAGTCTATATGAAATAATCAAGTATTGGCCCTAAAATAGTGGCTTTCTAACTCTTTCCTTCCATTTTAAAAATTTTAGCAGTGGAACCCTTTCTTCAAATGAAATATTGCACAAAAGACCAGCTTATGAAACATCATGCACGATCAATACATGTGGAATTGTTCTAGTTGAATTGGGGATGGAGGGGGATGGGGCAAAAAGTGCTGCTCACTTTCCCCATGCCCCAAACAATCTTCAAGCGCTCCTTGTTACACTGTTAGAAAACCACTGCTTTAGAATACGGTTTATGTGCCTTCATAAAGAACACATTTGAGGTCCTTTCTTTTTGCCAAAGTACAACTTCTGAATAACTGAATAAATGTGTTTTCTGGTGCCACTATTTGAGTGTTTAGCAGAGAAAGTCACCTAACTTTGATGTTATGGAGTACTTTGAAAAAGTTAAGGCATTAAGAGCTTTTGATAAGGAGGTCTATTTTAAGATTACAGTAAAAACATTCCCAGGGGCTTGGAGAAATCATGAGGAACAAACTGGAATGAAGGTAAAGGAAAGAAACATTTCCTGATTAAAATGAAATAGTTCACATAATCATTACTATTCCATCTTTCACTCTAGTGTTTAAGCATTATGTAAACATTAAAAATTATAACTACAAGATCAGAAGAGTTTATGCTGATTATAAGCAAATGATGTTGCTCTACTCTTTTTTTTTTTAACATTTTTTTTTTTTTTTGAGACAGAGTCTCACTCTGTTGCCCAGGCTAGAGTGAGTGCCGTGGCGTCAGCCTAGCTCACAGCAACCTCAAACTCCTGGGCTCAAGCAATCCCTCTGCCTCAGCCTCCTGAGTAGCTGGGACTACAGGCATGTGCCACCATGCCCAGCTAATTTTTTCTATATATTTTTAGCTGTCCAGATAATTTATTTCTATTTTTAGTAGAGACGGTGTCTCGCTCTTGCTCAGGCTGGTCTTAAACTCCTGACCTCGAGCGATCCTCCTGCCTCGGCCTCCCAGAGTGCTAGGATTACAGGCGTGAGCCACTGCGCCTGGCCGATGTTGCTCTACTCTTAAGTGACCTACTGTGAATGCTATTCCTGGGGATAACTGAATTTAGTTGCTAGAACAATTATGAGAAACTTTAAAAACTCCAAATGGCTTAGAAATGCATCTTGCCATTGAATTACCTTTCCTTCTTAGTAATTCTTGCTTGAGGGTCCCTGTGGTTTGGCACAGCTCATGATAATGTAGAACTGGAAAATGGAGGCTGACTTCAAATGAGGCTACTGGGCCTAGATTGTAATGACCCACCACTCAGGAGCTGAGCCCAAGCCAAACAAAACACAAAGCCATTGTCAAGAGAGACAAGGAAGGGTCCAGATCACCAGACCAGGCCAATGGCTTCTGAAGGTTTCAAAGCAAATACAGACTAGACACCTTTACAACTGAGGGATAACTGCAGGAAGACGGCATTAAGAACTGTCTGGAACTGGGAGGGAGGGAGTCTCAGATCACACTGCAGAATTCCTAGAGATACCACATGTGATGTCATTCTGGGCTACAGAATATCAATTTTTCCCTAGGAGCTCCTCAAGCTGTCTTCTGCTTATGCATGGTTTTCTATTTTCTGAGTAAATTAAATCCTTTCATTAGTTACTCCTAGTCCTTATGTGTCTTTCACAAATGAGCAAATGAAAGTACTCAGTTGAATATGATCATATAACATAAGGATACAGAACAGAATGCACAGTACACAGCCACTTGGTGTATATGCATCAGATATTTCTGAGAAGAAACCAAAAAATCCACTAACAATGCTTGCCACCGGAAAGGGGAGCCTAAAGCCGAAAGGGGGTGGGCAGAGGCTTACTCATCACTCTTACTCCTCTTGTACCTTTTACATTTTGCACTATGTGTACACATTACCCACACCCCAAAACATTTAAAGTCAGCCTTCCCAGCCCTCCCTATCTATCTGCAGCCGTGGAACCCGGGGATACGGAGTGCTGATGGGAACACTTGAGCATCCGAGGATTTTGGTGTCCTCAGGGGGTCCTGGAACCAATCCCCTGTGGACACTAAGGGATGACTCTCATTATAAATAGTAAAGCTCTCACAGAACGTAAGTAGCTCCATCCAGCTTCCTCTTGCCCTCTTGCCCTCTACAGAGGAGGGAGGCCAGGGAAGCCCTAGCAGAGACTGGGTGGCCTGTAGCCACTCACAATCTCAGACATGTGGGCGGGGGTGGTAGGAAGATGTTACAAAGTCTCCAACGTGCCTGATACAGAAGGAAGGCCTGCTAGGAGTTCTGGATATAACAGGGGCATGGGAACAAGTTAAATAGCACCATGAGAAAACAACCAGACTCATCCAGAATAGGGGACATTCTGTAAGACAACTGGTCTGCACTCTCAAGAAAGTGACTGCCATGCAAAAAAACAAAAGAGGTTAATGAGACATTACAACCTAAAGTAAGGTGTGGCCTTTGATTGGATCATGGATGGGGGCAGGGTGGGGAGACAGGACAACTATAAAAGACACTTTTGGGACAGTTGGGAAAATTGAATTTGAATTGGACATTATAAGATAGTACAGGATTACTGATAATTTTCTTACGTGTGATAATGGTATTGAAGTTGTGTTAGAAAACATCCTCCCTCTTAGGAGAAGTATAATAAAGTATATAGAGGTCAAGTATTGTGCTACTTATGTAATTTACTTTCAAATGATTTCGAGGGGGGAGAAAAAGTACTGTAAATGTTTGGAGAGAAACATAAAGCAAGTGAGGCAGAATGTTAACAACTGGTGAACCTAAGTGAAGGCATATGCGTGCTCATTTTACTGTTCTTTCAACTTTTTTGTAGGTTTAAAATTTTTCCAAATAAAACAGTTGTGAAATAAAGTTTAAAAACTTTAAACTTTAAGTTTAAAAATAAAGTTTAAAAATAAAACCAAACAAAAAAAGGGAAAACAAACAAAAGAAGAGTCCTACTCTGTCTCCAACTAGCCTTCTGACTTTGGGGAAAGTCCTTCGTGTGTCTGGGTCTTGGTTTCCTGTTTGTGGAATGAGGAACTGCAATAAGTGACCTCCAAGGTGACCCTGGCTCTAAAGTCTGTGGCCATGATGAGGAATTGGCAGGAACAGGATTCGTACATCTCCCTGGGCCACCTTGTTCCTCCAGATACTCACCCAAACACCAGTTTTCCTAAAAGAGGTTCAAAGAGCTTCTTTTGTGAAGTCTTAAGATCTTTTCCTTTGGTTGGGATGATACCCTGGTTTCTTAAGACTTTTTTTTTTTTCCTTAAAAAATGTTCTAATGGAACTGTAGTGAGTGTGAGGGGTATGTATACAAGTGCAAGAAAATGCACAAAAGCAAAACCATTAAAACATTTCCTGTTAAAAATCTAATAGCATAAAAAATGATAAAGCTACTTCAAGCCCTGAAAAAAGTTTACTTTATCTTGGTGTCTTGCTACAATTTCATCTGGATTTGCAGTCAGATATTACTATGGTTATCTTCTCAATGTATCTGTGGTTACACTGAGGAAATTCTTTACACTGTAGGGCAACTGAAGACAGCGTCAGCAAAGCACTGCAGTAGGGATGACCCTCTACAGAGGAGTGTGTGACGAGGCTCTACACTTCCACACTGTTCACAGAACCTTCTGTTGGAACGTGTAGTTTTCATGTCTCCCTCACTAAGCTACAAGCTCAACTTTGTACCTGGCAGAGTGCTCTACTCTTAGCAAGTGTTTAATTAATGTTTGTAATTTGAATTTAATTGACTTCCAGCAGGTCACATGGCAAGTTTGGTTTGTAACTATCAATAAAAAACAAAACGAAACAACTTCTTGTGAAACGATCATTTTCTTGATATTGTTTCTTTTTTGTGTGACACATCCAGTTTCATTAACAGTTCTTCCAGATTATAGACTTCTGAAAGTGAGAACTGGACAAACAGGAATCTCTCTATACACTCCACTGTGTGAGATGCCATGAAATATTCAGCCCACCCTGTGACGATGACACCATCTACCTGGAGGCATCAGAATGGCTCTCTGAACCCTCTAGTAGCTTTGCCACCTTCTGCCCTCTGTCTCTTCCTTTACCCAGTCCTAGGGACCCGTGTCTTGGTTAATTCCTAATTTCTTGGTTAACTCCTAATAAATCTTCCTTCTAAAAACTTGGAAGAAGTAGCTTTACATGTCAGAGCAGTTCTGTTCTCAAAGATGTAGAAATCCTTTAACTGGAAATTTTATTTTATATAACTATGAATTTGCCAATTTTAACAGTGGTATGTTTGCTATGGCCTACAATGGGTTAAAAGCTCCATATAGCTCAAAGAGAGCTAAGGAACAGTGAAGTTAAAGATCCATAAGAGATGCAGATGGGCTCACCCAAATATTAGCAGACCCAAGGGTTTTAAAACATCACGTGGGATGTGGGTATTTATGCTGATACAATGGATGTCTAACCGTCCACTGGTCACCAATGGATACTTTCAGAAGTCCAAGATTTAAGAATTATATTCCACTTTATGTTAGAAAGGATCTCAAATACTTTAAATAAATATTTTCTATAAACCCATAGAACATAAAAAAAAAGCAAAAAATAAAAATCAAGAAAAAGGTACATCTGAAGGGAGGGAGGGGCAGGGGAAGGAAAGAGCTGCATACCAGTCTGCGGGAGACACAACAAAGCTGTCATAGCTGGTCTTTGATTTGGGCTCTGAGCTTCCTGGCAATGAAAACCAAGAGGGAATCTTGAGCAGTCCCATGGCTTTCACTAATCATGAGGGGAAACTCATTCCGGTTCTTCGAGGCAAACAAAGCTACTCCCCATAGTGAAATTCCATGTCTTATTTGTATTTGCATCCTGTACTGGTACACAGCCTGGCGACCCCCAGCCACCCTTTTCTTACCACTTAATTCTAAAAGGAATTTCTCATGCAGAGCTTCATACAAGGGACCCTGGGGAATTCCGGGGGGCAGAATCCTTAATAACAGGCCTACAGTAAATGAAGTGATGGGTTTCATCACTGTTTCTTGTTGTATGCCTCATAACACAGAGAAATGGCTTAGGGAAGCAATTCTGGGGTGCAGGTGGGATGTCGAGCCTAATAATGATCTCAGAGTGCTGATTTCTGAAGGACGTGTTTGATCCAGAATAAAATCTAGAATATCTATGGATAGGCGGTGCGCCCTTTACACGTCTGCACATCCACCATTTCTCTCAACTGAGCTTTTGATAATAATTAGATGGCATGTGATTACATTCAAGGTTTTTTGTTCTGGGAAGGGCCAGAAATGCAGGTGCTCTTTGTGGCTGGGCTTCAGAGCAGATTAATAGGCCCACATTGGGCAGTAACACAGCAGTATCAGGAGATCCTTCTCCACACTCAGACCTCTGAAATGGAGAGTGTACAGAAAACTGAGCAATAGCGAAATGGAAATAGCTTAAATGGGAGGCTGCGTTTCTCCCAGGGTAATCGTCTTCATTGCCAGCTGGGGAGACATCTACGACTGTATAGCCCATGCCCACGTGGGAAGGGAAAGCCATGCTGACACAGTGCGCTTTGCGGGTGGACTCAGGCCTCGGAAGGCTGCCTGGTTGGCAGTGGGACAAGAGTGGGTGGGGATGGGGAATTGGGATAAGAGCAGGAGGCTCTGAGAAGTCTGGGAACAGACTTACGGTGCTTCTAAGCAGTTGGTTTTCCCCTAACTTTATGGCTAACATCATACAACTTGTAAAGTGTAGTGCTTTCTTCTGTAGTCATTGGTACTTTAAATTACGGTACTATTTTCTGATTATTAAAGCAGATAAAACAAAAGCTTCATTTTCTCTGCACTGATAAATGAGCTGGTGAGAGGATGCAGGTTTTTGTCCACTTTGGATGGAGTCTGCATCCACTGATTCATCATCATGCCCTAACTCAGGCTGACTCCTGGGCGGATATGGTCAATGACACCTCTCATCATCCTTAGTTCATGCCATTACCTTGAACTTCTCCTCATAGTTCTTGAAGGCTTCCATGACCATACACACAGCCTCCATCGAGCGCTCAAGCCGGCCATCCACCCCGTTGAAGCGGTACATGCTCCCAGACACATCCACCACCAAGCGCAGGCGCTTAGGCTTCTGTTGCGGGCTGCCCAGCTGAGGAAGGAACAACAGAGAAGCCTTGTGAGCCAGCAATCCACCCCTGGCTGCTGTCCTGGGGATCTCACCGAGGTCCCAGAGTGCTAGCCTGGGGTGGGGCAGGTCAGCCATAGGCTCAGCCCCGCACATGGCTTCCTGGCAGGTGGGAAGGTGCCCACGGACTGTATTTCAGTAAATAGAATTTCAGACTTGTGCTGGTAGTTGCGGCCATATGGAAAAGATTTCCCTTTGGAATACAGTCCTTTCAAAGCCTGCTCTAGTCTAGTAAAGTTGCCTTACTGAGGCTGCTGCCTTAAAAATAATATGATGTCTTAAAAATAGTAATGTGGAAAGATATAAACTGCAACATGTCACCTTCACTTCATGACTTAGAGTCGGTGACTCTAGCAAGAGTTCGTGTGATTTCCGAGGGAAGCTCATATCAATTTCACTTGTACCTGTTGTGTAGTGACCTGAAAATAATTTTCAACATAGGCCACAAGAAATGTCAGATTCTTAAAACAAAGTTATATGAGAGGGGTTCTGGCAAAGAAAGTAAGGAAAATATTTTCAAAATGTCTTTTGTCTTTAATATAAGCATTAAGTTTTCCCATTCTTCCAGCTACTGAACTATGGCTACTCTTTTCTTGGCAGTTAAATGGCATCTAACTGCTGTCTAGAAACAATTAAATGTGAAAATGTGAAATGTCAACTAAAACGTGAAACAAACTTCCAGTTTGATTTTGGACCCATGAATGCCAGTTGGTAAATTTTTTTAAAAAAAGTTTGTCCATTTACTGACCAAAAAAAAGAGAAAAATTCCTGATTATTCTGTTATTATCTACTTGCTGACATGTATGAAGATTAAGGAGCAGAGTTAGTAATTTTGAGAAAATACTATCAGTATTAAGAGTATAATGGTTTGAGGCAAATTTAACATATTTCTTAAAAACTTGTTGAGTCTGCCCAAATTAACAACACTGCCACATATGCTTCTATGACTACTCACAATTTCAGATGTATCCAAACACATTTGTTGACCACAATGAGTCAGTAAAGAAAGCAGTTGTTGACTCATACCAATGACACAGAAATAAGAACTCCCCAAATCACCACCAGATCCTCTAAATAAACATTTAAATGGAGCGACTCTCCTTCCCCCCACCACTCACCATCCCCCGGCTCTCAGTGGCTACTCAGCAATTCTGGTTATCAGGAAGATAGGCCATCACGGAGCTCTCCAAGACACTCAGTATTTCATCCTGTTGCCATTTTTTTTTTGCCATTGTATTGGAAATATTTTCAAATTATGGTTGTGTAAAACTTTACATATTGCAATTATAGTTATTTAAGGGGACCTCCTTATTTCCTAAAATTTTCTTCAGTTATGTGATGGACACAGTTCTTTAAACTAATAGAACAGTAGCAAACTACCAAGATCGCTCTCTTGTTTTCACCTGAAGGATCCTCTGGGATTAACAGACACACAGGGTGTCTTTAGCTTCCCCTCCAGGGGACCTTCTGTGTCCTGGGAGCTGATCGGATGGACAGTGTTGGGGCTTAGAAAGTGATACCCCAAAATATGGTGCTTTGACATGCTGAACTGAAGCCGCCTCTCAAGGTCTCTCTGACCCCACCGCCCCCTGGTCTTCCAATTTTCTCTCTCTCCCAAAGCACAGGACGAAGTGAGGAAACACTGAAGTCTGTCAACACACCTGGACAGACTTGTCACAAACCATTGTCTGCTCTGTAGGTCCAACAGACTTTGTCCCAGGCCATTGTCTGTTCCTCAAGCCCATTGGATTCCCCTAAAAATCATTTACCACCCACTAAAATCATCTACACTTCCCCATTTCCCTTTCCCCTAAAAAGAAGGGTATATAACAATCTGTATCCCACTGAGTGGTGGGGTAATCAGTCTGATTTTCCTCCTGTCCATGTCAATAAATTTGTATGCCTTTTCTCCTATCAATCTGCCTTTTGTCAGTTGATTTTCAAAGAACCTTCAAAGAGTGGAAGGGGAAGTTTTCCACTGGTACCTACAGTCATATCAGCCACTCTCTTGGCTGCTGGTATTCAGTGGGCTCTGCTGATAGGATGCACTGGTAGGCATCCTAGGGTTGGCATATTTGCTCCCTCAGCTCCTTCTCTGCCATTGCTGATGGGATAGCTCTACTACCAAAGGCCACAGCGCCATAAACTACCCTCTCCAGGTTCCAGTAACTGCTCTCTCACTCTGTCCTTTTAGACCCAAGGGTGAGTTAGATCCCTGCTATTGCTAGGCCTGGATTACTGCACTGTTTTCTTTTTGGTTTTCCTAAACTCCACCCTCACCTTTGTAAATGGTCTTTGCATTGAGTGGTCCTTCAGTTACCCAATTTGGGCATGTCTTATGTTTCTTGCCGGGACCTTGGCTTATGTAACAAATAGTATAATATTTTTGTTTCTTCTTCTTCTTTTTTGAATAATGCTTTCCTTGGTTGCCATTTTCAGAGTTGATGATATTTTGACTCAACTCAGGAAAGCAGGTTTCTGTATAGAAGGCCAAACTATGCAGATCTGAGGCTACTTACTTGTGGCTCGAGCTCACCCCGACGTTTGTAGATGGCTTTTTCTCCAGTCAGCCCATCAATGATCTTGGCATCATCGAGTTCCCCAGTAGCTTGGTGTCTTAGCCACTGTCTTTCTTTACCTTTAGCCTACAATGACACATACACACACAAAGCCTTATTTTAATTAGTTCTGCAGGATCTCTGACACACTTTGTGCATGAATAACAGAAAACACACCCGGGATCTTTTTAGTAAGTGATGGTTCTGTATAAACACAGTTGCATAAATGGACTAGTTTCTGCTCTGCTGACAAAGAAATGCCCTTTGTGGGATTTTGTCAGTTTTAATTGTTTTAACATATGGAACAATAAAATGAACTCACTTAAAACACACATGAACAGGAAAATGGTATGCAAATGAACCCCTAGAGATACGTTCACTATCTGGAAATGTAAGGGTGATGCATTTCTTATGGACTTTCTGTCATAGTGCTTCTAGAAAATTTATTAGTTAACAAAATAATCAACTTGAACTTGTTAACACTGTCTGCAAGCCCAGAGAAAATATGATCTTCAGAGCTCTTTCTTTTGGAAAAGCATTTGTAACTTAAGTTCTCCGTGACTTAGTGTGCAAATGGAAACAGCTGAAAACAATAGTATGTGAACATTTTGTACCCCACATGTCTCTCTGATCTATACTCAGAAATCTTCTGGATTTCTAAAGGTATTTCTATATAATATTTTGCCACAATAACTTGCAACTATGCCAGATGGACTAAGACAGTAGTAAAATTATAAAGAATTATAACATCCCAATCAAGGGATATGTTTATTACCGCAAAACCTATATTTACATTAAGTGGAAAGAATATCTAAAATATTTTCATGCACGTGAATGAGCTCAGGAAATTTCACCCCAAAATATGACTCTTTGGTATAAAGAGTATTTTGAATTAAACACCTTTAGAGATCAACAGGCCTTGGAAGGGGCTTTCCCTCTTTCTTTATGAAAAAACAGACCCATCAAAAGAACAATCTTCTCTTCCCCTCCATGTTATCTCAATATATTACAGAAAAGCAGATCAAGAATGCAACTAGACTTGGCCCAAATAATTTTAAATATAATACCTGTCTCTCAGGTTAATTTAATTTCTAAAGAGAATCATTTACAACTCAATCTGTTTCCCCCACCCATTCATTCTCCCAAGTATCTAGTCATCCTCCCTAGTAACCATTTTTTGCCCCTAAACAGGATTACATATATTCCTCCCATCCAAGTACTAACTAGGCCCTATCTTGCTTAGCTTTCGAGATCAGACGAGATCGGGCACATTCAGGGTGGTATGATCATAGACTCGGCTACCTATATTCTTTACCTTCCCCTCCCCTCTAAAATGAGGGAATATAAACTTCTGGGCCCTACTGGGATATTGGGTAATCACTCTGTTTTTCTCCCTGTGTGCTTGGTAAGTAAGTAAATAAGTAAATGATTGAATGTCATATCCAGAAAAGTATTCCATTATGCTGATCTGTACTCCTAAGACTTAAATTTAAGATTGCCAAAAAATACTACAGACAATTGTATGCTTTATACCAATCAGAAAGTAGTATACATAAAAATTACTTAGTGGATTACCATGCAAATATACAGATCCCACTGTAATAAAGTGATCTGGAGTAACTATACGTTGCTATTTCAGATATTCCTATATTGGACTAAACTATACTAGGACGTTTATCATTTACCAGGAGAATTAAGTTTTTCTTCAATTTCTTGTAGTAGGTTTTTTGAGATAGAAATCTTACTGGTTAGCTCTAGCTATTAGCTTTCCAAGCTACTTTATAAGACTGTGAAGTGAACAAATGTTAACTTCTTATGGGAGGTTTGTGAAGTCCTCCTGACCAGCACCGTAACAGGCTAAAGGCACAAGAATCCCATGTGGTGGATGTGGGGACGCTGGGGAAAGAGGCATAGGTGATGAAGAGTGGTCGAGCCAGGACCCAGCGAAGGTTTGCTAAACCACAAGTCCAACAGTGCTGTGGGAGTCTCCCTTCAGTATACGTGCTAATAATTAATGCTTGTAAACATGATCAAAGGGATTCCTGCTTAGGACATGTGTTCCTATTACTGCCTTTAGTAAGGCAGTTACAGAATTATAAAATATTTACTTTTCCCTTAGAATATTATTAAGTTTTCCGTCTCTGGATTCACCATCATCTAAGAGTCTAGGAGTTTTGGGGTCTTAATTTGCTTGTGTTGATGTTGCTTCTTTTCCCATAATGATTGTCACCCCTTAAGGAACTCTCTAGCTTGAAGACTTTGTTTCCATTATATAGGCCGATAAAAGAAAAGTGGGAATAAGGCTTTTCCCAATAAATCTGTTACCTTTTTCTTCCTTTTGGGTGGGGGTGAACTTTGCAAATTTAAGTATAATGTACTTGTAATAAAGTACATAAATCTTAAGCGCAGAGTTCAATGAACTTTTACAAAGTGAATACACCATTTTAACCACCCATACCTCCCAAGCCTCCCAGTGCCCTGTTCTGGACTTTACCTTCCTCCTGTCAAAGGAGACCCCTATTCTGACCTCTATAACTATAGGTTAAGTTTCTCTGTTTTTATACTTTATAAAAATGGAATCATACAATGTATACTCTTTTGTTCCTGGCTTCTCTGGCTCAACATTCTCCCTGAGAGTTATTAATACCATGTTGTGTGCAGCAGTACTTTCATGGCGGGGGGGGGGGGGGTGTCCCAAAAGTTGCAATAGATAGGGAAAATAGGAAATTGTAGCTAAATGTATCTTTATTTACAAAATATTCATTACAAAATTTTACAACATTTTTCCTGTATATGGAGAATTTTGGGACACCCTGTATTCTCTTTCCCCCTGTAAAGGTGTTTCATTATATGACTTTGTTGCAATTTACCCATTCTACAACTCTGATGTTTTCAGTTTGGGGCCACTATGAATAATGCCTCCATGAGCATTCCTGGCTATGCCTTTTGGAGCAGGTATGTGCATGGTGCTGTTGGGCAGAGATCCTGAGTCACAGAGTATGGATACAGTCAACTTTAGTAGATATTGCTAAACAGTTATTCCAAAGTGACTTTTCCAATTTACATTCCCATGAACAGTGCATGAGGGTTTCATTTGCTTATGTCCTCACCAACACTTGATATTGATAACTTAAAAAAATCCTTTTTAGCCATTCTGGTGGGTGTATAGTATATGCCCTTCATTTTTATTTTTTTAACAGATAAATGAATTACTTTGGGTACTGGTTGTCACTGATATTTTTAGGAACATGAACCAGTAGTTTTTGTTTTTAAGAAGTAAAACTATGTATCAGTCTTTTGATAAAGAACTATTGGGTACAAAGACATTTTTATAATAGCAGCACTGTTCATTAGTTTTCAAGTATGTAACTTGCAGATGAATATGGGCAGAAAATTTATTTTCTATCCTGTAGCCAGCCTGCCAATACTTGGAAACTCAAAACAGGAAGAGGCCTGTCAGAATGGATGCTCTTGGGGGCACTGGGCTGGAGGGGGAGCTATTTAAAAAGTTACTGAAGGCTGAATAGAAATATTTATTATTTTGGACTGTGAATATAAAGGCTTCTGTATTTTATGCGACTTATTGAAATATTTCTTTAAATAGTAAGTTCCTACTGCATTTAACTATATGCTTTTATTTATAACAAAGGGCCAAACATGTTATTTATTAGATATTCCTATTGCATGAACTAAAATATCCTTGTAAATAGTGCATCTGTTTTGTATTATACAATAAATTCATACTAATGAGAACTCATTAAATATAAAGCTAGGTTGCACTAGTAAAAAGCCTATGTCACAGACTTTTTGAAAAAGAAATATAGTTTTACTACTTTCACATAAAAAACACTTGAACTAACTGAAATACCCAGAGAATGATGTATCCTGCTTAATTCATTTTCTGGGAAATACGTGGTTAGCCAAAAAGTATACACAACACACACACACACACACACACACACACACAGGAACACACATAGACACACATCTGTAGCATTGAGGGCAGTAGAATAAATAAACTTGACAAAAACCAATTATCTTGTGGTTTGTGACAACTCTGTCTTGTGATTTCAGCACTGAAAGCACTCTGATTAATCTTAAGTCTTCACTTAGTTGGGTTATGGTTAATCAAGAGTTTCTTTACCTACAGATTCTACATTTAAGCCAATATTCTCTTATTCCTTCAGAATTTGTTTAATGAGGAGATTAGAAAGAGTTAAGTAGCAATTTTTGTAGAAAGTACATACAGTCTACAGAATAAAGCACAGAAATACTTGGGTGAATGAATAACTGTTAACAATGTTTGGGAACAGTGCTTCTCTTATGAAACATTAGCTCCTATTGTTTTAACATTTCTTTATGCTCAACCAACATATACTTATTATACTACTAATCTATATCATTAGAACAAATAATTATTAGATTAGGGAAAACTTCTACATAGTATTCATAAAATAACAAACATTAAGCGGAAACAAAAAATTTTACTTTGTGGTTCTCAATATTTTGACATAGTTATTAAAAATATTTGAGTAAATATCTGTTTAAGTTCCTGAGTGATCTAAATAGTGAAAGAGCATGGCACAGAAAAGAGAAGATATGCACCTTCTTATTCCAAGGAATTCCCCGTTTTATGAAATAACATCTTATGGCAAGGGAAAATGAAGATTCATGTACTTAACAAAGGTGATTCTCATCAGAAGAGTTTGTACTCTTGGATACCGATTTGGATCTAAGTCATTACTTTGCATGACAATTATCCTTTAAATAGTCAGTTTTTATGAACAAAAACAATTTCAGGCCTTTCTTTGATAATTAACTATTTTGTAACTCAAAGGAGCTGGGAGCTGCACATTTTGGTGAACATCTATAACAGGCATCTTAAACTTAAGTTCAGAACTAAACCCTAGATTCCACCCCTCAAGGCTTGCTCTCAAAGTCCTCCCCATTTCCGTGAAAGGCAATGGGCAACCTCATTCCTCCAGCTGTTCAGGCCCATACCTAGGAGTCATCCTTGACTCCTTTTTCACCCACGCCAAGTCCACTGGCAAATCCTCTCAACTCCTGGCAGTATCTGACCATCTCTTACCATCTCCCTGTCCAACGCTCCATCCTTAGTCCAGCCCTCATTTTCTCTCCCCTGGACCCCTGCAATGGCCCCCACTGGTCTCCCTCCTTCCACGCTTGCCCCATACAGTCCCCTCTTCACCAGCAATCAGACGAGTTTTTGTAAAATACGTTGTAATTTGCAAGAAATATATTAAAAAATACTGGCATGATAACTTTAAGTCTTTAACAAGCCTGATAGGAACTTGTATTTCTCTATTTTCAGGAATGAAAGAGTATTTGCCTCTCTCATCTTTAACATGAATTATTACATTTTGACTTCATTCTATTCCTCCTCTATACCAACTTAATTAACCAAAATCTTGATTTTTGGTTAATTTTAAAAATAATGCAAGAATTTGAACTGTTTATTATTAAATTCATGATTTTTAATATTGTGTATTTTTAAAAAGAATTATTCTTGCTTTTGAGTTTTCTTTTAAACTTGTTTAGCACAATTATTTAGTCCTGATTCTGTATTTAACTACCTCCAATGGTCATTACTGGTCTTTTTATACCACCAGGTTCTCATTCTTAAGAAATTTTGATTCCTCTTTTAATTGGCTGGAATATTTACACATGTGTATATGTGTGAACATATATGTATATACATATTTCAAAATTATTTTCAAAAAGGGTACTTACATGACATTTTAAGTCTCTGAATATCTGAAAATGTCTTTCTGTCACCTTTGTACTTTGGCTGAGTATAGAATTCTTGGGTCACAAGAATTTTCCTGTGAAAATTCTATAGGCATTATTCTACTACCTTCTGGCACTCAACATTTCAGGGACAACTAATGTAAGATTAATTTTTCTTTCTCTGTCAATAGCTTGTTTTTGTCTGCTTGCATGCTTTTAGGATACTTTCATTATTTTTGCAATGTTAGACATAAAGTTGTGGTGAGGTGCTTAGCTCTTCATTAATTTTGCCTGGTACTCAGTAAAGTTCTTTTGATCCATAGACTTAGGCCTTTCTTCACCTCAGTATAGTTTTGTCACTACTTTGATGATTGTTTATGCTTCTTTGGGAATATCATTTGTCCATAGAGCATGGGGTTACTGAGCACTTATCCTGTGCCAGGTACTGTTCTACTTAGTGGGGTGACTCATGGCTCTGATGTTAGGTCTCCACTCTGTTTCTATCGATCAACTTCTTATGGTTTTACCTCTTTAATTCCTCTGTAGTCTGGAATAACTTTTCAAGTTTGTCCTTCACATTAGTACTTAGACTGAAGACTGAAGACTATGCTTTCTACTTTCCATGTAGATTTAAGTTTGGCATTGCATTTTTAGTTTTTAAATACTTTTTCCTTATTGATTTCAACTCCCTTGTTATTTCTGGTTGCTTCTTAGCCAGACCTTTTTGAATCTATGTCTTATGTCACATACTTCAAGTTTCTTTGAATTAGGAGAACACAAAGCAGATGTTTTCTAAAAATTGTATGTTTTCTGAAGAACATATTCTAGCCCAGCTGCATCTTCTTTTATATCTTGAATGCTTGTTACTCTACTTCAGCAAAGAATCTCCCCATATATCCATGTTGTTTTATTTTTTTCCATGTCCTTATTCTCCAGTGATGAGATGGCTAGACAAAACTGTTCAGGAAGAGATTGCAGGATTCTCCTTGGTTGCATTCACTTTCTACTTTGTTGCTACTGGAATTCTCCTTGAGGATTTTAAAGCGGCGTTAGTTGAACTAAATCTACAATGCTAGCTGAAGAATTCAGCGGGGAGGGAGTTGGAATTGTGGACAGCCCCAGCATGAGAACTTCATCTTCACATCATTTCTTATTTTGTTTGGAAAAGCCATTGCAATGGGGCCAACTTCAGGCATTTGGCTTTTGTTTGATCTAGTGTTCGAGCCAAGTATAAGTCAGGGCTTGTCTGGCCTCTTTCCCTGTGCTGTTCTCCTTCCAGCTTCTCGCTTGTTGTAGCCACTGCATGAAACCCCCTCCTGCCCAGTGCTGCTGCTGTCACACACTGCTGCTTGGCCGTGACAAAATGGAGGCCAAGGGGCCTGCTTCTCACCAGTTCTAGGGCCCTCTTCTTTTCCCTGCTTCTCTCAGCAAGGGGTGTTAAAGAGATTTTAGGTCGCACGCACTTACTTGCTAGTAATGCTATTTCTCAGGAAGGTTTTCGAGTAGCCTTTGATAGGGGTACCATCACTCTGTATTTAGCAAAAATTCTTCAAAGATTCTTGCATGTCACCTGCTCCCTTCCTTAATTTCTACTGTCCTGTGGGTTTCTTATTATTTATGGCTTTCTACTATTTTAATCATTTTAATAGTCATCTGGCAAAGACTGAGTTAGAAGCCCATGCTTGTGCAGCCCCAAAGTCAGGACTATACTTCCAGGCCACTGACACCACATGCTGAGTGATGAGCCCTTCACGTGCTAAGAAAGAGCATCTGGTACCTTGCTGCTCTCCCCTGAAATGCAGACGTTCCTTGCGGTGGCTGTTTTCACCCTTCCCCTCTCCTTGCCCTGTTCTCTTGCCTTAGTCAACACATCCTCTCTCTTGTCTTGGGCTTTCCCCCTACACAGATGACCATGACAATACACACATAGATATCCATATAGATATGTAACCCCAACTGGTCCTCACCCTGCTCCTGAATTCTACATTCACATTTTAAAAACTTCAAATATTATGCTTGACATTTTTACATAGGTGTCCCAGTAGTGAGAAAAATATACTAACATCCAAAGCAAACATTTGCTTTCTTCACAAGTCCCTTCTCTTCCTGCAGTCCCTATTTCTGCCTTCCAGGGCTTGAAAACCTTTCCGTCCCCCTTACCCCACATTCCAGTGGTCACTGTCTTCTTGTCCTACCCCCAAACCGCTTCTTCAATTTGTCTCACCCTTTCCATTTTCATTTCAATTACCCTGGTTCAGGTTCCTATCACTTCTCACCTGATCAACTGAAATAATTTTATGATTTGACTTGCCGGCTTCTACCTCTCCTGTGAAACTTTCTCTCTCTGCAGATATGAAACTTCCTAAAACAGATATAACCATACCACTCCTTTTCTCAAATACCTTCATGGCTCCTCCCTGATTAAACAATATAGTCAGCCTCCTCAGCATGGTGCTCAACGCCCTTTGGGATTCCGTTCTCCCTCGTCTTCTCTCCTACTGCCCCCTTCCCTCAAGCCTACCCCAAAACTCAGAACTTAGTCACTCTGGCTATTTGTCATTCTCCACACAGCCTTGCATTTAAGTGTTTGCTCTTGGCTCAGAGGTTTCTTCTGTCTAGATCAGATCTTCACAAACTGCTTTCAGTCTATGAACACCTGTCACTGGCCTAGGATGAAACAAGCAACAGAAACTGACAGTAAGAATTTAGAAACTTGTATGCCAATTTGGCAAAATAATTTTATGTTTGTTGAATTTAATATTAAAAAATTTGGGCCCATACTTTGTATGCCATTTTAAAATCATTTTTTCAGTTATTCTGAAACTATTTCTATTCTATTTTACAGAAGTATTAGCCCATGCTGGATTGAAAAAAAACCTGGCCCCTCTGCACTGAAGGTTTGAGAACTACTGGTCAACGCTCTCCTTCCAGCCCCATCCTTAGAAGAGAGTAACCAATTGAAACCATGCCCATCCTTCATGGCCCAGCTAAAATGACATTTTATGACTTTCCCACCAACTATCCAGCCTAGAAATTACTCACATATTTGTATACATAATCATAGCACTTTGCTTAAAACCTTTCTGTGGCATTGACCATATTATGTCTTATATTACAACTATACATGTATCTTATTCCTTAGAAGGTTAGTTATGGAAGGCAAGAACCCTTAGGCAAAATAGACATTCAATACATGTCTACTGAATGAAACAGCTATTACAGACTAAATAAAAGGAATGGGAAAATGCTTTCTGCTTTTCACATATGAGTAAAGTGGATTCTCAGAAAAAAGTCCAAGCTCCTTACCTGGCACCTACCTACCTCTCAGCCTCATGTCCTTATTTGCATTTCCATTAGGTGGTATCCTGCCTGTGGCCTGTCCTCAGCTCATTTCTGAGACCACAGTGTCATGCCCTCTCCTGGGGCACTGTTTCCACCCTTCTCTGTCTGGTTGATACTTGTGTGTCCTTCAAGACTCAGCTCATGTATCCTTTCTTTCAAAATCTATCCTTGAATCCCTTTCTTCTGGGCTTCCATTATAGTCTAAGAATCCCTCTATCTAGGCACTTACCATATTAAACTGAAATTATCCATTTAGGTATCTTCTGTTCCACCTCTCAAGACCAGAATTTTCTTAGTACAGGGGCAATATCTTACCAATCTTTGTGTTCTCAGTGCTAAGCACAGTGTATCTCGCACAGTCAGTGTTCAAAACATGATTTATGTGAACAAAAGCTCATTTTGAGACACTAGAGGGGAAAAAAAGGAATGTAATTGTTGGTTCATAGTGATATCATGCTGGCCAAAGCAATCAGAGAAAGGCTAATTTAGTTTAGCCTGAGAATGAAATTACTGATTGCAGAGCAGAAAAACATTGGAGAAAAGATACGATTAAAATCAAGTGGTTTTTTGTGGGAATGGATGTTTTCTTTTGTTAGAGAATGCTGCAATCAGAGATTGAGATTCTGAACCAAATATAATGGAAGTACTTATAGACTCTACTATTCTAGTAAGCAAACTCTTCCTATTGATTCAGAGAAGAGAAAAGGTCCAATAACTCAAAGAAGCCAAGGAGGGTCAATGGTGACAGCTATCTCAATTGAGAACAAAGACACGTGCTGGAACACGGGCACGTGTTGATGCAGATGTTAACATGTGTGGCAACAGCGTTTCCTGCTCCTCCAATCTCAGCCCAGTCACCCGGAATCATGCGTGGGCCTGAAGCTGCTCTTTGGAAAGTCATCTCAAACGATGATTTGCTAGTTCCTGGCCAGAGTTTGTGCTGTTCACCAAGGAGAAACACCATGGTTACTGGGATGATGCAGCAACCTCAAAACAGCTGGAAGATATTAGTCAATCAGAGCCACACAGGACTGGCAGAAGATGGCAAAAACGGGACCAAATCAAAGCCTTCTTGCTTTTGCTATAGTCTAAAATTTCATATTCTACGTAAGGCCCTGTCCATTCTTGGCCAGTAGCTGTGTTTTAAATTAGCTCTATCTCCCTAAATTGAGGACTAGAAGGCCCACCTGAGAATAATCCCCCTATGAATTAAAAATAAAGATTCAATAAGGGAAAACACTTGAAAATGCTGTGTTGCCATTTGGACAATGATGAAAAATGTCTTATGAGTATATTTAAGAACTATACTTTTTATGGAACTGTAGAGTTGGAAGATAACAGAGACTTACAAATAACTGTGACTTGAGCTCTAACCTCAAACACCTGCTTCACTAGCCATATAACCCAGGACAAGTGACACTATCTTTCTAAGCTTCAGTTCTCTCATTTATAAAGTGGGGGCAAAATATTTATATTTCATAGGATTATGAGAATTGAGATAATTTATGTCTCAGTTTCCACATCTATCAGATGTAGAAAATGATACTTACTGGTTTTTATAGAGATTAAATAGCACAATGAATGTACTGTACTTGACTGGGTATCTGGCCTATAGTCTAGCTTGATGAGTATTCGCAAGCACAGCAAAGGTAATGATGAACATAATCCTTCTGCAGAGAATGCTATATGCTAGGCACTGTTCTAAATGGTTTACATGTATCATCTGAGTTAATGTTCATTAATGCCACATTATCTGTCATTCCCATTTTACAGATCCGGGCTGTCTGGCTACAGAGCTAGCACTGCTAGCCATTAAGCACTGATGAAGGAGGTAGCAGGATGATGATGATGATGATGATAATATAAGGCACCTAGTAGAATGCCTGGTGCCTGGTAAATGCTCCATAATGCTTGCTCTTATTATAATACTGGTATCATTTGTAAATATTTCTAGAGATGGAAGTTCTATATCCATTTTAGCTACTCATTCAAAGATTAAATCGCTTTTATCTCCTTTCATATATCTTAAAACTCTTTCTTGGTTTCATTTAAGCCTATTTTCTCTTCTTTAGATTTCCGGAGAAGAAGAGAATAAAAACTTCCCTCAAATAATTAGTTACTCTCTTTGAGGATACTTAGTAAGTTATTAACCCCAATTCCTTTAAGGAATTTTTTATGGGTGCCACCTTCTTGTTTTCAATCCATTTAATCTTATTTGTTGCTTTTCCCTGAGACCTTTATAGTTTTCTTTTATTTCTCCTTGAAAGCTAAAAGCAAAACTGGTCACTGTTTTTTGATACTGGTTTCATCACTGTGGCGACTGCCAAAAGAGTCATTCCTTAATGCTAACCCTAATTCTAACCCAGGCTTCATCTGTGTGCTACTATGAGAAGTAACAGTAGTGGATTTGATTTTTCTTTTGCTTATCTTAGAAACATAATGCCATTTATCTTAAAGGGTTGATGTAGGATCAAATGTGATGATGTTTATAAGAGTAACTATAGCACTGTGCCCTACAAATACCAATCAAGACATTAACTAACACCAAAGTATTTTAGTTATACTAATACCATGAGGAACCTGGTACCTTCAATTAAAAACGTGTTGTTATATCCCTGTCTAGTACGGTGAATCCTCTAATGGCTTCCGTGTTTCCACAGGGTAGAACTCAATGCTGTCTGCATGTCCTCATGGCAGCCAGGGCTATTCAGGATCTGGTGCCTGTGACTCTGCCAGCCTCCTCTCCTGTCATGGTCTCCCACCAGGTAGTGCTCTTCTCAGCCATACTGAACACCTTGCCCTTCTCTGCACTCACCATGCTCTCCCGCACCCCTGTGCACTTACACATGCTGTTTCCTATGTCTGGAAATTCCTCAGTATCTTTCAAGAGTGAACTCAAGCATTACATTCTTCATGAAGCCTCTCTTCATATGTCTTATCGTACCATGTACAAACTTTTCTAAAGAATTTAGGAAATTGTTTGTTTTCTTTGAGTTCCTTCTTTGAGCGCAGGGGCTATATTTTATTTTTCTATCCCTAATGCCTGGTGTGCATCAAGAACTTAAGAAATGAATGAATGATTAAACTATGTTCATTCTCTAGTCCTAGTACCACCACCATCTCCCACTACCTTCCTTTCTTCTGAACCACGCATTTTGGCCCTTTAGCGACTCCTGCCTTGCCCCAAAGCTCAGAGCCCACCTGGCAGTTCCCAGGGGCCTTTAATGCCCAGGGCAATGAACATTTGTCAAGTTGAGTGACTATGGAAGAAAACTCAATCATTCAATGTTATGTTGTTCACGCAGTTTACATAAAATCTTATGCTGTTTTACCCTATATATCTGCATATGGATTTTTTTTCAAGCAAATGATTTAATCCTTACATTCCTCAGATTTTGAAATTAGGTATCTATCTATCTCTCTATCTATCTATCTATCTTTAGAGACAGAGGCTCACTCTGTCACCTGGGCTAGAGTGCAGTGGTGTCATCATAGCTCACTGCAGCCTCAAACTCCTGGGCTCAAGTGATCCTCCTGCCTTAGCCTCCTCAGTAGCTGAACTATAGGCAGATGCCATGATGCCCGGCTAATTTTTCTATTAATAGAGACGGAGTCTCGCTCTTGCTCAGGCTGGTCTTGAACTCCTGAGCTCAAGCAATCCTCCCACCTCGGTTTCCCAGAGTGGTAGGAGTATAGCTGTGAGCCACTACGCCCGGCCTAGCTAATTATTATAAAGATTTTTCCTCTTGGAAATGATGAAACTTTTCTTAATTTCCTGATACAGTTTAGATCTTTTGAAAAATGAGGCTTTCCTAGAGTTTTGGGTAAAGATGGTAGATTAAACTGCATCATAGAACTTCTAACCCCCAATATCTAGCAAAAAATATCAATAATAAAACCTCCCTCAAAAGAACAATTACAAACAAGAACCAAAGAGGGAAAAGGTATAACTGAAGGCAATCAACATCAAACCCTTCATGGAAAGGAAACATGGGATTCCAGAGCACAGTGGAGAAGCACGCCACAGCCTGGCTCTGAATCCTGCCCCTTCGCTCCTGAAATGAGGCTCTGCTTTCTCTTTAGACAAAATAATTTGACTTCGCTTGTGATTTTAGGGGATACTTAGCTCTTCCTTAAGTATTTGTGCAAACTGACCAGAGCACGATTTCAAATGTAAAATCTCCAAATAATGGTCACTAGTTAGGGAGCATTGAAGAGTCTCAATCACTATTTTTAGGGGCAACAGCAATAACAACTACTTCTGAGGCGCCAACAGTTGTTTTGTGAAACGGCAAAAAGGCAGGCCATGTCGGGGCAGGGGGAGGGCAGGAGGAGGAGGAGGAGCCAGTGGGCAGAGAGAACACATACCCTGGATGATCCTAAATGTTCCTCTGTTTCTTCAATGACAGTAACATGATTTGTAGGAAGAGAATTCTATTTGTGAATTTCCAGCAGAGGTGTGATGCTCATAGATCTTATATGAAGGGACTCAGGAAGCTGGGTGTCTACTGGGGTTACTGGTAAAATTACTGCTTCCTGGACAGGAGGAGAGGTGAGGTTAAATATTTTTCTTTGGAGAACTCAACTAGGAAAGCTGTGGGATGAGTCCACAGTTTTATGCAGACATTTTAGCACTGATTAATTTTTTCTGATTGGCTGATTAGGGTTCAGATGACTCTCTCCAACAGTTTTGGAATGGGTCGAGCTTTGGGCCCAGATTATTTTCTTGGTCTATAGACGGAAGATTACCTGTAAATTGTCCAGGATGATTCGGAGGGAGTGCACCTGTCGCCGAACAGCACCTGAAAACCTTTCATAAGTCGCAGCATCATATTCACTCATTTGGATCTCCTTTAGCCTGAAACCAAAGGGCATAAAAAGATAACAGCTTGTGCATGTGGGTCTTATACTTTCATTCACCTACTGCTAGAACTTTAGCAAACTCCTTGGCAACTTAGATTGACTTTGAGGAGAAAAAGCAAGAGGTGATGTCTCCAGCTATGTTTATAGATTCAAAGGAGGGGAATGTCCAGTATTGTGCTAAATGGTTAACAGTTGGTCCTCCAGGATTTTTTTTTTAAAGCCTTGACTTGCAGTATTGCTGATTTTCATGGTGTAAATATTGCCACCATGATCAATTTTAAGCTACTGACACTGAACACTGAGTTAGAAATGTGCACAGTTGGGTCTCTGGAGAAATGTGCATGAATTGGCTCCATAGCACCCGATTGCTAGATCCCAAAGATACAGTTGGCAGCTGATCACTTCATGTGGCAAATTCCTAAGACAGTTCCCATGTGTTGCTTTTTAAGACCAAGGTCATCTATTTGGTTGACCAAGATAACGGTTCAGGCCCAAAGAACATAATTTAATGTGTTGCTACGTATGCTTATATGAGAGTTTTCTAAAATTGCTGACAGTGTACCTTAAATAGGAAAATTATATTTTAACATTATTGTGGCTCTGAAATTCTGTCCTCTCAGTGTGCTGCTCCTTTTTATCATTTTTCATCACTTGCTTTTGCTACAGTGCCACCAGTGCGCTGACAGTTCCCTGCACACGCCATACACCATGGCCCATGCCATGAGGCTCCCACAGGCGCCTCTCTCCCACCTGGAGTGTCCTTTTCCTGCCTTTTTGCCAACTAACTCCACTTACCCTTCAAGACTCAATTATCACCTCCTCTAGGAAGCCTGCTCTGACCCCCAGGTCTGTCTTCTGTGCTCCCATCTCACTTCATTCCTCCGTCAGTCAGAGCATTTACTATCCTTGTTACAACTGTCTGTCTTTTGTCTCCCCAACCAGGCTGAAGGCTCATTTAGGTCAGGGCTGAGTCAGTCTCATCTTTATGTGTACGGTGCCTAGTGTGGTACCTAACATGTAACAGGTGCTCAAAATAAACTGAAATGAATGACTGAAATAAAAATGTGACTCAGGATTATTTAAAATGTAGCATCTTACACTAATTATAAGTAGCAAGTTCATTCACAGGGTGCCCTCTCTTGGGTTTTACAGTGCTGTATCCATAATACACTAATTGAATCACACATTTCCATAAGTTTCTATAAATATAAAAGGTGCTGATACTAGGACAGGGAATAATGAATGCACATCTCAAAAGCCGAAGCATAACACAATCTTCTAAACTGTTCTGTGTGTGTGTTGCATGTGTGTGTATGCATGCATGCAACATTGCAGGTATGGATCTTAGGTGTATAGCTGAAACTCTTATCGAAAGTACATTTTTATCTCCTTGGGCTAAAACAGAAACCCCAAATACTGAATGAGAACAAATGGTCTCTAGTCCTTCCTGTCCGGCCAAGCACTGGGAAGAATCCATTCATCATGGGGCAGAGCACTAGAAGTGTATTACAAGTACATGATGCTAGGCCTAACTTACCACGGGGCAGATTTGCAATTCCTGCCCTATCACCCAGCTGGGCTGGCTAACAACAACTCAGGTTTCAAGACTCAGCTAAAAGGTGACATCCTAAGAAGTTTGGCTTGATCCTTTGGATAAAACTGACCATTCCCTTTTTATATACCTTATATAGACATCTACCATGGAACTTGTACACTTTATTGCTTTAACAGATAGGTCTGTTTCCCTCGTGGTGTTTTTCAAATTTTATTTTTCACAGTAGGAAATATGGTTTACATTGAGATCTAGTACACACAAATGCATGTGTGTGGGTGTATAACTGAAAAATATGTTTATTATATGTGACGTACTCTGACGTTTTCTATTCCATTCCTTCCCAAGTAGAAGGACCATGTCTTATTTTTTCTTTGAATCTCCAGTACCTAGCACAATGCCTGGCACACAGTGGTACTCAGTAAATGCTGTTGGATAGCACTTTGAAAACACTTACTATCAAAAGATAAATATAGAGAAGGCCACTATGATATCTGAATGGTTGTATTGTGAGGTGACATGCCAAGGTGCCCTTCTAAATCTAATGATCCTGAAGAACTAAAAGGAACACATGTATAGGACTTGACCTTCTAACAGTACCTTTTATGTTTAGTTTTGGCAGTCTCTGAAATCTATGCATTTTCATTAGATTAAGTTATGTCTCAAGTATCAAGGCTGACAGAAGCTGGGCACAATGAGCACTGTAGGATATGCTACCTACCCACTTCATACCTAGGACGTCAATATGCTCTTTCCCAAAGAAAGGGGATTAGAAATGATTAGAAAAAATGTGGACTTAGCTGTACTTGGGGGGAGGGGAAGGTGAGATAGGGATGGAGGAGGGAATACACACACACACACACACACACACACACACATGAACTTGTATACATACACACATATGTACATATGTACACATATCTATATGTATACACACATACAAACATATAGATACATATCAAGGAAGGAGCCAGGCAGTTGGCGAGTCACCTTGAGCAGACAGACCTTTGCAGAGAGATCAGAATTAGCTCCCAGATCATGTTGCACCTACAAACACACCACATGCTGTTTCAATTATGAAGAAATCTGGAAATCGTATTCCAGATCGTGTCAGCTTTCAGAAAGATCACCTACAAGGTGTTCAAAGCTGATAACAAATTCTGAAAGATGAAGACCAAAGCAGGGAACGGAGAAAGAAAATAGGAAATTTTAGCCTTTGGATCACACAAGATTCCCACTGCTAATACTCTCAAGCCCATAAAACTAGCTGAAAATATGTCTTTCTGCTTCTTTAACTGGGATCAAAACTGCAGGGCACAGCTGCTTCGCATCCTAGTAATCTATGTGGACTAACTGTACGTTGTTGGCACAGTATATTTTTAAAGGGTATATTTATTGTTACGTAAGAGTCTGGGAATTTTAGTTCTCATTTTACTTTTTCTTATAGGTCAGACTTAAATACTATAATTTTGAATCAATTATGAGGAAAACAAACATAAGCTGAGATTCACTGTGTGAGGCTGATTAGTTTTGCAAATGGTAGTGGATGTGATTTCCACAGCTGGTGCCCACCCTAAATGCTTTTCTAAGTGTGTACAAGTGCCTCACTGTCTGTTTCATTCACTTTTCATTGGTATAGTGTTTCTGTTCCGCTTCATGCACATCCTATGCTTGTCTCCCTCTGTTAGACTGCCTGAGTTAGTATATTCTTGATATGTAGGGACTTGTTATCTAGCCTCACACCAGATACAATTGGATGCTAAGGAAATGCTATGTTGATGATGTCAGGAACCCATCAGTAGTATCAGGCTCTGCAAGGCAACAGAATGGACGTTCCAGTTGATGGCTAGGACTGCCTAGTTTCAGCCAGTCTTTAAATTAAGTATTAAAGGGTGATATTATTTCTTGTACGCACATGTGTATTATTCATTCCACAAATACGTATGAGTGTTTGCCATGTACCAGGTTCTGTGTGCAGGTCCTGGAGTTATACCAGGACACAAAACAGATAGACTCCTGCCCTCAAGGAACTTATAGGCAGTGGGGAGACCATCAACTAAGCATACAAATCATAAAATGTGAAGGATTGACAAGTGATATGGAGAGGAGGTATAGGGCACTATAAAAGCATTAATGGTGGGACCTGACCTCATTCTGCATATGCCTGAAGTGGTATAATAGCTTCAAAACTAATTATTTGATGACAGTAAAGAATTATTACTTTTTAAAAACATGATAAATGTATTGTGGGTTTGTATTTTTTTGAGTTATTATATTAGAGAGATACACACTGAAATGTTTACCATGAAATGACAGAATGTCTTGGATTGGTTTCAAAATAAGCCAGGAGTCAGGACTGGGAGTGGAGCCAGATGTTTCTTCTTGAAGTTGGGGGGTCACATCCATAGGGTTCATTATATATTTTTTCTCTACTTTTGTTTTATGTTTGAAAAGTTGAAGGAAAAAAGTTAAAGAAAAATCTTCAGCAGTACTAAATGGAATAGTCATCAAATGGGATAGAAGTCCTGTTTCTACATAAAGCAGAAAGCAACATTTTTCTCTCAGTGTTTTTCTGTGCCGCTGTCTTTCTCAGGATTCCCATGTGTTTTTATTTCTTCCTCCTTTTTCTCACACCCTTGCCCACCTCTTCTGTCTTTCAACCACCTTATGGTATTCTCTTTTACTTCCACTGAGATTCTTCTCTGCTGTGCACAACAGAGGTGTATGGTTTCTCACTTACTCCCTTCCCCACATCCTCTCTTTCCTCTCTGACACCCACTACATCCAGGTGCCTTATTAGTGCAGATGCCCCTAGACTTCTTCCCCTGTGGGCCAATGGCCCTTCATAGAACCAGGTTCCTTATCCCCATATGGCAACAGGAGACGGGGTTGCACACTTGTGCCCAAGCACCACTGCAAGGCCTTTCTGCCTCCCTGTGAACCACTGTGTGCCAGAATACTCTATCCACTTGTCCACTTGCGCAAAGATTTAGGCTGGATAATTACTTGGGAGGTTTTGAGAGTGGCAATAATAGGAATTCATTAGTTGAGGAGGGGAAAATGATGCATATCTAATTGGCTCTTTTCCTAAATGGATACTTCATTATTCATATAAAATGTAGAGCAGTATTTTAATTCTAACAAGACTTTTCATGATAGTATTCCTCCCACCTTTTTTTGAGAAGTTTCAACTGCTTTCATTCCTAACAGAGTTTTTGTCCTCATAGCCTCTCTGGAAGAAAAGAGAGTGAAGCCCCCTAGCTCCAGCAGAGCAAATTCTGGCACAGGGAGGATAAGGAAACCGTCCAAGGTCACCAGGGAAGCCTGCAGACGGGCTGAGAGCAACACTCCTGCCTCTAACGCGCACATGTTATTTACCTGCTGGGCCCATGAGGGTCCTGAGGCTTGCAGACTTTCCTGAGGGTGTGGCAGGCGGGACCTGCATTTTTGTCTCTATTGTTCTGCGCTGTTTACTTGCAGGATGTGAAAGCACAGCATGTAACGTGATACCAGATGTTCTACGTGGGAGGAATTTCATAACTCACATGCCCTTGAGCATACTTTTTTCCAGCTGCACCCAGCTCCTTTCATTGAGCGCAAAAATGTCCATCTACTTCCCAAACCACCACCAGGTCCGTCAATCTGAAAGGAGACACTGCTGGTTCTTTGGCATTTTTCAGTTTTAGCTGAAGAACACATGTGGATGTCTACTGAGAACATCACGTGGATTCTTATTTTTTAGACGGGTCCAATTAAAGTGGCCCAGAACAGCTGTGGAACGTCTGACGGCCACACAGGCACGTCGGCCTGGATTTCAAGACCTCCAACTGTGGACAAGGCCTCCCCATCCAGCCTCACTGCCCACTCCTCCCCAGCTGGTACCCCTCATCCTGGGTGGGCAGCTGGCTGCCTCCGCCATGGACACTAGGCTCATCCTGCCCTGGTGCCTCTGCTCATTTAGTTTTCTCTTCCTGGAATGTTCTAGCTCTTCTTTTCCCATTTCCAAATCCTGGATGAACTCAGGCCCCACCTCACATTGGCTCACTGCCCTTGCCCCTCTCTGCACTGTTGGAGGACACAGCCTCTGTATCATGTGACATTAACACTTAACAGGGGTGTGTGTGTGTGTGTGTGTGCGCGTGCGCGCGCGCGCGCGCGCGTGCGCACTAGCCTGTCTCCACACTAATTCATAAGATTCCTGAGGGCAGGAAGAACATCATGTAGAGTTATCTGAATTCCCTATACAGATGGACGTGGATGGAGTGATTTAAACTTTAACTTCTCTTAAGGGAAATATCTTTGGTTTTACTTTCTCATGTGCTCAATTCCTTCTTCTACACAGTCACATGTGATCAATAAATTTCAAAGAGCCTGAGTAGGAAGAAGGGATTTCGTTCACTTGGCTGTCTCCATTAGGGAGAGGGGTGGTTACAGAATTCAATTTGTGGTCCAAGTTGCTGCATGAGGTAGAAAAATCACACCAATCCTGGTTTACCCACAATCCACTATGACATTTCACTGCAGCAGCCAGCGCTGTTCCAGGGAACACTGACCTCTGCTGAAATGCCTTCTGGCCCATCTCCCTTGCGGCTCTCTTGACCTCCTCAGGAACTGCATCTTTCTCGGCCTGAGAGACTTGGTACACTGTGTGGCCTGCATCCAGCCGGTAAGGACCTCCTTTGCCACCCAGACCTGCCGTGTCTCTTCCCCCTGGAAGGAGAGCATGGAAAGCCAGATGGTAAGTCTGAACCTGAGCACAACACCAAAGTCAGATCATGGCTTTAAGACAGTCTTGTAAAGTATATTCATTGTACTTAACCAGTAATCAAATATTCAAACAACTTTCTGGAAACCAAGGTGTTCCCTGTTTAGGATATTTTTCCTTTTCTCCATCCATCCAAATCCTACCTCTATTTCAAGACTCAGTCCAAATTCTATGACAGCTTATCTGATGCTTCTACCTCATAGGGATCGATACTCTCGTGTACAATTTGTTAATCTTTAATATTTATTTTGTTTTCTCACCAACTATATGATAGATGGGATATTTTAATTATTTTTGTACTTCTGTACCTATAAGAGTGACTTGAATATTCTAGATCCTTAGTATATATTGGCTAATTAAATTAGCAACTCTTCTCTTCCCTCATGTTACCTTATTTTTCCTTAAAATACTGAGAGATAGCTAGGCTACAAATACTGTTTCTTCTGGTTTGCAAATTATAAAAATGATGCACAGAGAGGTTAAGTGACCTATTCATGACATTTTATCACTGGCTTAGCCAAGACTAGAAGCCAACTGTTATACCAACTTTGACTTTTAGCTTTGAATAATATTCAACAGATAAACATCACTAGCTGCAGAACAGTCTTTCAAAATAAACTCAAGTTTTACATGCTTGTAAGTATACATTATATAACACTGTATGAACTGTTTATGTTGTAAATATAAACCAAATGCCTATCAGGCTAGCTAGGTAATTATAAGACGTTGTGGGGAAACTGGCTAACTAGAGAGGATTACCTTTTCTAAATTTGTCCAAGTTCAAATTATTTTAAAACATTATGGTAACCAAAGAAAAAATGCATCTATTGGCTAGATTTGGCCTTTGGCCTACCAGTTTGTTACCTCTGCTATAATGATTAGGATACTAGGAACTGGTTTCTTTTCTTCATTCATACATAACTTGGGAACTTAGAAGAGAATTCAATATTAGAAAGGCAGTATAGTATACTACAGTATGGAGTAGTAGTATAGTATACTATTGCATAGTTAAGCCAGACTGCCTGAGTTTGAATCCTGGTTTTAACTCACTAGCTGTGTGTCTTTGGGGAAATGACTTAACATCTCTGTCTCTGTCTCAGTCTCTCATAAGGATACCAATATTTAATATTATTTACTTCATGGGATTGCCATGAAGCTAAAACACTTACAACACTATCTGGCACATAATAAAAGCTATATAAAGGACTGTTTTTACCATTATTATTTAAATAACCCCTAGTCACACAAATTAAGCAATTTCTAGTTTCATAAAGTAGAAAATTTGAAAGCTTTTCTTCTCCTCCTCCCTAGCTTTAATTGTCTAATAAACTAAAAAATGAGAACTCAGCGTGAACCACTTCCTTTATGAAAGTCCAGGTAGGGCATTTCCTTTTGGGAAATACCATGAGAACAGCCTATTAATTACAGTATTTTTATCTTTTGATTGGAGCATATTTTATTTTACTTTTATTCAGAAATGAGTGGTGGAAAATTCCTTCTTGGATGTATGTGGTTCCTGGCTCTCACTCACAGTCAGCCTATAGGCAGAGGGGTGCAGTAATTGGAAAATGACAGCAAGCTACAGGTGGAAAAGTGGTTTCTGGGACCTGATTCCCATCCTACAGGAGGTTATCCTTAGGAATGGGTGGATCATGAATTAGAGCATCATTTTGGTGAAAGGAGGAAAGTGGTGAAACTGTTGGGGCTGGTGTGGCCAGCATGAGTCACAGGGCCCTTGGGAAAGTCATCCTGGGGTGGAGAGGGCAGGAGGGGAGACTTCTTTGTGATCTCCACTGCCCAGAGCCTTTAATTTGCACCGTTTAAAGGAAAATGCTGGCAGGACATTCTAAGACTGCAAGGCGTAATCTTCTTAAAGCTAAGCTTGAACATCCCAAAGCAGTTCAGAAGATGAGGGGGAGGATGGGCAAGGGAGGGCTTTGATGAAGAAAAGGGAATCAGATGACCTGTTGGGTCAGAGCTAAGTTCAAAGAACACAATTCTGAGGGAGAAGAATGACAGAGAGAAAAAAGAGAAATTGAAGCCAAGGGCCTTGATCAATTGAAAAATAAAAGGCCAGGGGAAGCAAATGCAGGGTCTTCAGTCTGGGCATTTGCTTCAGAAGCAAATGAGAGCTAGTAAATTCAAGTTGAATAACAAATATGAACTTTCACTCCAGAGTGCTGGGATCTACATCTGGCCAGCTCCTTCCACAATGCATTCCATATGGATTAAATCTTGTTGGCTTGACACTAACTTATAGATCAAAGGACATTTCTAAAAATAGCCTTACTTTAAAGCTGTTGCTTGATGAATAAACAGAGTAGGCGAGAAGTCACAGGCATGTTTGATAGTGCATTGTCTCAGCACAGGAACCCACTTCCTCCCTAGGCTGTCAAGGCCAAGAGGCGCAGACCATCCTAAGGGAAGGTGAAGTACAGAGCTCCGATAAGCTCAGACAGTGCGCACACAGTCTGGCCCTATTCCTGTGGCCCAGCAGATGTGTCTGCTCCAGCTGACTGCGGAGGAAAAAGGAAGACGACAGTCCTGGGAACAATGCTCTAGTCGGGCAGCCAAGAGGAAGGAATGGACCACAGCCATCAGTTCAAACTGCAACTAGCTCTCTTATCTCAAAATCTTGCATCCTTAACATACTCACTGAGATGTGGAAGACAAGGACCATTTCTTTTCAGTCAGTTGCTCAAGAAAGAATTTACTGTGGATTTCTGGCACAATCCCAAGGCCATGGAATTTAAAAGAAGGGATTAACACTTTAATAAATAAATACATTCTTCATGCCAGGTTTTCTGCACAGTGCTTTACAATCTTAATCCTCACCACAACCTTGTGAGGCAGTTCACATTATCCCTTTTAGGTGGGAACGGTCTTAGGTCATAGGGCGGAGGAGTCTGTGGGATTCCAAATGCCAGGCTCTTCGCAGGTCTTGATGTCATGCTGGGCAGACGGCAAGAACACAATCCAACTGAGTAACGGGGGAGGCTAAGAAGGAAAGCTGGTCCCTCAGCCTGCTCAGGGGTGGTGCGCTGGCCTGATGGGCTTGTGAAGTCTCAGGAGGCCGGACCCAGGAGAACACCCGTGCTACCAACCTGTTCCGCCAGCCCATGTATTGCCGCCTACGTGCGGCATGTTGTCTGGGTCCTCCTTTCCGTGTTTGGGGGAGCTCACATCTTCACCACTATCTCTGTTGATTGTTATCTAAAAATGAAGAATTGAGACATTATCACTGTCCTATGACCAATACCAGGAACTGTATGACAGAAAGAAGAATTCTTTTCCCCTGAGTCCTTAAGGCATCTCATAACCTTAGGCCACAGGACGTGATTGATGCTGTGAGAATCTGGCAAAAATTTTAGCAGATTTAACATCCATTCAGTTAGGAAGGAGATAAATTAAATTAAAAAAATTCTTTAAAAAGAAAAGAAAAGGAGCTGCACTGGGGTTACAGCTCCAGAATTCTCCTGATGCAGAACATGCCATGAGCATTTATACAAGGTATGAGACCTACCAGACACAGGGAAAATGGATCTCGCCAGAGACAGATATTTCCCCAGTGGTTTAAAAGGATCACCATCTAGCTGATCCAACTGAGTCAGTAAATATACATTTACCTACTTTCATTTTTAAAGAAATCCCATTACTCCAAGAAATGCCATTTTATGTTAAATATATGGAAAAGAAAAACAAAAAATAATGTTATGTATGCCTCAGTGACAGATTTATGTTATATACACCCACATATACTAAAAACTGCTTATTTATTTTTTGGATGCACTCCAATTTTATTATGGCATTTTGTAGCTTTCCTAATTCATCTTTAATTTAAAACTGGATTTACTGTTCTTGCAATTCCAACAGAATAAGCGGCATTTTAGCCCTCCTCTATGAGAGTCTGTAGCTCATCCATCCGTTTCCTGTTCCATACAGAGTCACCAAAAGGTTTGATAACCACACAGAAATTCCAGTCCTAGTAGTCCGACATTCAGTAGGTCCGACTCTACAATAAAAAGAACTCAAAGCTTTCACACATTTCATTTACACTATTAGCCTGTTCTCAAATGTAATGATTTTCAGGGAAGACAAGATCAAATTCTCATTTATATGTTCAAACAGACTTTCAGAAAACATACTGGCAGGACACCATGAGAAGTAGCATGGGGCCTACAAAGCCATGGAGGATTGGTCCCTGCCCTCAAACTAATGGTGGAACAGGGGACCTTGCAAATGGGCCTGAAGTCAGTCTGCAGAGCTGACCCATTCCATATCCGGACATGGTTTTTCATTCCTAATGTTGGGATTAATGAAAGTAGGTAGTCATTTGAGGTCTTTGCAAACAAAATGGCCATTGAGAATGAAATCAACCTAACTTCCGTTGTCTTAGGTCTAAGTTGGTTCATTTCAAATGTTATGACATTGTAAAGAGATTCCTGATTAACCAGACTTTTCTACAAATAGCTTTGGCAGCACTAACAACATTTTTGCCATAACTTCAGCATACTCCAAGAGAATTTAGTAGCCAGACATGACAATTGATATGAATTTCACACACATAATCATACTCTAAAAATAATTTTTTCTCCTTTTTTCTTGCAGTAGTCAGAATAGCTAGGAACATTTAGAGAACAAATGAACATTTAAAATACTTTCCCCAAAACTTGCCACCACTTTCCAACTTGTCCACAGATAGTATAGGTAAGTGGTAAATTAAAATATATACACTGACTACAGGAATTGTAGAGGAGCACTAACCAATAGTATTTCCTGTGTTGATGAAAATGTTTATATTTGCAGTGTCCAATATGGTAGCTATTAGCCATTATTAACCTAACGCGGCTGTTGAGCACTTGACATGTAGCTTGTGCAATTTAGTGAAGTAAAATTTAAATTTAAATAGGCACATGTGGCTAGTGGCTATTTCATCAGATACCACAGCTCAGGGAAAAGCTTGCCTTAGACCTGGAGATGCTGTTTGGAGATCTTCACATCACCCTATAGATGTCCTCCATGAGAAATGAGAAAAACAAGGACCATTTCAAAATTAGGATAGGGTTTTATTCTGTTGCTAATTTAAGAAATCTATATAAAAGGTATGACTATAGTCTTTTTTTTTTTAGCAAACATAATGGAACTTATACATTGAGATACTTTTCTTAAGATAAGAAGATATACTTATTTTTATACATAAACATACATTTATTACAATATGCTGCCACTGCCCCAAAGACTTCTGGACTATTTCTGGATGGATCTTTAGGATCTACAGCAAGTTCTTTTATAATATCTTTTTTTTTCTTTTTTGACACAGAATCTCTGTCACTCGGGCTTGAGTACAGTGGCATTATCATAGCTCACAGCAACCTCAAACTTCTGGGCTAGAGCGATCTTCCTGCCTCAGCCTCTCAAGTAGCTGGGACTACGGGCATGTGCTGCCATCTCTGGCTAATTTTTCTATTTTGTGTAGAGACAGGATCTTGCTCTTGCTCGGGCAAAACTCCTGGCCTCAAGTGATCCTCCAGCCTCGACCTCCCAAAGTGCTAGGATTACAGGTGTGAGCCACCTCGCCTGCCTTTTTTAAATATCTTTTGATGGTGGTATATATGCGTTCTTTCAAAATAGATTTGATTTTCAATAAACAGCCACATGACACTTGGAATTGATTTTTATTGTAAGCTATTTACTAACTTGCTATGTTACCTTTGGCAAAGTAACTTCTCTGGGCCTTAACTTTCTCCTCAGAAACTAAGGGGGTTGAGCTAAATGATTTCTACCATTACATCCAGAATTGACATGCTGTGAATATCTCAATAATACCAAATCTGGTAAATAAAGTGATTAAGGTAGGGTTTTTGTGAAAACCAGGTGCAGTTATACATACAGTAATGAGACAACTGATGGGCCCTAACTTACAACGATTTGACTTATGATTTTTCACCTTTACAACTGTATGAAAGAAAAGCATTCAGTAGAAACTGTACTTGAAGTATCTACACAATCATTCTGTTTTTCACTTTCAGTACAATATTCAATAAATTACATGAGATAGTCAACACATTGTGAAATAGGTTTTGTGTTAGATGACTCACCCACCTGTAGGCTAATGCAGTATGAGCACATTTACATCAGGCCAGAGTAAGCTACGATGTTCAGTAGGTTAGGTGTATTAAATGCATTTTTTGCTTATAATATTTTCAATTCATGACGGGTTTATTGGGAGGCAATCCCATCATAAGTCAAGGAGCACCTGTAGTTTGCTTATAAGGGTTGTGACTCTACTACAGGCCAATTCTAAAAGAGAAGTTCCAAAAATGGTCTAAGCAATGACAGGATAATTGGAAAAACTGTTCTGAACACAATTACTCATTTTGGCGGGGGTGGGGGGGTGTATTCCAGTACATTGTTTAAAAATAAATAAAAGAGCTTCAGAAGAGGTATGAAAGGCAATTTCCTATGTGTCTACTAACTTTCCTTTTATGAAATATTAGTTATAACCTTCAGACATTTCACATGATCGAGCTATTCTGCTGCAAGAGAATCGCCTTTTAAGAATAAGTAGTAAAAATGATGGCACAAGGCAAAAGAAGAGACCCTTCAAATAGCCTCTCTCAGTTACCTCCAAAATCATGCTTTCGATGTTGCAAAGACACCTATAATGGCCATCAGGGAGGCAGAAAACAGGCTATACAATTTCTGTGCAGAAAGGAACTGGCATGTTCTTTGCCACCTGTGTGTTTTGCCAGGGCATCCGCTGGGAAATGGGGCTGTGCATATCGCCAACAATGAGGCAGGCTCCACGCCAACCCCAAATGAAAGCCCAGAGGTGTTTCAAAATCGACAAATTCTTGACAAAAACAATCATCAGCCAAAACCTGATTTATTCCAGAGAAAGACAGACCATAAAATTCCAGAGATGTTTAATTAAAAGCAAGGCATTTGGAGCAGTTTATCTAATTTTCTGTCATTTTATGAATACCATTATTCTCACTCACAGAAATATATTTCTCTAGGTGGATGGGAGAAGTACATCTGCCAAGAGGTTTTCAAAGCCACTTTAGGACATCTCTTACATGAATTGACAATGTTTCATAAAAGGTACAAGGCAGGAAGTCTAGGACAGTCCAACCCAGGACAGAAGCTGGAACAAACAGTAGAGAAGGCCTATCACTTGAGGAAGCTTATTTCCTGGGAACAGACACATGCTATAGAGCCACTGGCTGTTCAGAAACGTGATAAGCTGCTGTTTGCTTTCATGTATGTGTTGAGAAGCAGTTGGAATGTGTTTGCTTTGAGAGCTGGTTTCATTTAGAAAGAGCTCAAGTCAGTCATTCCAATTACTGAAATAGGCACTACTGCACTCACTTAAAGGGATCTAATTTTCCCCAAGCCAGAAAAGACTTACAACTTTTGAGACAACCTGACGTACAAGCTGAGGCCCTTGATTTCTCATAGCAGACACACGCTACTTCCTTTAGGTAAGTGTGTTATAATCCTAAGAATCATTACCCTCTTATAGATGAATTAAAATGGAAAAAGCATGGATCTTGTAAATTACAACTCATAAAAATGTTCCAGAGTAAAGCCAGCACAGGGAAGGGACATGACTCACTGAAACCCTGTAATTCTGGGCAAGGCCCATTTATTTTAGGTTCCTCCTTGAGCTCATTATTTTTAAAAACCATCAGTAAAATGATATAAAAAGCCAGGATATACTCCTGGAAGCAAAGTTAGCTCTTGGAGATGTGACTGGACAACACAGCTGGAGACTAGATGTGGCTCAGCAGACATTTCTAGTGCCCTACCCCACATTCACGCCCTCTTTCTTCCTTTTAAGCAGAAGTCCTTTCTTCCTTTATCATGGTTGGCTAGAATCAAGCACAGTAATCCCTCCCCTTTGCCAGTGATTGGTCTAGGGGAAGCCATGTGACCTGAGATGTAAGAGAAAGTCTGTCCGGAAGCTTCTGAGAAAGATTTTCCTCCCAGGTAAAAGAAGAAAGGATTTTAAGAAGAGTTTCTCACTGTCCTGAATGCACAGCTCTCCTCTTCCCTCTAAAACACACACACACACACACACACACACACGCACATACACACACACACACACACACGCGCACACACACACACACACACACACACGCTTTCTGCCTTGGGACACAGTTGAGTGAGGATGTGATGTGTGGAGTTATAGCCTCCACCTGGTGACCATGTGGCAACAAGAGGGTGGCAGACTGGAAGGATGATATTGTTGAGCTGCTGAACCAGCTCAGCCCTGGAGACACTTAACTCTAATCTTCTGCATAAGTAAATAATAAATGTCCTTATAGTTTAAGCCATTGATAGGTTTTCTGCTACTTGGTTTTTTGTTACTTGCATGCAAACTAACTGATTCCTGTATTAAGGGATGGATGAGAGGCAGCAAGGCAAAGCTATTGTCTTGACTTTTCTGAGGATGTCCTACTTCTAACAAGACATGCTTTGAATTTTCTGACATTAAAAAGTGCCATAATAATATAAGCACAGAAATCCTAATTATTGCAGCTGCCTACTATGTTCTTGATTGATTAGCAGGCAATTGAATGTATTTATTCATTCATTGTTTTATACAAACATTCCTGTGTATGTTTGTGGTACATCTACTATGCACTGGGATATAGAGATGTAGGAAACAGGCTCTTTGTACAAAAGGGAACAAAGTCATAGCACAGGGAGATACAGGTCATAATAAGGTACTTAACAATCTGTCTAAAACATAATATTGTCTGGGGTTATTCTTATCCACAGGTTAGAAATTTCTTCCATTATATTAAGATATAATGAAAGTCACATTAACATGTCCCTAGGAGTGAGGGTCTTTCATTTGAAGTCAGCTGGTTAAAAAAACAACAAAAAAGGCTGACCACCATTCAGTTTGCAAAAGTAAACTGTACCTTCTACAATGATAACGCATAACAAAAATACCTTCCTCCCATAGGTAGCTTCTATGTGTTTCATCTTTAATCTCTGACAAAGCCACCAATTATGAAATTTATCTTCAGTTCTTCCCTGGCTTGGTGATAATAATATTTGCTTTCAAATACTCTATGACCTTCTTCCCTATTTAATCCCTCACCGCCCTTAAAAGCAGAAAAGCATCTGACTTTTGGTCCCTCATATCCACAAATTACACAGTAGCTGATATTTACTCATACTAAATAATAAACCCCAGAGGTCATTCATATTTTCAGTGCCTTTATTACTAATTGAAAAATAAAGTCTCTTTCCTTTGTTAGAAAGTCTAGGAATCAGCAAGCGGGCAGAGGTGGTGGGATGAGGTGGGGGGCATATGAGGCCTCCTCCCTGGGCCTAAAGACAAATGCCTATTGGGGTGACTTGGACATTACAGGGGAGAAGCAGAACGGATGGTCCATGCTCTGGTCTGTAGAAGCCCTGTTTTCTGGCATCGAAAGGGCTCCTTTCCTTTTTCATGGGCTTCTTCAAGTCAACTAGCAGCCCCTCCCTCCTGACTTTGGGCTGGACCCCTTTGCCTACCTCCCAAACCCAACCCAGCTCAGTCTTGCCCTCTTCCTTCTTTCTGCCTGAATACTCCTAGAGGCTTATGCATATTTTGATTTCTGGCACAAATGATGTGATTGGTAAATACTTAAAAATATTTGAAATGGCAACCCCAAACATCTCCCTTTCATCTATCCAGTGTGTTCTGGAACACATCCCTATGTTATCTCTCTATCTGAGTTTACAAAGTCTCTGACAAAGAACTTTTTCACTGGAATGACCCTCTTCATTACAAGCCATTGATACATAACAAAAACACCCAGTCCAATTAAAATGAGTAAAACTTTATGGATTTCACAGACTTGGACTAAAAGGAGGGTAAAATATCAGCCTATTAATATTTTACTTTACCTTTTATTATCTGATGTAGTAGTTGGCACAGTGGCTTATACATATAGCCTTGCTCATAACAGGTGCTTAATAAATACATATTACATGTGTGCATGGACAGCTGGTCAGTGACAAAAGGCTGAGAGTTTCATCTTCTGCAGACAGTCTTTTCCACAAGCTATCATCTGGGTGTCAGATGGGACTCTTCCTGGCTCTGCCTGCCAGCCCATAATCGGCACACAGTGGTATCATCTTCTAACAGAGGCAGGAAACACGTGTCCCTGTTGGCTCTCGGTTGTTCTTAAATCCTGATCCTGCATCGCCCTCGGCTTGACTCTGATCCCTACTAAAGTTCTCAGCTCAGTTAGTTTCTGCCCACATGGTCTCCCTGCCACGGCCTCGCAGTCTATGGGTGACGGCCTCTCGCCTTGCTTCCTGGTCCCAACAGAGCCGTCTGCATGGCTGTCCAGAATAAAATCACAGGCTTGCAGAACTCATACAAAGCTTCTCACTTAGACTATCTTCTTTTTCTTCTTCTTAATTCAAATAGGAACAAAATATGAATATGGTTTTTGGAAAATCTGGGAATGTGGAATGCAGAATGAGGGACTCAAGAGGATGATTCATGGGTTAAGATGCTACATTCTAAGCAAATCTTTAAGGGAAACCAAATGTTGTTATCACTATGTGTAGGTGAGTGTCAACAAAAAAATGTTAAAAAACCACAAATAATTGGCACGGCAAGTTTACTGGCACAGAAACACACCCCTCCCGCTGCCTCCCCACAGGCGCACTCAGTATTCACTCACACAGAACAACTGCTAATTAAATTCAGAGACAGCAGGGGCGGGGCAAACTCTCAGTCTTTATATATTCTACCCTTTCTATTTTTGCCTCTTTTATTTTTAAGAACCTTCAAAAGGTTAATGTTCAACACTAGAGTAAATTAAAGCGCAGCCGTCAGACCTCTGTAGCCAAGGAATAAGTCAGCAAAGCAAGGCAAACTCAGCTACAGCAAATAGTGTACAAATGCTTTGGTTTTGCTATATACAAGGTGGCCTTGGCAAAAGACATTTAATACCATGTACTGTTATCATTACTGAAGCCAAATGATCTCTCATGGCATTTCTTGGCTGGTGACTTCAATCTTATACTGAAGTCTTGTGCTTTCCCCAAAACACAAAACCTATTTGGCAATTTTTAAAGCTATTCTGCTTTGCATGCTAACAGAATTCACTGAGGTAGTAAGGGCAGCTAGGAAAAGGAAGGGTAGAAAAGCCATTCCTACCACTACCATGGGTAGAAGCAAAGGGGGGTTTTAATATGACCCAGATTCTAAAGATTCTTGAAGTATCTACCACATCTATGTGCAAAAAATGAAGCAGGAGGAATTCTTTTCTGAAAACAGGGACACTAACTGAGTCAGTGATGAACAGGTTATTACAGCGTAGTCCCTGTGGAGAGGTTTTTCTAGCATCAAACCCTGGCAAATGGTTTTTCCATTTTCTTTGTTTTTACTAAAGTCACATGCTGCTGC
Organism: Varecia variegata; assembly: GCA_028533085.1. NCBI lineage: Eukaryota > Metazoa > Chordata > Mammalia > Primates > Lemuridae > Varecia > Varecia variegata. The sequence continues at coordinate 22,224,888 of CM052445.1, read as the reverse complement.
TACCCATCATTTCTTCCAGCTATGCTTCATACAAGTATTGGTTCACCATCTCAGGCTACAACAATGTTTATGAACCCACTGCCTACTCGTGTTTATCCTGAGTTTCCCCAACCATTTCCTCAAGCACCTGGAATTCCTGTAAAGCGTGTGTTGGAACATCCACTGCTAACAATGTTCCTTTGCTTCCAACAGGCTTAGCACTGTCACTTTCACACTTTTTGACAGTCAATCTGGGTCAAAACTACTAATCAGAATACAAAATGATGACATACGGAGAGGCCATAGAGAAATAAGCAATCTGCGCTGCACACACACAGCTCAGGGTAAGGTGGCACATTGTTCAGTAGCTGAGAGCACTTATGGGTTTGTGCTCTGGGGCTCACTGTGCGAGGGAACCTTACAGGCTGCTGCACTCACTCAAATGGGCTCAGACTGCAAACAGCACTTGGAGCATGGGCACATTCACACGTTAACTGTAATGTATGCTTTAGTTATAGTACATTTATGTATATGTGCATGTGTATAGGTATGTCCACACCCACATTTTTTAAAGAGCATATTTCAGTGACAAATAGCATTGCAATGAATCGGTGCCATGGAGTATGTAGGAAGATGTGGCCAGGTATGTAAATTGGCATCAATTCTAACGGGAACATCAGGGGGCGGGGACTGGGTCTTATTCTTCTCATCACCTTCCACACCACACAGTCCTGATATATCATAGAAGCTCAGTAAATGTCTGGCGACTAAATGAATAACTGAATCACTGCTATTGCCACTGTGGCCACGTCAAAGTCACAGAATGGCTGCAGGGGTGTATATGCCACCACAAATATATGGAAGCCTGGTAATTGCTCTCCTGGAACTTAAGGGGGCAAGTTACAAAGCAGAAACTTTGGGGTAAAAGAAAAGAATAGTATTGGATCTTGCTTTGTGAAGCATTCTTTTAATTTTAGGTTGTAAAGGCTCTTCCTATGTGAGCAACAAATTTACAACACTAAATACAAGTGAGTAAAGCATTCTCATTAAATCTAGGGCACAGTTGAGATGGGACAATATCATGTGTCATGTATCACTGATATTGAGCTACATGGTAATCAGAAACAATTTGTGTGATGATTGTAATTAATCAGGGTTTTATATAATCGAACATAGGTGAGTTGGCTATTTTCTCCTTTGTGTTAGTCTCCAGTTTAACAGTATAAGTCTGTTAGTTTCTCATTTACACTATGAAACTCTTGCTCCTAAAAAACCGAAGCCCCTGCCTCTGCCTCCTGTGGCTGTCCTCCTCCTCCCTACACCCCGTGCCACTCGTCCCCCTCTGTGCCCCATCTGAGAATTCCTTTAGCAGTGCCAGTCCCAGGATTGAGGGAGCCCAAACTTTAGGACATGAAGCTCTGTGTGTTTGGCCATGGGCGCCATGGCATGGTCACTAGACCATGATGGGGATCAGACAGAAGGGAGAGGAGAGAACACACGTAAAGAAACTCTAGATTAACTCAGGGTCTTGGGGCTGAACTGAGTGAGTAAGGGGGTAACCAGACCCTTCTCTGCATCCTCCCAGTGCCTGCACCGTCTTCTATTGTGTTACTATAATTCTTTATGACACTCAGGAATTTTCTCATGTCTGTCTCCTTCCGCTGACATCATTGTACCCCAGGACTTAACACAGTGTAACGGTCTAGTTGTGCAGCCAAGCAAGGTAGCTTAACAGAACCCTGGTTTCCAGAAACACACTTCATAACCCCTTTTGACTTATTTCGATGTGTCTTAATGTCATTTTTAGGGACAAAGAAGTTTAATATAGATAGAGAATGAGGTTAGGCATTTGTAAGAGACAGATTTTAAATGAAGGAATTAGTAGTGTTTGACAGGATGGAGATACACAGCAGAGACAGCGCTGGGCTGACAGTTGGAAGTGGAACTGTAGCCCAGCGTGGCCCCTGCCTCTCTGTGTGATGCTGGGCAAGTCTTTAACCTTTCTGGGCCTTAGTTTTCTCATCTTCTAAGTGAAAAATCAGACTAAATTCTTTGCAGCTCTAAATAGTTTACTTAGGCCCTTATATACATTTATTTCAGTTCTAGTTTATAAGTCACGGGGATCAATTTGAGTAAAATATAAGTTAACTTTAAAGAATATTTTGATATAATTATGTAAAAGTTTGGCTTTTCTTCAAAGTGGTTTACTAAGAATTTAAAATGAAAATAATTTTTTTTGAGAGGCAGCTGGATGTCATGGAAAAACCATTTTATTGAATATTAGAAGACTAGCTTTTGATCCTGGTTCTGTAGCTGACTGGTTAAGTAGTTTTGGCCAAAATGACTAATTCTTTTAGCTTTCTTCACCTAGAAAATGAGGGGGACAGCTGGCAGAAATGTAATTTAAGTACACTACATGGCTCTACTGATTGATACTATTTTCTGTAGTTATTATAATGTGAAACCTGAACGCTGCCCTCAGGGAGTTGCTCTGAGGTTCAAACCTGAAATGAACCAGTGTGCGACTCTAGAAACAGTGCTTACTCTCTTTGGCTTTCAGCTCCTGCGTCTACAGGATGAAGGGGGTTGCACTCAGACACGACCCCTTATGTCATTTCCAACTGGAAACCTACTTATATCATGTGAAGATGGTTTGAAAAAACTTAAAGTACCACTCAAATATATGATGCATTAAAGACTTAGTATTAAATAAAACAGAAGAAAGGGAGAACTTATTTTTTTTACCACGCATTTTTGTAAAGTCCTACCATTTCTATGATCATTTTGTTAATGTACTTTACAGCTACCAACCAGCTGAAATCACGGGAAGTGAATATAGTTGCCTGAAATGAGAATTTAGAGTGAAAAGGGCTCCGGAGAGAAATGAACCAGCAAAGGAGACTGAGAAGGAGCAGACAGGACAGGCAGGAGGGAACTTAGGGGGAGACTGGATTTTCAGAGAAGCCACGGGAAGACTGGGCTTCAACAAGGAGGGAGTGTGCTGAGCTAATGCAACTCAGGGCCAAATAAGACGATGACTAAAAAGGGCTCACTGAATTCAGGACATGGAAGTTGCTTGTGGTGTTAGCAAGAGCAATTCTGTAGATGGGGAGGAGGGGGAGAAGCCCCACTGGAGTGAGAGATGAGTGAATGGAGGAGGTGTGAAAGTAGAGTCAGTGCATGCAGATACAAGAGGAGTTACTATGAAAGGGATTGGGGTTATATGAATTAGAGTCATAGGAGGTGACGTCTGTGGGGTTCCGAAAAATATTAACAACACATGTTTAAATGCTGATGGGAAGGATCCAGAAGGGAGAGAGGATGAGATGCCTGAGAAAAAGGAGTCAAAGGATGAAACGAGCCTGAGTAGGGGAGGGGACGCTGGTACAGCTGCAGATGGGCTTGCGTTGCTGAGCTTGGAAGTCAATGGAGCTCCCTTCTAGTACCTTCTAATTTCCTTGGAAAGCATAAGACTGGAATATTGCCTGGGAATTTGGGTGACAGTGGTTTCAGGTTTGAAGAAAGTGGAGACTGTAGGAAAGTCATTATGGATATTAGGCTTAAAAGACTCTTTTTCATCTCAGAATTGTTTTTAGATTTCCAAACAAGTTCCTTTAAATGGAAGTTTTGAGGAGCATAACCATCTTGTTTGGTACTAGCGGTGCTGGGTGTTAAAAAAAAAATAAGAAAGCTAGATCAGTAAAACCTAACGCTACATTTTTGACAAACTGCAAGTATCCAGATAAGAAGCAAGCCATGCTACATGTGATACCTCCCAGAAGTTGTCCGTGAATTTCCCAAACAAAAGAGGCTTTCATTCCTCAGGGCTCTCACAGCTCTCTGTCCTTCTCTGCACTGTCCTTTGTGTTGTATCAGTCTCATCAATCCAAGTATGCTTCATCCACCTGCTAACCTGTAGGCACCTTGAAGGCAAAAGCCCATAGCCCATAGCTGAATTACACGGTATGTCTTTCAATAAATGCCACTTTTGAGATGCTTATATAAAGAGGAAATGTTATCTGGTTTATACAAATTGGCTTTATACACATTGAGGAAGACTCTCATGGCATAAAGGGAGGTATCTTTGTAAGAACAAAGGGTTTCCAGAAACAGCAACATAACAAATGGGTGGGCCACACTTGGAAGCAACGTGTGGCCCACATCACCACTCTATCTTACAATTTCAAGAGAGCCCTATATAGCCTAGCAAAGAAAATCGAAGGAAATGAAACAACCCCCCCAACCTGTTCCTATTCTTCTTAGACACAAAAGACAGATAATTATCTAAAGTATTTCTCAATATGAACGAAATGGAAACGTGACCTTTGAGTCTGTGACAGAGTCTATTCACATCAGTGTTTGTATCGGGAGCAAAGCAATGTCTAGGGACCGGCTTAGGGAATGCTCACAGGAGCCAGCTTTTGCTCTCCCTCATGTTACAGAGACCATAAATAAAAAGAAATAGTTTAATAGGCAGCCAGACCCGAATGGCTTATAGTCACCCCTAGGGACTGATAAAATTCTCCTGCTGGTAGACTTACATAAACCAAGATGCAATGAAATTTTTTAGGACACTCCCTTTGCTTAATAAAACCTGAATGTTTTAAACATGAAAGATGGCTAGACTAAGAGGGAAAATAAATCAATCTGGCAAGAAAAGGCAATCATTCAGAGTGTTGGTAGATTAACTGAAACATAGGAAATCAAATTCAGTGATTTAAAAATCACATGCTTCCTAGCTTAAAAATCCCCACTTCTAGGTTTTTGCCCATTTTAAAACATACTAGAAGAGCTTTATCTTAATAACTTAGTGCTAAAATTGGGGCTTCTGTCTAATCTCTGATTTGTTTGTATTCAAAATTAAAGATTCAATAAATTTCAAAGATTTATCTGTTATGTGATGGCAATTAAAAAAAAAAGCACTTTACCAGGTAATAAGTCAATTAAGTCAATTCAGTTGTTCATCCCACTAATGATGAAAACTTAGAGGCTTTTCTGGAAAGTGATAGTTTCAATTTATTAAAGCAAAGTACTCAAACAATTGTTTGTTCTATTTAAAAATAAAGACACGAAAGCAATCAAAGAGGACAAGATAAACAAAAACAGCTAGAGGAAAGAAAATAAGTCCTCCACCCCTGTCCTGATCTCTGATAACCGCAGGGCTTACAACTTGCTCACACAGAACAGCACACTTTCTGTTCTACATAATCCTCATTTATGCACACTTTGAAAATCTTCACGCACCTGCTTGAATGAAGACAAAAGATGAGGAGGACTGGCAGGAGAGTTACGTTGTTGCTTGGGGACAAGATATGAATAACAGTGCTGAGGGTGTTTTCTGGGGGAAAGAACGTAAACACTTAGAGTAAGGATTGCAGTTCTTATAGTAAAAAGGGAATCTTAAAAATTAATAAAACAAAACAAATTAAATCTAAAATATTAAATCTGTGATGAATACCTAGTTTCTAAAGCATTGAGAGAGTCAATGGTTTACAAGAAAACGAAATGCTAGTCCCAGTCAGATAGATTATTTTACTTTAAAATCTCTTTAGAAATTTAATGTTTGGGTCACCTGCTTAGGGTCATACGTGGCATGTCTGGAGTTGATTTGAAAGTCTCCCTCTATGTGTACTGGCTCAGCTTCTTGGCAAAGTGTTATTATAACGTCTAGCTTTTTGGCCAGTACTACTGAGGTGCTGATTATTAGTTTTAAGATGGATGCTCTGTTCTTACTTATTAAAGGAAAGCAATTTTCATCAATCTTGGGAGATTCTAAATACTGAGGCAGCCAAGCCGATTTGTATTCACAGTGTGTGGAGTTCTAGAATGCATTATATCTTCATAATGCAAAGAAGATTTGTGAAAAAACAGTACGTGGGTGAAGTGGGAAAACTGTTTCGTGGTATGCACATGTTTTATATGATCATGTATTCTGAGTTTGTATCTCCAAAATGCCAGAGGGATCCTACAAATCTACCTTCTAAATAAAACAAATGAAAATAAAATGACTAATAACCAGTTGATCATATGTCCTGCTGTGCTTAAGACAATCCCAGTTAATGCCTATTGTCCCAGTAATTCTTTTTTTTTTTTTGAGACAGAGTCTTGCTCTGTTGCCTGGGCTAGAGTGCTGTGGCATCAGCCCAGCTCACAGTAACCTCAGACTCCTGGGCTTAAGCAATCCTCCTGCCTCAGCCTCTCGAGTAGCTGGGACTACAGGCATGTGCCACCATGCCCAGCTAATTTTTTTCTATATATTTTTAGTTGTCCAGCTAATTTCTTTCTATTTTTAGTAGAGACGGGGGTCTCGCTCTTGCTCAGGCTGGTCTCGAACTCCTGACCTCAAGCCATCTTCCCGCCTCGGCCTCCCAGAGTGCTAGGATTATAGGCATGAGCCATTCAGTATAATTCTTAAAAGCACCCTTTTTAATCTCATAAGTAAAATCATATGATCATCCTATAATAAACATGTAGATATAACTCAGCCCCTTGGAGGGGTTAACTACTCCATTTAGGTATTGAATTAAACTATGATTCTTGGCAGCAATCACCAAGGGCAACACTGGGTTATACACATCTCACCAGTTGATAGAAGGAAGCATATGTTGCCTATAAAGTATGTTTATTCTAAGTCCATATTAATAGCAATTTTTTGAATGCAGAATCTATTGAATTTTGAAATAAAAAATCTGAAATTTTGAATCTTGTTTTCAAAATTCATAGATAAATTTTCTGGGATCTGTTTCTTATAGTGACTCTTTATTAAAAGTTAGAGCATAATACACAAGTTTTAGCTTTTTCAGGTACTTCTACAGGCTGTGGGCTAAGGTGGTCCTGAGAGCTGTGGCCACTTACCCCCAGATGCTGCTCACTCTCAAGTTAATCCCGGTCCCACTCTCTTCTTAGTACTCTTTTTGTCTACACTGACCTTTTGCCTTTTCTCTTGAGAACAAACCCCCTACCTTACATTCCTCTTCGAGTGATTAGGTCCCAATCTGGTTTCCTATTTTGCTTGAATCTATGCTTTGGTTCCTTGTCTTGCCCTTCCTCTGCTTAGGGACATCTTTGCCTGATACTGAACTTTCCAACCTGGACTCCCAGCCATTGCCAGTCATCACACTCCTGACTCCTTATTTTGCTTGTGTCCTTGCCAGTAAGGATAGACATTAAGGACTTTTTATCTTTGAATAGCTTGCACTTAGTACAACTCCTGGTGACTAGATCCTCAGCAAATAGTTGTCAAATGAATGAATAATGAATGAGCGCTGAAGCTTCCCTCTCATTGACTTGAGCTGGGTTTCCTTCCAAGTGCCACTTCCACTCTGGCTCTTTCCACTATTAACAGGGTTTAGGGAGCTAATGTTGTTCACGTATGTTAGTTTTGGATGAGTTAACACAGGCACAGAGCTTAACAAATACTGGGATAGCTGGTGTGTCCCCAGTAGGGAAGCTGCCTAGGGATGTACAGGGTGGGTCTCGGCTAAGGTGGTGTGAGTGGGGCTGCAATTCACACAATGCTCACATCACCAACACCTGGCTCTACGGAGGGCCGCCTAAAGAAAACAGCTTCCCTCCCCACCCGCTAATCGGTTTGTCCAGAGAGGGCTCTCTCTGTAATCCACCCTCTCAGTGGGAGAGCCTTTTCGAATTTCATACAGTGGCTCATGCGTTTTGGAAGAGGCCCTAGTAGGGCTAACACTCCCACAAAGAAACACTGTAAGTGAGTTTTTGGCAAGTGCAGTTCTTACGGGACAAGCATTTGTGAAGGACTGAATCTACTACTTCCTTTCTTGCTTCTTATTACAAATAAAAACCAGTATCTTTCTCCTGTAAGTTCATACAGATAGACTTTGCAGAATCTAAAGGCAAGAACACTAGCATGGTAGCTGACTAACCCAGATTATTTTTTATTGTGCCATTATATGAAAGCATTCTTTTCCCAGGGAAGTGAAGTGCATGCGCTTAGCTTTGGGAGAACCCTTGGAAGGCTGTTTCAGAGGATTTCCTCACATGAGCCAGATGTGAAACCTGGGCATCTTGCACTGAGGACAAACAGAGTGTAGAGAGGTGGTCTGCCTTGCCCACACGCACTTCGCTAGGATGACCAGATATCTATTTTGTCCGGTCTTAGCAGATACATGGACAGCAGGTCCTTGAACAACATTGCTTAGTTCAGTGTCATTTCATGATAATGCTGATGAGAAAACATACAGACTCCCAGTTTGCACGTTCTCCCCATTCTGCTTGGGTTTTCTCTGAGTCCTCTGGCTTCCTCCCACACCCCAGAGATGTGCATGTGAGGTAAACTGGCAGGACTACGTTGTTCCAGTGTGAGTGGGGGGTGTGTGAGTGTGCTCTGTGCTGGGATGGCGTCCTGTCCAGGGCTGAGTCCCACCTTGTGCCCTGAGCTGCCAGGATAGGCTCTGGCCATTCCTGACCCTGAAGCAGAGGAGATTGGGTAAACAGTTATTTTGTTTTTATTGATCTTTCTTAAATGTATGAAGAGCTCACATTTATTTCAACGTTTAATATTAGATGTGTTTTGGGTCTTTATTTAGAGGTTTGGTGATGTTTTTGTGACCAGAAATATGCTGTAGGAACTTAATTGTTGTTTCTATCAACTAGCCTATGGTAAAATCGGTTTCCTTATATGTCATTTCACTTAAAGTGGCAGTTTCCAAGAACTTATCAACAATGTTAAGTGACGACTTTATTACTGCTACTCAAAAATTTCCTCTAATGTAGTTAAGAGCACAGACATTAGAACTAGTTTGCTTGGATTCAAATCCCAGCTCTTGACACTTACTAGCTGGGTAAGGTGCTTCATCTGTAAGACAAAGATAATAATAGAACCTACCTCATAAGGTCACTGTGGGGGTTAAGAGGGCTTAATACAATAATTACTTAGCATACTGTCTGGCCATACTAAGTGCTATATGAGTTAGCTATTATTACTATTATTTTATTTTCTGAGAGTGAAAAAGTACAAAACATTCATTTTTCAGTAGAGATGAACCACATATGTATCATGTTCATATCAGCACTGGGGAAAAATAACTCAAGATTTTTATCAAGGATATTTTCTGAAGTTTGGGTAGTACGAGAATCATACACTCTGTCCAATTCACATCATAACACTCATGATGTGCTGTGCATTCATGACCTCAACTCAGGAAGTTCAGTGTTGCTGCAAATATTACAAATACCAAACCGATGTTTCCTAACTAACTCAGTGCTCTGCCCAGATTGTGGCAGGCCCCTTTTATGGCTCTGGCAGCTGAAATAAGAACTTGATTACTTCTGAAAACATGTTTGCTCTCAGCTGCAAAAGATGTGGCATGAAGGTGACTCAAAACATTTCTAGCCACATGACTGCTCCAAGCAAGACTTGAGAGAAATGGCTACTTTAAAACTGAGAATAAAATGTGACGAAGTTCCAAGGAAAAGGAAGTTCTCCACCTACAAGTTCCAAATTAGGATTTGCATTTCCATCTATTATACTTGCTTGTCAAATTTTTTAAAAATTTAAAAATCAGATAATATCAGATTTGAGTTTTCCATTTACTTATGTGTACCATTTTTTCCTCTCACTAAAGCTTCTTACCAAATTTTCCTGATTTTTGTATGGCTATCATAAGAGTTAGCATTTATTTGGTATGCTTTTAATTACCTGACAGTGCAAATGAGAGAAATATTACTAAGAAAAAAAAGAAAAAAAAACATTACTAAGGAAAAAAAAAGATTGTTATTTGTAGAATTGAACAGTGGAAACTAATCTGGCTGCTGAGTCATATCCACTCACTCATTCATTCATTTATTCATTCAATGAGTACCGATGATGAGTGCCCACCATGGGCCTGGGCCCCACACTGGGAGGACAATGTGACATCCATGATCCCTGCCCTCATGTTGTTTATAGTCTAGGCACTTTACATATATTACTTCTAATATTCATAATTCTCCATAGTAGGCATTATTTCTACTTTGCAGGATAGGACACTTAGGCTTAGAGAAGTAAAGAAATTTATTCATTGTCACACAGCTGTTGCTTGGTGGACCTAGGATTCAAATAGCAGTCCATCCCATTCCAAAAGCCAGGTTTATTAGATTCTTTTTGCTATATTACAGTGGCCTTAAACAATGAATGTGTTCTTGTAAGTTACATAATTCAATATTTTCTAAAATATATCATGGCTTAAGAAAGCAAGGAATATGTCTGAAAGGCAATCATTTTTCCTTTTAATACATATCAGATTTATAGAAAGGAATGTAAATCAGTAAATAGGACACTGGATCAAAGGGCTAGCATCTCTTTCAGAAGGTTCGTAGAATACAGTATTTACACATGGTCTGAACTGCATTATACCAGACAATCTTGAACATGACCTGCCGACTCAGTGATTGCCTTGGTGGCTCACATCTGATAATGCCACTTACTGGCCATAAGGCATTGGGTATATTACGTAATCTGTCTGAGATTCTGTTTCTTCATCTATAAAATGTGACTGTCATCATTTGTCACATGGGGAGCTATAAACAGTAAATGGAAGAAAGTAGGTAGAAGGCTTAACAGCAATGGGCAGGCTTCAGTCTCTTACCTTCCCCCACATATGACACCCCCAGCCTTTCTTACAATGGTAGTAAAACACATCTACATTTAGCATTTACAGAGAAAAAAATAGCTCCAATGGAAATGTCCCAGAGCATGAAGATCCAACCTAAAATATACGGAAATGTCCTAGAACATGGTAAAACCTAAGATACAAATGAGGATTAGAAGCTTTCAGGATACATTTTCTGGATGACTCAGGTTTAGGGAGACTAAAGAAGGGTTTGAATAGATAATCCCTAAACCACAAGTAATCTTCCACTTATGCAAACTAGGTAAGATAAATAAACACTCAATATTAATACATATAGAGTATATCTACAGACAAATAAGATTCTCTTAAAACAAACACACAAGAATGTATTCATTTAAAAGACTATTATTTAAAAAACATAAAATATCAAAAAAATTTAAAAGATTATTATTTGAAATTGTCACCCTGAATTTATATGTATTAATATTTATATCACTCATGTGTTCAACAAATGTTTACTGGGTGTCCAGTAAGTTCAGGGCACTGTGCTAGCATTGGGCATACAGCGATGAACAAAACAGCAATCTTTTCTCCCTTCCAAACCATTTTTGAAGCCACATGTGCAATCAGTCACATTATTTACTGATAAATAAATACCACTAAGAGAATTCAGGTCTGACTGACTGAAGCCTAAGCTTATTATAAAACTAGTCCTGGGTCCCATCAATTAGGAGAAAACGTTAAACTATCCATGTCTAGGAGAATCTACAAAGTTAGCAAAGGAGAGCTTTCCTAACACAATAGAAGAATGCCTTTGGACAATGTCTACAGTCCTCCAAGTAGAGTGTCTCACATTTCCTGAGTCTGATCACTGTTAATTATGATGATAAGAAAAGATTTCCTTTTTTCAGCCTTGGAAAAAATCCTATCCAAATAATTTTTGGAAGGTTAAGATTACATTATTTATCTGGTTCAGGTTTTAAAAATATTTCAGATTTCTGCTGCCAAAAACCAAACCCTCTTTCCTCATGGAGAGCAACTTGGATTTCTGAAACACGTCTTCCCTTGACATTACTTGGGAGGTGGGCATTATTTCCCCCAGAAAAGTAAACAAGGGAATAAAAACAAGGTGACTCAAAGGATGAGGAAGTATGTTTTTCTAGAGAACAAAAGATCCTTTCACAGTATGTCAAAGACTTAACTGTGAACTTTCCTGAATGTAAACATTGTTCAAATGGCAAAAGGAATTTCATCTATGTCTATAAAAGGTCCTGCACAATAGTCTTTGCTTGAAGCTACATTTGGCAGGAGGTAAAATAATCTTTTCTTCAAACGCTTTGCATACAGACCTACAAAACCTTTATCTTCTCAGGAGATACATAATTATAATTACCTTCATAATGGCAGTAATAACAAATAGATCAGAGTACTGCCAAAGGCAATTAATGTCATAAATTATAAGCAGCATCATTTATGCTTATAGTCTTCAGGAATAAAGAAATGCTTTAACAGGTTAAAATATTAGGCTGATGCTTTCCATTTAGCATAAGAGTTTAAAACTTTCACGGCAGTAGATTTCTTTAAACAGATTTCGTTATAATCACAGAAGAGGAATATTAGTATTTTAAACTGAAAGGAATTATGAGATATCAGTTAGCTAAAATAAATATTTAACTTTTCCTATTTTAAGGTTTTATTCTTTACAAACATTCTAGTTCTAATAAATCTAAAATGGACAATGATAACTATGTTTATCATGTTTAACAGATATATGTTAATGAACCAAATGATATAATTATTATTGGAATGCCAGAGGTCTTTCCTCACCCCTGCAGATTTTACAGATATTTTATTATCCCCATTATCAGCCTAAATCCTACAGCAGCCAACCCTGAGGTTATTTCTCCCATCACTATGGAACGATTGTACAATTTTAAGAAATGACCTATAAAGAGTACAACTACAGGGTCAGAGGAGGTTGAGATTTTATTTGGGGTTTTCTATTTTCAAATAATGAGCACAAAATTAGCAAGAGATGTTCTCCAGGACCCTGTGGGGTGGAGTGAGAGTGTGGGGGAGACAAGAGGGGACAGTGGCAGGGTCACTGTGCCTCAGAGATCAGCATCTGTGTGACATTCCCTCTTGCACCCCCACGTCCATGGATCTGAGCAGGGGCAGCTCTTTCCAGCAGTCACAAAGGATACTGGAAGTCAAAGGAATGTTTCACTCAGTCAAATCCTGAGAAAGGGGCTTGCTGCTTCCTCAGAACTCCTGGGATAGTGGGGGGCACGGAGGAGCTCCTGAATGGTTTATTCCACATGGAAGAAAAAAGGTGGAACATTGAATGTATTTTCTGGAGTTACCCCTGGCCAGAATGAGCCCAGGACTTCTGGAGGAGGAGTGCGAGCATTCAGGTTCCTGGAAGGGACTGAGCTGGGCAGAGGAATCGTGAGGCTCACACTGTAAGCGCGGTAAGAAAGAATGAACTACCAAATTCCCTCTTCCCCAGTTCCCCTTTCTGAAGGAGAGGAAGAGCCCTAAAAATGTGTCTTTTCAAATTCTAATTTATTCTAGTTCTGCCAGGAAGTAACTGTATCTTCCCAGGTAACTCACTAAGACTTTCTGGGGCTCAATTTACTCAACATGGCTGCCTTGTGATCTCTGAAGCTTCTAAAGTTAGTGACAATACCGAATATTTACCAAGCATTAATATTTGTCATATACACTGAAAGGTTCTATGCAAGAATTACCTCATTTCGTTTTACAGCTACTCCTTCAAGTCTTATCACTCCCATTTTATCTGAAGAAACTAAGGCTTGCAGAAGTAATGTTGCTCATGTCACCAAGCTAGTGCAAAGTGGAGTCAGGATTCAAAGGCTGGTCTGTCCAATTCCAGAGTTGTTTTTTTTTTATGAGTTATGCCACAGTGCTTCCACTCCACGACTTTTGCAATAATAACCAGGCATAAATCTTTTTTTTTTTTTAATGAAGCATTAGTTTAGGACTGGAAGAACAAACTAGATATAATCTATACCTTTTCTCCTTGTAGGAGAGGAGGTTTGGCTTCTTCCCCCAGCTTCTGACTGCCATGTCTCCCTTCCTAGCATCTGGCAGGGAGGAACTGCCAATCTGACTGGGCAAAAACCAGGATGTCCATCGGGCTATACTTTACAAGTGAGCAGAGTCATTGTGCATTACATGTGTAATAGGCCCCCTGGCACTTCCTACTTTGGTGAAATGAGCTGACTGGTTTAAAACTTACCTCCTCTAGGGGGACGCAGCCAGTCTTTCTCCTTCTGCTCTGCACTTGCACCTGAAAGGGGTGGCGAGGTTGGGGCTTCTGCAAATATGGCTTAGAGTCTACGAGAGGGGAGCAAGAAGCCCTGATTTGGCCTCTAGGCCCAAATTGTTCTTTCTTATTTACTACTCCTGCAGTGAGGGCTAGTGAGAACCGGTTTATTTACTAATAAATTAATATAAATATATTGGTACTTTGTGCCTGATTTGGCTAATCTTGAATTTAAAGTTCTCTTGGTTTGGAATTCTGGGGAAGAAAAGTGTAAGCAATTGGTAAGACATATCTAGGTTCTGGCCTACTATCATCTGACATCCTCAAAACCTCAGGCTGCTTATGACTATAAAATAGATTGAATCAGAACTTAAAAAGTACCCACCAAGGAAAACCCAGGATCACATGTCTTCACCACTGAATTCTACCAAACACTTAAATAATTAATAACAGTTCTTCACAACTCTTTTAAACAATACAAGAGAAAGGAACATTTCTCAGCTAATTCTATGAGGCCAGTATTACCCTGATTCCAAAACCAGAAAATGCCATCACAAGAAAAGGACACTACAATCCCAATATTTCTTTTTGAATATAGACGCAAAAATCCTTAACAACATAATACCAAACTGAGCCCAGCAAAAAAAAAAAAAAAAAAGGACTATACACTATGACCAAGTAAGTGGGCTTTATTTTATCCTAGGAATGCTAGGTTAGTTTAACATGTAAAAATCAATTCATGTAATATACCACAGTAATAGAATGAAGGGGGGAAAAAACCATGATCATCTTAATGGAAGTATAAAAAGCATTTGACAAAATTCAACACCCTTTCATAATGCAAATGCTCAAGAAACTAGAACAGAAGGGAATTTCATCAACCTGATAAAAGGCGTCTATGAAAAAACTCACAGCTAACATCAAACCTAATGGTGAAAGACTGAATGCTTTCCCCCTATAGATGAAGAACAAGACAACGATGTTCATGCCACACCCATTCAATATTGTACTAGAGAGTCTAGCCAGGGCAATTAGGCAAGAAAATGAAATAAAAGGTACCCACATTGGGAAAAAAGAAGTAAAACTATCTCTATTTGCTTTTATAAATAGAAAATCCAAAGGAATACACTAAAAACTGTTAGAACAATTCATCAAGGTTGCAGGATACAAGATGAATAATAAAAATCAATTGTATTTCTATATACTAACAATGAATAATCTAAAAATGAAATTAAGAAAACAATTCCATTTACAATAGTATCACAAAGAATAAAATAGTGTAAAACTTTTATTTTTTCCCTTTATTTTTCCCCTTTCCTTCCCTCTGATTTAAGCAGATTCCATTTTTAATGATCTTAGAGTAGGTATGTAATGGAGTACAAAGCAGAGGCCCATCTTTTTGGCTTTTGTATTCTAAACCAGGGGTTGGCAAACTTTTTCTATAAAGAGCCAGAGGTAGTAAATACTTTAGGCTTGGAGATCCTATGGTTTTTGTTGCAACTACTAAACTCTGCCCTTGTAGTGCAAAAGCAGCCACAGACAATACCTAAATGAAGGAGTGTGGCTGTGTTCCAATAAAACTTTAGTTATGAACACCGAAATTTGAATTTCATACAGTTTTCACGTCATGAGATATGATTATTTTCCAATTGTTAAAAATGTAAGAAAAAAATTCTTAGCTTATGGATCCTACAAAAACAGGTAGTGCAATTTGCCAGTTCTTGCTGTAGATGCTTGAGGAGAACCTCTCTTCAGGAGAACCTGAGAGTTTTGTAGAGCAAGTAAGCAAATTTAGCAATATAGGCAAAGCTTGGAAGAGAATGTGGGTTCATTTATTATCCCTGCTTCCATCCTTGGTGAAAGGAAAGAAAGATCTGTGGGTCCTGGAATGTTTTGCCTTTGCCCTCAACCTGAAAAATTCTGAATTTGCTGCCAAAATTTCAAATTAAGGAGATTTCATTTGAAAATCTGGATTTTGGTGTTCTCTTGAAAAATGGGAGGACAAGGTCGAATTGGACCTACATTCTCACATGGCAGCAGCTAGATAGTGGCTGCCCTCCTAGGTGGGACACGACTTCCTGTTCACCTGAGACCTTCCTGGCCTGTGTCCCCATCCACATTACCTACCTGACACCTGTTAGCAGCATTTGGTCTAAACTCTATTGGGCAGAGACTTACCTGTTTTCTTCTCTAAGGGTTCTCTAAGGACAACCTCCATTAAAACCAGTCTTTTGGCCCTAGGGAAGCCATGTAGTAAAAAAGAATAAAAACATGGGCTTCTGAGTTAGACAGACCTAGGCTGAAATCTCAGCTTTGTTCTTTGTTAGCAGAGTGAGCCTGGGCAAACTGCTTACCCCCAACCTCAGAATGGGAACAATAACACACACACATGAAATGGTGCTTGTAGTGATTATGTGAGAGAATGTACCAGAAGCAGATGTTAATAGCATATACTAAGCAGTTAATAAAAAAATGAATCATCAGGATGAGGAATTTGTTGTCGTGTATCTTTTAATTTTAGACCCTGTCTTCATCGTTGCCTTCTGTGGAAGGGCCTGAGGGATCGGCTTACAGTTTACCTCATTTTATAAAAAATGAAATTAAGGCCCAGAGAGCCACACATTAGTGGTGGAACCAGGAGGAGGATCTGGATCTCCTAATTTTTAGCCTGAGGAAATTTTTCTGTGTCATTCTACTTCACTTTTAGTCTGAGCTTTTTTTTTCATAAAAGCCTTTATTTTGATGGTCACAAAATCTTCCAATGAATAGAACACTGACTCAAGATTTATGGCTAGCCTAGTGACTACGCTTTTAAATTATAACTTCCAAATATAGTGAAATGATAAGAATCCATTATTAGTTGTTGAAGTTCTCTAATACTTATTTATCTGAAATACTCCTGTTCTTGTTCTAAGCTCACCGGCACCCTCCTGTGGTCAGTAGAAATAATAATTTCAGTTAAATGAACAGGAAAAATTTGGAGTTATTTAAAGTTAATGGTTAAGTCTAACAAGATAGATAAGTGCCAAATAATAAAAAATCACTATAATTATACTATTTTAGGTCCTGGCCATTGCCTAGAGGAAAAATTATCTATCTCTGACTAAATCTTTAATGAGAATGATAGATTATAATGGATGCTTTTCTTAGGCCTTGTTCATAATGCATCTACCTGTTATAATAAAAAAAAAAATTCAACATATGTGGTGGCTATATTTTCTTAGATCTCTGTAGGTTTTCCTCCAATATACATGCCTGTGAATGACAGAGCATTCTAGGACTCTCTGAGTGCCGCGAGTGTGTACGGAAGGTGAGAGTCCTATCATGGGATAGTTAAACCTGGAGGCTCCTCTAAACTGTCTCCTATCAAACATATGCTTGGTAAGCACATAACTCAACTGGTGGAAGCAGAAGTGTGGGGACATATTAGAGGGAAGCAGACGAACTCCAAATGTTCAGGGGGCTCTGGACATCCATCCAAGTGTGTGGCTTACTTTAGTGAGTTGATTAAACAGAAGTAGGTCAGAATGCTTCTGTTGTATTAACAGGCTGACCTAAGTCAACAGGCAGTGCTAAACTGCCCAAAGAAACAGTATATACACCAGTAGAGAAAATCAGAGACAAAAGTAATTTAATTTACTTTTTGTGCCATAAAGGAAGGAAGTACTTAAAAAGGATGGGGGCATGTCAAAAGAACAAGAGAACTAGCTTGAAGGAACTCTCGCCAGGTAAATCTGGAAAAATTTGAGCATCAAAACAAATAAGGGCAACAATGTACTATAACCTATTAAATAAGATTGAATTTATGAGGCCATACTAATAAAAACAAAGAAAGAAAGAAGGGAGGGCAACTTCCTTATTTTGGAATGCCAACTAAAAAATATAGAAATGGTGGAATCACAAAAATCACCATGTTGCAACCACAGCAGTAATAATTAATTTAAGCAAAAATCATCAATGGATGATAAAAATAAATGAAAGTTTGATGAAACAATACAGTAACTCTGCAGAGGAGAAATACAGCGGAGACAACACCTTAACCAAATGTTCAAAGTTATCATCATCGGTAATGGGACAAATCAACATCATGTGTCACATAACAGGACACATTGAGAAGAACACAGCATTTCTGTGATATTCCTGCCAAAGATGCACAAACTGGATCTGAAATGAGAAAACCAGATGTACCCAAATTGAGGGATGTTCTACACGATAACTGGCCTAGACGCTTCAAAAATGTCAAGGTCATGAAAATCAAGGAAAGATGAGAAACTGTTCAGATTGAAAGACACCAAAGAGACATGTTAAGTAAATGTAACACATGCTCCGTAATTGTTTCTTTTTGCTATAAAGGATGTGATTGAGACATCTGAAATTTGAATAAGGTCTGTGGATTAGACACTAATGCTGTATCAGTGTTAACTTCCTGATTTTGAGGTCTATACTGTGGTTATGTGAGGAGAATGCTCTTGTTTTGAGAAAATACTCACTAAAGTGTTTAGAGGTAATGGAGCATTATGTCTACAACTTACTTTCAAGTGATTCATGAAGAAAAGAGAAAGAGAGAGACAAAAAGATTTTTAAGAATGTAATTAGATTTTGTGGAAGAAAAAAGGTTAAATGACAAGAGAAATTATAAATAGAGTTTGTATTTAAGACTTTGATGATGGAACACTTTTCTTTCTATTATGAAGTTGAAGAATCAAGATCCATTTTGTAATGAAAATTCTATTGCAACTTTAGAAAAGTCATATATATATAAAAATCGATATAAAAATATATTGATATATTCTATCTATCTTATTTATCTATGTATCTAGCTAGATATTTCTTGAGCTGGGCTTGGGGGAGAAAGAGAGCTATATTTAGAGTCTTGAAGTCTCTTCCTGTTTTGTTTTGAGAACAGTCAGAGGCTGATCCCTACCATCAAACCAGAGGCATAAGAGAGATGTACTTGTGATTTTTAAATTTCTGAATAATTATGTTCTATAAAGGAGGAAAAAGTATTTTATTTTAGAATTAAGAGAGCCACAGTTATAATAATAGCTACTATCTATCATTGTGACATAGTCCTTATATATTGCTGAGAGCTCTACGGGTTAACCCAAACTAGACTAGAACATATGAATTTGTTTCTGACGTTATGTCAGATTTTTCTCTTTCTGGGCAATGACTTACATGTAAATATGAAGGCAGAGTGGTTGAGGTAATGATGATTCATGACCAAATGCAGCACTTTCCCCTTTGGCTAGCACAAAACCTGTTTAAGTTTCAGATTTTCCTACTAAGGCTCTGCAGATGTTGTTCTTTATGGAAAGGATTATTCAACCCACACCAGCAATGTGAAATACAAGGGCCTTACCAGCCTTGTATTCACTTCTTAAAACAAACATCTAAAAGGCAAAAGAAAAAAAAATTATCCAAAACTTGTAAGCTCTTTGTCTTTAGGGGGAAAACATCACTGTAATGCCATCAAAGCATTGTCAAGGAAAACTTGACAAATTTTATTCAGTACCCTACAACTGGGAAGTCTTGTAAGAAGACTCATTAGAGTAGTTAGTTTTGTTCTTCATGTAATTAAAAAACTAAGTATATATTTCTGAGATATTCACTCCAGGAATTAAATGGAAGATAAAATTAGTGGATACTAGATCACCACTGGCCTAGTTACTGTATATTTGGTAAGGATCATGTTTTATGAATGTTGTGCTAAGTGCAAGACAACATAAATCTGACAGTAGTCCTAGACTCCAAGAAGTACCAGCCCAAGAAGAAAGGTCATCAGCTGTCACGTTGAAGGGGCTTGCTGTAGCTGTTAAAACCACCACAAAATCACATGGTGATTTTTTATTTATTTATTTATTTTTGCTTATTCGGTATTTCTACTGGGGGGTTCCCCCTCCCACCTCTATTTCTTGATGTCATGTTTCAGGTGGGACTGATACAATCCCCTCTCGTCCCAAACTCTGGGAGTGGAGACATGGCCTAGGTCTGACCAATTAGAGTACCCCATCCCTTTAGTCACAGTGATGGGTTCAGGGATGGGCAAGTGACCTCACTGGCCTACTGGAGCACTCCTGAGGACTTCCACTGAAATTATGGGGACAGACATGACCCTTTTATCGGGACTGCTAGTTGTGAGAACCATATATATTGCCCAGTGTTGAGCCCTGGTTCGAGCCCCAGGCCCTGGGGCTTCTTGGTTCTGTAGCTTAAGTTAGTGCAAACTGAGTTTTCATCATTTTCAATGCTTCCAATAAACATCATTTTACATACCATTCAGTTCCCTAATATATCCGGAATCACATGAAATAATAGGTCCTCTCTTCAAAGCATAGGGGAAAATTATTCTTTTAACTGGCAACTTAACCCTAGCATTCCAGATTTATTCTCTGAAGGCATAAATGACAGGCAACCTGGCTATACCATGAGCCAGGATTAGAATTAGTGTTAAAGGTCTTGTTCTAAGAGATCTACTATACAAAATCCATGGTGAACTGGAACAAAGAAAACCACCAAGAGTATAAACTGGCAGCTTGCTAAGTATTAAAAAAAAAGTCAAAATAAATTTTGAGAACTATTGGGTTAAACAAAGTTAAAGATGTTTCTTTACAGGGGGAATTCTCAAAGCCAGATATTTACTAAATGTAATTTCATCTCTAAGAGGCTACTGAGATACACAGTGTTTCCTAATAGTTTGAACATGGATTCCTTACAAAAAAGGGGTTCTGAGAACATACTTTCAGAAACACCTGACCACATGTATTTCTAAAAACATAGCTTATTTGTCCAGAGCATTTTGCTTAATCTCTCTATTCTCCTTGGCATCTAACAATTTTTATGATTTCATCTAAAACCTCTATGCTAAAGATCATTATAACTCTCCTGCTAGCTTGAAGCTCTACCTCTTGTTTCAGTTAGCTACTGAACACGGACACTGGAATATCTCACCATTACCTCAAACTCAGCATATGCCTGAACGCTGTCTCCTCTCCCACTTTTTTGATTCCTTCAGTGATCTGCCATTTTGCCAGAAATCCAAATAGAAACATTCAAAATGTCAGCCTCTACATTCCATACTCAGCCAGTCTCCATCGACTCACACCAGGTCATTACCTCAGCCTCACAGCTGCCCTGCTTCACTCAGGGTTCTTTCCCAGACTGTTCATCACTACCCTGTCCATCTTCCTAAATACAGCCTTCAGCATTATACTTTTCCTATTCAATGGGCTTTAGCAGCTTCCAGTCATAGGAAATCTAAAAACCTCATTGGGCCTTCACACGGTTCAGGCCACTCCTTACTGTACCACTCCTTAAAAGAGACTATTTGCTTTACTTAGGCTCATGCTAAAGGATACACTTAAGACAGACCAAGGGTTGCCGGGAAGGTAAGCTTCCTTTCGACTGCTTTTAAGAATGTCCTGGCTGGGGCAGTGGCTCAGGCCTGCAATCCTAGCACTCTGGGAGGCCAAGGTGGGAGGATCATTTGAGCTCAGGGGTTTGAGACCAGCCTGAGCAACAGCGAGACCCTGTCTCTACTAAAAACAGAAAAAATTAGCCGGGCATGGTGGCACATGCCTGTAGCCCCAGCTACTCAGGAGGCTGAGGCAGGAGGATCGCTTGAGCCCAAGAGTTTGAGGTTGCAGTGAGCTCTTAATATGATCATGCCACTGCACTCTAGCCTGAGCAACAGAGTAAAACTATATCTCAAAAAAAAAAAAAAAAAAAAAAAAAAAGAATGTCTTGTGTCAGTAAGACATTTGTGTGCAGAAAGTAAATCATACCCTGTCTTCTCAAACTTCCCAGGCTGTGTGTTTCCAATGGCTCTAGATCCAGCCCTTCCTCCCACCTCTGCTCTGGTGTACATGGCACCAGCTCCTTGGGATCACCATTGAACCTGGATTTGCCTCTGGGCTTTGTGCTTGCATCAAATTGGCTATGATATTTGCTAACTGCTCCTCTACTGTCTGCATTCAAGTCATCCCTGGATTTGTGGTGATCCACGCCTATGGCACAATTCTTCCTCTCAGGAAGGAGGCACACCGTGCTCATTCTCACATCTACGCCTGCGGTCATGTGTTTTGGAATGCCTGGAATGCGCTTCCCTCTCTTTTCGAACTATTAAAAAAAATAATTTTAAAAGCCCAAACCAAGCTCCATCTCCTTTCCTTATGAATTTCATCTACATAGACACCTCTCCTCTGAACCTTCGGCACAGGGCCCAGATTTCCAATTTATCATTGATCTAGACAGTGTTTTTTACTACATGCTATTGTTGCGTGACTATCAGCCTCATCTCCCAATTATATAGAATAAGTTCACTGGGGGTAAAAACCATGTTTCATATTTCAGTATCCCCCCAGAGCTACCTTGGTGAGTAAAGAGTAAGTGCTATACTAGAACTAGCTGGCTAAATAAATCTCAAGGGACTCAAATATCTATTATTTGTCCATAACTTCAGTAGATCTGCCAATGCCACAAAGTTCTACAATTTGGATCACTATCATCTTCTGAGGAAATTATGGTTCGTTCACTGACCTTCCTAAAGCCAGGCCTAATAAATACTGTTGTTACACGAAAATAAACTAGAAATATTGGAGAGGAGTATTATTAGAATGTTTAATGATTGCTATTAGAATGATTCCAATGATATAACCATTAGATTGTAGATATGTTGACATCACAGGAAAACTTTTTGTCCACTAAAAAAAGTATTTATGATGGAAAATATGTAACTATTATACTTGGATCTACAGGTGTCAATGGTTGCTTGGGGCTGCTGGAAGGCTATTAATTAGTACAGATTTCTTGCTGAGAGTGTACTTAAGTTTTCACTTTATTCATATGCCAACAATTACTGATAAATCAATTCATTTTTTAAAATGTCACATATAAGAGTCACGGTTATTTCATGGGCTATTGCACACAAATATGGCTGAAATAAGACTGGTACTTGACTAGTGAAAGTGAAATCACGAAACAGAGCAGTTTGGAAAAGACAGCACCTTCTAAGTGAGTAAGATGCTGGCTTCCTCTGGGACAGACCAGCTCGTCTAGTTCCCTGACTTTCGTGTCAAGCCGGGCTTCTGCTCTACCCTGGGGCATGAGGGCTTCACACGTCTACTCTAGAATAGTGCACTTTCCTCCCTGGGAAACAATGCTTTTAGCGGTTTTTTCATGGAAGCAGAGAGCACTGGTGGCTCAGTTATTGGGCTACAGATCGTGGAGGAAATACAAGGGCTATGCTTTGCTCGGAAAGTGAGCAGTAAGTATATGGGGGAAGGCCCATTCTCATTCCTCTATCTTCCTAGCAGCAAATCCTGCAGAGGTTCAAATGAGACCAGTTCTAGAAAATCAATTTAATCTGTCAGACCTTATGTCTCTCTAATCATTTGTATGAAACTTTAATTAAAATTATGTGAATATATGAACAAGAGAGAAAACCTTAGTATTATTTTTTAAATCCTTATTCCTTGAACTGAGGGTAGAAATCAGCGGACAGGAGCAAGGGTTGAAACAATTTCTGGAAAGCAAACCAGTAACAACGTCAGCCATCATGATCTTGTATCAGTGGGGCATAGAAAGGCAGGTTCTCTTTCCACCCCTCTGGGCAGAAGCACGTAAGATGGCTATGGGTGAGTGAGCTAGCATACACTTAGAAGCAGATCGCTCCACTACAAAGAAAGTTAACCTCTTGGAGCACCAGTG
Organism: Varecia variegata; assembly: GCA_028533085.1. NCBI lineage: Eukaryota > Metazoa > Chordata > Mammalia > Primates > Lemuridae > Varecia > Varecia variegata. The sequence continues at coordinate 22,201,329 of CM052445.1, read as the reverse complement.
TGTTAACAGCTGTGTGCCTCAGTTCCTCATCTGTAAATTGAAGTAATAACAGTATCTACGTCACAGGGCATTATGAGTTATGACTAAATACTGAGAACAGTGCTGATAAGGGATAAGCATACGTAAGTATTAGCTATTACTGTTAGGAAGCTTCTTGCAAAACTGATATTAGAATGGCACTAGTTAAAACAGTGTTCACAACTAGGGTTAGTCCCAGGGTGTTAGTCTTTCTTGCTTACCTACTCCCAGGGCCTGTACCCCTAGGTCTATTCAAATAGAATATCTTACTGCTATCTCTACTCAACTGTTACAGAATTCTGACCTTGACATAAATATAGGAATACTTAAGTAGACAATAACAAGAACAACAACAAAGCTTTTTGTTAGAATTCAGAAACATTCAAATCGGGGACTTCTGGAAATACTTTCGTAAGAGAATGCATCAGAAGCTTTTAGATGTCTCAAGGAGATACGGGACGACATATGGAACCCGTGCAGTTCTGAACGCCGATGACCAGTCTTGGTGAAGCAAGCATACGAAGTGAACACAGATTGTGCCTATCCATCAAAAAGGAATGATGAAGTTTCTCTACTTTTCTCTGTGCCACCTTGACCTCTGCTTTTTTCATATTTTGGTTTATCATAAACACTTTTAAGACATGATATCTGTAAGGAAAAAGTTTGGGATCCAGCCTTCCCACAATCACACTACTATGTTTTCAGTGGCGGCTGGAACTGATGCTCACCCTTCTTAAATCTGAGAGGCATAAGGTTTCTTCTAAACACTCCACAGTGATTCAACCACATTCTTGAGGAGAAGTGGGAACCCTGTGTGGGGATTAAGGACTCCAAAAGTCCCCATTAGGCTGGGGAAGGAAAGATGGATGAGATCATCACTATACAACCTTATAGCTGTTTAGGGGTGATGCTGGGA
>CM052445.1:22135283-22199895 GCA_028533085.1 Varecia variegata | reverse complement strand
AGGCACTGGAAAAGTAGACTCAAACTTTTTTTGTATAAAAGTGGGGCTTGTCAACCAGGTCTTATTATAAGGTTACTGGGAGGAACTTCCAAATGTCAGCATCAGAAAGGCTCTTCTGTTCTCTTAGATGTGTTAGTTTTCAGAGAGGATTTTTCCAATTTCCTGCCCAAGGAGTACAAATATGGATGTTAGCCTCCTTGGATCCAAGTAAGAAAATCAGACTTTTACTCTACCTGCCTGTTAGTCATATGGTGGCCCTCCTGTCCTAAACTGTGCAAATCTCCATCACAGCTCCTGCCTTTTGTAAGGGCAGAGGAGAGCCAGCTGCCTAGGAGCATAGGATGGAGGAGAAAATCTGGATGTCTAAATGACCTCCATACAGACTTTTGGCTAATCTTCCAAATTTTAGAGCCACCTCACACTCCAACCTTCAGAACCACATGGTATCTTCAAGTCCTAATGCTAAGAAAAACTTAAAAAAAAAAAAAACTAAGAAAGAAAAACTTATAAAGACAGCTCTAAATTTGAGTTGCTCTTTACTATTCTCAGGACTCGGGCTAAATGATGTATATTTTGCTGTGTGTTTTTTGGTCCTGTTCTAATTTGTCTTTTGAATAAGACTAAACACTATAATCCTCTGCTGACAATTGTCCTATCATTGATTTCCTGCTTTTCTTCAAGCTGACAGGTTTAGGCAAAGACCATTTTTTCAATTCCTTTTTTGGACCTGACAAAACTTTTTCCAAACAGGATTATAAATAAAGCTTACATTTTAACACTAGGATAGATGACCAATTATGTAACTCATTGGGTCACAATTTAATATTAGGTATTTGGGTACTATGGTTTCATTTTAATTAGGCTTTGTCTCCATGTAAATATTAAAGAATTCTATAGTCCAATATTAGTTTAAATTCTAAGTTTCTAATTTTTATTGTTTAATGAGTACTTACTCTGTGCCAGGCATTAATGTATTTCATTCTTACAGCAATGTTGCAAGGTTCAGTGGTATTCATTTTATATTATAATTAGAAGGTGAGGCTTTGAAAGAATAAGTAATTTGCCAAAGATCACATACAAAGTGGAATGAGGACTTGAATCTAGGTTTGATCACTATAAATTTCATGCACTTAAACAATAAGATTTACTGCTTATGAATAAAATCATAATTTTATCTATAACTCTAATAGTAAGAAGGTTTTATTTCTACAGCCATTATAATTTGTTGATTATATATAAGTATATATCTAATGAGCTCAGAACCATAAAAATTCTGGAGCTGTTGATCGTCAGCCTAATTATTGCATTTGACATTCCAATTTATGACCAGTATACTGCAGAATTAATTTTTTTCCTTATACTTTTAATAAATATTGCTAAAATTGCCTTTTTACTTGCTGATCATATTGCTAAACAATATGCACTGGGGATACAGTAACATATAAAATAATGACTTTATGGCCTGTCTTGAGAGAAGGGAGTTAAAATATTCCTGCTGATGATTTGAAAAAGAATTTCTTAAGGTTAGACCTTTTCTAAAGTGTGAAAGCAAGATAATATTTCAATTTTTAATATTAGTTTAAAACTTAATACCCACAATTTTCATAGTTTATAAGGGTATCATTTTTGCTGGATATGCACAAAGGTTAATGAAAACGCATAGCCTCCCTAAAATCATAAACTTGCTGATTTGCTGTCTTACGGAGGTGGTTGTTGATTTAATTTTAGCTGTATTTAGCAATTACTGATAATATTGTGATCCAACGGAAGCATTACTTCTGGAGGAATATAAAAATAAACTGGCAGTTTCTCTCTGAAATACAATCTATACAAGAAAAGAGGCACCTGTGCATGAACCCGTGAGTGTCATCCCACTTGAGAGCACACTTTTCTCCAATTTTTTGCTCAAACCAAATTCCTGCTTCAAGAAGAGCATTGTCAATCTGTAATTGGGACAACTGCAGGCTTCCACATTTCCCCAAAATAATATGGCATCATCTTATCAGTGTTCTCAGTACCTCTTTCCCTTTTCTTTTACCCCTCTCTCTCTCTCCCTATCAACATTTCCTTTGCCTCATTTCTGAAAGGCCTTGCTCTTAATTCTCCTTGGGAAGTTAGCTGTTAAAGACTTAATACAGTGGCACGCTGGAGTCAAATTGTATCAGCTTGTTAGAGATAACTGCTAAATATTTGAGAACTTTTCTAGCAGACTGTTAACCTGTGACAGCTTGAAATCAGCCACGAAGGCAGTATTTACATCATGGAAATTGGCAAACATTATTAACAACCTCCCACTTCCCATGAAAGTTGGTTTATCAGCATGCTACTGGGTATTACACTCCCCAGGAAATCTTGCATTTTCATTAGGTACTCCTGAAAATATTAAAGACTCAAAATGAATTTCCATGGCTGGGATTTCTCTCATAGGAATAAACAATGGAAAAGTCATTAGAGGCATTGTTCAAGTGCTAACCATACAGGTAAACAGCTGGACCATCTTGCTGAAAGCCAGCTCCATTGACAAGGCTAGGAGGTATGGTAGGAAGTTATAAACATTCAAAAAAGGCATTAGCTTCTAGGCCAAGAAAGATTCCCAAAGACATATGTGCATATGACAATCCTACAAAATACGGATCATACTCTAACAATGACCCACTGAATCAGACTGTTAAGTATTTTCAGAGTTACTGACCACAGCAAAGAAGAAAGTGTAAGAGTGGACCATGCTCCTTAAAAAGAACAAAGGACTCATATCTCCACAGAGGATCTGGAGATAACTCAGCCTATACACTGAAAAACTAAATTTACTAATAGAGAGCCAATTAAATAATCTAGTAGTTTCCAAAACTGAAAATCGGCCCTAATATCCTACTAAGATCTTAAAAAATCAAAATTGCTGGACTAGCAGTTAAAGAAAAGGCCAAGCTTAGTTACCTAAGCACATCAAACTGCATTTATTCATAGTCCTAGAATATTCTGTTTAAAAAGAAGAATGGATTAATGGTGCTTAATATAAATTAATTATCTTTTCCATGTATTTCTTTCTATGCTTCTTTTTTTTTTTCCTTCAAATATTGATTGTGTGTCTACTGTGTACCAGGCAATATCTTAACTATAAAGATGAGTAACTTCTGGTCTCACACTGTGTTTCAGAAGATTCTATACATTTTTGAAGTATATAATTAAGGAAGTACTATTCAAAGACATCAAAGAGATTCTACCAGTAAAACATTGAGAATTTACTTTCTGATTTGTTTACTGAAATTAGAAAATAACATTTGAAAGCTGAAACCTTTTAGTCTTTTGCTTCCACACAAATAGTCACCAGGAGTCTTCTAGAGAGGATGATTTAATTTCTGAGGAAACTGCGTTGTAGCTTTAACAGCCTTCTTGGGAGAAATACAAACGTAACTAAATAAAAGTATGAAGATATACTTTATAGAGAATATCATTAAATATAGCCAAAAGAATTTTGGCTTATAATTAACCCATGCTTCTAAGGTTATGGAATCTAAGAGTAATGAATATGGATTCTTTTTTCTTTTCCTTTTTCTTGCCTGGCTCAATGAAGGAAATTATGGATTCTTAAGAATAGGCTCTTACTACAATTATAGTAATACTTTGAGTTTGTTGTTATAGTTGTTTATTATAGGAAAAACACATGTTTCTGTCAAAGCATATAAAATTAATGAACATATTTTATATGAAGAGCTCAATAAATACTCTCTTGCAAGCTGGACTCATTAAAGAAAAATACCAATGAATTCACTGAACGAAAACCCAAATCAACAATGGCTTCAAAGCTAATAACTCTAGAAGGCTGAAATGTAGCAAACACATAAAGTGCAGTGATAAAGCATGTAACTATATTATCTAAATACGAACAGTTCTTTTGCTACCAGGCAGAGGCATCGGGGAAGGACAGGGATCAATTCGTGGTGGGTGGTGTGGCAGGCTGTTTGCCCAGCCTTCACTCTCACCTAAAGGAGCATCTCTTGCCCACCAGGAACCACACAAGACAGGAGTGTGTAAGCCTCCCATGCTGGCAGGCCTGGGGCTGAGTCAAACTACTGGAGTACAAAGCAGGCCTGTTAATTTCCACAAAGTAAAGTAATTCCATTTGGCCACTAGGTGGAGATCAGGTTACTCTGCCAGCAACAGGGGAAGCTGCTTGCAGCCAGCAAGTGATAGATAAGTAGAGTACTGAGAACCTATTCTGTTTCCTCCTTACTTCTGTGACAGGCATTTTCCAAGCTCCAAAATCAGGACCAGACCTATGCTGAATAAAGAGTACACAAATGAAGAATAGCTGGAAGGATCGAACAGAAAGGGAACTGTACAAGACCAAAATTTGCTTGTTATTACCATTGCCCCTGGAATGATTCCATTTAGATTTGTTGTGCAAACTATGAGTAAACAATAAGATGAGCTGAAATAAGAGCAATTAAATAAGCTGTTTCATTATTTACCAAGCCATAGAAGGAAGAAGAAAAACATGACAAAAAATTAAAACAATGACAGACTATTAAGACAATTAAATTCGTCTGTATAAACATAAAGATGCATACTCAGAATTTGTTTCTAAGTTTGAGTATATACATAAGTATTTTCAATGTCAACCAAAATGGATCAAAGAACCTTAGAGATCAAAGGAGAATGTTAGATAACATCTACTCTGATTTTCCAAATGAATTTCTGAATTATATAACTTTAATACTAAATAAGTCTTATTTCTTCCATAGCTGAACTCTAAACTGGAGACATAAAGTTTATACATATCCTGGAAAATGTTTGGTTTGGGAAAAGTTCAGATATTGTACTGCATGAGGTAGCTGAATATTTTGATTATTCTTTAGATGTTAGATAGTATAATTCTGTTCATTTCTAACTTAATAACTATATATAGTTATTCAATAAATACTTATTCAGTTACAAATGGGGGATAAAAACAAATAGACAATTCGTGATAGTTTAAAAGAATTATTCTGTTTGTTATCAAATAATTTCAATTGCCAGTATAATTTAGCATATAGGAGTGTGAGCATAAACTAACATAATTGCTTATTGTGCACCAATCACCATGCTGGAAGCTGGGATTACAAAGACGCACAATATAGTCAGAGAAGTTACTGGAACAGAAGAGCTACGGGGTTAAAACACAAATGGGACAAATTTTTGTAGCAGTCAGGAACAGTTATCAAATTATCAGTAAAAGTTCTTTTCAAAGTTCTGTCGTAAAAAATAAAGTTAATTTAGGCCACCAATCTTGACCATAGGGAAAACATGACCTTTGATCTCTACAGATATGAGAAATTCAAATAAACTATAGAAATTCAAACACAATAGTATTTACTATTGGGCGCCAATGACTGTAATGAGAACAGGAGCTTAATCCAAAAACACAAGAAATTAATGTTTAGAATAATAAAAGAAACAGGCCATAATTAATTAGTTTTGTAAATATTGCTATGGGTAGTGACCAACATTCAGTCTGCTGCTATAATAGATCCATTGCATTTAATGACATGCTTGTTTTTGAGCAAGACATTTGCTTTGGCTTAATGAAATTAATATATTTATACACCTTCAAAAGGATTTGAGATTGCTAGTCTACTTTGGTTTGAGATCTTTAAAATGTTCCTACAAGCTTTTAATGATCTAAGAGAAATTTGTATTATTTATTCACAAATATATCTATTTCTCTTTTAAGGAAAATCACAAAAATAATCACATAAATAGTAATTATTAATAAGATATCAATAAAATAGGTTGTAGAAATTTTTTATCTTGCTAATTGGCTCTTTGCAGAACAACGTGGCTAGCAGAAACCTACCTTTATTTTTGCTGGATGAGAATGAAATGTAAACAGAAAAGTTTTGTCCTGAAGATTAAAATAAGTAAATTGCAAATAAATCCTTTCATTATATGCTTTAGGATATATGGGTACACAGTCTTCCTCATGCTTTGAATTAGTTCCAGACAGTGACTAGATTAGGTGATGACTGAGTCATTTCTGGAGTCGGGTTTCCTTTCACTTGGTGACCTCTTCTCACATTTTTCTCCAGTGGAGGGTTGGGTCTACTTATTGTGACTACTAAATTTGTATTATTGGGAAATAAGGAATTTGGTAGAAAAAACACTCTATGGATGTATAATTTTGTTTACCTTCTCTAATTTGGACATTCTGGACTTGTAATAACCTGCTGTACTCTAGATCCTCAATGTTTCTGTTTCCTAGGCAGCATGCAGAGATGCTGACAATGAGGGTAGTAAAAGTGAGAACGCTTTTCCAGGACCACCAGTACTGGTTAATGCTTAAGTTTAGAAAATAAAAGTTGATGATTTTATTCACATGTTGTGATGTCAGTAACCCGTACATTTAAACACTGACAGGAAAAAAAGGCCCTATTTTTACTTTTTCATTATCTAGATGGAGAGATTTATCTATTTGCATTATGAGTCCAAAAATTATTTTAGCTATTTAAGCAACTATATTTGAGTCATTGGCCCAGAAGTTTTCCTGACCATGGCATTTGGAACTAAATTTATACCTGAATGTGCACCACTAACAGGTAAGGTCAATTCAAGTTGTACCTGCATATGTCTGTCATCTTCTTGGCCAATCATATTTCTCCATTCCATGAGTGATCGTTGCAGATGTTCAAGTCCAGTTTCCCAAAGCCTGATGTGACCTCCCATATCAACAGTAACAACGCCTCCTTTGCCCCACTCGGCTAGCAGCGCATCTGTGTCTGAAATGGTAGACAGCCATGTAGTATATGGCGAGAGAGATTCTGATCTGAAAAAGGAATCCAAAGTGAAGATGAGAAGCCATCAGAATAAAGCAGGAGGGATGATACTTCACATCTGTTATGTTGTTTGCTGTTTAAAAAGTATGCTCACATCATTCATTCTTTTATACCTGCTCTTGCCTATCTCACACATAACACATATTATGAGGATATGTGTTATGGGCAAAAGAGAGACGTAAGAGCATCCTAGAGTTTGTAAACAAAAATGAGGCAGGACAATAATGAATCTAAAAAACAGAAAGATTATTTTAAGGAAGATATATTTATAATTGATCACACTATATAACTGATTGGTAGTCTAGGTAATGAAGCTAGTTTAAACTGATTTAATGTTCACTGAACTTGCTTTAAACAATTTATTATGGACTGAATGTTGGTATACCCCCAAATTCATATATTGAAGCCCTAACCTCCAATATGATGGTATTAGGAGGAGGGGGCTTTGGGAAGTAATTCAGTTTAGATGAGGTCATGAGGGTGGAGCCCCCATGATGGGATTAGTGCCCTTATAAAAGGAGACCAGAGAGCTTGCACATGTTCTCTGTCTCTCCCGGCCCCATTCATGTTAGAATACAGCAAGAAGTTAGTCATCTGCAAGACAACCCTTACTAGGAACTGAATTGGCCAGGACCTTGATCTTGGCTTGCCCAGCCTCTAGACTGTGAGAATAAATGTTTGTCATTTAAGCCACCCACTCTACAGTATTCTGTTACAGCAGTCTGATCTAAGACAGAACTCTAATAGTAAGTATATTAAAAGATAAGATACCAACAGAACTATCTATAAGAGACAAAAATACACAGTAATTTATGGTTATTTTCCTCTATTTGTGGAGCCCAGATGACACTGACTTTCTCTGTTGGGAAGAAAGGAACCCTAAACCAACTCATACCTCACAGGCCTATAGGAGTGGACTCACTCCTTAGAGGTCTAATGTCAGTGCTGAAACCAATGTCTTGTTTATGCATTTCAACTGTATTTTTATTTGATATTTTGCCTTTTCTGGCTTAGAAAATTTTATGACCCTGTAATAAGGAATTTATATATTTCTCATATATTTCACACATATTTCCCTTATAACATATTTATGATATTTACGTGTAAGTGTATGTTTATGTAGTAATTTTTAGGAATGCAACTTTTGTCTGTAAGAGGCAACTGCATACTTCTTTTATCTGAGTATAACTCTCACTATACAAAAGCAACAAAGATTATAAATTCCAATTATCAGTGTTGGCCCTCTAAATGCATCTGATATTTTCCATATAAAATAAATAGTCTAAAAAGATGGCCTGATCAGATAAGAAAAACATAACAGACTATCAATGTAGATTTGGGAAAAACACAAAACCATTATATATTTAGCAAATTATCATAATATACTAATGAATAAATCAAGACCTTTTTCCAGTCTGCCTTAGTTGATAATTAATACAGAGTGACAAGAACAGCTACTCTTGGACACAGAAGTCTTAGAAACTGTTTATATGAACAGGAAGGGAACAGTAGGATGGGACCATGTGTTTCAGAACTGCTTCACGTGACTCCTAGATCAGCTCAAAAAGGTAATACTTGATATAATACACAATTTATTTCATGGTGCTCTCTGAAAACATATTTGCTGTAGGGACAGGTGTGGTGGCTCACATCTATAATCCTAGCACTTTGGGAGGCCAAAGCCAGAGGGTTGCTTGAGGCCAGGAGTTCCAGACCAGCCTGGGCAACCTAGTGAGACCTTGTCTCTACAGCAAATAAAAAAATTAGCAGGGCCTGATGGCACATGCCTGTAGTCCCAGCTACTCGGGAGGCTGAGGCAAGGATCACTTGAGCCCAGGAGTGGGAGGCTACAGTGCACTATGATCACACCACTGCCCTCCGGCCTCGGTGACAGAGTAAGACCATCTTAAAAATATATATGTACATTCGCTGTAGCAAAAAAAAATTAGGAGTTACACATGATGAAGTACAGAGCTATTAAAGAGTAATAAAATTTATTCATGTGAAACTATGATGTTTAAAATTCTGCCAAGAACACTCAAGTTGTATGATTCTATCAAGCACTGTATCAACTGGTTTATCCTATTTAACTCTCCTCTGCAAAACTTTAAATGTATAAGGGCAGTTTCTTCAATATGTCATTTAAAAAAGTACTGAAGAAATCACATATTTACTATAATTTGCACACCAAGTCTAGAATCTCTTCTTCAGGTTTTCCCCCCAGGTTGTCAAAAAGGATTTTATTTATTTTTTATTTCAAAATATTAAGGGGGTACAAATGTTTTTGTTACATGAATACCTTGTACAATGCTTAAGTCAGGGCTCTTAGTGTGCCCATAACCAAAATAGTGCTCATTGTACCTAATAGGTAAGTTTTTATTCCTCATGCCCTTATCCTCCCTCCCATCTTGGTTTCCAATGTCCTTTACATCTTTTTGTGCCTGGGGTGTGCCCATTGTTTAGCTTCCAATTATTAGAGAGTATATATGCTGTTTTTATATACAATATATATTGTTTTTCCATTCCTGAGATACTTTGCTTAGGAATAATGGTCTCCAATTCCATCCAAGTTGCTGCAAAAGACGTTATTCCATTCCTTTTTATGGCTGAGTAGTACTCCATAGTATATGTATGTATATGTGTGTGTGTGTGTGCCCTATTCAATAAATGATGCTGGGAAAACTGGATAGCCACGTGCAGAAGAATGAAATAGGACTCCAATCTCTTGCCATATACAAAAATTAATTCAAGATGGATAAAAGACTTAATTGTAAGTCATGAAACCATAAAAATTCTAGAAGAAAATGCAGGAAAACTTTTTCAGACATTGGCCTAGGCAAAGAATTTATGACTTTCTTTTAATGTTTCCCTTATACGTGATAATGTAGTTTTAAATGAATACCTAGAATTATAGCAGAGTGAAGTCTAGATTTATATACAGCCATATGTGAAAGCAAGGTAGTATCATTTTATAAATGCAAATAATACAAAAATTTGAGGAAAAATATGTGACGGCAAAAGTACTGTATTCATTTTGGCCCTATGGTTACATGTAGTTTTACTGTATTTTCTATTATTTGAAGATAGCCATCAAATGGAAAATTCTTGATATGTACAAGAATGCTAAATTTAAGCAACTAGCAAAAAAAACTGAAGTTCAGATGGGTCGTTGCCTTGGATTACATATACACCAAAAAAAGCAATAATCTCAAGAAAAACTCAGGATATACAATGAAACAGACTCTAAATCACATGACACTTGAAATGTGGCAAGTCTAAATTGAGATGTACTGTAAGGGTAAAATACATACTGGATTTCAAAGACTTAGAAGAAAAAAGAAATGTAAAATATTTCATTAAAATTTTTATATTGAATACCTGTAAAATGATAATGTTTTAGATATACTGGGTTAAATAAAATATATTATTAAAATTAATTTCACCTGTTTCTTTTTACTTTTTTAATGTGGCTACTAAGAAATATAACATTATGTATATGGCTTGCTTTATATTTCCATTGGACAGCACGGCTCTAAATGAATGAATTATGGTAACCAGCTGGCACTGGGCTGTATACATAGCTGCTCTTCCAGATGTTCTTTCCATGGCAGGCATAACATGTGGTTTATACAGCAAGGTAAAAGAGAAAAACACTGAAAGAAAAAGCTAGTGAGGGAGAAATTAAGAAAAAGCTAGTGAGTGTTGAAATATTAGAAAAAGTTATCGATGCTTTAGAAATTTTTTAGAAAGATGTTCTTTGCTTTTGTTACTTGAACTAAGAGCATATTTTAATGAGCATACAATTAAGATGAATAAGGAATTTCCTCAAATGAATAAACACCATTTTCCATTAAACTAATACATTAGGATGTTCCAAGGAGTCATATATCTTGGAACAAGTAAATCTATTTCTTTGAACAATGATTTCACTTTTCGTATTTTAAAAATCTGAGTAAAGCGTCTTAAGAAATGAAGCTGTGTTTCTGAGTTATTTTGTACTATCATGCTGAGCTATTTTATTCTGGAAGTTGGAGGAGGGGAAAGAAAGGTGGCCTGGTGATATTTTAGGTGACTGACAGGTGCTACAGCCCGAGGCCTTCCTCTGACATTGGAAGGACCTCTAGGGCCCCTCAGCCTGAGCTTTCAGGCAAGGCTTTAACCACTCTGTCCTGAGGGCTCAGTCGCATGTGAGGGTGTTTATGAGAGGAGCAAATGTGATCTCACTCTAGATCAAAGTCCAGTGGAAAGATTAGAGGAAGGAGGCTTTGGCCTGGTGGGCAAAACAAGGAAAAAAAGAGAAAAACCTAGGTTAAATAGAACAAAGCAGGTACAAGCTTAGGTTGAGAGAGGGAGACAAGGCATGGAGGCACCCAAAAAGGGACAGGCTACAGGTAAGGACACCTGTGTTCCTCAAGGGCGATGACCAAGCATTATTGTTTCTGCTTTTATATCCCGAGTCTAGCTAGGTTAGATGCTTTGCTTCTATTGCTGGCCAGTAACAAAAGCAGTGAATAGTAATGAGTCCCATTCTAAATTTTTGGAGTCCTTTGGCTACTGTATGGCCTTCATGACTGCAAATGTACAGTAACATATTTAAAAACAATATTAAACAAATGCTATTTAAATTCCTTTCACATTTCAAACATTTTAACACATGAAGTTAATAAGTATTAAAATTTCTGTAATACTAAAAATGCTATTTCAGATACAGGAAAATTTATTAGAATAGATCAAACAAAAGAGGACAAAGACTTGAAGCCTGTTAGATTTATAACTATGTAAAATTTGAATATTTTTCCAAAATCAAAAAATAAAAATGCCAGTGAAGCATGCGGAAGAATAGCAAGATATAAACCAACTGTAACTGGGAAAAAAAAAAGAGCTTGCTATGTAAGGAAGCAAAAAGCACACATTTATTGGTATGAATTCACTCATTTTTTGTGACATAACAAGCTAAGAACAAAGGTGAAATGGATTACCTGGGAATAGGAATATATCGGAGTTTCTTTGATTGAAGATCAGTGACTTCTATATAACCAGCTGTTTGTGGAGGACTAACATCTGCAAACAAGTCATGACATGAGAAAAGCATGAAATTAATGCGAGATACCAAAATAGGACCAAAAGACTGCTCAAATGCTGCTAGAAGTGGAACAAAGTTATCAGTAGCCTCAGTAGAACTCTGGGACCCACTTGACAAGGTATTGGGTGAACCCTCATGGCTAGACTCTGAGAATTATGTTTCCCTTAGGTGAACATGAAGATTGTTGAACAGAAGCAAATTAGGCTGTGATTCTCTTCTGTCAGGAAAAAACATAAATTCTTTTCATTGTCTGTGATAGCTTCCCAAGATGAGTCAATGTTTTAGCACTTACAGTTTATGTGAAAATATTTCATCATTTGAATTTTGTTTTTCCTTCTTAGGAAGTAACAACAATGCAGCATGATATGGTAGAATCAGTACCCACTTTGTAATCAAACTGACCTGGTATGAAGTCTTGGCTCTGACATTTCCTAGCTGTGTTATATTGGTCAAGTTATTTACCTCTCTGAGTCTTGCTCTTCTCATTTGTATTAATAAAATAGGGATAGCAACAGCATCAATAGGGATAACATAGAAAGATAAATAATAAAGGATAATAATAATGATAAATAATAAAATAGGGATAACAAACAAGCATTATTTTGTGGATAAGATGAAATTAGCAAAGGCCGAACACCTAATTAGTAGTTGCTCAGCACAAAGTGTCTATCATAATTAGGGCTCTATAAGACAGGGGAAGGTGAGGTGAGGATGGGACAGCAGGGTGAGGATTTGGGATTTGGATCATAATCCTAAAAGATACAATCTCAAACACCATAACCTCAAATGTTGAAATCCTGAAAGACCAAAATCCCTAAAGTCTAAAATCCTGAAAATCACAATCACAGGATACATAGCTGCATCATGTTAGGTGGAACTATTATCTTGTTATTGTCTTTATTTGGAAATTAAATATGGTTTAAGGAGATGTATATGGGTGCCAAGTTGACAAGAAGTAGTGGATTTGTGAACTTAATATTAGGTGTCAACTTGACTAAATAAGGAATACCTAGAAACCTGGTAAAGCGTTATTTTGGGTATGTCTTTAATGGTGTTTCCAGAGGGGATTAATGTGGACTAGGTGGGAAAGATCTTCTCTCAATGTTGGCAGGCACCATCTAACTAGCTGGGGTCCTGGAGAGAACAAATATAGAAGGCAAATTGATCTCTGAGAGCAGGAACAGACTTTTCTTCTGCTGCCTTGAATATCAGAATTTCAGGCTCATTGGCCTTTGGATTCTAGGAGGTTGTTCATCATAGTGTTTCAGATGACCACAGTTATAAAGCTAGATACACACAACTACCAACCATCGTGACATGCATTTGTATGTTTACCTTTCTGAATACCAATTTATTTATGAAAAAAAAATGGTTCATCTTATCATAACTACTATATCCACATGACAGTCATTAGTATACCTGAGTGTTTACTCTGGAAAAAACTTGTATGATACTATTGCTTATTTTATTGTATAAAGTGGCCTATGAAGTGTTCTTTTGTGTTTTTGTATGTTTTTCAAATCAATCCCCTTTAAAAAATGTAGATAAATATCTTTTAAAGAATTTCAAATTTTTTTCCCTATAATTATATTTTTGTAATTTTGATATTTTGGGATTGTGATTTTAGCCTCTAGGAATTTTGATCTTTCAGGATTTCAATCTTTGGGATTATGGCTTTCAGAACTGTGTTTTCTGGGATTATGATAGGCTTCCAGGACTCTAGATCATGAAGAATGTGAAAAGTTGGGGATAAGAGAAGATAAAGAGATATAAGAACCAGAGCCCCCAACCCCAATTCTGGAGTTGGTTTCCCAGAAAATTCTTGGGCTTTACTGACTTCTATTCCATAACCTTGAGTACCACCATCATTCTCAAAATCACTAGTTGCCACCATTGTGTGTTAGGAACTGTGCTTAGCCTTTTATATAATGCTTTTAATACTGACAATGACAAAGACTTATGATTCCTGTCTGAGAGAGGAGGAAGCTGAGGATTCTGTCTATCTATGGGTCTATCTTTTATTACAACTTCTGATTAGAATGAGATATCCATGATGTCCACAATGAATTTATCAAATGTAATTTACAAAATACAAGAAACCTGGCATTTTTACTTTATGCTTGCAGTTGAAGGTTTTTAAATAGGCCATCTGAAAAACTCAACATATCTCTTCCTTATTCAATAAACGCGTTTAGGCTTACTATGCGCCGGACATCATACAAAGCACTGGGGATATAGACAGGAAAGAGATGTGGTCCCTGCCTTTCAGGAACTTTGGGGACTTGGAAAGGATTCCAGAGTGGGAATCACAGCTATAGGGCCAGGTATGAGCTGCAGATCTAAGCAAGGGGTAGTCCCAGAAAGCAGAGGAAGGGAGGAAGGGAAGGCAATGTCCAGGGATAGGAAGGGATAAGATATAGTAATTTATGCCAAATCCAGCTGGATTTGCTGTCCCCAGGTGGCCATCTGTATAAAGCAAACACACTTATCATAAGTCATGCACCATCTGCATTGGAAATGCTATTGGGATATAAGGTCAACCTTGGATAAATTTTGCATCATATATCATTTTTGACAATTCTTGCTGCTAGAATTTAACTGAAGTAGGTTGAATTATTTATAGATCAGGATTCTTTGCCAAAAATGACCAGTTATCGAAGCTGTTTGGATGACTAGAACAGCCTCGATAAACAACTTACACATTGGCTTGATACTTACAGGCACTTTTTAAAATAAGTAGTAGTATCAAGTTGAGCTACTGCCATCAGCGACTTTTAGATTGCCTGTGAGAGCAAAGTAAGCCAACTTATTTTAAAATATCTTTTTTTCTACATCTTTCTTTTCTTTCACCATTTAAATTCATTTCATGGCATAAAGTGGGTGAGAACATGCAATAATGGCTATGTCTACTATTTCAAGAAGGAGAAAGCAAGAGTTTTAGTATTAAAAAATATTTTCACGTATCAGGAAAAAGAATTTGTGGTTACAAAGCACTTTAAGGGAATATAAAGGATGGCAGTAGTGGTAAGCGTTTTAAAAATAATCAAAATTGATATTTACTGATTTGAAAATAAATCATCTCAAAAGACAAAAAGATTTACAAAAAGAGCCTTATGGCTATCCTTGAACAGAATACGTGATTGAATTAAGGATGTTAAAACTGTGGCCAGGTTTCCCCCCAAACTCAGCCAAGTCCTTGTCCATTCATTCTAAATGTTTCAACACTGTAGAGAGGATGGAGGCTCAGTAAATTTCCATTACATTTATAATCCAAGTGGATTTCAATGATAGGTATAAACTGTATTTGGGGATTAGTTCACTAACCATTAAAGAGGGAAGTCATTGCTGTAGTGTTTATTGCATAGTTCCTTTGAACAGTGGGGACAGTTTACATGCACGGTGCCAAGGTTAGGAGGAGGTATACAAGCTGTCAGGCAAAACAACCAAGAAGATTTTCAGAGGGAAGGTGAAATTATACTAAAGAAATTAATTGCTTCTAGAAATGTAATTTGATGTACACCTGTTAACCATTAGGTTTAATGCACTTCTGTGTTTACAGACTAAAACAGTGATAGGTGCCCTGCAATGGTGCCAATACCAGATCTTTGGTTTTATTCAAAGTTCAAAAAAACAGTGTACTGCTTTCAATCAAGAATCATTATTTTTGTGTTTAAAGAACTAAGACCTGTGATTTAAAAAAAAAAAAAAAAGCTAACATTTAATGAGAAGAAAAACGACTGGAAGAAAGCAGTAAATTTCTCCCCATCTGCATTACATAAAAGTTACTCCATCTTTGTGAAATCTCATCTGTTCTATTCTGAACTGGTTGATTCTTAGGCCTGTGCACAGCTATCATTCTGGGATTGCCCTTTACCACGCTCTTAGGGATTTTCTTTCTTTTCTTTCTTTCTTTTTTTTTTTTAAAGCCCACATTTATAAAATTCATCCCATGTGATCCAGACACTGTCCTAAGTACTTTATGTGCATTTTGAATGTTTTTAGGAACACTACTTAAACAAATGAAGGGAAATAAAACTCCTAGCAACTAAGAGAAAAATGGCTAAAGAGAGGCAGGGTGGGGGAAGAAAAAAATGGCTACAAATATAAACAGACAATTCTTGGAAGAGTAAATCATGTCATATAAAAGGATGCTCAAGGCTCTTTGATGGAGCTTGGATGGTGGTTCACGCATAGGATGCTCAAGGCTCTTTGATGGAGCTTGGATGGTGGTTCACGCCTATGATCCTAGCATGTTGGGAGGCCAAGACAGAAGGATCACTTGAGGCTGGGAGTTCGATGCCAGCCTGGGAAAAATAGCAAGACCATGTCTCTACCCTGAAAAAAAAAATTTAAAAGGATGATCAAGTTACCAAAGCAATCCTGAGCAAAAAGAACAAAGCTGGAGGCATCACATTAACTGACTTCAAAATTTACTACAAATCTATAGTAACCAAAACAGCATGGTACTGGCATAAGAACAGACACTTAGACCAATGGAACAGAATAGAGAACCCTATAAAATCCATGTGTTTACAACCAACTCATCTTTGACAAAGGCACCAAGAACATACAATGGAGAAGGGACAGTCTTTTCAATAAGTGGTGCCAAGAAAATTGGATAACTATATGTAAAAAAATGAAACCAGACTCTTATCTCTCATCAACCACAAAAAAATCAAATCAAAATGTATTAAAAACTTGAATATAAGACCTGAAACCATGAAGCTACTAGAAGAAACCATTGGGGATATGCTCCAGGACATTGGTAAAGATTTTTTGTGTAAGACCTTAAAAGCACAGGCAACAATTGGGATTGCATCAAGCTAAAAAGCTTCTGCACAGCAAAGGAAACAATAAAGACACAACCCACAGAATGGGAGACAATATTTTCAAACTATCCACCTGCCAAGGGATTTATAAGAAAAATATATAAGGAGCTCAAACAATTCAATAGCAAAAATCAAATACTCTGATTAAAAAATGGGCCAAAGATCAGACAGACATTTCTCTAAAAAAGATATACAAATGGACAACAAATATATGAAAAAATGTTCAACATCACTAATCATCAGAGAAATACAAATCAAAACCATAATGTGATATCATCTCACCTCAGTTAAAACAGCTTGTATCCAAAAGACAGGCAGTAACAGATGCTGGCAAGGATATGGAGAAAGGGGAATCCTCATATACTGTTGGTAGGAATGTAAACTAGTACAGCCACCATGTAGAATAGTATGCAGATTCCTCAAAAAACTAAAACTAGAGCTACCATGTGACCCAGCAATTCCACTACTGAGCATATATCCAAAAGAAAGGAAATCAGTATGTCAAAGAGATATCTGCACTCCCATGTTTATTTCAGCACTATTCACAAATGCCAAAATAGGTAATCAAATTAAGTATCTATCAATGGATGAATGGATAAAGAAAATACAGTACATATACACAATGGAATATTATTCATTTTTATTATTATGAATTTTATTTCATATAAAAGAATAAAATCCTGTTATTTGCAGCAATATGGATGGAACTGGAGGCTATTATGTTAAGTGACATACGCCAAGCACAGAAAGACAAATATTGTTCTCACTTATATGTAGGAGCTAAAAAGGTGGATCTTATAAAAGGATGCTCAAATGTACTAGAACTCAGGGAAAGGTAAAGTGAAACTACACTAAAAGGTCTTACCCCTACAAGAGTAGATGGGCATGGATGGGGAGCATCAAGTTCTCCTTTATGCCGCTGGAACAACAACTTTGGTAATTCCACTCCTAGATATACTCCCTGCAGACTCTCAACATACACACAGGCAGACAGGCACAAGGATATTCATTGTGCCATTATTCATAATAGTAAAAACTGCAAAGAACCTAAATGTGCATTGACAAAGAATAGATGAATAAATTGTGGTATGTAAAGCAGTAAAGGTAAAAGTAGAGCTATTAGTATGGATGATGACAAAGATTCTCTCCTTGACCAAACTCTAGTCAGGCTTTTCTGAATCTTCTTCCCAACTTGGCCCTGACTCTTGGGCTTGTGTTAGTCTCTGCATTGTCCAATTTTAGCAAGAATTCTGCTATGTCAATTTAACCAGAATCCCTCACCCTTGATACCTTCTTGGGTTCCTCATTCTCCACCATACCTCCAGGTGATGTCTGGTCACCCTGGCCTGCCTTCAGCAAGAATTCTGTTAGGTCCATTTAGCCAGAATCCCCCCTTACCCCTAATGCTTCCTCTTAGTGATCTTCCATCCACTAATTCCCACCCTGCTCTTTTGCTATAAATTTCTACTTTTCCTTGTTTGATGTGAAGTTGAGCTCAAGTCTCTCCTGCTACAAAACTTCATTGCATTAGTCCCTACATTTATTGAGATGGTCCTGAATATAACAGGACCATTATATTTAGTTTTTTAACAAATGTCATGCATGATTTTTTCTTTGACAATGAATCTCAAGAACATGACGTTGAACAAAAAAAGATCAAGTTACAGAAGAATAATACCATATATTATTTTGTGAACAATAAATACCAAACTCAAATTCAATACAGAGATTACTTCTGGTTTGTCAAAAGTGGAAGGGAGGAGAACACAGGGGTCTTTGACCATATTGGTATGGGTGGTGGGTGCAAAGATTCTCATTATATTTTTCTTTAACTTTTGTAGGCCTGGAATATTTTGTGAAAAATTAAAATACATGTAGAAACATAAACACACTCTTCCTGTCC
The DNA here is from genome assembly GCA_028533085.1 of Varecia variegata. Classification (NCBI taxonomy): domain Eukaryota; kingdom Metazoa; phylum Chordata; class Mammalia; order Primates; family Lemuridae; genus Varecia; species Varecia variegata. The sequence goes on along the minus strand of CM052445.1, from coordinate 22,181,271 downwards.
TTAAATAGGAAGTGCTATGAGACAGTATAGCAAGGGCTCCTGATTTAGAGTTGGACAAAGCCTTCTGAGGAAGTGACAGTTAAACTGAGACCTGAAGGATTAGCAGTTGGGGGTGGGGGAAGGAAAGGGTTCAGAAGAAGGTTGGAAAGGAACTTTGTGAATTCAAGTTAGCTGAAAGAAAGCCAGAAAGATATGTAACGGACAAATGGTGCTGGATCTTTAGGCCAAGTTAAAATTTCTAAACTTTATCATAACAATAACATGACCTGAGTCATATTTTTAAAATAGTATTTTCTAACCAAAACAATTTTGAAAATGAAGAACAAAGAGGGAAGATCTACCTGATTTCAAGAATATAAAGTATAAAACTATAAAGTAATCAAGAGAGTATGGTATTATTAATAGTAAAGGTATAGACACATAGATCAATAGAACACAATATGGAATCCAGAAATAGACCCACTAATATGTGGGCAGTGGATTTCCAGCAGAGGTCCAAAAGCCATTCAACAGAGAAAGGACAGTATTTTCAGCAAATGGTGCTGGAATAACTGAATAATCCTTATGCAAAAAAAGAGAGTCTCAATCCATACCTTGCACCATGTAAAAAATTAACTCAAAATGGATGATAAATCTAAATGTAAAATCCAAAACTATAAATCTTCTAGAAGAAAACACAGGAGATTTGCCCTCATCAAAATAGGAGAAAATTTTGGAAAGTACATATCTGACACTGGACTTATATCTAGAATATTTAAAGATACTCCAAATTCATTAATAAGAAGACAAATAACCCAATTTAAAAATAGGCAAAACATCTAGAGAGACATTTCACTAAAGAAGATAGACATGACAAAATGCTCAACATCATTAGGTGCTAAGGGGAAAAGCAAATTAAAATCATAATGAATATCCCTATACACTCATTAGAATGGTGAAAAACTGACAATACCAAGTACTGGCAGGGATGCAGAGCAAGTGGATTTTCATTCATTGCTGATAGGAATGCAAAATGGTATTGCCACTTTGGAATATAGTTTGATAGTTTTATTTTATGATGCAAAAATGCCATTCCTGGCCGGGCCACAGTGGCTCACGCCTACAATCCTAGCACTCTGGGAGGCCAAGGCAGGAGGATTGTATGAGCTCAGGAGTTCAAGACCAGCCTGAGCAAGAGCAAGACCCTGTCTCTACTAAAAATAGAAAGAAATTAGCTGGACAACTAAAAATATATAGGAAAAATTAGCTGGGTATGGTGGCGCATGCCTGTAGTCCCAGCTACTTAGGAGGCTGAGGCAGAAGGATTGCTTGAGCCCAGGAGTTTGAGGTTGCTGTGAGCTAGGCTGATGCCATAGCACTCTAGCCCAGGCAACAGAGTGAGACTCTGTCTCAAAAAAAAAAAAACAAAAAACCATTCCTAGGTATTTACCCAAGTGAAGCAAAAACTTGTGTTCACTGAAAAACCTGTGTATAAATGTTTATAGTAGCCTTACTCATTACTGCCAAAGACTGAAACAATCCATATATCCACCAACTAGTGAATAGATAAACAAACCGTGATACACCCATATAATAGACAACCACTTGGCAATAAAAAGAAATAAACTACTGGTACACAAAACATAAATGATTTTCAGATACATTATATGAAGTGAATGAAGCCAGACTCAAAAGACTACATATGGTATGATTCCATTTATGTGATATTCTGGTAAGGGCAAATCTGTAAGGACAGAAATCATTATCAGTGGTGCGTTGAGGGTAAGTGGAGGGATTGACCACAAAGTCATATGGGGGAGGCTTTTGGGATAATGAAACTCTTCTATGTCAGTTGTGGTGGTGGTTACACAATTGTTTGTGTTTGTTAAACTTATAGAACTACACACTAAGGAGGGTGAATTTTACTGTACATAAACTAGACCTTAATAAGAACAAATGTACACTGTACTTTAAAAATATCACTCTGTCTGATATGTGAAGAACAGGTAGGAGGGGAAAAGAGTGGAAGAGGTAACACTGTCAGGAAGCTATGGCAATATTCTAGCGCAAGACGTTGGTGCTTTGGATGGGATGTGGCAATAGAGCTGGAGACAAGCGGGTAGATACAAGATTTATTAGCAAAGTTGTATCAAAAGGGCATGGTGATTGCTGATGAATCAGATGTGAAGGATGAGTGTGAAGAGGCCCAGGTTTCTGGGTAAATGAAGGTGCACAAGCTCTGGTACAGAACTTCTGTACCAGAATGCTCTGCCAAGTCCTTGCACCTTTCCTGGGACTCCCTTTTCCTGGACCAATTCCTTCAGTTGATTAACTTCTACTCATCTATCAACAGTCTACTCATAACCCCCAGTCTGGGTTGTAAGCTTCTCCTTTGTGTTCATGTATCACCTTGTGAATCTTCCTATCACAGCATTTATTACACTGTACTGCAATTGTCAGTTTATACATCTACCTCTTCTATCATAAGAGAACATTTTAAGGAAACGGTGATTTATTTTCCATGAGTTTCAGTTTATAAGGACCTAATTCTAAATATTATCATTATAACCAGGACTTTTCAAACCTGGTAATAGATTATAATAATATTAATACATTTAGCATTATATTTGTGAAGTCCACACTAATATAAAAAATGTAAACACAGGATAACATATTACTACCACTATGATGCAAAAAATAATAGTCAACAACTCAATTATCAAAATTTTTCATAGTTATCCATTACGATGAATGTCAGTGCGATTCAACGAGGATGGTTCCAGACTTGAGATTAGAAGATTATGGTGCAAATCTGGGTTCTGCTGGCCACTGGTGGGGTGATCCTGGGCCAGTTATTTTACCTCTGTGTTAGGATGTTTTCACATATAAATTAGAAAGCATAGTAACAACAGGAGGGGTTTTGAAGATTAAGTGAATTTATACAAGGAGAAATGATCAGCACAGGACTTCATATGTCATATAGTAATAAATGTAAGTTGACTTTGAGAACACCGATAAATGAATCAGTCTGCATAATAAGTTCCTGGCCTTCAGTCTTAGGAGTTTAAGACAAAAATCAGGCCCTAGTTTCTATGCCTAATATTCTAATCATTTCTAAAAGGCTCTTCAAAAACATTTTCTAAGTAAAGTTGTTGTATAGATTGCAATGAGAATGAAGATGAGTTCTAATAACAGTGGCTGTAATCATACACTGTGAAAATGAGTGAGAACTTTCTGAATACACATAGGTTTTTTTAGTTACTTCTAGACTTGTCAGAATGATCCATCTTTACAAATATGAAATGAGGATGAGTTAAATATCCCCTACCAAAGGCAAGCTACCTGTAGCCACCTTGGTAAATTAAAAATTGGTAAATTTCTTACCTTTTGGGTAGACATCTTTTAGAGGGACTTCTCCTGGAGGCAAAATCCTGACTACCTGATTAGTATCTACAAGAGTCACACAATTGCTTTGTTTTGGAGTCCCATTTTTCTTTTTTCTGCCATAGAATGCCGTATCAGTGACGTTTGGTTTATGCAAAGATGATGGCCTCTTCCAAGAATAAACTTCACTGGGTGACTGATTTAAAAAAAAGGATAAAAAGAAAAAAAGGGAGATTAAAGTACTGAAGTACCATATGACATTCACCACAACTTTAGCAATCTAACCCTTTAAGCAGATTAGTGGTAAACAGATGTTTCATAAGTATAAGAAAATCAAATTATTCCTCAACATTTTTTAATGTGGTACAAGACATAGCTGCTTCACCAATAATCACAATTTTCTGATAAGTGTGAAATATATGTTAAATTTTTTATCTTGAAGTAAATTACAACTAAAAAGAGGGACTATAGCAATATAGTTAGTTTAAAAATATTAAGGCCGTGCGCAGTGGCTCACGCCTGTAATCCTACCACTCTGGGAGGCGGAGGTGGGAGGATTGCTTGAGTTCAGGAGTTTGAGACCAGCCTGAGCAAGAGCAAGACCTGTCTCTACTAAAAATAGAAAAATTAGCCAAGTGTTGTGGTGTGCACCCGTAGTCCCAGCTATTCATGAGGCTGAGGCAGGAGGATCACTTGAGCTCAGGCGTTTGAGGTTGCAGTGAGCTATGATGATGCCACTGCATTCTATGGGAGTGACAGAGTTAGACTCTGTCTCAAAACAACAACAATAACAAAACCCACGAATACCTAAGAATCTATTGTTTATTTGGCATAAATAATAGAATATAACTAGCATTTTTGAAGCCCTTAGAGTGCCCCTTCCTGATCACATCTCTGTCTCCCCTAGATTTAACTTTCCTAGAATTTTGTGTTTTTTTCCTTACTTGACTTTAAAATTTTACCATGCATGCATGTATGTATTTATCCTTCCCAAGATCATAAAGATATTTTCCTATGTTTTCTCTAAAAGTTTTAAGGTTTTGTTTTTCATATTTAAGTCCTTAACCTATCAGGAATTTATTTTTGTGAATGGCATGAGGCAGGACCCATGTTCACCCTTTTTTCCCCACATAGACAGCTAATTGTCCAGATACATCTAACTTTTGCCCACTGCAATACTATCATAAAACATAGTTCTATATATGCATGCATGTGTTTCTGGGTACTAGATTCTGTTGTATTGTATATTTTTCTACCTGTAAGTATAAAATCTTAGTTATTGAGATTTTATATTAATAATAAGCCTTGAAATTTAATAGGGAGAATACCTCTGCTTGGTTCTTCTTTGGGGAAGTCTTTGTTATTGTTTGCCCTTGCATTTCCATAAAAATGTATGACTTGCATTTGCTCTGCATCCTTGTCAGTACTTGGTCTAATAGGCATGTTGTAGTATCTCATGGTTTTAATTCGCATTTCTCCAATGACTAATGATGTTGAATATCTTTTCATGTACTTATTTGCCATCCCTATATCCTCTTTGGTGAAGTATTTGCTCAAGTCTTTTGCTCATTTATTTTTCACATTTACCTTTAATTTTATTTCTATATCTACCTAAATACATTGAAAACTATGAGTTCACACAAATATATCCAATTCTAATACAACTACCAGGTTCATTCTAGTTTTCTTCCTTCCAGTATCTATAACACTCTTCTCTCATAGTTAGAAACCTGTTTTCATTATTTTTATTATTTCATTATCCTTTTTTTTTTAATTTCAAAATATTAAGGGGGTACAAAAATTTTTGGCTATATAGATCACTTTTGTAATGTGCTTGGGTCATGGCTATAGGTGTGCTCATCACCCAGACAGAGTTCATTATACCCATTAGGTAGGTTTTTGCCTCTTCCTTCCTCCCTCCTCCTCCCTGCTTGATTTCCACTGAGTTTTACTTCCCTCTGTACATATGTGTGCTCATCGGTTAGTTCCAATTTAATAGAGAGTATATGTAGTGTTTGTTTTCCATTCTTTAGATACTTCACTTAGCATAACAGTCTCCAGTTACATCCAAATTGTTGCATTAATTCATCATTTTTTATGGCTGAGTAATACTCCATGGCATACATATACCACGTTGTGTTAATCTACTCAATTGTAGATTGATAGGTGAATTGATAGGCACTTGGGTTAATTCTACATCTTTGCAATTTTGAACTCTGCTGCAATATACATTTGAGTGCAGGTGTCTTTTTGATTATTTTCATTTGGGTACATACCCAATAGTGGGATTGTTGGATCAAATGGTACGTCTACTTTTATTAACAGTTCTTTGAGGAATCTCCATACTGTTTTCCATAGAGGTTGTACTAATTTGCAGTGCCATCAATAGTGTATAAGTGTTCCTTTCTCTCTGTATTCATGCCAGCATCTATTGTTTTTGGACTTTTTAATAAAAGCCATTCTAACAGGGGTAAGCTGATATCTCATTGTGGTTTTAATTTGCATTTCCCTGATGATTTGTGATGTTGAGCATTTTTTCATATGTTTATTGGCTATTTGTCTATCTTCTTTTGAAAAGCTACTGTTCACACCTTTTGCCCACTTTTTAATGGAGTCGTTTGTTTTTTTCTTGCTGATTTGTTTGAGCTCTTTATAGATTCTGGTTATTAGCTCTTTATCAGATGTATGCTCATAAATATTTTCTCCCATTCTGTAGGTTGTCTATTTGCTCTGTTACTTGTTTCCTTAGCTGTGCAGAAGCTTTTTAGTTTAATCAAATCACATTTATTTATTTTTATGGTTGCTATGATTGCCATTGGGGTCTTATGCATAAATTCTTCGCCTAGGCCATTGTCCATATTATCTACATTTTCCTCTAGAATTCTTATGGTTTTGTGCTTTACATTCAAGTCTTTTATCCATTGTGAATTAATTTTTGTGAGGGATGAGAAATAGGGGTCTTGTTTTAATCTTGTGTATGTGGCTATCCAGTTTTCCCAGAGCAATTTATTGAATAGGACACAACAAAAAAAGAAAACTACAGACAAATATCCCTATGAATACAGATGTAAAAATCCTCAATAAAATACTAGCAAACTGAATTCAGCAGCATATCAAAAAAAATAATCCACCAGGACCAAAGTGGGCTTCATCCTAGGGATGCAGGGATGGTTCAACATATGTAAATCAATAAATGTAATTCACCACATAAACATAAGCAAAAAAAAAAAGACCATATTATCATCTCAATAGACGCAGAAAAAGCATTCAACAAAATCCAGCACCTTTCGTGATAAAAACCCTCAACAAACTAGGCATAGAAGGAACATATCTCAAAATTATAAAAGCCATACAAGACAAACCCACAGCCAACATCATGCTGAATGGGGAAAAGTTGAAAACATTCTCCCTAAGAACTGGACCAACACAAGGGTGCCCACTGTCACCACTACTACCCAACATAGTGCTAGAAGTCCTAGCCAGAACAATCAGGCCAGAGAAAGATTTAAAGTGTATCCAAATTGGGAAAGAGGAGGTCAAACTATTGCTCTTCACTGGTGACATGATCTTGTACCTAGAAAACCCCAAAGACTTTACCAAGAGACTTCTGGAATTGATAAATAAATTCAAGAAGTCTCAGGACACAAAATCAATGTACATAAATCAGTAGCATTTCTATATACCAATAACAGTCAAGCCGAAAGTCAAACCAAAGACAATACCATTCACAATAGCAACAAAGAAAATAAAATATCTAGGAATATACTTAACCAAGGAGGTGAAAGATCTTTACAAGGACAACTTCAAAACAATGCAGAAAGAAATCGCAGCAGACACAAACAAATGGAAAAACATATCATGGTCATGGATTGGCAGAATCAACATTGTTAAAATGTCCATACACCCAATGTGATTTACAGATTCAATGCATTCCCCATCAAAATACCAATGTAATACTTTGCAGACCTAGAAAAAATAATTACATGCTTCATTTGGAGCCACAAAAGAGCCTGAATAGCCAAAGCAATCTTTGGCAAAAAGAACAAATCTGGAGGCATCACAGTACCAGACTTCAAAATATACTACAAGGCTACAGTAACCAAAACAGCATGGTATTGGTACAAAAATAGAGACATAGACCAATGGAACAAAAAATACAGAACCCAGATATAAATCTATCTACCTACAGCCAACTGATCTTTGACAAAGCAGACAACAACATATACTGGGAAAAAGCCCTATTCATTATCTTTAATGTATTTCATTATCCTTAACTATTCACTTCTTGCTCAAGTTCACTGTATGTGATCCATCTCCCACCTCCACCACTAACTTTGCCCTCTGGGCAGATACCTGTTCTCCCTGCTTGGGTCCTGACAGTCCACACTGGGCTACACTCCCACAGGAACAGCCTCTTTACCTTACTTGGGATCCCACAGCCCATGCCAGGCTGCCCGCCTCCCCACAGGGATGCCACCTTAATCCTGCTTGGAACTTGATGCCCATCACCAGTGGTCATCCCCCACCACACACACAAACACCCACCATGGATGTCCTTATCCTGTTTAGGCTCTGACTTCTGATACCTCACACTAGCCTACTGTTTGCTTATTTTAAAAACTGGGTTGTTTTCTTACTGTTGAGTTTTAAGAATCTCCATATATTCTAGATACAAGTTCTTTGTTGGAAATGTGGTTTCCAAATATTTTCTTCCAGCCTGTAGGTTGTCTTTTCATTCTCTTAACAGTGTCTTTTATAGAGCTCAAGTTTTTAATTTTGATAAAGTACAGTTTATCATTTTTTTCTTTATGTATCATGTCTATGACAGTAGTATGTTTAATGGAAGTGTTGACAGTGGGTATCCTTGTCTCATTCTTGGTAAGAAAAGGGATGCTTTTAACATTTCATTATTGATGATGATATTTGCTATAGATTTTTTGTAGTTATTTGGTATTAGGTTAAGAAAGTTTTATAAGTTTATAATAATTTAGGTGCCACTGATAATTGTATAAAAAGTTATATAAAAAGGTATGTATATCCCTTTGTTGACAGTTTTATAGAGAATCCAAAGAAATTCACATAAAAGCAGAAAGGCAGTGTGGTGCGGCAGAAAGGATGTGGGTGAGAGGGCTAGTCACACTTGAGATCAAATCCCATTACTCCTAATCTTTGTGGCTGGAGAATATAACCTCTGTTTCTGTTTTTTCATCTGTAAAACCTCATAGAATTGTTGTAAAAATTAACTATTATGTCTAAAAGGGCTTAGAATAGCACAGAGCCTGACTATTGTATTGGGGCCTAAAAATGATTGTTATCATAAAGTCTGAAAGGCTGCCTAGCTGACTCTAGTCTTCCATTTAACAAATACTCATTGAATGTCTTCTATGTGGTAGGTACCATACTAAGTAGCAGGGCTATAGCTTTCATTTTAACAAGGTCACTAGTCTTACAGGCTATAAAGGATTTCTATGGGGTTAATACAAACAGTGTCTTATACTCAGCTTTCCTAACCTTTTTATGGTAACATTTTATTTCTATACTAATTTCTTCAATCAGAGGAAGGTGATTAGAAGATCAATTTTTAAATAGTTCCACCTTCAGGAACAAAGTTCCAATATTTTTACTACTCACAGCAGCAAGCATTGTAGAAAGCATATTAAACACTCTTTTATACAACCAGGGATACTGTAGACACCGTATTCCAACAATATGTTTCATTTTGAGTTGTATAATATGATAGCAAATGCTTTTTATCTGATAATTAGAAAAAGATATGGCAAAGTCCTAAGCCACATATTATCCATTGGGTTTTGGATTTCAAATGCCTTATATCCTGAAGTACCCACCATTCATTAATTACATTAAAATTTTGAGGCATATGAGATTTGGTGTACTATCAAGCAGAGCCCATATTTTTGGTCTTTAAATGATTCTATCATTCCACCTCAAAGTTACAAAGGAAATTATGAAAATTAAATGCTTAATCAAAACACATGGAGCTACATCTAAGGTGTCAACTTGGACTGAAATAACTTTTATATTTCATTTTCTCACATGTCCATCAGGGGTAGATGGTACTCAGTTTCATCTGAAGTCAACTAAAAATAGCCTTTCCTTTATAGACAACAGTAGATAAAAGAAGAAGGGCCCATCTAAGAGAAAAATAAGTTGAGACCATTAGTGATTATAGTATAACCTGGATGCTGCAAAGATACGATAACCAGAGCAAAACTCAATGGAAAGTGAATTGATGTTCATGAGTGTTGAAAAACTTAAGTCTACAGTAATGCCAACCCAACAAATTTAACATCAAAGTATTCCAGACAACTTGCTACTTTATTAGTCCATTTGCAGATTCCACGAGCACATATTAAGATGACATGATATAAAATCACCATCAGTAGGTTAAGCATTTAACTGTGTCTCCCAAACTCCCACATATGGAGGATACTCATTTCCCCTTACTAAGTTATATCATCGTATTATATGTTAAAAGTTAATTTTTAAAAAATAATGAAACTATATAGGTAGAACATATTTTTTAATGACTGATTTGGAATGCAAACTTGATCTAAAATGTTTACCCGAAAATTATGTTTTTAATTATCCCTCAAATTGACCCTAAGAAATATATATTCAAAAATTTATAAAATTGATGCTTACCATGAGATCTGGAAAACCAACAACTATTGTAGCATAACTGTTGTCATCTGAGAGAATTCGGTTGGGAGAGGCAATCTTTTGTCCCACAGCTGAACTTAGATTTTCAGATGATAGTTGATCCCTTGAAATTTTATGAGGTATGCTGAACTCTGATTCTGAAAAGTGTCAGACAAACATTAGACACTATATGCCCTTAAAATGCTCCAGAAATTAATTTTTTACAAGATTTCATTCTCAATAACTCAAACAGAAAAGAACAAGGTAAAAAAGAGAAAATTTTTTAAATTACATTTATGGGCTTTTATTTGATAAAACGTTGTTTTTACAATCAAGGCTTCTTCCCAAAGTGGTTCCAAATATTTATGGAATTCAAAATTTGATTAGCAATAAATATTATCATTAATAGCTCCCTACAGAAAAGATGTGAAACTGACACAACCCAGTGTTGGCAATGGTATGTTTTAGATTTTTTCATAAAAACTATTTACTCCCTAAAACTGTGATGAATTAATCATTTCCTGATGGTGTATGGAAAAAAGAAAAGATGCTATCCTAAATTAGTCTTGGAACCTAAATGTATTTTATATTTATAAAAATTCTGATTTGTTAGTTAAAAAAATTTGAGGGCAGATATCAAAAGAGTGAGCTTCCTTATGATGATTTGAAAGATGGTAGATTCTTATTTACTATTTCTAGTGTAGTGACGAAGTTTTTTCTTTTGGTATAAACTTAATATAGGGTGATGTTATTCTTAATGATGCTAGAAGACAGTATGTGTACAAGCATGCACCCACACAGCACCCACATAAACACAGAGAACATAGTATTTACCTTGTGTGATTCCAAACCCTGCACTAGGCAGCTCTTCTTTCAACACATACAACTGGCAAACCCCACTGCCCTCAGATTCGATGTGTGCAGGCTTAGTTAAAAGATATTTCCTGTAAACATACAAAACTTGTAAGAGAAAAGTTTTTCTTTTTCTAGCAATGGTAAGGCCAGACTAAGAAAAATTAGATCTCCCCCAGACTCTTTTTTATAATATGAGTATAATTGGCAGTTTCAGTTTCATGATGAATTAACAAATAACTTCTCAACATTGTGTTAAAGAGCAGTGTACAATAACAATGCAGTAATAAATGTGAAACAAAACTCCAACACTTCCTATAGGAGGAAAGACTGTTTAAAAAAAAAAGCAACTCTAATGGAGCACAGCCTTGTTATCATGGAGCCCTCTCTTGATATGTGACTCTTTGATGAGCCAGTAGGGAGTAACGTGACCTCTGATTTGTGACCAGCTAAGGGACGGAAGCCCTCACCACTGTAGTCTCCCTGATCTACTTATTTTTAAGATTTCTAAATCTTAAAAGATTTCTAAAATACAGATGTATAGCCACAACACAAACATAACATAAACAAATAAGAACACACTAGAAAAAAAGAGAAAGAAACTTCTAAGGTATGAGTTCTGTGAAGTCACAAAAAGGCAACAGCTTTAGGATGAAGACTGTGGTTCTTTGAAAAGAGGATAAACTGAAAACCTACTTTAAAGTATCTCCAGTTTGGCAAGAATACAGTGAATTCTCAATGTGTTAATAGGAAAAAGCCCAAATAAATATGAATTTTACATAAAAGTCATTACTTTTTACTGTTAATTTCAATGTCATACCCTGAGAAGCGACATTTAATTTATTTTTATTTATTTTTATTTATTTTTATTTTTTTTTATTTCAGCTTATTATGGGGGTACAAAAGTTCTGCATAGATATATTGCCCATGTCCCTCCCAATCCCCCGAGTCCGAGCCTCAAGCGTGTCCATTCCCCAGACAGTGCACATCGCACTCTTCCTGTAGGTATACACCCATCCCCTCCCCCACCCCGTCCCGCCCAAGTCAGAACTTCAAGCGTGCCCATTCCCCAGACAGTGCACATTGCACTCATCATATAGGTATACACCCATCCCCCTCCTCCCACCCCCCCGCCTCTGTCAGATACACAATTGGTGTTATTCCCAAATGTGCACTTAGGTGATGATCAGGGAAACCAATTTTCTGAATTTTCTCCCCCACTTTTCTTCTTGTAACTCTCACCTATAGACATGCTGAAAATACCGAAATTGTTAGAAGACAGATGCAAGGAAGACAGAACTGTATGAATGTTGGATAATTAACAAATAAGGTTGAGCACACTCTGAGATGCCATATAGATCCACCCACTCACTGATTTGTTTTGTTCTCCACCAGAAGCCACTTGTCCTCAGCTACGAGAAAAACTGTCTTGAGGTTGATGGGAAGTGAGATGGTGTGAGTTCTCCCTTCTAGAACATCCAGCACAGTCAGGCTGTTCCTGAAAAAGGAGAAGAAAATTGTATCTGAAAGAAAATGGTGAGGATAACGCTTGAGTGACCATGACATAATCATTTCATGATATATCATGCAACTCTAAAAAGAATGTTTTTAAGACTAAGTAATAAGATAGAAAAATGTTAACTGAAAAAAGAAGATATACAAAATTCTAAACTATGTCAGGGTGTGCGTAAGGAAAAATAATGAAAAGTGACCGCTGCCATGTCAGTAGTGGCTCTGTCATGGAATTGTGAGTGCTGCTAGCTTTTCTTATGTCTGTTTCTCAATATTCTATATTGTGGGAAGAGTTACTTTTACACTAAAACATTTATAATGTGGTTATGTTAGTTTTATAATAAACAAGTATAATTAAATAGGAAATAGAATGGACAAAATAAGGACTCTAGCTTAAATCTTCTACAACGAAGAGCTCACCCTTTTTCTTTGTAGAATACTAGCCAGTTTTTGTGCGAAAATTCTTTACACATTTTATAAGTTTCCTAAAGACAAAACAAAACAAAATATTCACATTAAATTTGTCATATGCAGGCATGTCTCTCTTTAGTTGCTTCTCCTTAAAATTCTTCAATGTGTAAAACATGTAATTCTCAAAGAAGCTGTTAGTCTACTCTTAGACTCTTACGCTAACATGGATTAAACTATATTTCAAAATTTACTGTGAACTATGTACTAAAACCTCTTCAGAAAAATTTTTTTTTAAAATAAGACCAAATACTGTTTACAAATAAACATGCTACCTGGTGGTTAACCATGGAATTTATACTACAACATAAACACATAGGAAATATTATACTTTTTTTCTTGGATTTGAATACATTTATGATATAATATAAAAAAATCTCTTTTTTTTACATGGTCTTTTAAGACCTAAGTATGCTGGGCATACTACCCAAGGGCAGAGGGTAAGCCTTGTTTTATATCCATTACCTTTTTATGAATGGCAGAATAAATTCTCTTGGATTGGCCTAAAGTGTTTATATACTAGCTTAATTTAGATAATAAACCAAAACACTTATTTGCCTAGTAGGGGAAATTGGGTATCATACTCATGGTTTTGTCACATAAATCCAAAATATAACTAAGTAACTGGAAAACAGGTTAAATTGCATGATTAGAAATTTATTATGAATATCATAATCAAATAGTTCTTAATGTTCCATTATTGTTAGTTCAGTCCCAGCAAATCTTTATATGAGTACGATGGACACAAAAATAAGCTATTTATATTTACTTACACGTTTCTATATCTATATCTTTGTATTACATTAATATCTACAAATGCATATCAATAAAATAATTCGCTTGTACATTATAGTAAATTAAAGGCACTGAAAGGGATGGGCAGGCATGCATCTTTCTGGTTAGAGAGCTAGAGAAAGTCCTTGGCAATTTGCTGGACAAATTTGGTATTCCTTACAGCTTCCTCCTTGTTCCACCAGGAAGGTTTCTTAGATATAACCTCTTCCAAAGGAAGGACAAGACGACGAAGGGCCTGACCAGTGGTATCTAACAACAGGATGACATTACTCTGAAAATAAAGAGAACAATGAAAAGCTCAAGATTTGTTCCTTTTTTTAAAAGCAGCAGCCTCTTGGCAATCTGAGAGTGAAGGTTATAGTGATAAACCAAAGTGAAGACAATAATATTGAAATACTTAAGAGATATCACAAAGACACTAAATGATTTTCCTTAACACAGAATTTAGAGTTTTAGGTGGTTTTATGAAGATATTTCTAATATGTAATACAGGAGTTGTTCTCTTTGAAGATTTTATCTTAAAACCATTTCCTTCTAAATATAAGCTAGCTGAACCATGATTCTGTTTTATTATATAGTAACAAGGAAATTAAGAAGATTGATAATTTTTAAAAGTTCATTTCTTTTTAACAAAATTACACTTACAGCATACTCTGTTGAAAGCTCTTTTACATTGTTACCTAATTAAATCCCATTTATCCTTTTCATAAATCCAGGTTCAATTAAAAAAATAGGTAAAAAACAGATATAAAGATGGGTTAGCAAGAAATATGAAGGACTCCATGAACCTAGCTAGTAACGAGTGTTTCTTCATCTGGAAATACACTAACCTTGAAGATCTTTCATAACTGGTGCTATAATAATCTACAAACAACAGATTTCTTCAGCATTATTAATCACAGCTATGCAATGAAGTAATCTCTCAGTGATTAGGAGCATTTTTTAAGAAAAGAAATAAACTGTAAGCATTGAAATACATGAACAGAAACCCGTGAAATAAGAACTTCAAACTTAGAAAGCCAGAAAAGATTAAATATTTTAAAGGGATACAAAGAAGGTGGCTGTTTTACTTAAAATTTAAAGAGTTTGAAGATTAGACCAGCAGGTTTGCAAAAAGGCACCAGTAAGTTGTTTGTCAGGCCTCATTGTTAGGCAATTATCTTTTCTTTTGTTTTTTTTCTTTCTTTCTTGTTTTGGTTTTGTTTCATTTTAAATTTGGGATTCCTCTAGTTATCCTAACCCTTATAAACTTTTCATTTCAAGAAGAACTTCCTTTGGGGAAATTAAAGTCACACAGCACACAAAGAAGTAATATACACCTTGAAAAATACAGAAAATAATCAAATATGAATTGTTCATTTATTCCATAACATTTATTGAGCAGCTTATATTTAAAGCACAAAGGAGAATACAACAATGAATTAATCATGGATCTTGCCCTCTATTATGTAATCCAGTTAGAGAAATAAAAAGAAATTTAAAAAGATTAATGATCCTTCTGCAAATATAGCACCTCATAGAGTGGTTTCAACTTTTACAAGCTAATTTTGTGCTCAAGAATTAAAATAGTATTTGTACAACATAGCTTTCTTCACACCATACATTCTGAATTTTGGCTGTATTAAAAAATTTTACTAAGCATGTTGACAAAGCTTTAATTTTTCCACAAACATCACCCTTAGAATGTATCATTCTGTATAATATATAATTCTCCATTAAGAATGTATTAGGAATATTCATTTAGAAATTAACATATAAGAAATATTATTCGCTAGCACTTGAAAGTTTTGAAGATGGTAGTGATAGCTTAGAGTTTTCCTTCAGAAAACATTTAAGTTAAAAATTTACAAAGTCTCCATTCTAGATTAAATCTTTTATGAGTAAATACTTTTTAATGGAGAAAGTCCTTGTCTGATAAATATGTACAACATTAACATGAATTCTTAGCACCTAAGCAATCTGGGATAATATTAACTTTTCTAAGCAAAAGAAAGTTCTAAAAATAATGTTTTATCCCCCAAAATGATTAGGCAGAAGAATAAGCAGTTGATTAAACAGATATGGTTAAGCAAAAAAATAAGTTAGTATAGTTTTCTATTTTCTTCCTTTTTAGGGTCTAATACTGATATGCTCATAACTTGGCATAAGTGAACTGAAAAACTGTACCTTACTAAGTGACAAAAAACATGTATATATTTCCAGCCATGGCTGTATTTAGAATTAGTTTTATAAGCAATTGGCAACATGAAGGAGTTCTGTTGCTCCTTCCTTTCAATGTTAATGGTTTCCTTCTGTAAATGACTAATGATAGATTCTGTCTGAGTTTAAAAATAGAATTTTGCGTCACACATGAGTACATGTAACTGTGGTTTTGGCGCTCCTTTAAGGGGGGCAGGGAGGAGAAGCGAGTGAGCAATTTTATTATGTTTGTATTTGACTGGGAGAAAAGTAACCTCTGGATGACCTCAATGTCCCAAAGTCTGAAATTCTAAACTTTGTACAGATGTAATAAATAATCTCATGGGGGTGGGGTGGGGGAAGGGGAGGGTCTTTATTTTTAGGCATGGCAAAGTTTCCCTTTCCTCACTTAAGATTTTATTTTAGCAAGGAATTTTTGAACAACTTCTTAAACTAACTGGGGAAACGCATCTGTAGCAAAGCTTTATTTTAAAAAGACATGTAATCGGCGAATTCACGAAAGTATTTCTCTAATAGTTTAGCTTCATTTTCAGTTAGGACGGAATAAGGAAGAAGGAATTGATGGCAGTCTACTCATTTTTATTCCACTAGAATTATTTATCAGTTGTTAAATTTCACAGCTTTGTGTTGTTCATATGGAATTCAACAGATCTGATATCCTAACAGGGCCATATTATAAAATAGACAGCTAAGATATCCTCTCTGGGAAAAAAAGAGGTAGCTCAGGAGACAGGTAGAGTAGAAGAAGTACCCAGATAAGCTGTGCTTGTCTGCTCATGTTGCTGAAGCACCTTTCTGGAAAACTGTTGAGACTGTGGCCAAAGGAATAAGTAAGGTAGCATATAAGAATGCCAGGAGACTAGGTGCTGGCCATGGAAGTCAAGCACAGTTTTATAATGAAAAACATATTTTCTTTGATGAAAGTCATTGTAATTGAACACAGTATTAATCAGCAATGTTGCCAAATAATTGGATCTACTGAGAAAATAAAATACTTGCTGAGAATCTAAAAATCTGGTACTTTTAAAGAATTCGTTTATGTAAATTTGACAGTTAATTTGACAGCTCAAAATTTGGCAACATTGAATAAATACTCCAAATTTAGATTCTCATTCAAATTTGAATCAGTTACTGAATTATAAATCACTAAAATATCATGTACTTTTTATGTCAGATTGTTCTAGATATAGAACTTAATTCAATGGCATTCATATTTTGTTGGAAATCTATAAAGTAAAACCTTCACTCCAATTTTCCAGACACAAATTTTTATAAGCAATATCTAGATATTTATAAATTCTGCTTCTAGGAGAAAGTGAAAGTTAAAAAACGTGAAAACAAAACCTTAAAAACCCTTATTGACTCAGTATTCAGGAAAATTACATAGGTAAGGACTAAAGTTAAAGTTGACATTTTCTCAGAGAATTACTTACATGTCATTCATGCAATATTTCCTTCATTAGATTACAGTCTAAAAGTATTGTTTCTTGGTAGTTAACAGTTTTCCCTTTAAATTCTTATAAGTAATAATATTTCTTCTAGTATTTAAAAAAATATTCCCTATTATGAATACTTTTTAATTTTTCAAATTAATCTGTTCCCCAAGATCTGTAGTGAGTGAGAAAGTAGGTGAAGTTTAATTCTGGTAGGGTCAATCCAATTTGGTTTGAATATCAGTTCTGCTATATATCTAATGGACAAGTTACTTGAACTCTCTGAGCATTAGTTTCCTTATATGTAAATATGGATATCAGCTATCTCATTGGGCAGTTAGAAGAATAATATGAGATAATGTACGTAATCTCTCAGTTGACACATTGTTAGCATTTAACAGAGGATCCTTTCCCTTGAGACATTCATCTCTTGCCTTCCAGAATACCACACTCTTCAATTTATCCATCTACTCTACTGGCCACTCATTCTCAATCCCTGTCATTGATTCCTCCTCATTTTCCTAATTTCTTAATATTTTATTGCCCCAATGCTTAATGCTTGAACTTCTCTTCTCTACCCACATTCACTTCCTTTGTGACTTCTTTCCGTCTCTTGGCTTTAAGTAACACTTATATGCCAATGACTCCCAGATTTGTATTTCCTGTTCTGACCTCTCCATTGAACTCCAGTCTTAACATATACTTGGATGTTTAATAGACATCTCAAATTTAATCAAACATCATCTGAGACTCCCTCCCAAATTGAATCCTTCCCCATCTCAGTTGATGGCAACTCCATCTAAGCTGCTCAGGCCCAAAATCGTAAAGTTACTCTAACTCTACTCTCTTTCAACCCATATATTTGATCTGTTAGGAAATCCTGTTGGTTCTACCTTCAAAATATATCCAGAATTTGTCATTACTTATGACCTCCACTCTCCTCCAAACCACCATTATCTCTTGCCTGGGTCATTGCAAAAATCTCTTAACTAGCCTCCCTCATTCTGCCGTAGCAGTTATAGACTATTCACTATAGAGCAGCCAGAGAAATACTTTAAAAATATAAGTCAGATCATGCTAGTCCTCTGCTCAAAACCCTCTAATGCCTTCCCCTTTCATTCATAGTCAGGGCTCACACACTTCAATGGCCTGCAAGACTCTATACTATCTGTTTCCCACTGCCCACTCCACCTCATCCCCACCCCAACCCACTGAGTATCCCTTTAACCTCTTACTATCCCCCTCATTCAATATTCCCCACCACGATCTTTAACAATGAAGAAGCGTGTTCCAGCCTCTAAGCCTTTGAACTTACTATTCCTTTTGCCTAGAACTATTTTCTTCCAGATACCTGTTCTCCTCTTCACTTCCATCAAGTCTTTAACTATCACCCTCAACCAGTTAGGCAATCCCCGCCCACTTTATTTTAAATTGCAATCTTACTCTCTCTTGCTTCTCATCTTCTACCCTAAGGTATGCTTTAATTATTTGTTTTGCTTATTGTCTACCTTCCTGCACCAGAACGTAAGTTTTTGAGGACAAGGATTTTGCGGTTTTTAATCAACGCGGTATTCCCAATAGAAGGCACATGATATATATTTGTTGAATGAATAATATGCTTAGTATAGTACTTGGTAATTCAGAGCTTTAGAATTCTAACTAATTGAAACACAACCTGTCTTTTGATGTGCATCTTCTGTTTAGAATTATTTTTAGCCTGACTTTGGGCATCTGGACTTTCCATTAGTGCAATCTTAGTACACTAATCCATACTAGTGATGGGTGGACTTTGAGTACCGTTAGATCTAACGGATCTCCATGTATTTCATTCAGTGTATCTGCGTGGCTATCTCTACATAAAAAATGTCATTCAAGTCTCAGATAAAATGTCATCTCCTAAGATGAGCTATCTCAGTACTCATTTTAATGCTATTCACCTTCCCACCTCCTCCTACCCCATCCCCAACACTCCCTCAGACGTTACCCTGTTTCTATACATAACACTTATTACTACCTGAAATTGGTGTGTTTATTTGTTGGTTTCTTTGTTTATTATCTATCTTCCCAAAGAGAGTACAAGCTTCACAATAAAGAATCATCTAGCCCCAAATGTCAATAGTGTCGAGGTTGAAGACCCCTGACTTACCTGTTTCCAGACTTATAGGTCATGTTGACATCTCTGCAGGGAGGAAGATGTTAGCCTTTGTGTTACTGACAAAATACAACTCCTGACCCAGCCCTCTAGCCCTCTCCTTGACCTTTATGAAAGCACATACTTTCAGTCACAGGTCGCTAATCACTCTTGCCTTTTCCATCACATAAGATGCTCTTCACATAATTGTAGTGTGTGAGTAGCCTGGTGTGCATTACCTGCTGCTCATGTAGAATCACTTGACCCTTGAGGGGACTTCCCAGCGGTGCCACTGTCACAAATGGGTGCCAAACTCCACTGGCTGTTCTTGGGAAGATGTCAAAAAAGTCCACAAAGTAGCCACTTTTCCCAGTCATATTCATAAAGTATAAGGAAACAGGATTGCATGCAACTACATAGAGAGTATTTTCCTCATTTTCTGAAATGACAAAAAGGTATTCATTTTGTGGTTTGCAACCAATTTTCTGAGAAAAGTAGGTCAAGAGGCCTTGTGAAAATTGAATCAAGAGGTTGAGCACACAGTTGCAACTCAGCAGATGATTTGTAGATGGATTGGCCATGAGAAGCAACTTAGTTCTTACCCTAAATGTAGATAGGCCACATCAATCTACTTGAGAAAATTAATTATCTATTTGTTCCCAAAAGAATGCCATGACATCTTGAGCTAACACCATTAAATATTTAACAATTCTCAATGTCAGGAAATTCTTCCTTGTATGACAGCAAAGTGCACTGTGTTCCAGTGAAGATCTGTTCTCTTGGTTTAGATGGACAACAGTTGGTCAACATCATCTGTTTGCTAATTTGGCATTTTCCAGACAGTTAAGTAATCCCATTTTTTACAATCTTAGCTCTATGGACCTTATTTTCCAAATTCCTGTTCACATTTGAGTATTTCTTACTACAAAAATCTCTTTTCAACCTGGGTGCCTGCTTAAGTCCATTTTCTGAATTCTGTATCAGTGCTGCAAATTTTAAGTGCCTATGAACCACCTGGTGACCTAATAAAAATGCAGATTCTGATTTAGGGGGTCTAGGGTGGGGTTTCAGATTCTGTCTTTCTAATAAACCCCTAAGAGATGCCAGTGCTGCTGGTTTCGGGTCCTCCCTTTGAGTAGCTAGGCTCTGGGGTAAGTTTCTCATAATCTCTTATGTGGGCACCTTGGAGGCAAGGGATTAAGGTGCTTTTGTATAATAAATGCTATCAGCATCACCCATCACCCAAGTGTCTATTTTACAGTGGTTATATTTTCTGGCCCCCAAATTAAGACACAAGATGTGGCAATGAGATACAACATTTAAATTTGGGACTATCCTGGAAAATATGAAACATCTGTGTATGTGTGTGTATGTGTGAGTGTGTGCCATGTCTACAGTATTATATATACACACATTATATATATTATTATATATATTATATATAATACACATATATAACATGCATATTATACATATTATATATAGTGATATAGTAAATTTAAATAAATAAGCTAACATTGATAAGAAACACAAGTCAACTGAAGGGCTGAAGAAGACACATATTATTTAGAAAACAATGCAAACTCTGTGTGTTACAGTTCCAAATATCAGATAGAGTCACAGAATTTATAATTTACGGATCTTTCCAAATGATTCCATTATCAACACAAATAAGCTCTAATCGACATTTATTGAGCACCTTCTGACATACTACAGAGGACTGAGAATATAGTAAAAGTGTTAGGAGAAATGCACTACTTAATAACTTATTAATTGTTCTCTCTTATTACAGGCATTAAGTACAGTTTAGTCTTTGGCTTAAACATATAGACACAGAATCTATGTGTGTCTTTTACCAATCTTTTCCAAGAAAACCAAACCCTGTACATTCTTAAAAGCACATATTTTTATTTAACATAGCTGATTTGGGGAATAATTTCCATAGAATTTATAGGCACAAACAAGATACTGATATTTGCCTTAACAATTCCCATTTTAGTCAAGTTAGAGACTGTCTCTCCTCCCCCAGCCACCACTTCTGTTTATGTCACCTTAGTACCTACATCAATAGAGAAACTTCTGCCAAAAGGTACCCCAAGGCCCACTGCCTGAATCAGTAGGTAATGGCAACAGTCCAGAAATGTAGATGCCAAAAATTCACATCTCTTATTTGCCATTCTTTACAACGAAAAGCTTAATGACTGCAAATCACTCCAGCCCTACTTTTATGGTTCATGTAATCACCAAAATGGAATCTCAGCCAAGAAAAATCCAATGTTTTTCTTTTTTCTTTTTCCCTTCTATTTTTAGCACACGACTGGGTGTGTTTAACTTTATGCTACAATTGTAATGAGAAACAGACATATGCATACAAACTCAGCAGTGCTTATGTGGATTCCATAATAGCATTGTGTTAGGTTGTTAGAGGAAATTATTTTTAAATTACATATAATTGCTATACAATCCAAGAAAGACAGTCACTGAGTCTATCATAGACTTTCTGATGTCTAGAGATTATTTTAATCTCCTTTTCAAAAAAAATCTATGCAGGAAGGAAAGATCAAAAGAATAAACTGGCATACCACGTGATGTAGCAATGTCACAGATTAAATTAATTTCATCCAGTGGTAACCTCCAGGAGGCACATTCTTCAGTGAAGGTTAAGGATCTTTCTTCATGTCTTTCTATTGGATATTCCTGTACGTTGATAAGTACTGGACCCTATAATAAAGTAGTTATCTCAGTTAAGAAATTTGGGTAGTCATCAAAATGTAGAAAAGCTAATGTCCTTCCAAAATATAAAATTTAAATTCAAGTATTCAATAGCTTCAATTTTCTTGACTGGCATAGTACTTATGACAAAAATAATACCTTATGCTTGCATTTATAAATGCTTTCACATGTGTTATCTTATTTAATTTCTCACTTTTTCTTTTTACTTACAAAATTTACCAGATGTAAAATCCCATAGGATTTCTCATTATTTCATTCCTTCCTAAGCCAAGAGTCAGTTTTGAATTCCAAGTATATGGACCCACAGCTGTCCAAACCAGGAAAATAATTTGTAAATGAATGAGCCAGAGCCTGATATATTTCTATTGTGAAGAAGTATTCTCACATCATTATATAGAAATGTAATGGCTGAACCTAAGTCTTTTAAGTTAAATGTAAAAAAAAAGTGACATTTGAAACTAAAAAAATAAAAAAACCCAAACTTACTGATAACCAATAGCATTACTTAAGAAAGGTGGAGTATTTCACACACAGCAATAATTATTCAATATAAACATAAGGAGAGGAGCTAATTTAATAATGTTATGGATATTAGTTCTGGATACTTAGATATGATGTCTTGAAAGAATGCTATATTGTAACCAAAATTTCAATGATTTGCATGCCCTATAGTCCCTAATTAATCAAAATATTTCAGCTAGATACTGGTACACACATCCTCTCCCACTCCCCCAGCCTTTCTATCTAGTTTGTATCTCAGGGGGCTGGAAGACTAAAAACTGCATTTCTCATACTCCCTTGAGAAAGAGCTCTGGAAGTGATTTAGCTTCTGCCAATTAAATGCACTTGCATGAGATTTGGAAGGCAGAGGAGAGGTAGTGGCCATCTTCCTGCAGTGATAGCAGACAAGGAAGTGCTGACAAATAGGAGCATCAGATTCTATGCTCTATGGCAGGGATTGACAAACTATGGGCTACAAGCCATGTCTTACCCACTGCCTGCTTTTGTAAATAAAATTTCATAGAAACACAGCCACACCCATTTGTTTATGTATTACCAAGGCTGCTTTTGCGCTATGATGGCAGAGTTGAGTAGTTGTGAAAGAATCTATATGATCAAAAAGCCTCAAGTATTTACTATTTGGCCCATTAGAGAAAACGTTTGCTGACCTTGCTTTACTGTGCAGCCCCCAGCAGCAGGGATGGCAGCAGAAGCTGCAACACTGATCTTGAAACTGCAAGTCCAGCATTACCCCCGACTTCTGTTCCTCCTGTCCTTTCTAATGATTTTATAAACACCTAATTTCCCACAGTAAATCCCTCTCTGCTCGAAATACCTAGAATGATTTCTATTGCAACTAGTGACTGATACTCCTTTCCTTTACCTTTTCCAGTTGAGCTAACCGGCCTGATTTGTCCTTCCTTTACCTTTTCACACAAAGATAGCACCTATCAACAATGTGTGGCTAAAAAGAGGCCAAAAATTCAAAAAGCACAAAGTTTTAATCCCGTTAGCAAACACAAAGTAAAGACACATATCACAGATTAACTGTCCTAGGAAAATATATCATACCTGACTCATCTGAAATACAGATTAACTCTTAAAAACTCTATCTGGCCACTAGGCATTGTTTATTCAGAGGCCAGCCTGATTTGAAAGTTAGAGCAGGAGCTAAAATAACATGAGAATAAATCATTTCTGAGATTGTATGGATTTTCTCCTGGGAAGAAGATACAGAAAAATTTATAAGATTCAATATCTTAAGAGGAAAGAATAAAGATATCAACCTTGATGTCTACATGATGAGTTTCTGCTGGACACAAGAGTTTTTGCATTCCACTTCTTGCCTGACCAATTGTCCAGTAGCCCATGAATGTCTGCTCTGGCAGAGGCAACCTGTCAAAGATGATTTGCAAAGTAAATATTTTCTCTTGTTTCCAAGTCATAGGAAAAAATAACAAGTCATCTATTAACAACCACACAAATAAATACGAAGAACGTTTTACTTAGAAGTGAATTATACTTCATTTTATTAAAAGACAGTCTACAGAATTATGTTTAGAATATACTTTAGGACAAAAAAGATTCCACATTTCAGGAACTCAAAAGATAAGGTAAGGTCCTATTTTTACCCTAATTAAAGTTTATATATTTTTTCCTTGAATTGGTGAAAGATTTAGTAATTTAACATCTAAATTTCTGGTAGAGTATAGGAAAAATTTTTTAAAACTTTAAAAAAAAAAATTGGAGCAATCTGTCAAATTTTTCAGTCTATTCTTTTACATTTGGAATCCAATAATAAATAGCACATGACACTACTAGTCCTATGTTTATAAGTTGCATAGGGCAAGTTTTGTAGACTTTATTTTGGCATCTTAATTATTTTCTACTTTGAATTGAAATATAATATACATACAGAAATGTTCACATAACTGTGTCACTTAGCTCTGAACACAACTGTGTAACAAGTACCTAAAGAAGCAGAGTATCATCGGCACCCAAAAGTACCCTTGGGACCACTTTTAGTCACTACCCCCATCAAGGGAGCTACTATCCTGACTTCTAATGGAATCATTCTGTGTTCAGATTCCTTTTTATTTGAAATAATTTTTAAATAAAGTGATGATTTGCCAAAACAAATATGGTGATGCAAAAGTACAAAATAGCAATTTTTTAAAAAAACCTTCACTTTTTAATCATACTATCTTTTCTTTGAATCTTTGAAAAAGGAACTATTGATGCTATTTCAGCCATTAGAAATTTCTTACTCAATGATAAGTTAAGGCAAAAAATGATTCAGAGTTAAAAGCTCTCCAAAAATAATACACATATGGCTACAAATTGAAATGCACGTTTAGAATGAGTTTGATGATCATTAAAAGAGTACATATTTATATTTAGAAATCATTTTATTTTCAGTAAAGTGCCTGTCTGACATAATATTTCCATATGCTTAATAAGACCATGTACAGCTAAGATATTTTTTGCATAAAAGAATAGAATCAAACATTCTGATGGAATATGCTTTTTGGCCCTTTCGAATGCTAATGTCTAACACAAGAGGAAAGAAATTAAAAAGAAATTTATATTGAAATTCTTCTAAGTTATATGATATCAATCTCTCAAAAGGACATATGTGCTTTTATATTTATCATCTAAAATATATTTTAAATACCTGAACAATTATTCTGATTGGTGACCCACTTAATTCCATCTTTTTAAAACTAAAAAAGAGTATGTGTGTGGGGGGAAGGGTCTGAATTAGAGGATTTACTATTATTGTGTTTTCTCTTTCAAATGTAATAAAAATGCATTTCTGTGTCAACAGGGCAGATCTGATAAACAACTCACAGACTGAGATCTCTCACTCCTAATTTAGGAAATGAACTGTATTTTTCACTTGCTTTCAGCAGTTCACCAAGGGGGAATTAAGTCTCCAAATGCAGAAGGAGAAAAATAAAGGAAGGAGATAGACTTACTTTCCCTCTAGCACAGAAGATATAATGTAATAGAATTCAAGAGACCTGGGTTTTAGTTCTAGTTCTTTTATTAACCAGCTATGCAAACTTGGGAAAGGAAAAATCAGCTAATTCCCCTGAATATTAATTTCTTCATTTGTGAAACTCCTTACAGCTTGGGGAGTCTGTGATGGTTGAGGAAGTGAGTAGAGGAAAGCGTCGGTGGTAGGTTCAATGGTCTTGCATAGCCTTGGTGTTCTGAAGTGAAAATAAATAATCAGAATGAAAACATCTTACACCTTGACTTTGGTCAATAGAATAGGTGCCTTGATGAATAGGCATGCTTTATTAAAGCATATAAAAAGAAGCTCAAAATACATCCAAAATTAGCTCTTTGAAGATAACAGAAACAGGTTCACATCTTGAAATCTAATTACAGGTGAAGAATTGCTTAATAAAAATGATCCTTGGTTGATACTTAGCCCCCAAAATGAATGTAATATATATCCTTTAATAATCTTATAAAAATATTACAGAGATGTTTGAAAAGAACGCTTCACGCATTTGAGAAAAAGCAACTTTGCTCAGTTTCCAGTCTTTACTGACAATGCCAGGGATGTTCACAAAATCTGGTTTGAACTTGCCAACTCATTCTAAATAACAGTCACGGAAATTACAGGCTGCCTGGCTCTATATAAAAATAGCACTGGCTGTTTGGTTGGCAGGGTAAGGGAAGGACCTTCAGGTACCCTATATAGAATGTATTCCGGAACCACATAACAAGATGCTATTGGCAGTAATAACTATAACTGAAAGACACATAACTCAGTGTGTCCTGGAGTTGCATGATCAAACTGACTCCATCCTGCTCCTTGGTAACATGAAATGTTGTTTCTAGATTTTTACTGTGGGCTCTAGGCTGGCCAACTGAAGTAAACCAAAGCCCCTCATTTATTTTCCATTACTAAGCCCTCCCAATAAGCTGTGGAAAAATTTGACCATTACTAACTTTCTCTCCTTTGGGAAGTTAGTAAGTCAGGGAAGAGGGAAAGCATTAGTATTTAGGTACGTGAGCAAACTTTGGAATTTGTAACATAATCAACATCAATTTTGGGGTGACTCTAAATAACCAGTTAGCAAAGGCCCTATATTCCATTAGTGAAATCTGTCATCCAACTCTGACCAGGCTTAAGTTTTTATATCTGATTTGATTAAAACAATAATGGCATTTGCTATGGTTTAAAGATCCTGTCACTTGTGTTGTTTAACTATGTTAAAGTCCTAGCTGGAATGATGTGTGGATTTGATCTTAAGTGGGAGGAGGAGGAGCTCAAGGCCTATAAATAGCACTACTTTGTATCTTCAATGTCATTCATGAATTTATGTTTTTTAAAACAACAGAGTATTTCAATTCATATGTTGTGATGTTTCTTAATCCCTTATGGAAGCGATAATAAAGATCTGGAAGTAAAAGTTTTGACTAAAAGCAAGGTGGATATCAAAATTATGACTCAGGTCAAATTATAGTACTTGAGCAAGTTATAGAAAGGGACAAAAGCTTTTCTTTTTTTCCTAAACATGCATATAACTCATAACATGATGCAGACAGACACCAAAGTCAAGTAATATAATCTGAATGACATGCAAGAGATTTGTCTAAGATTGCTTCCATAAAGAGGTGAACTAGGGTTTTAAAGAGTATGTTCTGGCAAATTTCTGCCTTCTCTGAACATTTGCCAATACTATTTCTGGAGCATGAAAGAAAACACATGAAAAAGATTTGGATCTTTCTAGGGGCATTATGCAACTGGAAGTTGTTGACATATCTATTATCAACAATTCCTAAAACATTTCCTTACCACAAGAACTACTAATTTTCACGGGAATAATGGAACCCTTCAGGGTTGTTCCACCAACTCTCAAAAATTCAACAATTACTACCATCTTTGAGAAGAATAAGAACAACTCCAATTTTAGCAGGCCTCATTCATTCCTAATGTTTTAAATCTAACCTCTGGCAAAAATTTAGTTGGGTTGTCCAACTGAGTTCCCTAGAGCCTTTCATGGAATACCCTGACAAATATTTCCAGCATCAGTTCTTACCTCTTCCTCTTCCTCTCCAGCCAACCTATGCCTTAGCCACCTCGAACTGTTACTTGCTATTCCTGAACATGCTATGCATATTTGTGCTTCCATAAGGCCATTACCTCTGCCTAGAACTCCTTTCTGCTACTGCCTCCTTGGTGAAATCCTTCTCATTCAAAAGGGCCAATTGAAATGTTACTTCTCCTTGTATCCCTCTCCTATGTTCCTTTCTGGGCAGAATGAATTCCTTACTCTTCTGGGTTTCCATATATATTTGCGTATATGAAACTCTTAGAATAGAGTTCTTATAGAATCTGTAATTTTCAAATTAAAGACCTGAAAGAAAATAAAATTTTAGGGAAAGCAGGTCAGAACTGAACCTATGAAATCCCTTATATTTTTATATTTACTAAAAGAAAAAGCACACTTAAGAGAGAAAATGCAAAAACCCCTTTAAATAATTTAAATTATTACTAATTATTACTAATTATTATTATCACTACTAATTCCCAGTAATACCCTCCCTTATTTGCTAGACAGAATCCCTCTTCCCTACAGTCTCGTATGTTGCTGGCAAATTAATTTTGCTTTGCTGCAAATGATATATACATAAGTATGTGAATGTATTTTCCCTTTCTGTGCCTGGTTCTGCAGGCTCACACTTTATAACTTAGACTTGTATAACTCTGTCACCTCAGTTCTGCAAAGACTGCAGAAATGCAGAATAATTTGGACACATGAGATGGAAGAAGATTTGGGGAAACTTGCTATTCTTGGCAGGCACTTCTCAAATACACTCCCCAATACCCAGAATGACACTGTGCAGCTTAGTGCTGTTGCCCAGCACCACTCCATGCCAGAGCAGATGTTGTCAGCTTGCTCCACACATCTCTGGTTTTCTTCCTCTTCACAGGACTTGCCAGACTACAGCTTTGGGGCCTGGGTTTCCCTTCCCTCGTCTCTCTTCAAGTTTCATTGCAAAAATGTCTTCTCTTTTTCTGCCATCTGCTTTATCAATCACATCTTCATTTTTTTCTAATCTTATGTTCTGTCCTTTTCTAATCATCCACAAGAATAACTGGGATTGAAACTCTCCTGGTTGTTGAAAATCCACCCAGCAAAAAATTTCCTGTATTTTCCACAAGAGTCCAGGACTCATAGGGTGAAAAAACTCTATTGTGAATATAGCACTTTGAATATAACATAGCACAGTAAGGTTGGTAGTTTTACTTGTTTTCCTTACTAGATTGTTAATTCATCGAAGGTAAGGCTTACTCATTCGAATCTCTGGCACTTAGAACCCATCGATTCTGCCACCTAATTCTCTCTTGCTGTTGTCCTCTTTTTCATTGCCACGGCCACAACGTGGCCCCTCATTCTTTATCACCTGGATTACTGCAACTGCTTCGCAACTGGTCTTCCTGCTTTCAGGTCCACTGCCTTTCCCTTTATTACCATTAGAAAACCAAAAGGAGGGCCAGGTGCGGTGGCTCATGTCTGTAATCCTTAGAACTCTGGGAGGCTGAGGTGGGAAGATCATTTGAGCTCAGGAGTTTGAGACCAGCCTGAGCAAAGAGTGAGAGACCCTGTCTCCACTAAGAGAAAAATTAGCCGGGTGTAGTGGCATGTGCCAGTAGTCCCAGCTACTCAGGAGGCTGAGGCAGGAGGATCACTTGAGCCTAGGAGTTGGAGGTTGCAGTGAGCTAGGCTAACGCCACGGCACTCTACCCAGGGCACAAGAGTGAGACTCTGTCTCAAAACAACAACAACAAAACCCCAAAGGAGTCTTTTTAAATTATGAAGGTAACCATGCTGCTCTCTGGCTTAAAACTCTTCTCTGACTCTCCCCAACTCTTCTCTCCTTTTCAGCCTCAATTCCGAGCATGCCCTCACTTAATCCTGAGTTTTAGTCACCAAATGACTTGCAGTTTCCAAAATGCACCGTGTTTTCTTAAAACTCCTCCACTTGAA
Source organism: Varecia variegata (assembly GCA_028533085.1). Classification (NCBI taxonomy): domain Eukaryota; kingdom Metazoa; phylum Chordata; class Mammalia; order Primates; family Lemuridae; genus Varecia; species Varecia variegata. The sequence goes on along the minus strand of CM052445.1, from coordinate 22,151,611 downwards.
GTGTCCTCTCCTCTTTTATTTGCCTGGAAATGTCTAGTAATATTTGAAAGTTTCAACTTCTTTAGCTTCACTGACGTTCCCCCAGGGCAGAAGGCAACAATCCTACCTGCTTGTTCTCTCTTACGTGGCTTTTTTTTTTTTTTTAGATACTGGGCTCAAGTGATCTATCCTCCCACCTCCTCCTCCTCCTCCTGAGTAGCTGGGACAGCAGGCACCAGCCACTGCACCCCTCTACAAGTCACTTTACCTGACAGCTTTCCCAATTGACCATGACCTCCTTGAAGGCAAATACTGAGTCTTCTTCACCTTTATAATTCTTTCTCCCTACACAGTGTTTACCACTAAGTAAGTGCTCAGTAAATGCCTGTTAAATGAATGAATGCTTGGTCTTATTAGAACTGCCAACATTTTGACCTACTTGTTTTCTCGTCTTAATGGCAAGTTGTAAACTATCATGGTAAATATTACCATTGCATTCTGACTAGGTGTCCTACTGTTTCCTGCACTGAGAAGACTCTCAACAAATGATGCAGTCTACTTTGCAGGTATATTTGGAAGAGACAGCTATAGGTGGGAATTGGAGATTTTTATCCAGTCAGGTGACAGGCTTTCATAAAACATTACTTACAAATCCATAAGGGATCAAGAATAATTCTGAGACTGCTAAAGATGTGTATGAAAGAAGATTCATAGATCTTGAAAATTTCTATGTAGATTGAGTATATTTTTTATTTTTTTTTCATCCCCATTAAGGAGCCAAAAGCAAATGAAATGGCTGGAAGTTACTTCATAATATACCAAGAGAATATAAGGAAAAGAGTATGAAAATATAAAAAGCCCAACACCACCCTTCTGCTTATAATTTTGAAATGTCATTATGTAGACATCATTTTTGAAAATTAAGAGCTCTTTTATGACATTAAATCATTATGTAGAGTAGAATCGTACTCCTTAGATCTCCATGATAAACATCATTAACTTACTTATAAAAACTATGACTACAGGCCGGGCGCGGTAGCTCACGCCTATAATCCTAGCACTCTGGGAGGCTGAGGCAGGTGGATTGTTTGAGCTCAGGAGTTCAAGACCAGCCTGAGCAAGAGCGAGACCCTGTCTCAACTAAAAATAGAAAGAAATTATATGGACAGCTAAAAATATATGTAGAAAAAATTAGCCGGGCATGGTGGCACATGCCTGTAGTCCCAGCTACTCGGGAGGCTGAGGCAGAAGGATCGCTTGAGCCCAGGAGTTTGAGGTTGCTGTGAGCTAGGCTAACGCCACGGCATTCTAGCCAGGGCAACACAGTGAGACTCTGTCTCAAAACAAACAAACAAACAAACAAAAACTATGACTACAAACAGAAAATTATAGCATATAATAGTGTGGAAAAATGAAGGAAAAGTTCAAAACTATAGGCAGAGAATATTTTACTTTAATAATATAAACAGTAAACTGATAACCATTCTGACTTTCAAAGAGAAGATTCTTAAAATTATTCCAAAGAGAGACCCTGGCTAGGGATATTCTTTTTGTTCTTTTCTGTTTTGTTTTCTTTTACAAACACTTGTGCTGAGGGCTGACTTTCAACAGATTGCAGAGAGGGAGCTGCTCTGCTATGTATGAAACCCTGACCCAGAAGCAGGTCGTCTATGAATGGTTTATTTAGCACCAGGTTTGGGGATGTTCTTTTTGATGCCTCTGATACTTTGAGGACCCCATAGTTCTCTGTTAGAGAAGCAGCAGCTGCTATTGACAGCCCAACAATATGGAAGAAGTCTTTAAAGCAGAAAACCAAATTCTAGACAGATATCCTTTCAAAGACCAATTGAAAGAGATGAAGCTGTGCTGTCTGTAAATATACACACCTGGCACTGCTCTGAAAAGAAGGATAAATACCAAACACGATCCTGTAACACACACTGACATGACACACAAATGAAAACACAATCTCAGCTACCTTCATTGGGAGTACTACTAAAATATGCTGAGAGTGGCAGAAAAAGTAATGAATGATTACTGATATAAGGGAGAAGATTTACTAATCAGCTTCCCTGTTCAACTAGGGCCAGTAAATCATAGAATCTATGATTTGGAAGGAACTATGGGAGGATGTTAAGGACTATTTAATTAATTGTTACAAGTTTGAATCCTCTCAAGTTATTTCCCCAACAAGGTTTATTCAGATCTGTTTGGATCCAATCTACAGAAGGTAAACCTTCTTTTTCTCTTGGGTAGTCCATTCCATCTTTGAATACAGGAGCTATTGACCCCAGGAAGAAATCTAAGTTGTGATCGACTTGGAAGCAACTCACAGTGCACAAGTGATGCACAGTGATTCATGATTATTCTGCTAAAGCAACTATATTAATGATCATAATTTTGAGGATGGTACTACCAAGTAAAGGATGCTACACAAAAAAAAAACTTCAAAAAGAAAAGAATTGTTCCATTCATTTTGGGGAATTTGCAAATGCAGCCACTTTTGGTTTTAGAAAAGCAAATCCTTATTGCAGGAGAAAAGATTTAAGATGATTTCCTTGTATCTAATAGAAAGGATATTTTTATTTATTTCTGGAATCAAGGACAAATTATAATAACTTGAAGGAAATTATGATTAAAACAATGGGCCTAGTCATTAATGCAAATGTTATATGTATGTCTGATACATGTCCTCAAATGGTAGGAAACAGAATTTGAAAGACAACTCTAAAGTTTCCATTATCATTGAAATCTTGATATCCAATGCTGTATTGCACTGCCTTTCTCAAGCAAACAGTGGAATAAACATAAAGATGTTAAGGTTTGCAACCAAACAGAGTTGTAGTTAAATTCTCCATCCTGCCATTTATTAGTTGTATAATTTGTTAAGTTATTTACAGTCACCTCAGCCTCAATTTCTTGATCTGTAAAACAGATTGAAACAAACACACATACCCCTAAAACCTAATAGATAATAAAATAGGAAAAAATTACTTGCCTAATAGACAAAACCAAATTGTTGAGTAGATTAGGTGAGTTAATATTTGTAAAGTGCTTAGAGTGCTCAGTAAAGTAAGTGTTAACTATTTTTCTTTGTTTATTTTTATTTTTGCTGCTTTAAAAATGTGTTGTCTACCCTCACTTGATATGTTTATGTTGACACCTACCAATGCAGAAACTTACTTATTCTGTGTTGAAATGCCACCGAAATGCCTGGTTAACTTGATTTCTCATTTGCCATTGGTGAAGGTGCCAATGTTCTACCTTTAGAGTGGGCATTACGGTGTGGCATAAGCTTTGCCGTACTGGAGGCATATGTTCCAAGAAATAGTAATTTCAGAATAGAACTTTAAATATTTTTTATTTAAATAAGAAAATAAAATGAAAGGATCCAGTGCCCAGAAAGTCAGTGAACATTTAAAAAATAAAACAGAAAATAATACATTTGTAGGAAAATTAAAATAGTACAGAATGTAAGGCTTCCTTTCCTCTTTCTAGGGACTCTCTCAAAGATAACCACTATCACTGGCTACCACTGTGTTTTGAAATAACTTAAGATGTAAATCTATTAATGATGTTTACTAAAGATATTGGCTAATATCATCCTAGATCTTGTTAATTCAAAATTACCCTATTTTGCCTGAAAACTGAGATTTAAAATTTTTTAATACAGCATTTGAAAGCAGGGAGAGAATGCATAACAACAGAACATCTGAGGAGTAATTTAAGACTCCAATAGGGCTTTTTAACCAGCTATGGGACACTTTTAAAGTGCAGTCACATATAATAGTCATTTTTAGATGTGCAGTCTGTCTGGTGAGAGCATTTTTATTAACATATGTCTGAAAAGGATAATGATGTTTAAACATATGCATAAAGACACAAAGCATTAACATTAATGTTTTTATTCCTTATGAGAGTACCTCATATGCTTTATGAATCTGTTTATTATATTTAGAATAAATATTTTAATTTTAAAATCTCAAGGAATGAGAAGAATGGAGAAAAAAGGAATGGGAAAGAAGTGTTAGACATAATTAAATCTAATTCATTTTAGATAACTTTCTTTTCAACAAATAAGTTTGGGAATGAACTGTCTTAAAAAGAACTCTTTTAAGGGGTTATGGCTCTTCTATTAAAAAGAAAGACTCAGAAAAATAAAAATGATTGGAAAGAAATATTTCTCAGTGAATGAAATAACATACAATCACAGGAAAAGGTCTAGAAGGATTTATCAATGGTTATTTCTGGATGGTAGAGTTAACGGGAGATTTTATTTTCTTTTTGCTAGTTTATTTAAAAAATGAATGAGATGTCATTCTTCATTTACTAAATAGGCCTTATAAAAAGCATACATATTAAAAACTTTTTAATTTCCTCAAATTTTTTATTCTGCTTGACTGATACAAATGAATGATTGGTAGATTGTAGCTAGCTTGCTGGTTACAAATAGGCAATACATGCTTGGGGAGAAAAGTAGCTTAATAATAAACTAGCATTTAAAAAAGAAATCAACAGAGTTGAGGGCAAAGCATTTGGAACAAGGAGGATGATCACTTAAATATTTTATAGATGTGCCTCTCCTAGTGAAGACAGTGAGAGAAAAATACCCGAAGGTAACTTCAGAAGGTAGATACGATTTCTCTGAATGTTTGATTTATTCTAAAAATGACCATAATCTTTGAGAAGATTCCATGAATTCGTTTTGTGTTCCAAATCAGGAAGAAAGGATGGCCAGTACCCTTCTTATATATGGTAGCCATAAACATTTTCTAGGGTTTTTATTTTTCTAAATGAATTACCTTGTGTTTTATTTCATGATTCTCCCTTATGTCACAAAAAAGGAAAGCTTAAATGGGTATGAAGAAGTCTCTAAAATGACCTCTATTGTGCCAAAAGTCTTTATTAATCTGCTTTTTGGCTTACTTTTCATTTTGAAATATGGCTAAAACCCAAGAATCTGAACCTGTCATAACTCTCTGAAGAATAAGAATTTGTAGGCTGGATGTGGTGGCTCAAGCCTGTAATCCTAGCACTCTGGGAGGCCAAGATGGGAAGATTACTTGAGCTCAGGAGTTCAAGACAAGCCTGAGCAAGAGCGAGATCCCAGACCCATCTCTACTAAAAATTAGCAGGGCATTATGGTGCGTGCCTGTAGTCCCAGCTACTTGGGAGGCTGAGGCAGGAGAAATCCTTGAGTCCAGGAGCTTGAGGTTGCAGTGAGCTATGATGATACCACTGAACTCTACCCAGGGCGACAGAGCAAGAATCTTTCTAAAAAAAAAAAAAAAAAATTGGAAGAATTTATATATTATACAATAGGTGACATCATGGATAATCATGATGTCAAACCAAGTTGATGACTTAAAATCTCAAGGTCCTTTTAAACCAAAACTATTGATAATTTTCAGTATCAAAATATTAACTCTGATTTAGAAATTCCCTATAAATCTGCCTATTGATCTGCTTACATCATCTTTAGAATTGTACATCTATCCCAGTTCTACCCCTGCTTTCTAACCTTAGGCAAGTCATATAACTTCTCTGTGCCCCAAATTCCTCACAAAATGCAATAATTTATGTGTATATATATCTCATAGGTTTGTTATGAGGATTATATAAAGTCATGTAAGGAAAGTGCTTGGAAATGTGCTTGGCACTTAGTTATCTATAAATGTTTCTATTACCATCAACCTTATTATTCTATTACCATCCTCATTATCATTATTATTAAACACAATAATTATAACATGTTATAATGTAATAATTATATTTAGAAGTAGAGTATTTACATTTCATTGTAGATCTAGAAAATGACAATATGCTCATCTTAAGAACTGTTAGGTAAAGAGTAGAATACAAATTTAAGATAAATACTGTATTAGTTGCTTAAAATGGAAGTTTAGAGGGAAAAAAACAGGTTTTTCTTGCTTTAAAACAAATGTTTCCCCAGCATCACAGAGTTCATAAATTATTCTGAAACATACTTTTTAATTTGGAAGTGCTAATGTGCTAGCAGTATGTTTATTCCCAAATAAAAGAAACTTCAGAAATAAAAGCTCACTTGAGGGAGAAACAAGCAAATTTTGCTTTAAAGTTTATATCCATATTTAGAGTTATCTGTATTTAACTATAGCAGATAATCTATATGCCTTCGGTTGTATATTTAGACCTAATTCTGTTATGATATATATGTATTACATGTATATTTCCAGCAATGACATTTAAAACTCAAGAGTTCAGATTTTAACCTAAATTCTCCTATCTCTATCTACAATACTGACAAAGTGAGATTAGTGCATATGTGTGCATGCAACACACACATACACAACATCAACTGTCTTGACTAGTTGTTTCTCTGTAGGACAGATGTCACAGAATTAAATTCAAAGCCCATATAAAGCACAGTATTTATATTTAAAAAAAAATTTCTCCCAGGATGCCTCCTTATTTGGTTATGTTTGCTGTCTCTTTGGCATATCCTTTTCTATGAATTAGAAATTTAACTTAAAGGAGGATCAATTAAAAAAACTCAGGAAGTATTATACTAGTAGAAAGGGGCAAATGCAGTATGGGGGTGTAGGTAGCTAATTGTGATACTAGCACTAAGGTCTGGGAATATATTTGTAGATCAGGAAGAAGGGCTGCATTATGGCAGGATCAAGTATGGTAAAATAAACCACCCAGTAAGATTCAGTCTAAAAACACCAGGATTACCAAAGGTTTATTAAAGAAGAAAAGTTAAATTCACCTCATCATACTGGGCCTTTAAAAGCTGTGCACAGTCCAATGAGATAGGTAACATCACTGCACTATTTAGGAGAACAAAAAGGAAAGTGATAGCATCTCTCTTTTGGGAATTTCATTAAAGAACATGAAAATGACATCACCACCCCTGAACAGTGAAGGTATTAATATATTCTGATTTCAGCTGGGGAAGAAGGTCCTGTAGATCACTATACAAATAGTGGCTTAGTACCATCTCTGCCCTGTGTAAAAATTTCCCCATTCTGCAACAACTGCTTTATATCTCTTTTGACCTCTATTTAGAGGGTGGCCAATTATCTTTCTATCCCTATCTTTAGTGTGGATGTGATCATCTTGTTCTAGACTCAATACAATTTTTTTTCCCATCCAATAAGCACTGTGGTTGGATTAGAGAACATGAAAATTGGTAGGTTGTAGCAAGAATTTTTCATTCAGAGCAAAATGACATTAATAGTAATCAAATCATTTTATCCTTCTTCCTTAAGAACTGAAATCTAATGTGCATCTTCTCCACTAAGATGGTACCTGCAGAGCTGGGCAGAAATAGCCTAAAAGAACTGACTTAGCAAAAGGTCTGGAAAAGTCAAAGTCTGCATGGGGACAACTTTAAATCTTTACTGTCAACAGTGTGCTACTCTGGGTGGGGGAAAAGGAAAGTGTTAGTATCATAACTTTTTATGTTTGTTTTTGCAGAAGAGAGAAACATTAAAATCACATTAAAATGCAAATGATGTTAGAATAGGAAGGAATCTTACTGATGATCTACAATGAGAAGAACCACTTATCTGGCCTGACAAGGACAGTCTTACTTTACATCTCCTTTTACAGAGTTATTGTCAATGCTCCCCCTCCCATTCTCAAAAAGATGGTAAATCGTATGGATATGCTATGTATAAAAAAATGCCCTCCTTTTACCAACAAGGAATCCATTTAGTTAAGTAACTTCTCTAAATTCAAATAACCAAAATGGAACTGTGAGCTCTTTGAGAGTAGGACTATGTCTTTTCATTTCTCCATGTCTGACCCAGGTATACAGGTTGAATGTTCTAACTGCTAAATTCCCAGGCCATTACTTTGTTCACTTTATCATGCTACCTTCTCTAAGTACTAATTCTACAGAAAGAGTGGTAGGGAACCTATGGATTTCATGAAAGGGCAATAAAACAACTTTACTACTTTTGAACTGCCTAAGTCATTGCAATTTACAGATAAGGAAAAAAAAGATGCTTTGAGTGACTCTGCAAATTATAGTCTACTATTATCTCCATCTCAAAGGAAAATTCACTCATCCTTCACATCTGCTATAAATCTATTTTTAGCCACATGCAGTGGGTGAACAACCAGTTGTTTCCATCCCCATCTTAAGCATGAGTATGATCATCTTGTTTCCAGGCTCAATGTACTTTTACTTCTGCTCATAAGCGCTGGAATTGGAATTAACTTGCCACAGCAAGAATTAACATGCCATGGGAAGAAATTTTCAGTTTAGAACTGAGGACGACAATGAGTAAGTTAAACCATTTTACTGTCTTCCTTAGAAACTGAAATTGGCTTAGAAACAACAATTTTCTTATGATTGATCTTACCAACTAATATATATTTTAAATTTTATTTAAAGTTGTGCAAAAGTACAAAAAATGTTATTTTTAAATCGTAAGTCTAGTTTTCCATGAAACTAGAACTTTAATTATATAAATTTAACAGTAACAAAAACCATCTTATTTCCAACTAAAAATAAAGATATAGTTTATAAAAAGGAATTAAAAAACATGAGTACTAATAGAAGTTTGCATATTAAAGACAATTTCTTGAACTCTTTAATATAGAAAGATATGTCATACCCATTAAATTACTGACCTAGTTTCAAATGCCCATAAGGACTGTTAATCAATTAGTAAAATAGTATTGCACAGAAAAGTGTATGCATTCACAACAGAATTTTGATTTTTCTTGAAAACAATCTACTCACTCGTTAATAATATAAACAAAAGCACTGATAATTTCTAACACAACCCCATCTTGTGCTTTTACCACCAAAGGGAAATATTTGTTTCTTTTTATAAGAAATTCCTAATACTTTAATAATTTATTTTCATTGGCATGTGTTCTGACAAGTTTTTATAATGACTTCAAAGAATAAATAAGAATGATGTATACACTTAAGATGAAGATACATATATACATATATGTATATATATACACATACACTTTTGTTTGCTGGGCTAATCACTGATTTATGTTTAATGAATGTTTTTCTACAGAAAGATAATGCCTCCTATATGAGACTAAAGTCAAATAATAATTTACTTTAAAAGTAATTATTGTCCCTTATGAATTTATCATTGACTCTTTTTATAGACAAAGATGGCATTAGATGCATTATCAATAAGTTATGCATATTTAAAATAATTTTCCGGTGAATTTGTGTTGACTTAATTACTCTATTAATAAAATCCATCAATGATCTTTCTGGTCAACAATGTATCTGTAAGATTCTTAACTAAAGTTAAGTATCCTGTGATTATAAAATAAAAGGTAGGTGACTGGCCCACATGAAATGACCCCACTTGTTCTTAATACCTCTTTCATCTATGAAGCTGAAATAGGTAACCAAAATTAAGTTAATATGATTATAAATTTAGAAAACTATCATAAAACTATATGGTAACATAAATAAGAACATCTTACCCCAACGTACATTATCCCTTTATGTAGTTTTCATGTTTATACGATTTTGCACTGTATTACAAAATGATAAGACCCACAGTAGTTCAACAAATGGACGGAGACTCTTAAAGAAACAAATATTTCCCTTTATTTGATTGTATTACATCTACTCATGGGATAGTCATAATAATCGAAATTCTCAATTTACAGCCTAGAAATAATGCTATTTAACTGAAAACCAGCCAGCAAATAGAAACATATAGTTGAAAAGCTTACTCATGGAAAAGTAATTTCCACAGCAACTCAGTTTACTAGAGTATAACAGTAGATTAAGAATTATCAGCCTTTAAGAAGCAGAAGAGTAATGCTTGAGAATATTTTATCAACAGTGAGTTTGCCTTACTCCTTTGCCAGCTGCACACTGGTAGGTTTTGCTCCAATAGGTATCCCATATTTGTGCAAAGTGTTAATCAAAATCTCCCTCATGTCGTTGTTGTAGGAATCAAAGTCAAACACATTCCGAACCACACTGGAGAGACCTTCAGTGGGAAATTTCTGTATTAAGAAAAAAATTCCTCATTATATATGTGATAAAATATACATTACAAAGATTTACAAAACTGATAGAACAATAATGATCAAAGGCACATTAGCAGAAATTTATTGCCCTTGTCAGATAACCAGGTAGTAGGAATATAGACATTTTTCTCTCTTAATGTTTGCTCAGATGACTTGACAATATATTCCTTTTTGAATAAATGCTAGAATTTGAGGAGAAACAGCTTCTCTCAAATGTTATAGTGGTGCCTAGATCCTGGTGTTCAGTGATTGCCACTGCTTTCTGCAATCTCCTGTCTTTAAAATGAATACGATTGGCCAATTTAAAGATGTTAAGCAAAGGAGAGTGTTAAATTTATGCATAGAAATATTAAGAAAAGTCAGTCTATGAATAAATGGAAAAAAAGATAAAGGAACAAGAAAAGAAGGGAAGAAGAACATAAAAAGTACAGGGAATAGAAAAATAGGGACCAGCAGAGGGAAAGAAAAAAAGTATTACTACAGCTAAATTTACACTGGTAGGGTCCTCTACTGGTTCTACTTTGATCTTCTTTAGGTGCTGGGATCTTAGCTGGTTGAATTGGACTTACAGTTTCATAGGCAGAATAAAGCTTTCCATTTCTTTCTTTCCAAATATATATTTTCTAATTGACAAATAATAATTGTACATTTATGGGATACAAAGTGATGTTTTGATGTATATATACACATATGATGGAATGATTAAATCAAGCTAATTATCATATCCATCACTTCACATACTTATCTTTTCTGTGGTGCAAACACTTAACAATCTGCTCTCTTAGTAATTTTGAAATATACATTACGTTATGATTAACAATAGTCACCATGCCATGCAACAGACCTCAGTGACTAAAACTATGTACCCTTTGACTAACATCTCCCCCCTCATCCCCCAACCTCCAGGCTTTTTGTTTTTCTTTCTAGGGTTTTCTTGCAGTGTTGGGATGGGGCAAAGATCAAAAGTCATTAGGCTGTGACTGTTAGTCTGAAGACCATTATTTGCTGTATAAGTAGAATTTACTTTTTTTTTTAACCCAGGTGGACTACACATTGCACATGGTCACAAGAAATTTAATTCTTCTGACTACATACTCTATCTCATAAAACTTTCTTGCTGTATTTACAGGTATATTAATCAATGCTGTTAGTTCCTACTCTGTTTTCTATCTCCATGTCATTTGTTCCAAAATAACAAAATTTTTCCCCCAGATACCATATGCTTATAAAAAGCCAAACCACAGAACAGGAAGGTTTCTGCTCTCACTCACTCTCTTGCCTCACCTTCCCCCTCAATATATCCATCCACCAAATTTCCTAGCTCCTTGGTAATAACCATGGCACAGCACCTTACCAAAGTTAATTCAAAGGCTAAACAGATAATTTTCATTGGCCTTCCAGATTTATAACAGGTTACAAACACTTCATATCATGTCATCTGACTCATTATAATATTTATGGAAATTGAAAGACCTGAAAAAAAGAGATTATGGCTTCTTCTAAACCTCTATGCACATTTACCATACCTGTAAATGTTTGACTATGTTGACAACTTCCCTGGTAGAATAAGGATAGTTAATAATCCCCTGGTCAGCCAAACTCCTCAGCTCTCCAAAGGCAGCCACAAGCTTCTGAAGGACGGGCTCAGGCACATTTGGTCCATACTGTCTGAGCATCTTGAGCTCTGAGTGGGGTTTGGGGTTATCAACTGCATGGCAGCTAAAAATATCACCTAAAGGAGAGAATAAATTCACATTCAGCATGCACCTAATCCATTAGAATGCCACAGGAAGAAATGGCATGGTTGTTTAGAGAGCCATTGGTCGCTCATCAAAGCACAGAACATCCATCCATCAACAGGATGGTACAGAGAAGAAAGCAAATGACTGAAACAAAATAAAAGAAAACTGAGTAACGTCTGGTCTAGTCTGTATGGATTTATTTTTGTTAACAAATTTATTTAATACTTGAATACATGCTTATGGGGAGATATTCCAATACAAAGAGAAAAAGGGGAAGTCTCCTTTTTATCTCTGCAATGCCACTCACACTGTCCAGTTTTAACAGTTCAGTATATTTATTTTTCCAGATCTGTATTAGTACTTTTAAAAAAATGCATATATGCAAACAGATATAGCTTAGGTGATTTATTCCTTTTCCATTAATGGAAGTATACTCTTCATATGGTTCTGAAACTGCCTTTTTAACCTTAACAAATCTTGAAAATTTTCAAAAATTATATACATCTATCTCATATAAATGCTTATATATATATATATATATATATATATATATACTCAAAAGGGGGGAATTGGTATTATCACTCTCTAAACAATTTATATCTTGTGCAGATTGCTAGAATATACATTAGAGGTTAGTTTTGGAAAAGTAAACCTGTAGAGACACTGTCTAAATTAAAATCAAGAAAAGGAATGTGGTAACATAATATTTCATCTGTAATCTAAGCAACTGAGAATGTACTAGAAAAACATAATCTCTGCTCAAAAGGATGAATTTCCCATGTTAAAAGTATAAGTTTCCTGATTCATATAATTCTAATGATTCATAATCTAAGAGACCAGTAAATTCTAATCTAATTTACTTTCAAAGGAAGTGAAAGTAAATAGACTTACATTATTTAATATGTTCATTTTAGAAAATGAGCACTGGTAGTCAAGTAGCAATAAGATCTTACTTTGATTTAGGAGCCATTTGAACAAACTGTTGTTGGTGTGTTTGTATGTGTTTATGCATGTATGCATTTAAAAGTAACTGAATAAAATGAAAGCCATAACTTAAAACTTTTACTTCCTAGACTATAGCTTTTCAAATACAAATGTGATGAAAAGCTTTTGCCTTTCTTGCTGAAAATTAAATTTAACACTAATATAAAAAGTTAATTGGCCCCTCATTCATTCACTCATCAAATTATTATTAAATGTCTTCCATGCACCAAGTGCATAGTACCTGCCCTAGTAGGTACTTTATATACATCAATGATCAAAAAAAACAAAAGCCTCGTCCTCAGGGAGTTTATATCCTGGCATAGGGAGATAACAAATGATAAATATAAATATTAGAAAGGGTATGTTTCAAAGACAAAAGAACAAGAAACATGGTATAGGATAGTAGAAATGATGATGGTGGGGGAGATCAGTCAGGTAGGCCTCACTGCGAAGGTAACACACCTGGGAGTAAGCGAATGTAGACACATGGGAGAAGAGAATTCCAGGCAGCAGGTACAGCTAATGCAAAGACCCTGAGCTAAGGCAAGCAGAGCTGGCACGGGGAAGGAAGAGGGGGGAGAGCAGAGTGGCTGCAATAGAATGAGTGATGCGCAGAGCAGTATAGGACACGAGGTCAGAGAGAGAGGGAGAAAAATCATATGGGACGTTGTAAACTGTTGGAAATACTTGTGCTTATGCTCAGAGTAAAATGGGAAGCATGGGAGGATTTTTAACAGAGGATTGGACTGCTGTGTTGAGAACAGACTGCAGAAGGTGTTGGAAGACTAATCTCTTGTGAGCAGAGGCACTGATCACATTGACTATCTTTCCAAGGATGTTTGTAGAGCAAACAGCCTTGGAAGATAGAGATTGTCTATTGTTTCTCTTGGCTCTTTTTCTCCCTGGAACAAGATTAAGGCATGCTTACTGATCATTATAAAAGATCTGGGCTAAGTGCAGGGTTCCTCTCCTGTGAAGCATCTCACTGTAAGTGGAAGTATCACCTGGCCATCTATGTGTTGTACTGTGGGAACTGGGGCTGGAGAAACCAGCACAAATGCTGACATTCTGACTCCTGCTTTTGCTGTGAGAAATAATCCCTTATTTGTCTTCTGCCATGAGACTGTGTACTCTACTGGTTAGCTTAAAAGTAGGCTAAAACCTTAGATCCTTCAGAGTTCATGACAAAGAATAAGGGTGGAAGCAGGATGACCGATTAGGGGACTATTAGGAGTAATCCTGGGGAGACAATGGTGGCTCGGATCAGAATGGTGACAAATGGAAGCGGTGGGAAGTAGGATAATTCTGAATATATTTTGAGCCAGTAAGAATTCCTGATAGATGGAATGGAGCATAGGGGAAAGACAGAAGTCAAGAATGAACTTTGGCCTGAGAAGAACAGAGTTGTCATCAATAGAGATAAAAAAAGACTATAAATTAGTCAGGTTTAGGAGGAAAAATAAATCCATTGTGGACAGGTTAAATCTGAGATATAGGAGCTATTGAACAGGCAGTTGGATTTATAATCATGAAGTTCAGGAAGGAGGTGTGGGCTGGAGACAAACATTTGGCAATAAAAGGCACACAAATGGTATTTTAAAGCATGAAGCATTCTGATTTTACTAAGGGACTTGAGTGTAGACAGGTAAAAGAGGACAAGGGCCTGAGGCCTGGGGCATTCTAACAAGGATCCAGTAAAGGAGACTGAGGAGTAGTGGTCATTAAGGTAGGAAAGAAACCAAGAAAGTACGTGAAGGAGTACTGGAAATCAAGTGCAAGAAAACGTATCAAGAAGACCGTGACCAATTGGACCAACTGTATTAAATACTGCTGATAGATTAAGAGAGATGCCAGATTGTGAATTGACCACTGGATTTAGCAATGGAAAAATCATGGACAATAGACAAGAACTGTTTCCGTGGAGTCCTGGGAGGAAATAGCTGATTAGAATGGATTTAAGAGAGAGTGGTGAAGAAACAGAGATAGCAAGTATAACCAACTCTTGAGTATGAACAACTGTTGTGAAGAGTTTTGCTACAAAGAACAGAAAAATTTAGCAGTGGTTAGCAAAAAAGGGACAATTAAGAGTGTTTTATGTGGTTTGTCTTTTTTTTTTTTTAAGACAAAGGAAATAGCAGCTTGATTGTATGCTGATTGGAATAAGCTAAAAGAGAAGGCAATTGCTGATATAAGAGAGGGAGGGCAGAATTGCTACAGTAACATCCTTGAGAAAGTGGGAACTGGTGCTTAACTGGAGGGACTGGCTGTAGCTGGGAGTGTGAACAGTTTGCCTGTAACATGTGGGAAAGCAGAGCAGTGTAGGTGGAAGACTTGGTGGTGGGAGTCTGTGGACATTCATTTATAATTGCTTCCATTTTTCTCAGTGCAGTAGGAAGCCAGGAAAAAATAACAGAAGTCTGTAAGAAGAGTCAGTAAACTGCACCCTAGTTAGTGATGGGAAGGGATTGCAACTGGTAGAGAAGTTTTGTGCTTGTTCTAACCACATTCAGCTGCACATGTGTAGGCTCAAAGGAGTAACAGAGTTGTCAGTAACCAGGGCTGAGTGGTTCCAAATGCATTAGACAAGCTGAGGGAGGGACAGGAAAGCTGAAGACATATGCAAGAGATTAATAAATGTGACTGATCATGGAATCAAAGGCAGGTAAGAAAAAAAAAAAACCTGAATAAGGGAGAAGAAAATATATCAAGGGGGAGGTAAGTGAAAAGGTGGTAGCATCAATGGATTGGAGCTTCCAATAGGTTTGAAGGATGGTTGGATTTAGGATACTAGAGAGGGTAGCTTGAAAGACTGGAGGTGGTGGGTACATGGATGAGATGTTAATCTCAAAGACACATGAGAACAGAATCATGAAACTGAGATTTAGAATAAGAGTTTCTGGTACTGAAACCAGGTCATGTCCATGGGAGTGAGTGGCTGAGGTATGGTGCAGGATAAGGCTACTGGAATAAAAACATCCAAGGAGCCAAGAGGCTAGAGAGTTGCAAGAGTCACATGTGTGTATACTGCAACCATTCCAAGAGGACGAGTAGGGTTAGAGAAAATGACAGTGAACAAAGAGCTAAAAATCACCAAGAAGTGACAAGGAATAACTAGGGGTAGATGACAGCAAAGAGTGGCTGTACATGATATAATCTGTACATATAATCTGTACATATAATGAGACGTAAAGCTGGAGGGTTTAGGGAAGAGGGAAAGAGAATGACGGGAAGCAGCAATAAGGAGCAAAGACTCTACACTTCCTCCAGATGCAATGTGGGAGGAAAAACTCTGCTGCTTGAAAGGACTTCAGTGGGAGGAGGGGATTTGGGGGGGCCAGAACTTCATCAGAGCTTTAACAGATGGTACAGTAGGTTTCAGGATTTGGCGTGGATGGAAGATGGAGACAGAATAGGAGTGTGTATTCTTATAGGCAACTAAATAAATGTGATAAGAGGTGACTTAGGGGATAAGGGGTGACCTATAAAGATCCTAAACATAAAAAGAACTCCAACCTCTTTACATAAGAAACAACTACAGCTTTAGTTTGGTGTGTTCACATTACTACAGTAATACATGAATTGTTAATAACTTTTAAAGTAATATCTGTA
>CM052445.1:22086498-22134783 GCA_028533085.1 Varecia variegata | reverse complement strand
TAAAGTAATATCTGTACATAGTAAAAATTGTAAAGATAGTACAAATGAATATATTATACCCCCACCCCTGACCTCCATTGCAACCACTTTTACCAGTTTCTTGTGTACTCTTCTGGAGAAATTCTATGCATGTACAAGCATGTACAAGCATGTACATGCACACATATCCCTCCAGGAAAAAGGCTCTGGATCAGATAGACTTAGTCATGAAGCCCAGCTCCACCACTCACTAGCTAAGTGACCATCAAAAAATCTCTTTGAATATCAGATATTCTCCTTCTCTAAAATGGGAATAAATACTCTCCCAAGGTGATTATGATGGTCCAACAGCACATGGTAAGCATTCAATGATAGCCATTATAGCATTGTTACTAATATTATTATTCCTGCTATCGTTGTTATTCTTATCATTATTCTTACCTAAGGTACCGAAGAAATCATTGCCTAGGAAAGGAAATCCAGGTCTGTTGGCCAGAACTATCATCCTAAAATCAGGATGAATCATGACAACATTTTCTCTTCCATTCACATTAGCAGAATCTGAAAAACAAAATTTCTATTTATTTTTTATTGACATTTAATAAAATATCAAGTTACAGCCTTTAAAGTAACATAAGTAGTCACACTGTACAATTAGAAAAAGCTTTAAGGCCAGGCATGGTGGCTCATGCCTGTAATCCTAGCACTCCGGGAGGCCGAGGTCAGGAGTTCGAGATCAGCCTGAGCAAGAGCGAGACCCCGTCTCTACTAAAAATAGAAAGAAATTATCTGGCCAACTAAAATATACATATAGAAAAAATTAGCCGGGCGTGGTGGCGCATGTCTGTAGTCCCAGCTACTCGGGAGGCTGAGGCAGTAGGATCACTTAAGCCCAGGAGTTTGAGGTTGCTGTGAGCTAGGCTGACACCACGGCACTCTAGCCCGGGCAACAGAGCGAGACTCTGTCCCAAAAAAAAAGAAAGAAAAGAAAAAGCTTTAAGATATGTGGTGGTGATAACTTGGTTGCAGGAAAAAAAAATTCTTTCCTAAGAAAGTTTGTTCAAAAACAGATTGACAAAACATCTAAACTGTATAAGAACTTGCACTTTTATGTAAATTCAATGTACATCTTAGAAGCAAATGTGTCCAAATGCTGTCCTACAATATTTAAACGTGGTTTGAGAGGATATTATTCCTTTAAAAAATAAAAAAGATAAACATCTATAACAAGGGATAACCCAAGCATCCTTAGTTTTTATCAAATCAGTAGCTGCATCCATCTGTATACAGACTGCCATTATGCAGCTAAGGTGCTATTTCTATTCAGATCATGCACCCTGCAACCTAAATACATAGAATCAAGGTCTTGAAAACCTATCAACTCATCAGTGCAGTGTTGCTTTTTTCCAATCAGGGGATTCAACCATAGTTCTTAAAATAAGTGATCTCAAGTTGACTCGGGCTTTCTTTGTGCAAATGTTTAAGGTATTAAAAGAACTGAATATTACAGTTTACTGGCTGGTGTACATTTCAGATGGAACTCAAGTCCAGACAATAATTTGGGAGAGTAAGTTTTATTATGTTTATTTTAAGAAGAACCACTTGCTATCTGGATTTATTGTATTTATATAATTTTTTATTTTTTTAAATTTTTTTTTAAAGGCTGGTTAAGTGAAGCAGTGGGAGTGGAGAAGGAACAAAGGAATCTGTAACCGGTTGTAAATGCCACTGCACTCGGACCAACCTGGATTTATTCTATTTAAACTTCAGGCTTAGGTTGCCCATCCTCAAAACAAGATAGTTGTGAAGTACCTGCAATTTTATTTGAGATCAGTTTGTGAGAACCTACACTCATAATTTTTTATGATACCAAAATGTAATCTTTTAATATGTCACATATTTATGTGCTAATACAACCAATAGTTTTAACATTTGATCCTCACTAATTTTAGCAGTGGTAAATAACAAGGGTATGTGGCCGCAGGCAAAATTTAATTAGTTAATTGAAACAAAATGATAATAAAAAATGAAAATTTAAAAAAGCAAAGAAATTGAAAAACAGCCCTACAAGTGATGATTTATGAAATTATGTTCATAAAAGCTTCAAGTGCTCTTTTTTAAAATGTCATCTACAATCACACTTGAATTTAAAAATTATGATGGCTATTCCTCAAAACATATCAGAAAGTATAAAAGGTTACCAGGAGATAATTATTCCTTAACTACAATTTTGTTTTGGCAATTCTTTCTTCCTTTCCATTTCACTGTCCTCCTAATGCCTCGAAAAAGGGCACGCAGAATTCTACTTCTGAGAGTCTGAACAACCTTTTTTAAGAGAAAGTACTCAGGCTCGCTGAAATTCTCCTTCTCTCATAAATTCACTGTGAAACTCAAATGTTAAAATATTTTTATTAGTGCTAAGTTTAGGCTCAGAAATGGCAATTTTGCAATGATAACGTCTAAGAAAAACATCTCTGTGGTAATGCACTTGTACCTTTGTAATGGGGTCTTCCTTACGTGCTCTCTTCAAATATTAAAGATGTTAGTTATTAGTCTCAACTTCTTTGGTTACCTTGCTATTGGCTATATATTTTCAAAGGCTAGTTATAGATTTTTCAAGTCTTTTCAGGACACAAAAATTTGAAATCAGAAATTAGCAATGTTCTCATACTGCATTAGACAAACTTAATTTTTCCTTATAGGCTAAATACACTGATGAGATTCCTGTCTTCATTTTTTCCTAACAACAACAAAAAGGGTATGTGGTCAAGTGAAGGGAAAGAAGGCAATCCAAAACAGAGGATAACTTCTTCCTAAGGTAGGGATGTGTGTAATATACACATGCACACATATTCACACACATATATAGGTATATTTATAAAATAAAATGTCCAGCGTTTTTTTAATTGTACTGAGCTAATAAGTTTTCATATTTTGAATAACAGAAACATGACAGAGTTTTTAAAAATTCCAGATAACAATGAAAAAAAATAAATCACACACAAATAATTGAGAGGTGACTGTAAGGATTCTATGTTAGAATTCTTGAAGTAGAAAAATATGAAGGCGATTTGCCCTAATACTACTAGTAAAATTTTCAAAGATGCTCTCTGGCCATAAAACTGACAAAGCTAGGTTTGGATGTATTAATTTTTATAAATGATTGTCAATATAGACAATTTAAGTGACATTGAAATTATGCTTATTGCCTGTAGAGAAATAGCAAGCTAAGTTTGCGACTTGATAACAGAGATGTAAAAATTGCACATATTAAAGGAAAATCACTATTTTTGTACTCACTTGCAACAATGCGTCTTCCATCTGCAAGAATCATTTCTCCATTTTCTACTAGAGTTTTCAAAATACAGGTGACATTTGTTGGGGCTTTGTCTGCTTCATCTACTACCAGAACATGACCCAACTTTACTGCTTTAACCTTTTAAGACAGAAAATTTATCATAAACAATAAAATGAAAGCAACCATTATTAAAACTTCATCACTTACTGCTTTGGATTTATAACAGCTGGTTTTATTTAAATTTTGAGTACACAATCACACACACAAAAAAGTCTGTAGCAGAGCTGGAAAGAAAATTTTTGGATCTGCATCAAAAGCTTCACAGAGTTACTAAACTGCCAACTCTACAGTAATCTTTATATTTCACTTTGGTATTATATTAGGTTATTAAGTATGAAATGTCCGATTTCCTTAAGTACTCAGTGTGATAGGTGGTATCTCTGATATTTCACTTTAACACTTCTTGTTTTATCTTTATTGTGAAGGTACATCTTCATTCTTTCAAACGCACAGTTTGGCTTGTGACTATCTTTCGAACATTTTTTTAGAGCAATTTTTGTAAAACCATAGATAAGTCAAAAATTAGAGTTATTTTCTAATATGAGCACTGTCATGGAAACAATGCAGCGCAGACAGCTTGAAATATCAAATAAGTGCTCCGGAAGGATGTGGCTAATGAACGCACTGTATGTTGATGGTTTGAGAAGTTCTGTTCTGGTGATTTTAATCTTGAAAATGAGCCACGTGGGTGACCAGAGACCAAGGTGGATAAAGATAAGCTGAGAACTGTAATGGAAGCGAATCCATCTCAACCTATGTGTGAATTAGCAGCAAGGTTTTGATGTTACTCTTCCAATGATATTGGACCATTTGAAACAAAGCAGCAAGGTAAAGAAGCTGGATAGATGAGTACCACATGAAGTAAACGTACCAGAAGTGAAATCATCTTGAAGCTTGCCTTTCTTTGCTGTCATGACATAAAGGCAAACCATTTCTACACCGTATTGTTATATATGATGAAAAACGGATTGTTTTTGACAATTGCAAGTGTTTGACACAATGGTTGGATAAAGATGAAGTGCCAAAACACAGTCCAAAACCGAATATTCATCCAAAAAAGCTAATGATGTCTGCTTGGTGGTCAAATGCTGGTATTATCCACTACTGCTTCATGAAACCTGGTCAATTGATTACAGCGGATGTCTACTCCACCAATTGGGCGAAATGATGAGGATGCTTGTGATTAAGCAGCCCAGATTGGTCAACAGAGACAGGCCAATACTCTTGCAAGACAATGCTTGAACACATGTCACACAAACAATGCTCCTCAAACTACAAAGGCTGAATGTGGAAACTCTCTGTCATCTATGGTATTCACCAGACCTTGCACCAACTGACTACCACTTTTTGCAGGCTTTGGACCATTTCTTGTAAGGAAAAATACTCAATTCTCAACAAGTGTGAAAAATGCCTTTTGTGATTTCATTGCCCCTTGCTCTCCAGGCTTCTCACTGCTGGCATAAACAAGCTACCGTTAAGACGGCAAAACTGGGTCGATAGTTTAGGTGCATAATTTCTTTTAATTTATTTTTTATTTCAGCATATTATGGGGGTACAAATGTTTAAGTTACGTGTATTGCCCTTGCCCCACCTGAGTCAGAGCCTCAAGCGTGTCCATCCCCCAGATGGTGCGCACCGCACCCATTCAGTGTGTATATACCCAACCCCCACACCCCCCTCCCATCTGCCTGACACCCGATGAATGTTATTACCATATGTACACTTAAGTGTTGATCAGTTAAAACCAATTTGATGGTGAGTACATGTGGTGCTTATTTTTCCATTCTTGGGGTACTTCACTTAGTAGAATGGGTTCCAGCTCTATCCAGGATAATACAAGAGGTGCTAGGTCACCATTGTTTTTTGTGGCTGAGTAGAACTCCACGGTATACATATACCACATTTTATTAATCCACTCATATGTTGACGGGCACTTGGGTTGTTTCCACATCTTTGCAACTGTGAATTGTGCTGCTATAAACATTTGAGTGTAGATGTCTTTTTTATAGAATGTCTTTTGTTCTTTTGGGTAGATGCCCAGTAATGGGATTGCTGGATCAAATGGTAGGTCTACTTGCAGCTCTTTGAGGTATCTCCATATTGCTTTCCACAGAGGTTGCACTAGTTTGCAGTCTCACCAGCAGTGTATGAGTGTTCCTATCTCTCTGTATCCACTCCAACATTTATTGTTTTGGGACTTTTTGATAAAGGCCATTCTCATTGGAGATAAGCGATATCTCATTGTGGTTTTGATTTGCATTTCCCTGATGATTAGAGATGTTGAGCATTTTTTCATATGTTTGTTAGTTAGGCGCATACTTTGATTAATTGTACTGCTTCTTGTTTGAGATATAATAAACTTTTGATTGGAAATCGGATATTTCATATTTAAAGACCTAATATTAGAATTATTCCTAAGGTAGTGACACTCAACAACGTTTCACATCCCAGAGTAGGGGAGATTTACAACTAGTATAACAAATAGAGAAATGAAAGTGCCGTGGTGGTGAAGAGGAGTGAGACATCACAATCAATTGTGGATATTAGAATATTGCATTCGTTATGGCTCATAAAAGAGTGTACAGTTTTAATAGATCAAAACAGATGGTGCTGAAGAAGTGGGTACTCAAGATAAAGAGAATGGCCAGACTCAAGAAATCCTGGAGCATATTTAAGAAAGAGTGAATATGAATAGTCTACATTGGCTGAAATAGAGGTTAAATGTGAGAAAAGGGACTGGAAGGGTAGATTGGGTCACTACTACTAAGGACTTGATTGCCAGACCGAGAAATATGTACTTTGCCTCATTAAATAATGGGATGCAATTTAATATTGATGAGTTTAGACATGACAGAAACGCAGCTTGGAGCTACACTAAAGGATATTTAATCTGGCAGCAATATGCAGAGTAGACTAAAAGGGGATTACTACAATAATTGGCTAAGAAGTAGTTTGAGAATCTCAGTTTTGGGGAGACATGAAAAAAATGGACATAAAAAGGATTAGAGTGATCTGAAGGGTTTTATAAAGGTAGAATCTATTGTCTTGGCAACTGCTTAGATGGGAAGAAGAGAAAGGAAAATAAGAGTTTTAGGTGTTAGGTGACTGGGTAGATGGTGACATCATGAAAAGAAAGATAAAAGCTAAGAAAAACTCTTAAAAACATTTTTGAGGAGTGGATAAAAGAAGATGCTCAATAAATTTAAATGTAAACCTAAAGATTTTTTTAATAATAATAAGTATCTCATAACATAAAGTGTACCATGTCATAAATTTTTCTGATTGTATAGTTTGGGAAATCATTTTAAGAAAATACGGATTGTGGCCAGGTGCGGTGGCTCACGCCTGTAATCTTAGCACTCTGGGAGGCCGAGGCGGGTGGATCGCTCAAGGTCAGGAGTTCGAGACCAGCCTGAGCAAGAGTGAGACCCCGTCTCTACTAAAAACATAGAAAGAAATTATCTGGCCAACTAAAAATATATATATAGAAAAAATTAGCCGGGCATGGTGGCACATGCCTGTAGTCCCAGCTACTCGGGAGGCTGAGGCAGTAGGATCACTTAAGCCCTGGAGTTTGAGGTTGCTGTGAGCTAGGCTGATGCCACGGCACTCGCTCTAGCCCGGGCAACAGAGCGAGACTCTGTCTGAAAAAAAAAAAAAAAAAAAAAGAAAATACGGATTGAGAAATGGGTGTTCCTTCTACCACAATTATTTTATACCATATTCTATTATAAAAGAACTGATAAGAATTTTTTTTTTTACAGTAAAAATAACTGAATTTTAAAAAAGAAAACATGTAGCTTCTATCCCCAACCCCATCTTTGTTCAGGGAAAGTCAGGCCCAACCTAGGAGAATTTAGGCAGGAGATCCTGAAGACTCCAGTCCCCAGGGTCTGCATCACAGAGATTCCCATGATGGCTTATTTGTGCCATTGCTGCAAAGGAGTTATCTGCACAGAGGGACGTGCCTGGCAGGCTGGGATTTCTTTGGGTTTTGTGTGGGAAGCTGAGCACTGGATCTTCCCAGCTGCCCAAAATACCGGGCTAATATTTTATTAGTTAGAGGTATTTTTAAAAACTTTTCTAGAAACATTACCTAATTTCAAACTCTACAAATTTGAAAACAACAGCAAACTTTTATTTTTTAAATTCTGGAATAGAGAAGAAATCAGTAGAGGATTTCTGTCATTCCCTAAACCTCTTACTCTGAAAAGAGAACAGCATAGGAAAACATGTAATTTTCCCAATAATTTGCATTTAAATATCTACTCCTAAAATGACACATGAATAAGTGCTTTCTAGTTAGACTGAAATATGTTAGAATCCATGAGATACTTCCCCCTCCATTCCCAAAGGCTGAAATAAAACTATCATTCAAAAAACACACTTGAATATTCATATAATTGGATTACTAACCAAAGGCGAGTCTTCATACACAATAAGTCCATCCTTAACTGAAGGCTGAAGAGTAAGAGTTTGTACTGTGGTGTCCCTAAAGTTAAAAGAACAGATTTTATACTTAGTAAGAAAATAAACTGATGTTTGAGCATGAATAAAAATACAACACAAGAGCACTTTTGAAAAGATTTTTGTTCATCATCCTGCTTTTCTCAAGAAAAATAAAAATAGCAAGTGAAATTCCTTTCAGCAACAGTATTTTGTAGATTTAATGCAATATAAATTACAAGGGCTTGGGAGTTAATCCAGGTTTATGGATTCTCCAGGTTCTTTACTTCTCTCTCTTTTTTTCTGGTAATTCCCCTTGTGACCATTTCACACCTTAAAATTACCTCCTGAGGGTGAAAAACAGAAATAAAAAACACATATTTATATAATATTCATGTTATTTAAACATAATTTTGATGGCAATCTTAGTAATGACTGTCATGCTGATATGACCATTTAAAGCAAGTTTATGAACTACAAGTTCAGGCCCAATCTGCCATCATGAGGTGGCAAAGCCAGCCCATCTTATCCTACTCCAAGAACACCAAGGAGTTAGTTCATGGGATTTTTAACATTTCTACTGGGATTAGGACAATCCATTTTATTTTCTTAAACCTACCTTTTACTATTTACTTGACCCTTCTTTAGATCAGGATTTTCAAAACTATTAATAGTGAGGTATCCTGATGTTATGACCCTCCTTACATGATGAGATATTAAGTTCACATCACCTGTAGATATTCTTGCCCAAAATGTATGTACAGAAGCTACAGGTGATAGATAGGGTCAGACATTTTTAAGAGATCAATTTTATATCTTTACCTTCTGCATAAATTCTATCTTAAAACCAAAAAATCTTATGTCTAGCTTGACTATGTCACAGAGAGACTTAGAATTACTTTTAAAATGTGAGTAACACCTTTAGAAGAGTTCAAAGTTGTCTTTTCAAACCATGCTACCACTTATCCAAAGTAAAATGTGATGCTGCCAATTGTGCTGTTTTGAGTATCTACTCTGTGTAAGACTCTACCTGGAACGTGAACTTCAGACCTTGGTACTATGATATACTTGTGAAACATATACCCAAACGTCAAATTTTACTATACTCTATTAAAATTATAAAATGTTTATTTTTAAAAAATAATAAATATCACATGACATGAAAAAAGCAAATTTAAGTTATTACTCAAATCATTTTTTTGTTTTAGCAAAACAAATATAATCAACATCAGTTAACTGCTTTGAGAGGCAGTTGTGGGGTAGTAGAATGAGGACTTTGGAGTCAGATCAATCAAGATTCAAATTCTGATTCTTGCCCCCGATTAGCCATAGGATTTTGGGTAAGTAGTAAAGCCCACCCCAGAGGATCATTGATAGAACTCTTGGAAAGTATCTAGCACAGTATCTGGCAGATAGCAGGAGTGTAATTACATGCCAGCTTTAGATGTTTGTTGTTATTGTTATTGCTGCTGTGACTGAAAATTCCCTGCCTGCCCTCACTTCTACTTGATCTTCAGCTTTTTAGCATAGGTGGTACTTCCTGGAAATACCTTCCTTGACACTTTGCAGACCAGGTTAGGTGTCCCTGCTTTGTGTTCTCTTTGAGACCTCTAAATCCCCTATTGTAGCCCTTAACACACTACATTAACATGACATATTTTAATATCTATCTTTCTATACATACTGTCAGATCTAAGAGTGTAGAACATATCTACATTGTCCCTCATTCTGTTCCTAGCATCTAGTAGATGCCTGGCTCACAGGAGGAATTTAACAAATATCTATTGAATGAATGAAATAAACAAAAAATACTAAAAGGTAAAAAATCAACATTGTAGCTACAGTACAGTATACATTATATGGATTTCCAAAGTTATTGCATCACGGAACTTTTTTAAACAGAGAATCTGAAACCCACTCTAGTTAATGTCGGATTAGATTAAGGCCAATTCTCTTAGAAGTAAGAAACAGTCCTTATTCCCTATAAGCCTGTATCAGAAAGTACAGTCATGTTGAGAATGTATACTTGGGGTTGAATAGTCAAGGTATTGAGGAGCTAATGGTTTATGTCCATAATGGACTCCAAATGAATTGAATTTAGACTTATCATTGTAGGGTAACTTCTATAGCATAGTCTTCATTAACCAGGTCTTGAACAGGCATGCTGGCAATATAATTAGTGACATTTGCAATTTCTACACTACTTGCCTTATTTGCATCTAGCTTGAAAGGCTTCTGTAACTTGACCAAGTGGTGATTGGTTTCTTTCATTAATTGTTGTGAGTTCTGGCCCATTGTCCTTCCTGATCCCTATCCAAGCTCCCACGACCATGATCCTGGCTCTTCTGGGCCTGGTAGCTGTCTCCATAGTCTACTGTTTCCTATAGTCCTAGCACTACACTATACAAAGAATCCAATATTATTTGTTTATCTTTGCTAAAAGTCAAATTAAATTGTGTCTAAAAATAAAGCCCTGGGGGATGATAAGAAAAGTGAAAACACATTGTGACAGTTTATTGATGTTTATTAACTGTTAGTATGAATAAAATATTTCTTATGTAGGATAGATAGTCATTTTTTGTACTTATGGGTCTTCTAAATTTATTGTAGGACATTGTTATTTTTTTGCTAACAAATTAATTTTTAGAGTTTTAAAGAAATGAAGAACAAAGTTTAATTAATCTGACTTACATTCACTGTTAATACTCTAGCAATAGAGAAGGGGGTTTGTGAACAACTCCCTTCAATAAAGGGAAAAGATGAGTTCACATAGATTTTTATAGCAATATAATGAATTTCTCACCTCAGCTCTCACATATTTAATGGGCAACAACATGACACCTACCAGCACCAAAAAGGAAAAAGGAACTCTCGCATCATTGTCAGTAGAAAGGAAATTCAGTTGTTACCTTAATAATTATCGTGCTTCATAGCAGATTAAGAACAGTAAATTCAAGATGAATTCTATTTTTAAAAAGAAAATGAAATTGCTCTATAACATTTGAATTCTGATAGCATACAACTAACTTGTCAAATCAGAGTTATCAAAAGACTTTTGTGCTAGAAATAAAAACCATAGGTTTGAGGAAATAAGCACAAATCAGATGATTTCCAAAAGAGACTAAAATGAGGATAAATGCAAATGGGAAACACAGCTTTCAGTAGAGCAGTTTGTGAGAAAGAGAAGTTTATAGGATAAGAGTAGTTTTGTTCTGTTCTTCACATTGATCCTTTCGTCTAGTACATCAAAGAAGACTAATAAAATTTGTAAAATAATATTGAGCTTAAAAAATTGGTTGGCTTACATTTTGGTAAGTTACCCTGATTATGTAAGAGTAGAAAACAATCGACTATTCTGTGCATGGTACTTAGCATAATAAGAAAAAAGCTTGATTTCCAAGATATCCTATAAACATAAACTTCAACCTAGTTTAGTATGGGATAAGGTGACTACTGTTGCTGCAAGTAGCATATGACAATATAATGTTTCTTTTTCAGGAGTATTTGATTAAAATACTCTGCATTTATGAACATCTTGGATCAAAAGATATTAATTATCCACACAAATAAGCAATGACCCTAAAAGAATATTTTATTTGCTACAATTTCAACTCTATTATGACTTGTTCCTTTCAAAAACAGCTATGAAATATAAGCTAATAAAAGTTTAGTGTCAACAATTTCAACAATACTAGGGAGAAGAAAAGTTAAAACACATCTTAGTTACATTTTCTTAGCAAAAGATTTAATAAAGAAATGACTTTCCAGTATATAACATTTACCAGTAATGCTTGATGAATTACAATGTTCAGCTAATTGCTGACATTCATGTTATCACAAATTGTTCTCACTTTTTACTATCTTACAATCTACAGTTGTCTATCAATTAAAGCCTATGTAAATAAAGGAGATACTCAAAGAAATAATTGTGCTAAACTCTATTCTTTTTTTAATTTTGTGATTTTAAAGTTTTTAAAAAAAAAATTGTTTGTAGAGATAGGGTCTCAATATGTTGCCCAGGCTGGTCTTGAACTCCTGGCCTCAAGCAATCCTCCTGCCTTGGCCTCCCAAAGTGATTATAGGAGTGAGCCACCATGCCTGGCCTTAAAAGCTTGTTTAAAAATTGGAGTTATTAATGTTTCATGGTAACTTAAAATGATTCCAGATGCAATAAAAACAATTAAATTGTGTATAGACCAGATTTTTGTCAGGAAAGAAAATTGGCCTCTAGAGTACAATCTGTTCTGAAATGTTGTTTGTAAAGGTACATTAAGCTACTATCTTCTAATTTATTGAGGAACAAAAGATCCAAAATAGTGATGTTTACTTTGAGGATGATATTTTAATGAGTTGTCTTTTAATTGATTTATGGTTAGCTTTCTTTTAGAAAAACAATAATAGTTAAACATAAGAGTGAAGGAAGAAAAAAGACATTCAAGAGTTTCAAACAGCTGACAAAAAAAATCTTCTGTAACTTCATACTTCATTAAAATAAAAATGGCTATAGGAATAGTCCACTCAATAATAAGAGCCAGACATGAGAAAGGAAAGACAAAGGAGGCACTGAACAAATATTTGTTCAGTATTTTAGAAAGTGGGATGATTATGAAATTAGAATTAAATAGTAATTTTTACCAATAAGATATAAATCTAACATCACTGATTGAGCAGTAAATGCTGTCAAAAGAAGAATTCATAGCATCATTAAGAATATCATTTTCATAAGGCTTATTTTAAAATAAGTAATAAAATAAAGGTAAAGAGCACTAATAATAATTACCATTAATAAACAGAGAGTAGGGCTTAGATATAGGCAATGCAAACAAGTTTAAGAATCTGTGTTTACAAATCGTCTGGACGCTGCTGAATAGCAGCACACCACCCCCCTACTTCTACCTACAAAAGACAAGTTTATTTTGCCATATTGGGAAAGAAATTTCCTCAGCCCCGAAAACAGAAATAGTCACTGTTAAAAGCAGTGGTACCATCCAATAAAAAAAAAAAAAAAAGACACAAAATAAGCTATGATTACTGCAGTGTTAAAAGCCAGCATCAGACTAAAGTGGTGTCCTTCCAGTTTGGTCAATCACTTAACCTCTTGAAGCGCAAGGTTACTCATCTCTACAGAGGGAATTAACGTAAAACATATGACGGAATATAATAGAGTAAAAAGTAAGGAAGATAAAAGGAGAGTGAGCGAGAGAGAGTATTATTATATAGCACTTCAAATGTTTTGAATGCTTTGAGGGAAAAGTCCTTTTATTAAGATAAGCAAAATATTATTTATGCCAAAGTGACTGAAAAGATTCCAGCACTTAAAATAGTTGCTTTGGAGAACAAATAGTTTATTTAGTAGTCAATCACTCATCACTAATACACCCAGATGCAAAAATCCTAACAAACTAAGGAAGACATTAGGAGGATAATATTTATAGAAGGAAGTATACTGTGATGCAACACTTTGCTCTTCAGAGGTAGGTTCTTGATGGGAACAGCTGGTAGAAAACAGCCACAGCAAAACAGTCACCTGATGGAAACTAAATATTTCCAAATATGCTTAGTTTGCAAAATCTACTTACCTCTACCATTTCTCCTAGTACTACCTTAATATTTAAAAAGAAATTCTTCCAAAAGTCAAAGCCGTGCTGATAATCAAGTCTTTTAACAAACTCTGAAAATTCTGTAAGTTGTCCAGTCTTTAGAAATAAAAACAAATCTATTAAAATGGTATATAGAAAATTGGATCTTTTATCTTTACTCTGAAAACTAGCTTTCCAGCTTGGTAAATTTTAGGGACACAAAACGATCTAGTTTTTTTTTTTTTTTGCAGGAACTTTGTTTTCCCTTTTCCATACAAAAAGGAAAAACAATGTGCAATCCTTATTTGAATAGAAAAATGTATTTTCTAATCAGTATTTAAAAAGGAATAGAAAAAATTAATGAAGATAAAAATACAAAGTTGAATGAGTGTACAAAGATGAATACAGAGATGCAAGCAGGGGGTGAGGCTTATGAATATTGCGTCCACTGGATAAATCTTTATCAGAAAATATAGTACATAGTAATTTATATTTTTAAAAAGATTTTACCAATCGAGTAACAATATAAAAGTGCAATGAAGAGTAAAAATTAGTAAATGAACATTTTTTCATATTAGAACTTTTCATGATCTTTTATTCAACAAATATTTATTGAACATCTACTACTACTACTATTAATCTTAGCCAAAAGTCTGAGAAGCGACAATGGGTACTGCTTTAGATATTGCAGAAGTATCACTGAACAAAACATGTAAAAATTCCTTTCCTTGATGATATAAAACTCATATTATATTTAAAGGAACTCATCTTACCATGCTAATAATATACTACCCTTAGTGCAGTATGAACTTGATTTTGCAGAGATTAAATATCAAAAGATATTTTATCATAGGCAATTCAAAGAAATAAACTTAAAATAAGTATTTTTAATCACCAAGACAAATGATAAACTAACCTGCTGCGGTTTATCAGGAGAAGCATGTTCCCCATGAAGTTAGTTAGGCATGCCTCTTTTGGTCAATAACCCAAAATACATTTTCATGTAATACACATTGTCTAAGACTTACTTTATAAGTTGCTTTGTGTACATAGCATAATATTATTTGATATACTATAATCCATAAATTATTTTATCCTAATTTCTGGTTTTTCATCAACTGGAAAAAATTTCTAATGCTCTGTTTTTAAGTTTACCAGATTTTAATCACACAAGTCAAACAGAAAATAGTATGTAAATACTATTTAAAAAACTCTTACCTTAAAAGAAACCTGTGTTTGACTTTTCTATAATTACCTATTTCATTAAGTTTTTTTGATAGATTTTCTTAAAGGAAGATACAGCTGTATCATAAGAAAAACAATATATTTTGCTTTTAGCAGCAAAAGTTAGAGTTCATTTCAACCTCAGCCTATCTCCCAGTATCATTTTCATGGCACAGGAGAAGAAACAGATACCTCTGAGGAAGCAGAAGGCAGAGGACTGAAGCAACCCTCTGAGCACATTTCCTTGTCATCTTATGTTTTATCTTAAAATTTGATGTAAATTTTGAATGCTATTCCCAGTTTGTTTCAATACAAAAACAGTCACCATTAGGAAAATAGCAGCAAGGAGCTATTGTCCTGCGCCAACACTTTCAGGAAACTGAGTTGAACTGAAGACAGCTGATGCTGCTGTTCTGGTATCTATCACATTATTTCTTGAACCCCAAATTAAATAAATGAGTAGTTGTAAATGGCAATCGTTTTTTCACTGCTTTATGAACTATGTCAGGGTAATTACTGTGGAGAGCCTCCAGTATGACGCCAAAAAGGCAGTATGTGCTGCATTTTTTGACTTCTGCTCGTAGGCATTTCAACAACTGCACCTTTTAAAGACATCACATAGCTTATGCCATCTTGGGACTGAAAAGTTCTCTCATCTCCTGGGCAATCTCTTCTACTTTTTCAAGATAATGAGGAGGATGTGGTTCAATTGTCCTAATTTTCTCATTTGAGGTTAGGTATTATTGCTATTTATCTAAGGTTAGTCAGAACATCTCCAAAACCACACCAAAAAGAAAAAAGAAGTACTTGATACATAGATGAAAGGTAAAAAGAAAAAAAAAAAAGGAAAGAAAAGGCATATTTTAAGAGGCTACTGTTCAGTGCTAAATCAAATACCAACCTTCTCAGTGAGGCCTTGCCTGAACACCCTACTTCAAACCATACCCCCTGCTCTGGACCCCCTTCCCTGCTGTATTTTCCCCCATAGTACTTCTCACTAGTTGATGTACTACATATTTAAATGATCTCATTCTCCCTCTTTCAACAGCAACTCCAGTAGAAACATGAAGCCTGGGCTTTTGTTCACTGAGGTATCACTCACATTTAGAAAAGTAACCAGCAAACAGCAGGTATTCCTCAATGCTTGTTGAAATGAATGCATTTCAGCTTCACTCACATACCCTAAGGTCATACTGAGTTACTTAAGTATCGTGTTTCTTTCTGTGCACTTTTTCTCTTCTTTGGAAAGTTTTCCTTTCCTTTCTTCCCCCCTTCCCTGACAAATTGTTAAGGCCCATTCCTTAAACACTCAGTTCAAATGTCACCTTCTCTTAGAAGAATTCCCATTTCTATATCCTCCCAACTGAACTAATTGTTCATACAAAGTACTTTACACTTAAGAAACTCTGTAGTTGCTCACATGACTACCTCCCTCATAAGGTATATCATCTACGGACAAGGATATAACATCTTTTTGTGTATACCTAGTGTCTGTCATTATGCCTCATACCTCAGAGGCATGTAATAAATGTTTGCTCAAAGAATGAATGAATGCATGAATGTATTAAACAAATATTACAAACTTCCAAAGTATAAAACAGATTATTAGGCATAAAGGGTTATAAAATGAATAATTCAGAGACCCTGCTCTCAGGAAGCTCACATGACAGGGAGGGAGACATATGCAAGACGACGAAATATAATTCACATCAGAAGGTGATAAGGGCTATAATGGAAATCAAAACAAAGTTCAGTGGGGACTCAGAGGAGAAGGCAATTAATCCTGATGGGAAGAGAACAAGGTCCTGATGATTGAATTTGATTTTAACTGGCAGGGATGGGTGCAAGGTGCTTCCAGGAAGAGGAACAAACACGTAGAAGTTGGGAGATACAAGAGAAGTTTAAGGGCACACCTAGTTATCCAGCATGTCTAGATTGTAGTTGCATGGAAGGAAGTAGAGCTATATAAGTCGGCTAAGTTGAGAATGTACATAGTCTGAATTTCATTTCATGAAAAATATGAATCCATCAAAAAACCAATCATGTATGCATTTTAGAGAGAGGACTCTCTAAGTGGACATCTCAAAGATGGATGGGAAGGAAGAGACAATCCATTTATTCAGTTGTTTAACAAATGTTTATTGAACATCTGTCATATCCCAGACATGCTGAAAGTAGGCAGTTCAAAGACATATCCCTGCCCTCAAGGAGAGCTCACTGTCTAGTAAGGGAGACAGAGATGGAAAGATGTAATTGTGATAACAAATGACAAGTACCATAGCAGAGCCTATTCTAGGTCAGAGGCTCTCAACCATCAATATAAGTTTCTGAGAAGGCACATTCTAAAACTTACAAAAATAGAAACAAAATATAATGAATTAGAGATGGAAAATAATATCTTTAAAAAACTCAGATTTTATTTGTTAATAATACAAAAAACTTTTTGTTCTCATTAAAAATTAAAGGACTTTTTTTTTTATTATTTCAGCATATTGTGGGGGTAAAGGACATTTTAAGAAGAGCAATGTGATTGATACATTTTATTACTTGAGTGATTTAAAAATCTAGTCCTAAATTCAGTTTATTTCATTATTTTGTTTTAGTGGCTAGCATAGCTGAAAAAGAGCTCAACAAAGACATGTAGATTCAAGTGGAAGAAGTACAGTATTGACTGTGCTCTCTATAGCTCAACATGCATTTGTCAATCTCATTTATCAAACATAGGAAGTCTTTTTTTGCACCCCACTTTAAAAAACACTTCGTGCTAATGGTAGCACAAAGAAAGGAAACAACATCTGCTTGTGGAGGAGAAGGAGAAAGAAGGGTCTAAAAAGTTTTCCTAGAGAAAATGAATTTGCATTTTGAAGAAAAAGTATGAGTTTTCCGAGTAGACTTGACAGGAAAATGCAGGCAGCAAGAGCCGCGCGTGGCAAGCTATGGAGCCATGGATATGTACGTGATACTTGGGAACCACAGGCAGTTCATGAGGCTTAAGCATATGTGGGAGAAAAAGGGTGGAAGACAGACATGTGAAACAGATGGTGCTCAAACGACAGGGTGTGGACTTGACGCTGTTGGCAATAGGAGTCATTGAAGGGTTCTGAGCAGGAGAGTAAGTGATCAATTTTATTGGCTGGAAGGAACAATGTGAGGCATAAAGAGGAGAGATTAGAGGTTGGCTTTTTAACCAGAAGGCTACTGCTAAGGCTAAATCCAGGCAACAAAAGATGAGGAATAGATTAGCTCCCACTACTACCAGCATGCTGACACGGATAGCTATTCACCAGGGAAAGACTGCAGCTAGGCTTGGTACCTTCAGCTGTTGGCTGAAGTCTTATTCCAAACTGTCACTTGCCCAAATTCTCACACCCCTCTAGTCACTGTAATCTGAAGGGCTGGCTATTACTTCTCTTACAGATCCCATCCTACCTTGGATCAATTCATCTGCTGGGCCTCCAGAATAGACAAAGTTGCTGAAATGCCCAGAATGTCTTACTGCAAATCACACCACAATTATGAAAATAGTCATTGTTGCTAAACTTATCAATGTTAGAGTTCTACTCCTCAAGTAGTCTCTCATTTACTTCCTATAACATTATCCTTTAAAATTTTTAATATTCTTTTCATTTTAGCATTGCTATTTCTAGTTTATTAAATTATTTGTTCATTGCACATCTCACCACTACAAAGAAAGCTTCATGATAGCAGTGACCTTGTCTGTCCTGTTCATTGTTGTATTCTCAAGGTCTAGAACAGTACTAGGGACCAGGAGATCAGTAAAGTTCTATTGTAGTAGTTCTCCTTTGCCACCAAATGAGCCTGTCTCCTAGCTGCTGCAGTATTGACTTTTGAAAGCTCACAGCTAAACCTTTTCCTAGAGAACTTCCCTCTACCAGTGGGAGCTACCTCACCCAGAAATGCTTGGGAGGTTATAGGTTCCTCCTTCCCTCCTTCCCAGTGGGAAGTCCTTAACCAATGACTTACCCATACCGGGGCAAAAAAGACTGGCCCTCTTTCTTCCAGGGGGAATTACTGAGTAGTACTATCTGCACTCCAGAACTCCCTGTGAAGAGGCTGAGATCAAACTTCAGCGAAAACCACCTCTCTTCGCTGGCCTAATCCTGACTGCTTCACTCCCTACAGGTTTCACCTGAAAGCTGTCCCTCTAAAATCACTTCCACAAACATTGCCATCTCTGGCTCTGCTTCTAGGGAACCTGACCCAAGGTATCTGTTGAATGAATGAATGAATCAATGAATGAATGAAGATAATGTAGAAACAATCCTTAGATTTTCTAGAAAAGCTCCTAATTCTTCCTGCATCAAACACTATAAACACATCTCAATTAACAGAAATTACAGAGTTGTGAACTGAGCAATCTCATTAATACACAAATCTACTTGCTAATTTAAACAACATGTGTCATCCCCTTCTGCTCATTTTGTCACCGTTGTCATCATGTGAAGAGTCTGACTACATCAGTATGTCTCATAAGGAATGCCACTTCATAAAGCTCAACAAAAACATTTAAAATCTAACTGAATAAAAAGATAGTTGGGAGATACGTGCCACTGGCAGAAACCGCTATGTGCTTACCTAAGGACACTGTCAGAAACCTGCAGCTGGTGCTGACTGGGAAGGCCCAGAGAGAGGACAGCAGGTTGAAGTGGCTGGGATAGGACGTAGAGCATGTTAAGTAAGATATTCTGCGATTGGAACAATTCTAATACTGATTTTACTCTGATTATAAAGACAAACTTTTTTAAATCCCCCCCATCAGATTATCAGACTTTATAATGTAAATCAATGTAAAATAATAATTTTTTAAACAAAAATTTGCTTTACAAGTAAAAAAGGACAAGAAGGTTATAAACTAAACTTGTAACAATGATTGACTTGAGGCAGGGAGATGAGATTGGAGGTAGTGGTTAAAGGGGACCTCTCAGCTATAATTATAGTGTTTTAGTTCTGCAAAAGGAAGAGCAGAATCAAATTTGGAAAAACATGAACAGCTGCTAAATCTGGGTGATAAATCTGTGTCATATATTTTTGTTTACGTTTTTTGGATTTTTAAAGTTTTTCTCAAACTAAAAAAGTACATAATACTTGAAAGGAATGTAGCTGTTCTCTAGTGACAAGGGATATAACAAAACCAAAAAAAAAAAAAAATAACACACTACACACTACTTGTTTCTCAAGCTTCTGAAGCTTGTGATTTAGAAAATAAAAATGAAGAAGCCCATAGAATCCTCATTGTTTCCAGTTTTCTTTTCTAAAACAGCCTAGAGCATGCCACTTGCTGGTATCTCCAGTTTCAGGAGTCAGTCTGTAGCTCTGACTCACCAACTTCTATCACCCACAAATTAGAACCCAGAATAATGCAACTATTCGGTGGGTGCATCGAGAGAAAGGATATTACTGAAGTAGTGTCAGCCTGGGAGGAACATCACATAAAAGACCATAGGAATTAATTTGGTTACCGTTTTTATGAATCACCCAGTGACAGAACAGAAAACAGGGCTATTAAATTTCCTGATGACATACCTCATAGGTGTGATTGAGGGTCAAAGTTAGTTTAATAATCTGGAGAAGTGGTCAAGAATACAGAAAATGAGATTTAATAAGGATATTACTATTGACAAAAATGGGACAGAAAAACTGGCCAAAAGCAAATAATGCAGAAAAAGACTTTGGGATCAAGCTGAGCAAGGATTAGGAACATAATGCTAGAATTTTAAAAAATCAAGCTATTAGACACAGAGTGAAGTATAGAATGTAAGAATTGGTTGACCAACAGTCCCACCACATGGATAATACTTTAGTGAGGTACTCACTGAAGTACCATCCTCACCAAAATACCATTTGATTCAGCACAAGAAAGTCCAGTGGCAGCACAGTGCAGTGGTTAGAGCACAGGACTGAAGGCAGAATGTATGAAGTCAGCTGTGTGACTTCCGCCAAGTTGTTTAACCTCTCTGTGCCTCAGTGGCCTCACCTCAAAACAGAGATAGTAATGGTACTGATCTCATAGAGTTGTAGTGAGCAGTAACTAACAAGTTATAGTTTGAAAACAGCTTAGAACAGTGCCTGGCACACAGTAGCTGCTGTGTAAATGTTTGTTAAATAAACAAAAATAATACAGGAATTTAAATGGTTTGTAGATTATCCAGAGGAGTCAAGAATCATTACAAACCTAAAGATCTACATGGAAAAGCTAGAGGCACTGGCATAATTCATTTTGCAAAAAAAAAGAGAGGCAATAGAAGGCATTCTTACTGGGAAAACTACTGTCCAACTGCTGATAAAAATGTTCCTAAACAGCTTTTTCAAATTCACAATGGGGAAGACGAGACAGAGGAGCACTGCGGACGTTCTGTGCAGCAGCTGACATTTGACATGTCTCTGGTTCTCTATTGCTCTCATCAATGCTAAGAATGTTGTGATGACTTAATAATAATTTTTTCCATAAGACTTCAGAAAACCTTTTACTTTTTCTATTTTCTGCCAGTACTTCTATCTGCCCTCTGGGACTTTGTGAATTTCAAAATTGATACTGTCACATTCAGTTTTCTTCAGCCTGAGGAAAGCCTCATATGTTGAATTATGCTGTGCTTTGTAAAGCATGTCATCATTCACTCTAGGATATTTGATTTTAAGAGGGCCAATGGTAGAGTTTTTACTGAATTTGCTAAATGCATGTCATTTGGTTTCACAAAGAAAAAAATATATAAAAATATGAGAGAGGAAAAGCAAGTGTTTTTAAAATAACCATCCACATTGCTATATTTTAACTACCTCAGCTGGTTAAAGCACTTAACACAGTCAAAGCTCTAATATATATGGACCTTACTCAATTCGAAAACAAGCATCAGTGCCTCTATCTAGGAAGGGATGGCTGATTATAGAGGAGCTTCAGCTAGAAGGTTCAGACGAAATTAGCAAACATCAAGTCATTTCTACAAATACTTATTGGGCATCCACTGTGTATTGAGAACCACACGAACTACCTGCCTTATGATCGGTGGACCATACATAAGAGAGTTACTCTTAACTTCTCTTTTCCCTTCACGTCCCACATAGTTATCAAGGATTCTAAAATTAGCCTTTAAACCTATTTCAACATGTTCCTTCTTTCCATTCTCATTGCCAATATGCTGGTTCAATCTCAACAACTTTATCTGGATTAGTGAAATCACCCCCTAGTGTTTTCTGTGATTCAAGTTGTACCTCTCCTCAAGGCTCCCACACACCTGTACATGCCTTTTTCATAGTTTATATACAATAACTGTGTCATAAATGTTGGTATATTTTTACTGCTGATAAGCAAGCTCCTCTACGTCAAGATCAATGTCATAATCTACATGTCATAATCTACATGTCATCCAGTGCCTAAAATGGCCACTGGCAAACAAAATGAGTTTAATAACTATACACTAGATGAATGAATTAACACATAATGAATAAACCAGACTCCTGCCCTCAAAAGTTCCCTATTTAGTTGGGGAGGCATGACTGGAGAAAGGAGAGGAGATGGAAATAAGATACGGAAATTACAATAATACAAATCAAAGTTAGATAAGAAAGTAGGGTATGTGGCAAGAAACTAATACTTATTAGTTTGCCTAAATGTTTAGGTGCCCAAAAGTGTCAGACACTAGACTCAGTCCATTGTACATATTCTCTCATTTAATCTTCATAACCATGAAAAGTATTATTATTATTTCAATTTGATAGGTAAGGAAATGAAGACCCAAAGAGTTCAAGGCCACACAAAAGTTAGCGATGACAAGTATTTGATCTCTAAAATCCATCTCTTTCTCTCACAATGGTACAAGTTCAATCTCATGGAGTTTCAAAGGAGGGA
Organism: Varecia variegata; assembly: GCA_028533085.1. Taxonomy (NCBI): domain Eukaryota; kingdom Metazoa; phylum Chordata; class Mammalia; order Primates; family Lemuridae; genus Varecia; species Varecia variegata. Next base: position 22,112,333 of record CM052445.1, on the reverse strand, counting down.
ACAGTTATACACAGAGTGAAAAATCAGGAAAGGTTCCATTTAGAAATAACAACGGACCAAACCTTAAAGGACTGGAGGAAAAATGGAGTGCATTTTAGATGGAGAAATAAAGACACACATGGATACAAGTCCAAAACTGTGAGTACTAGAACACTGAATGATCCAGTCTAGACTAAGCAGAGCATACATGAGGAAAATCCCAACGAAAGAGAAAGGCCTATATTAGGAGACCTGGGAACTCTATATTTATAATGGGTAACCAAGAGCACAGGTCATGCTAATGATTGGACCTCTGCTGTCATCCCCATACATGAAGGCAGGCAAATGGAAAAAAAAAAACAAATCTGGCAACATAAGTATTTCAGAACTCTAAGACAATTCTGATTTTAATACAGACATGTAGTTTTATCCAAAGATAAAATATAGCTACAAAAGTTAACATATTCGAGTGTTCTCTTTAATATCAAATTAATATAACATTGTAGAAAAGCAAGTAAATGGATGTACTTCACAAATGTGAGCCATATATTCTCTTCGGTTTGAAATGTATAACATCAAAGTAATTATATCCATTAATCTTTTAAATTACCTAAGTTCATACCTTTAAGACAACATATTGATTTAAACTAAATATATAAATTGCCCAGTTTGTTTTATGAAATCTGATAATCAAAACATAAGATGGCTATACTTAAAAGTACACTGGTTGTATGTTTTATTCAAGTATGTTTGGTGACAGTTTTACTTATCAAGATTATGTTTTGAATGTCTCTTGTATCTAATTCTGTTCAAATGACATCCATAAACTAAATTGAGTGTGACTGATTATTTAGATGATAACATCACAAACCCATTAAAAGGAATCTAAAATAAACAAAGTAAAGATCTTAAGTGGTTCATCCATAGATCAGAGATGTCCTAAACATTTTTTTAGACTGCTATTTTTAGGTCTTTAAAACATATGTTTCTCTTAAAGCTACTTTATGAGCTTAAACTTTATGGCAAATGTAGCCCTAATGCTGTATTTAATAAAGGAAAAATTCACTGCAGTGAAATTAGTGGGACTGTCAGTCTAATCATTGTCAATTCTTTAATATTGTATATTTTAAACAGAAATGGAGACTTTTTACTTCCAATTTTATATAATAAGTATCTAATATTGTCAAATAGAAATAGGGCCTCTGTTAAAATGGATATAATTTTATTTGTAATATTATTAATCAACATAGCAATGGGTACTATAAAAATATAAATATTTGGCTTTGAAATTTTTATATTTTGAATTCAGAAAATTTTTTCATAGATAACATACCTACATTTTTATCTAGCAAATGTCAGAATTCCCACGGAATATATATTAGCAGCACAAAACTCTTTACCATTTATGAATCATGTGTTGTTTTGTGACAAAAGGTTGGTTTTAAAGACATTTTAGGCAGGAAGTAAGGCATGGTATCTCTAAACCTCTAAACTTTTAAAAACACCTTGAATACCATCTTCTTCTTCTTCTTACCTAGTCAAAAATATTTGAATGTAGAGCCAAAAGAGATATTAATGACCCTGTCGGCTCTTCTTACTCAGAGATGAAAGAACTGAGACCCAAAGGCAGACTCAAACATTGCCTCAAATGCATATATATCATAAATTAAAAGGTTGAAAAGTAATGATTTAAGCATTCATATCAAAAGTTTGAAAAATAACACATGAAATCCAAAGAAATCAAAAGAAAGGGTATAATACAAATAAAATCAGAAATTATTGAAATAGAAAAGAAACATATAAAAGGGAGTTTCAACAATGCTAAAAGTTGGTTCTCTGAACAGACCAGTAATATTGTTAACCCCCTGGCAGAACTGATTGAGAAGGCAAACGGCCAATATCAGGAATTAAAATGGGGATACTATCACTGAGCCTACAGACATTAAAATGTTGTAAGATGATATTCTAAACAATTTTACACCAATAATTAGAAGGAATAAGTCCTAGAAAAACAACATTTATCAAAACTTCTCATAGCTAATAAAGTTAATAAATCCATAAATAAAAGGCCTGTTTGTAATGATTATGGTGGTAACATACACCCAAGATTACTAAATACCTGTTATATTTCTTTGCCTCTTTTTTTTCCTGATTGCCTTAACCATAAAGTAAAAATCAGAATTGACTGAGGTAGTTCAGCCTAATATATCTTTCTGAAAAAATACTTTGTTGTTCAAAATAAAGGAATGGAGAAACTGCTGCTATAATATGAAGGGACTCTCAACTTCCTTCTTTCTCAGTCATTTTTATCACTGTTCTCCTATAGGTAATATGTCATTTTTCTCTGGCAGTTTTAAAGAATTTTCTCTTTGTTTTCAGCAACTTGATTATGATGTGCTGTGCTGTGGTTTTCTGTTCACCCTGCTTGAGGTTCATTGAGCTTCCTGGATTGGTAACTTCATGCTTTTCATGAAATTTGAGACTTTTTCCACTATTATCTCTTCAAATATTGGTTTGTCCATTTTTTTCTCCTCTCCTTTGAGACTACATTGCTTGTACATTAAACTGCTTTTTTAGGGTTGTCATTTCTCTACTAAGAATTCTTAATTAGCCCCTCATTATGTTCATTATTTCCCCTTTAAATGCTTGAATATATTTTATGGCAACTTTTTTAGTCCTTGTCTGCTAATTCCATCATCTGTCATTTTTGTGTCTATTTCTATTGACCAATTTTCCTGTTTCTTTTTATGTCTAATAATTTTCTATTTCATGCTTGACATTATGAATTCTATGTTGTTGAATGTTTTGCAGTCTTCCTCAGTTGAGCATTAAGTTTTGTTCAGGTACACAGCAATTTACTTTTGAATCACCTTGATCTTCTCAAGGCATTCCTCCTTGCCTCCCCAAACATCCATTCCTTTTTATTTGTAAAGCCATTCTGTATAAGAAAGAACTTCCAAAACAATGTTAAATAGCAAGCATCCTTCTTTTTCAAGGCTTATTTTTAAACTCTGCAAGGGTAGGGATACAGTAGCTCTTATTTTAGGAATAGATTAGTTCTACTTCTAAAGCGTAGACTTTAGAGAATATCTTCTAAATACCAGGGGTGTTTAACGAAGGTTCTCAACCATGTAGGAACTCTGGTAGTTGTTCAGTTCACAGATCCCTGGTAGCTTTTCTTTTTTCAGTGTTTGTAAATTCTGTCCAGTTTTTATAGTTCTTTACTGTGGTAGGGCTCATCTGGTACCATTATTCTGTCACAGCCAGAGGTATAAATCCCAAAAGGGAGTTTTTGACCATATCTCAGCTTCCCTTTGATCCTTTTCTCTTTCTCTTTTGACCTATGAACTCTACCTTCTATTCTCCTACAATTCTCTCTCAAGAACTGATAATCATTTAGTGAAAGGACCCAAACCAGAAACTATTTCTTGCAACTCAATTCAATGTTCTTCAACTACACAAAATTTTTTTATCACCTGGGTTTAAAACAATAACAATCTAAACTAGTTTTAAGTTGCTCATTACTGGATATATTTCTTGACTTATATCTCTGTCTCTCTTTCTCTTTTGTTTTTGGTGGATCTGTTGCTTATATTAATATTTTATTATTTAAAAATTGGAACAGTTTCACCAATAAGCTAAAAACAATCCATGTTGAGAACATCTACTTGATTTAAAGCTATTGCTGAACCAGCATTCTGACCACACAAAACTAAATAATGTACAAAGTGTTTTAAGGAAGGCAAGTAGACAACTAATAACATACTTCTTCCATATTTCTGGGTTCCTTATCTCACACCTGAGATTCATACAGTTTGTTTCTCCTTGCAAGCTATTGTTAGAAAATAGGCTTACTGTCTACATGTTTTTCTTCCAACTTATGAGCCTTTATGTTGATGAGATCTGCTCCTAGAATGTAACGTTCATCACTCTCTGTCCACAAAATATTAATTCATGTTTATAAAGCATTAGTCGCTTTAAAAAAAATTTTGCTTCATTTTATAACCTTTTAAGGAGAGAAGGGATAAAAAAAGGAAGAACAGAAATGAAACTGGTTTATAAAATGAGCCTTTAAGAAAATATTTTTAAATTGCACTAGGAGAAAAAGAAATGATTAAATCAAATTTTAAGAGATTGTGGGTCTAATACTCTTACCTATGCAGCTGGATATATTCTCGGGGTCTGTTGAGCAGGTGAAGGAATCTGTCAACAATCTTGTTTTTTCCTACACCCTGTAATTACACAGACAAACAAAAAGAGGCTTTTGTTTGGAGGTAAGTTTACACCAAACCAGAAGAATTTTCCTATTTCTCAAAGTTGTACTATTTTAGTTTATTGTTCATGAAAACCAAACTGGCAAACATATACAGTATATCTCCTATGACATAAAGGTTTTTGAAAAATTGTACCTCTAAACATACTACTTCTAAGCTATTCTTATTTAAAAGGAAATCCATAAATTAGCCTCCTACATTTTGATTTTTTTGTTCTATAATTTTACACTGAAGTCTAGGCATTATAGCTGAAGATTATTTTAGATTCGAAGAATGCTATCAAATGTGATCAAGTAAGTATACAACAATGATTTTTCTAATCATGTCCTCAGAGGTATGGTTTTCAGTTACAGGAAGATAAATATAATACTGCACTTTTTCTGCTGTAATAAAACACTCATTTCTTCTCCTTTTATCCCACTTTCCAGTCCTTTAAAACCCTGGAAACCTAAAATTATAACCAAGGTATATTAATAAAACTCAAGTATGTGTGCTCTTCCTAGAAATGCCCTCATTTCCTTACCACTTACTGATGCTGAGAGTTGCTACCCTTTTGTAGAAGACAGACTGTTAAAAATGGAATCCACCCCCAAGCTATTTCCCTATATTAAAGATTTCACTTAGAGGTGGAATATAATTAATGGGGTGTAAATCTTTTAACAAGTAGAAGAGTAGGAGTGTGAGAAGAGTGGAAGTGGTTAAAAAGCTGAGTTTCATATCATATGTGACAGCAAAAATAATTGTTATTGATTTCTTAAACAAGCTGAGCAACCCTGATCCAAAAATCAGAAACCCAAAATGCTCCAAATTCTGAATCTTTCTGAGTGCTGACATGATGCTCAAAGGTCATGCTAAATGGAAATGCTCAGATTAGGGATGCTCAACTGGTATGCATATCCAAATATTCCAAAATCTGAAAATATCTGAAATCAAAACACTTGTCCCAAGCATTTTGGATAAGGGAAACTCAACCTGTACTGTGCCAGGCTGTATGCTAAGTACATTCATGTGTTATTTCATTTAATCATGACAACAGTCCCATGAGGTAGGTACTGTGATTATTCTAACCTCACAAATCAATAAACTAAGACTCAGAGAAGTTAAGCAATGTGTACACAATCACACAGCTAATCATAGTGGAACCAGGACTCAAATTCAAGTCTGTGTGATTCTGATGCTCACGCTGTTAGCCCCTGCATTATATGCTTCTTTCAGTTTGAAATTGATTTTGGTAATCTGGGCCGTAAATTATCTCTTTCACCACTTCTAGGATTCATCCTAAAGAAACAATTAGGCAGATTAGGGCAATGCATAGAGCACAGCAGCAATAGCAGAAGCCCAGCTAAGCAGACATTATTATTGATACTTTTACTACATGCTCAAATATCTCGTAACGAAAAGCATTCTACAAGCACCAAGGATAAAAATTCAAATCAAATGAATGTCTATTTATTGAGTGCCATGGAGGGCAGGGACTATATCCATTCTGTTTATCACTATATTCCACAGAGCCCAGCACAGTGCCTGACACAAAGAATGCATTCAATCAATATTTGTCAAAAGAATGAATGAATACAGGGAGTTTGGGAAGTACTGGAAAAGGGGTGCAACTTTTGGTAAAATATAAACAGTGTCCACGTTAATAAAGATACTGAATAATGGAATCTGTGATGAGTTATGGACTTATAAAAGCTGGGCAAGTTTTACAAATGATACAACTTATTTCACCTAAAAAATTCTGATTCAAGGTTATTAGATCTCAATGTCAAATGGACAAATTCACTAGTAAGAACAATGGATCATTTCATCCTTTAGAAATCTTTTCAGTATCCCACTGGATTTCACCCAAAATGGTTTTAAGCCTCACACAGAAGCACAAAGAAGGAAAATTACATTTGCATATTTGTATGTAAATTAGAACAGGTACATAAGCTTTAAATGGCATGCTGCAATAAACATAAAATTTTAAATAGATAAATTCAGATAAGTTAAAATATCTGTGTTCATTTTTGAGCTCTGTTGAATCCAGCGATTCTAGAGAAAAGCAAACATCATAAATGCATTATAATGTTGGAAATACAAAGGATTTCCTGAAAGAAATAAGTCATGAAAAGCTATAATCAGGGAGTTCCTCCCCCCCCCCCCCCCACAGTTACTGACTCAGCCATGTCTTTTTCAAATTCCTCCTGCACTGTTTAGGAGTGATGGGCTGTTTACAAGTCCCATAAATGTAGAATGAGATGTGGAGTCCCAGCAGCCACTAAGGAGCTCTTTACTGTGTCTCTTTAAATGTTAGAGTCTCCAGAAAGCCAACCTCAGCTGTCTTCTTGCTCCATATACTCTCTCTGGGAAATCTCACCCACTCCCGTGACCTCAGTGATCACACACAGCTCTCACTTCTTTCTTAAGCTCCATTTAACATCCCCATCCCTAACTGTCAACTGAACTTCTGTACCAGATGTTCATACTGAACCCATTACGCTTCCACCCAAACATAGTCTTCTTTCTTTTTAACCCCAATAACAGTATTGCCATGTATCCAGCTGGTCAGTGAAACAATCTTAGAATATTTTTGACTCCTCCATGTTTTCCCCTAACATCATTCATAATGTGACTAGGATCTTTGCAGTCCCTACCTGCAAAACTTTCAGTTTTTTTCCTTTCCTTCCATTGCTTGATTTTCCTTTTCTCCTCTCTTTCTCTTCCTTCCTTTACTCCCTTCCTCCCCCACTTCCTTGTCTAATTCATCAACTATTTGAATACATAATGTTACCGCACTGTACTAGCTGAACTGGATACAATGACAAATAAAAACCTACAGTCCTTGGCCACAGTCACGGCTTAGAGTTTAGTGTGGAACACAGACAATTAAGCAAATATTAATATAATAGATATAGTGTTATCATATGGGGCTCCAAGATGCTTGAAGATTCAACCTAAGGGCTCAGAAAGGCCCATCCCAGAGTTATGTTTAAATTGAGATGTCAAGGAATTAAAGAGATACAGGGAAAGAAGAGAAAGGGGAGTGTGCCAGGTAGAGAGAATAGTATGGGTCAAGACTTGTGGGTAACAGTGAGCTGGAGAGCTAGATAGGTCTGTGAGATGTCACAGGCTAGAGAGGAGTGAGGAAGGGAATGATAAGGAACAAGGCTAGAAAGAAGGAAGGTGGGGTCTAGCTCTGACAAAGCCTTGGAAGCCATTTAGAAGAGTCTGGACTGTTTCCTAAGAGCACCAACAAAGCCACTGAAGCAATGGAGTAATAGGATCAGATTTTCAGTTTTGGCAAACCACTCTGATCTGGGAGAGAGTAAAACAGAAAGCAAAGGAAAACAGTTTGGAAACTCCTTTAAAAATTTCAAGGAGGAGGTAATGACAGCCTAAACTAAGGGGTAGAGAGAAATGGATGGATTTAAGAGACACTTAGGAAAAAGGACTAACAGGACGTGGTGATGGACTGAAGATGGGGATGGGCAGAAGAAGTCCAAGTTTTGTCTTGAGCAACAGGGTGGTAGACTGAAGGAAAAAAGGGGAGGAGAAGTGGATTTGCTGGGTGGGGGAGGGAAGTCTAGTTACAAAAAGTTTAATTTTGGGTATGTTTACTTTGAAGTGCCTGCTTCCCATATCTGCTCCTTCCTCTCCAATTCACTGTCTCAGCTCAAGGGCAGCTCATCCTCCTCTCCAGACTCCTGGAAAGGGTTCAAGTTTGTTTCCCACCTCTAGACTCATAACAGGACAATCCACAATTTGTTTCATTATTTTTCTAAAACAGAGATCTCATTAGGTCACTTCCTACTTCACTTTAAGAAGCTCTGATAATTCCTTCGAGGAAATGCTGAAAGCATAATCTAGGAAAGAATTTCTGTAAATATCCTGAGTAAAATGAAACAGTTATTGTGACTTGTTCCTTCTAATCAGAGTTTTTGCCTAGAACAGAAAATCCTCAGGATTATTTTAATTGAATAAATACATAACTAGTGTCTTATTTTTCCATTGTAAAGGTTATACACACTCATTTTTCTCCCTGGGAAATTGAGAAAACAAAACATCACCCAATGTGCACCTGCTAAAAAAAAAATCTGTTAACACTTTCATTTTGTTCCTGTGCATACTTGTCTTTACTTACTAGTAATTATTCTGTATAAAGGATAATTTGTATCCTTTAATAAAAATTAATATAAAATGATACATTTTTACATCATTATTAACTCTTTTTGAGGGTAATAGTGAAAATTTAAAAAGGGAGAAGCAGCCTGTGGAATCAGAGATCCTAAAAAATATAAATTATCTCATGAGACTGATGCTTACTTTTATCATGACTCTTCTGTCCCATTGTGTTCTTCATGACAATGGACTAGAAAGAAGTAATGAAGCGATAAGGTAGAAAAGGAAGGTCAAGAGAGCCTGAGTGCAGCCATTTTGACCGACACCAAACCCTAACCACCCTGGACAAGGAAGTTGCCAGCAAGTTACCGGCCCAGGCCCACCCGAGGATGGATGAATTACTAAGCCGGATGCCTTACAAACTGTGCTTACCTTTCTGTGACAGCAGTTTATGATTAACCTTTATGGCCTGACTATGAGACAACGTTGGTCACACATGGGTTTTTTGAACATTTAAAAACATTACCATTACCCCATAAGATAACTCCTGCTCGGATAGGACCCCTACTCTGTCTGTGGAGTAGGATCTGTTGTCTGTCTCTGTCTCAATAAAGCTTTCCTGTAGCTAGTTGGCTCGCTCTCAATTTCTTTCTCAGGCAAGGCTAAGAACCCGCTTGGCAAGTTCAGGGGGCTTTTCTCCCTTCATTGTGACACCCCGTGCATCAGAAGGCCCCTCATGGAAGCAAGAGTCAGAAAGCCTTTTAACTCCAGGGTTAAGAGAAGTAGAGACTTAAACCCCACAGACAGGAATCAAACTGAGGATGGGAATTAAATATGTTTCCAGTTTCTGTAAGAGAAATGCTCAGGGACCATGACTGTAAGAACTTTGAAGGATTCTGGGGTCTTATAACATCCCCAGATTTATTATTTTAGTTACTCTGTTTCTTCAGAGAGATTAGCAGTAAAACCCTTTATAGAAAAGGAGCTTCTGGGCTTTTCCTCCTGGACAGGAAAAAAATACAGAACTTAGGAAACTCTATCCATGTTCCATGGGGAATGAAGGGGTTGGGGGGAGAAGGAGAAAGAAATAGAGTAGGAGAAAAGGATAAAAAAGGAATGGAAAACAGGCAAAGAGTAAATTAGCCTGGGAATAGGAGTTGGACTAAATTGTTGGTACTTAAATGTTGAAGGATCCGTCACAGGCCTTAAAGGATCCCAGCGGCAGCAGATAAACGTGTGAGCTTGCTATGTCAGCCCTCTGCGAATCTCTCTCAAACAAGTTCCTAGCAGCCACTGTCTCCAGAATAATGACCTTCTCAGCTCCACATCTTTGCTCTTGGTGTTTCTTCTAACTCCAGTAGCCCATCCTTCCCCATCTATCTGTTATCTTCTACTCCCTGCCCAGATTTCTGATGAAATGTTCTCCTACGCTTTGTCTGCCTGCTCCATGGTTTTCTCTCCTTTGGGTTCCTTAACCACTGTCTCTCACCACAGTATGCTTTAGCAATGTGCCAGGTGGCTTGGCAAGTAGGCACTGCTTTGAGGCCAGATCATCCCCCTATTCAGGTCTCCAACACCAATGACTCACAGATGACCTGCAGATAATAACTGTTAAAATTTCAGGAACGGAGAGGAAAAGAAGAAAACGATGTCATGTGAATCACTCTTGGTAAAGGAGGTAGAAACCTCTTCCAAGAACCTTCTGCTCCCTTTGTGCAAACAAAGAGGAGGAAATCACCATTTATGGAGCCCTCTGGCACATGCATAAATATCCTTACAGTGCATAATCACTTGAATCCTCATGCCAGCCCTGTGAGTAGAAGGTAATGTACCTGTTTAGGAGAGATGCAAACTTAAGTTCTAAGAAGTTAAGAACCCTGCATACAATGGGATTTTGAAGACAAATCCATTCTGACTCAACAGATTGGGCTGCCTTTTCTATTTCACCATGTTGCAAAAGAGAATGTCAGGAGGTAGCCTCCCTGAATTCATTTGCATGAAAGTTTACGTCTTGATGTCCCGGAGCCAAAGATCAGCCAGTCCAAGGTTATAAAGTTGCCTAGAACACATGTCTAGGAACTCCCTGCATGGTGTCTAGGGTTCCAGAGGGAGAACAGTGAGAAAGCCAATCCACATCTTCTCTTCTGCAGAATTTTTTTTTTTTTGAGACAGTGTCTCACTCTGTTGTCCAAGCTAGAGTGCAGTGGTGTGATTATAGCTCACTGTGGTTCTTCTGCAGTAATTTTTTAAATGGACTCCAAGTGAGTGCCACTTCCAACGTTCAGCCTTCCCACATGCTCTCTGAAACATCTTTGCTTTGGGTCTTTCTTCCAGTTCCTCTCATTTCTTTAATAATTTTCATAAAGTTGGTTCAGTCTATGGAATATTTAGAGATGTTCCTTGCATAGTGCCCTAATTTCCTTGTTAGAAAAGTTATATGAATGTCATTAATAAATACCAACTAGTCAAAAATAACAAAATAAAGACACTAATATTACAGTAAATCAGGATAAATTCTACCTGCATTTTTATTTTACTTAAATATTTCCATCAAATGTTAAACCTTCTAATTCTTTGCTTAAAATGCCTGAAAATACACTATACTAGGAGTTAGGAGACTTGGACCATAATCCTTGCTTACTCCCTCCCTCTCAGATGGCAATTTCTGCCCCTATTTGAGCCAAATAGATTTGCTCATTTTTATAGAGAGGGCCTAGACAAGCTAACCTCTAAACTCTATCTTATAAAAGTATTCTTTAATCCTGTAACAAAATAAGAGATTGCTGCTATAAGACTACTGAAAATTTCTTATTTCCCAAATTCTCTCAATGAATACATACTACTTGTATAATCAGAAAAACTATTATTAAAATTGAATAGTAAATAATCCTAAACATTCATACAAATGGGTTCTGTATAACAGAGCCAACAGATAGTACCCAGAAAGTCAGATGAGAAAACATACATTTCAATTACACTACTTGTTTGCATAGCTCTAAAATACACTAACTTACAAAGCTTCCTGTCAAAGTCATATCCTCTACACACAGGAATAATAAAATCTACATCCCTGTAATTTCCTTTTGAAATACTGTGTTGCTATAAATGGCAAAGATATACTTTTGGGTAGTGTGGTCAGCCATTAGGTACAACCAGAGTAGTCACGACAAATATTGCAGGAGGAAAAAAATCAATGTATCTACAAGAACAAAGTATAGATTCAAAATAAATGTCAGAAGAATATTCACAAAGAAACATTGGACAGATAGAAAAGATTGGCAGAGAGAATGTGACAGAATTGCAAAGAATTTGCAGGTTATAATTCATGCAACTCCATTAACCAGGGGGTTTGAGAAGGGACAAGAAAAATTTAAAATAAAGATGAGAGTCACTGCATTTGATGAAACAAATATTTCATAGCCTTGGGATCTGTAGGCCACTGGAGATACTAGGAGTACAGCACATTTAGTTATCAAATTCCCTGCTGCCACTACCAGATGGGGACACAGGCAAGAAAATTACTGGACAAACTGTTCAGTACCTCTACAGACATTAGACAATTATGCTGTCATAGCAACATGGTATATTTCTGATGGTGCTCTGGTAGCAATCTGCAAGGGCTTAGTTCAAATTATTAATTAGTAAAATTCATACATTCTTTAATTTTGGCAATAAAATATTCACAGTATCTCAATATTAAATAATTCAACAAACATTTACTAAACCTCTACCAGGAGAAAAATGAAATCCATGATCACAATAAGCTTATAATTACTAGATGGAATGAGATACAAAGAATTGTACAGTAACAATGTTCATAGAGTCCTACTTAGTTGGCATTAAATATATATTTATTGATTTCCACAGTGTATAAAAGAGTGAAAAAGATCAAATGCTATGAAAAGTCTGAAAAGAATGTAGTTTTTTCTAGCCTGGAAAAAATGGATATGGTTTAATCTCATTGTGTAAATTAATCAAGAAATTAAATTTGCTTAATGAAGTGTATTCTAAAAAATATTTCTTCAATGGAAGTTCGTCAACAGTGGTATAATTCTGAATAAAATGTTTATATTCATGAAAACCGGTCAATACCTCTTGGGATAAAGATAACAAGAGAGTATATCTTTCCTCTTTCAAAGAGACTTGGTAGGCATATCAACTAAATTCAGTGATCGGTCTTTGGATGCTGCTTGGAACAAATCAAATGTAAAATAACACTTTTGAGACAATTGAGAAAAACTGAAAATATAAAGGGTACCAGATTATATTAAGGAATCATTGTTAATTTGTTAGGTGTAATAATAAAATTGTGGTTATATTAGAGATAAATGCTGAGATACCTGTAAGAAAAATGATATACAAAGGAATATGTATTAAAAAATGACATAAAAAATGTTAGGGGTATAGATAAAACACAAAATATTGTTAATCGTTGACATTGGGACAGGGAGTGTATTACATACTCTACTTTTTCTAGAATATATGAAAAGTTTCCATAATAGAAAACTTTTAAATATCCTTTAGTCTGTATGTAAGGCATAGTCTCTAGCCTATTATAAACACTCAACAAAAGTTATTTTATTATTATTGTTGTTATTATTACTATTAATAGTATAGGAATTCATGTGGTATAGTGAAAAAAGCATGAGCTTTGGAGATCAAACTCCTAATTCTGCCATTAACTAGCTACGTGATCTTGAACAAATATTTTAATATTTTAACCTTTTTGAACTGATTTGCTTATTTGTAAAAGGTGGTAAATAAAAATTTTCACCTCAAAGGGTTGTTATAGAAGTAAATGAGATGATATAACGTACATTGGAAATTGTGAAAACATACAAATATTACCATGTTTAATCCTTGCTCACAAGAAACTTATAACCAATTATAGATGAAATCAAATACAGATCACAATAATTTCAAAAGAAAACTGAATCAACATAGTGAGAAAATACCATAAAACTCCAGAAGAAAACAAGACGATTTCCATTTGGGAGAGAGTAACAAAGCCTTCACAAAGGAAAAGACATCTGAGTTTCTGAAAATCGGCAGGATCTTCACAGGCAAAGATGAGGGGAAGAGGCACTACAGGAAGCAAACAAGAAAAATGGCTGTGGAGGGGAAGGGGATGTTGAGCTTAGGAAGGGTGAGAAACTATACTTTGAAAGAACTAGAACTATAAAAGGAGTTTGGAGCCAGATATTTGGTGGTTTTGAGTACTGTCCTACGAAGGGGATTTTATATGGGAGGGAAGGTAGATCCATTTCCATCTTTTAGCAGAAAAATAAAATTACGAGATTCTTTCTAAAATTTACCTTACTGCTGATAGATCAGAAACTGCCACAGAATTGAAATGAGTAAGAATCAGAAATGTAAAAACATGAAGAACATGAAAGTCAAGGACAGAGAAGGGATCCTATACGAAAATCAGCCAGAGTGCTGGTTTTTTATTTGATAAGGAATACATAATGCATTAGAATTTTGGTAAGGGCAAAAAATATAGACTGGAACACAGGAAAGCTTAAGTATAAAAATTTTAACAGACTATTATTATTTGGTAAAATGACACAAAAGGCTGGCTTAACAAAAAAGTTGACAAACTCCTAGCAAATGATTTTACTGGACTATATTCATGTAGAAATGATTATAAATTATTAATTGTGCCTCATTAAATATAAATTAACTTTTGATGACTTGCTTTGAATTTTTTGTAATATCAGAAACCAAAATATCATGATATGTAAATGATCAAATTTTCATTTCTAAAAAGAAAACAATGCATATTTTAAAAATAATTCTTGTGTAAGGGCACTTGAGCATTTTAGAGACCACATTGCTAAAATATTTTTCCCTTCAAATGTCTGATAAAATGCAATAGTCTCTCAAAACTCATGTATTCTTACACAAAAACAGAGATTTATTCTTAAGGACTTTTTTAAGCAAAAAGAAATGAGGTCCTATAGGCTGACTCTATAATGCCAAATTTTCACAATAAATATTTTGTATATCAAATGGAATATGACTCAGCAAGTCAAAAGCAAAACAGATATGGGAGGTGGGGAAGGCAAGAAGCTTACTCTTAAGCTACAGCTGGGATAGAAAAAGCATCACTAGCTAGAAAATAAATAGCCATCTCTCTTTTTGTTAAACAGAAAGTCATGCTATGATTAAAAACAAACAAATAAAAAAGACCAGCATGAAACTCCTAATTGCACGAAAGGTACATATAATGTTATAATTACAGTAGGTTGAAAATAATGCACGTTACAGAACACTAAAGTGGTTCTGCAATATGCAGCACTATATCTTACTTAAGTGACCACCAAACGTGTATAATTTGAGGGCAGCCTATCCCATTTGGCTGAAAGGCAGTAATTCTGCTTCGCTTACTGGAAAGACTATGTGCTGTGCCATAAAATCCCACACAGAAAACAGAAAGAATTAAAAAAATTAATTTTATTATAAATAAGACATAGGCTACTTACTTTATTTTGCTATGACAAATGGTGTTTATGGGACTGTTTTTAGCCTCTCAACAGATGTGAAATTGTGTCTAATATCACAGATTCTTAGGAAAGATAATATTACGTGCAAGGAAAAGGTGAGATTGGTCTTAAAGATGAGATACCTTGAGATACCTCAAAATCAACACCTATTTTTCATTTCCTCATTGTCAAAGTTGCCACTGGTAACAGAACAGTATTTTGAAATATCTCTAGAAACAATTTCACTTGTTGAAAAGTTTCTTTCATGGACTTCGGCCAGTTTCTAGATGGCAAACAGAAGGTTATGTGGACTGTATCTATCTACATGCAGTTTGTATTAAAAGCTTTCATTACATTTTATTGTATAATTATACCAATCCACTATTGGCTTCTCTGTCAATATTTAATCCCTAAAGCTTCACTTCCAATTGACTTTTTATTTTTGAGTAGTTATCACTTAATGTTTTAGAAAGAGAGAAAGGAAGGAGCCTGATCAATTGCTACAAATGGTAGTTCACTTAGTTTCAAAATAAATCATATGATTAAAATACACATTTTCCCAGATGGCTGTCACTTTGCATTTGTGTGAAAACATCAGTAACAATACCCTAGGAGAGCTGAGAGTCCATAGTCCTCCACCTACCACCTGCCCTTTCACTTGCCTGTCTTTTCTTTTTTTAATTGTCTTACTTCACAAGATGGAAATAAGGGTGAAGGTGAGAAGGTGCATTAAATATTGAGAGGCATGAAATACCATTGATCAATGAAGCAGGTCATTTTAAAGGTATTGAATAAGAACCTGCGTTACTATAACTTGGGAAGTACACATTCTTGAAAAAAGAACTCTTGTAGATCAACAGGACTCAGGAGAGCACAGAGAAAGCAAGCACACAACCTTCACGCCACTTCTTAGCAAAGCACAGCTCTGCAGAGTACCACGTTTGGCAAGGAATACTACAGGTGGCTTTGTACCACCTCACACCTCCCCCAAATGGAAGCAGCCAGGAGTCTAACCACAGAATCTTGCTCAGATCTTAGCATAGACATTAAAATTTATGCAAACACGTTTGAAAAAAATTGAAGTTAGCCAAAGTATTCAAAAAGTTCTATTTAGGTTTTAACCAGCCACCTTGGTCTAATTTCCACTCCTTGGCTTGGTAAACTTAAGCATGTGCAAAGTTATGTACCATTTAATTAGCTAAATACCAATCAGCACTTAATTATAATTAGAAATTTAAAAATAATTAGTTTTTCATTATTCTGTCTTAGTGATACTGTTGCTAGTCTCTGATCCTATCATGGGGCACCAGATCTAGTTGATTGGGCTACTTAACTATTTACTCTCGAGTGGGCAGTCCCTAGATTCTATCTAACTCATTTGTTTCCTTCATTAAAGAACTGCAAGCTCACAGAAGAAATTCAGTCAATTTGTCTTAGAATCCCCTGAAAATAATCCAACTAAGCCTGAATTTTAAATTCAAATTATTTCTAAAACATTTTGGCTACTCATCAGGAATTTATTTTAGATAGTCCTCTAAAATCCAGTAATTCATTCAGCAAATATTTGTTGGATGTCTACCACATGCAAGGCATCAGGGAGAATGCAAAAATAAAGAAAATTCTTCTCAAGGAGGTCTCTCTTTCATAGAGATGGCAGGCAGACCAATAAGTCTAACAGAAGTCCATAAGAAATCTATAAATGACCACCTCTCACAGTTCAGAGAGTGGAGTCAAACCTGCAAGCTGTAGTGTTTGGGAATACTTTATTAAAGAAGCATATTATAGAATATTACAACTAGAGGGACCATAGAAAATACTCAATCTAATTTTATAATTTTACAGATAAGAAAAAAAAAAAGCCCTTATAGGAGGAATAGCAATTTACTCAATATCACATAGAAAGTTAAAAAACCTGGACAAAGAATGCAGATCTTTGGATTCCCAGCTTACTTCCTCTCCATGTACCACACTACCACGGTGAAATTGAAGGGATTCAGACAGGCAAAGAATAGGAGAAACAAGAGTCCAAGTGCGCTGGCAAAGATGAGAGGCTGGGATACAACACTGGTAAGAAGGTATGTTTAGGAAACAGTTTAATTTACCTGAGGACAAGAGTTTGAGGGGAGGAATGAGACTGAAAGCACAGTGGGCCACGACATGACAGTCTAAGATAGTTATGACTTTTTCACTAGATGATTTAATGAACACAGGTAGCAGAATTTACTTCCAAAATCTAAGCATTCCTTCAATGTTGGTACTATGATATGACAGTGATGATCTTACAAGTTTATAATGAAAAAACAGACAACTCTTCTGATATGAAAAAGGCCAGCTAAATGTAGCCAGTTATACTGAATACAATCTTCCTTTGTCAACTCTTCTTCCTCCAAAGTGGCGGCTGGCAGAATAGAGGTGATCCGCTGACCACAGATAGAGTTTGTGAAAGGACTGATAGAAGTTTGTACAACGCCATGGCCCTGCCTTGCTGCTCCCGAGGATCCTCAACTTGCAGGATCTACCCAGCTGGCTCCCAAACCAGCTGAGACAGGTTTGAAAATCAGTGGGGTTGCCCATCCCCACCAGATCCGACCAAGTACCTACAGAGCCGTAGCTGCTTTTCCCCCCACCCCACTCACCCCATTGCATAGCCCTTGGGTCCCTTCTTTGGGACTGGAAACAGATGAGAGGTAGCATATTAGATTTCACAACACTAACGTTTATATAGCACTATAGAATAATTTCAAAACACTTTCACAGCCTCTTCTTCATTTATCATAAAGCATAAGCAAGTTTCTGTTTCACATCATCCCTCACTTCGCATAGCTCTCCCTAATCCTCCAGACGTTAGAATATGCTCCCTGTCTGGGTACTGGCTAGGCTCTAATGTCAACTTTTTAGCCTAGAAGAGCCTCCTGAAACCCTGACTCTATTACCTGCTCAATTTTAAGTACTAGCTTTGCCAAGAAATTCCCACTGCATTCCACCCACCAAACTCTTAGGGCATCAATAATACCATCTGAAATACTTCAAAACCACTGATACATCTATCATATCTTGACTTCTAGGAACCTTCCTTTTGAAAGCCTACTCCTCTAAAATTTATTCCTCAAGCCCAAGCTCTATATATTCTTGATCTATTCTCTTTGCCATGCTGATCTGCTGCAGCTGAGATGCCATTCAGGTGATGGCAGAAGTTCTGAAAAGGACACATTGTGTGTGCCAAAGTTTAACTTATAAAAAGTTTGTGAAGCACTTATAAAAAGTTCATGAAGCACTATGGGCTATATAAGACTTAAATGTCCACAGACTCATTGTTTTTCAAAGTGAGATGAGAACTTGACATCCTGGGTTTCATTTTCAAAGACCAAATACTGACTGTTAACTAATCTTCATCCTCCCACTCTGGTATATAGTCTCATCAGGAAAAATGATTTCTCAGAAAGAAAAGTAGGTAAGACTTTTCAAATTGTGGGAAAAAAGGGGCCATGAAACATTTATTTTTCTACTTTTAATTCTTGTTTAGAAAAAATGAAACAAGAGAATATTAAAGTACTTTTTAAACTATGCAGTGATATACAGATTTATTTTTAGTTGGCAGAATTGAGTATTGTGTGAAGTACTTTCCATGTGTTATCTCATGTCATCCTTACCTTGGCCCAAAAGAGCACTCACTATTTTCATTCCCAGATTAGACGTCAGGAAACTGAGTCTTAGTAAGATAAGCAATTTGCACAAAGACACACAGCCATATGGAGAAAAGTTGTACCTCTAGTCAGTTAACTTCCAAGCCTATGCACATAATCAGTAGCAACTCAATTGGCCCATTAAAAAAAAATGAACACTTTAAAATAAGATTGAATGGCTAGGCCAGGCGCGGTGGCTCACGCCTGTAATCCTAACACTTTGGGAGGCCAAGGCGGGTGGATCACTCGAGGTGCATAATTGGAATAAATCCCACTTGTCGGCCGGGCGCGGTGGCTCACGCCTGTAATCCTAGCACTCTTGGAGGCCGAGGTGGGTGGATTGTTTGAGCTCAGGAGTTCGAGACCAGCCTGAGCAAGAGCGAGACCCCCGTCTGTACTAAAAATAGAAAGAAATTATCTGGCCAACTAAAATATATATAGAAAAAATTAGCCGGGCATGGTGGCGCATGCCTGTAGTCCCAGCTACTCGGGAGGCTGAGGCAGTAGGATCACTTAAGCCCAGGAGTGTGAGGTTGCTGTGAGCTAGGCTGACGCCATGGCACTCACTCTAGCCAGGGCAACAAAGCGAGACTCTGTCTCAAAAAAAAAAAAAAAAGATTGAATGGCTAAATATATAAAGTATATATATGGTTTTTATAAGTACCAAAAAAGAAGAAAAATAGAGACCAAACTTCTTTGGAAACCTTGTTACCTTTAATTTAAGGCCAATTTAAAAAACCAAATGTGCTATTCGCTGTGGGTCTGATAATTCAATTGAGAAAAATTATCAGAACCCTCTAAGTATAAAATATCCATCTATTCCCTCCATAAACATATATGGAATAACTACTATGTAGCAGGTACCATGCTAGGAACCCAGGATAGAGATGAACAAGTGAAACATGGTCCCTGCCCTCGAGGAACATAAAGACAAATTGGGAAGACAGTCATTCTATTAATACATGTAAATACAGTACCATATGACTAGTGTGATAAAAGGGAGATAGAAGGGAATAGAAGCAGAAGAAACCTAACTCAGCTAGGGACAAGGGAAGGACTCCTTCCCAGGAGTTAGGGGCAGGGTGCATGGGAAGGAGACAGGGAGTGTTCCATGCAGAAGGAAGAGCCCGCACCAAGGACCAGAGCAGTGATAAGAAAGTGAAGGAAGCTCAGAGTGCCTCAGGCCAACACAGAGTGAGAGACAGGAGAGGCCAAGGCTTAGGACTAGAGAGGTAGGCAGGGGCCAGATCTTGCAGGACTGTATGCCATCCTGAAGACTCAGACTATACCTAAAGGCAATGGGGAGCCAATTTAAGCAAAAAAGGAGAGTCTCAATCATATTTTAGTTTTACAATCTGGATGCAGCGTGGAAAGTAGATCAGAGTGGGCCTAAGGTGGGGGTAGAACTATGGTAAGAAACTATTTCTCTGACCTAGGTGATAGGTGATGATAACAGGGTCTAGGGTTACAGAGTGGACAAGAAGAGTAGATACTAATGAGGTAGAATGGATAGGACTTGATGGGGATTGAATAGGGAGTGATTTAGCCTTGAGGTAATTCCGAAGTTTAGAAGGTGGAAGTCTCTTATCCTTTAACTAAACCAGTCATTTAATTGGGGGGGAAAAAAGAATCATTTCTAAAAACTTATTCCAACAAGAAGAATAAACCTACTGCTTTTAAACAATTGCTACTATTTATTCATTAGTATATGAGTTCCAGCCATAACTCACCTGGTTGCCAACCAATAATAAGTGTTCTCCAAGGAGAAAGTCTTTGAGCATATCTTCCATCACTATCATGTGCTAGAGGAAAAAGACCTAGAGGTTAATTGTGTTTTGCATAATCAAAGTGAAGTAAGAAAATTAACCATAAATTAGATATCATCATGGAATGTAAAACATCTATTATGATAAAATCAAATGCTTTGATTTTTTTAAAAAAACACAAAATTAATGCTGTGCTTATAAGTAAGTTATATAACCAATTAGGTCACTGATACTGAAAACTTGAAACAGTCCACCTGAGCAAGACTAAGCAACTGACCAATATTTCAAAGAGTTTTTATAATTCAACTATTTTTCACTTATTAAACTATGTAGAGTTGACCTATAACTTAATATAATGTTTACATTGACACTTGCTAATGTAAATATTATAAAGGCTTCCTAAAATAATTGAAGATTTCCATGGACCATTATACACTGACTTGCTCCTAAGCATTACCTTTAAAGCTATATATAGCTTTAGAATTAAAAATACATTATTTACTTTCCACTTGTTTTTATTTGAATTATGATACAATATGACAAAAGAACAAGATTAAAGTCATTCACAATAGCCACAGAGGAAATTACATCGCTCTCTTTTATTCTGAGATATAAGACACTCATAAGTAGGTCACAAAGGTTCATTGGGGTTTGGGGGGCAGACCTACATTCCAGCACAATTAATATTCCTATTACTTTCTCTTGATTTTCTCTATCAAATCAATAGCAGTCTCATTAAGTACTGAAGTTCCCTATTTGTAAAAAAGGCAAAGCAACCTTTGCATCTAATACACACTGCAGACATTCTTCTAGTATGTCACCTGTTTTTCCTTTTTTAAATTTAGTTTATGGTGTTTTTTTGATATCCAGAAATTTTTCTTTTTACTTGTCAAATTTAACAATATTTTCTTTCAGAATTTCTCTCTTATAAAGAAAAACTGAGAAATTTTTTTCGCTTCTTCAAGAACAAATGAGTATTCCCTGATGTTTGCCTTGGTAGCTTTTAAAATGCATTTTTTAAAATGCTTTCAGATACACCATGGAGTTAGAGTTTTAACAAGGCTTGAAGTAAAGTGAGCTTATCCATTTATTGTCCATTCTGGAACACTTTTAAAAATAAAAAGAAACACTATTAATAATTATGCTAGGACAGCAAGTATAAACAGAGACTATCTTAAGTGAACCGAGATGTATGGTTACCCTATAAAAGGGAGCCCTAGAACATCTGGGTTCTGGTGGTAATACAGTCTGGAGACTTCTTCCTTTTCACTAAGATGAAAAGTCAGTGCCAATTTCCAGACAACACTAAGTTTTTCCAGTAATAAATGGGCTAATCTGCATGAGGAATATATAGAAAATTTGGAATGAACACCTGCATAGCCAGGTAAAAAAAAAGGATATGTAAATACTGAAAAATAATTCAAAGATATTTGTATTCTTATCTTCTTTACTATTCTCATGTCCTCCTACATTATATCTAACTAGATTATTCAAATCAAAAACACTAGCTAATGCTAAAGTTACTGCCAACATAATTCCTCTCTTAGTCTCTTGGTTCACTTAGAACTGTAGACAATTTCTTCAAAGCCTCCTCTCCCAATTGTCTGTTTCTCCCAATTCCTTCCTACCTCCCTAACAATTTCTCTCCATAGTCCTCTGGGCTGGATCTCTTGTAGCACTTCCTTAAATATTGATTTTGCCCACAGCGCCTGCATTTGTTCTCTTTTTCTACCTTTTACATGCTTCCCTTTGTTGTCACTGTATGGGGCAGAGCAGGTTTGCGTACTGGTACCCCGGCCCCCACCTGAGGGTTGGGGGAGGGCTGTGTGCAGTGTTGGGTACCCACATGTCAGTGTTCGAAGAGCTAGCTCTGACTCTCTTCTCCCTAAATTTTCTCATCTATCTCATGGCTTCAACTCCTATACTGATCTTCACAGCAAGACTTTCCTCCTCAACTCCAGCCCTATATTTCTAAGTGGTATTAAACAACTTGGTTATTCCCCAATCTCCAAAACTCAACACATCTAAAACTCTGCTTATTACTTTTTCCTCAAATTTCCTCAACTTCATGCTTTGTCTTCTTTTTGCCCAATTAACAGCATCATTTTCTACCACCAGACCAAACCCCAGCAGCCTGCCCACCTTATTCCTCTCTTACCAAGATCCAACTAAACACCAAGTCTGAGCTGTTAAGCCACCAAACTCAACCATATCCATCTTTTCTTTTCTTTCCCCACAGCTTTGATTCAGGTTTCTATCACCTCTGGCCTAGATTTTTATCAGCTGATTTAGCTTCTCTAACTTCAGTCTTTCCCTGAACCAATGTGTTCTTACAGTACTGACATATCGTTTCTTTCTTCAAAATCTTGTCACTTCATTTTTCCAAAATTCCTTAAGTGACTCCTAATACTTTAGGAACAAAGGTCACTCCTTACACGTTGTTGATCTAGTCTCAGCTTCGTCTCCTACAACTCTCCTCCTACACTGTGTTCCAGTCATGGACACAATTTAGAAAAATTTTCTATTTACTCTCCCACCAGACTATAAACTCCTTGAGAAAGAATCTCTGTCTTTCATCTAACAAAAAGCTCCACTGACTCTATCTCCTAAATCGGCCTGCAATGTGTCTGTCTCCACTCTGTCCCCACTGTCATCTCCTTAGTTCAGATCCTTCATAGCTTTCACCTGGACGATTGCAGTAATGACCTAACTAGTTTCTCTTTGCCTCGGTCTAACTTCTAGACAACGCTAAAGAGTAAAAGTAAAGTTAGCAGAAGTACAACTGTGCTTAAAATCTTTCTATGACTTCCTCATTCTTCTAAACAGAATACAAATCCCTTAATCAGCAAGGCCCAGATGATCTGGCCCTTTCCTAATTCACCTGCCTCATCTCTTGACACTCTTCCATTTGCAGCTTCAACTGCATCAGTGACAATTATTAATATAATAGTTATATGTAGCTCCCTAAATGAGCTACCCTTTCATATAATCAAGTCTCTGCAAATGCTAGTCTCTCTACCTGTGAGACTCCCACCTTTGCCTGCTTAACCAATTTTCTATGATCATTCCAATCTAAGCCCTTCACCCCATCATTGCTACCACACATACTTCATCACACTGTGTAGTAACTATGTGTACTCACTTGTCTGTTTCCCCTATTATATTATAAGCAATTTGAGTCCTGGAGTTACACATGCTTGTGTATATATTTTAATCTCTGTTTCCCCAATACCTTAGGAGAAGGCCTGACACATTGTAGATATTTTAAAATTCTTTCAGATCTAAAGCTCCTCAGGCTTATTAAGAAGCTATTAATCTCTCTTTCATCCAAGTTCTCCTTACTGCTGCAAGTGTAATATTCCTTAATGAAAGATTTAATACAATAATACTCTTTATCATGAACATTCAAAATCTTATTCATTCTTTCATTAATCCACTCAACACATTTACTATGTGCCAGGTACTTTGTTATTTGCTGGAGATAGAAGATAAAGAAAACACAGAGTTTTGCCTTAATGATATGAAAAAACACATTTTAAAAAATCCATTTCAACACAATGTGGTATGGGGACAAGAGGGCATAGACAACAAGATGGTGTAGAAACATCCAAATCTGCAATAGGCACTGGAGACTACTGTTTCAAAGATGAAGTACAACATAAAAGGAAATAGTAATATACACAACGGAAGCAAATTTAATCAAGCTACTGTCCCTAGAATTGGTATAGCTAGAAAATTTTCATTAATAGTTAATTCAGAATGTTTTATGAAGAGAAAGTACGCTTAGAGACAGCTGAGGGACAAAAAGTCCCTCAGGGCCACTGTGTAAAGTTCACAGCAGCCCTGCAGTCCTCAATGTCTATGTCACAAACACCATGGCAACAGACATTGTGTTCAAGGGCACAATGGTCTTTGCTGCTGCTGAATTTCCTACATTCTTATATCCTGTGAAGTCTTTTCAACCTTTGCTACCATGGAATTTTTCAAATTGTCACTTATAACAGTATCCTGATTCTTTTTTTTTCTTTGTTCCTTTCTACCATATGAATACAGTGTGATACCATCAATGCTTGGAAATAGTATATTTTCCTTATAATCATGTTTTTGTCTTTATTTGACAGGCAAGTTTTTTTTTTTCCTTTGTTGTGTCTTATAAGTAACTTTATTTTCTGTTTAGTTGTCTACTGATTGTGCAAGAGCATTCTCTGGAAGGAAAATAAAACTTATATTAAATATTAGTTCATTGGCTATAGAGTTAATAAAAAGCAAGTCCAGGTTATGCCTTTTTCTATATCATAGGTAATAGTCATGGTTTTGACAGATTTCAAAAATTTTTAACTAAGATTTTTACTGAGAAAGAATTTGTCTAGATATCCACACTGTTAATATAATTTAGGGATATAAATGATGGTATTCATTAAACAAGAAAAGAATTGGGGAGTGGCAGATTAAAAAAGAAATTTTACTTTAATTTTGCTAACTCCTTAATACAGTGAAAATAGTAAAGCCAAATTCTTCTAACATAATTTGTAATTTGTAACATTACTTACATGAAGATTAGTGACTATTATAGAAAAATTTAAGTATGTTTTTTATTATAAAAGAAACATATAACCACTTGACAGAAAATTTGAAAAAGAAAAAGACTTTTATACTGTGGGTAATTTTCTCTAAAAAATTCTTACTAAACATCTACCATAAAGCTTTCTAGGTGTAAATTTATTTCTATGTCTTAACAGAAGGTCCATAATTATTGTTTACAAGTGGGGAATTCTCTACATTCATCCCTTTAAAAGAAAAAGGAAAAGGAAAGAAAAGAAAAACACTAGAAACTTGCAAGAAAAAGAAAAGAGTATGAGAAAAAGGATGCACAGGATATAACCCTCTTTGAACTACTGAAATGATCTAACAAGCAAGGAAAAGAGACAATGAGTAGCTCTTTTTTGTTTTTATTTAATAATGTATTCAATATGTTGAAATAAAAAAATAATGTATTCATTTTATTCACCCTAAGTACAGTATGTGTACACATATGTATATAAAATGTATTATCCTAATCATAGCAACAACTCCTCCAATTTTCAAGTATCTTTGGAAAGGAAAGAGTTTTATTTTCCAATGTCTTAATAAAATATGTTCAATACTTCATTATGCATTATCTAAATTGAACTTAGGGAATTACAAAAATAATTACACATCGATTTCCAGAGTTTACTATCACAATGTAAATGACTTATCAAAGAATACAAAGCAATGCTCTTACCTGAATGTTGTCATAGAACAGAACATCAGGCACTTTCATTTTCTCATGGGCATGATAGATCGGTGCACTAACAGCACCAATTCTCAGAGATCCAGATGCTATTTCACCTAAACATTCCACACAAGACAAAGGATTATTCAGAGCCCTGTCCTCAGAGAAGCCAAGCCACCTAACATAGAATATAATAGAGCTTCTATAATACCTGTGGGTTCTTTAAGGAATTTTAATCTAACATCTATAGAAATAAGCTTGAAGGTGGTGATAAAACACCATAGCTCTACACT
>CM052445.1:22075182-22085998 GCA_028533085.1 Varecia variegata | reverse complement strand
AGTAGGATTGAAAGTGATGAAAGTTAAATATGACTCAGAAATTCCCATCCTTAATACCCAGGACCATGAAAAATTCCTACTCAGCCATAAAAAAAGTTTGGCAAATGACTGCAACCAGACTTTTCTCATGACAAGAATCCTATTATACATAAGGCAACTTTCTATGGTATAACATTCTAATCTCTTTCTAAGCATGACACTGAATTCAGCCTCCGTATTTCATTCCAGTGATCAATAAGGATTTCTCATGAATTTGAAGAACACCAACTCTTCTATTTGATAGTATAAAAATGCTTTGCAATAATATCCAGGGTCAAAAAAATCAGAGCTAAGCTTTACTCTGAGCCATTTAAGTGTTGAATAAAGAGTTTGGGAATCTCTGCTCTCACACTATTATCAATTAAAAATTGAGAATGTACTTTAATTAAAAAATTCCTTATGTATGTAACATTTATAACATTAAATTTTCAACTGCAGTTTTATCTTGTAAAAAAAGGGGGGTGAGGATTTGAAGCACATTTCCTTAGTTACCATGGTTATACAGTTTAAGAGCATATCTCAAAGGGTTTTTCACATTAGCATGATTATTAATACCTCAGCTTAAAAATATGAAAGTTCTCATCAGAAATTATGAAAAATTATTTTTCTTTTATTCCTCTCAAAGAAGCATTTCTTTTATGAAAATGTAACATGTTCTCAGGGAGAAAAAACTCTAGGGATAATCTGTTCATAAAATTTTAATTAGTTAATCAATTTATTCATTCATTCATAAAAGATTTAAGTGTCTACTATGTGCTAGCCACCAGGCTGGGAAATGGGAATAAAAGAATGAGTAAGACCTAGCCTCAAGGAGGTGGGCACCAGTGTGTTCAAGGGACAACAAAGAGTACTGTATAGCTGGAAAGAATGACCAAGGGGGAAAGTAGTTGGAGATGAGGTCCCAGACAGAGGACATTAATAGGGAACCTGTGACATCTAGAAAATGGTTCCCCACAAAGATATCCACATCTTAATCCCTGGCATCTGTCAATGTTACCTTCTACGGCAAAACTGACTTTGCAGATCAAATTAAATGAAGGATTTTGAGATGAGAAGATGATGCTGGATTATTTGGATGGGCCCTAAATGCAGTCCTATATACCCTTATAAGAGGGAGGAAGAAGGAGATATGACACAGACACACAGGGGAGAAGGTGATATGAAGATGGAGGAAGGATTGCCATAGTGAGGCCACAAGTCAAGGAATGCTGGCAGCCACCAAAAACCAGAAGAGGCAGGGAAAAGATAATCACCAGGAACCTCTGAGGGAGTGCATCCCTCCTGACTCTTTCATTTCGGCTCAGTGATACTAATTTTAGCCTTTTCTTGTCCAGACAAAAAGAAAATAAATTTATTGTTTTAAGTCACCAGTTTATGGTAATTTGTTACAACCATCACAGGAAACTAATAGAGAGATGAATGAATTATTGGTGAAGACTGCTGTGAAGAGGACCTAACAATATTCCAGGAGAAAGATGGTGAAATCCAATACTAGGACAATTACTGACAACAGGTAAGAGAACAGATGACACATCAAGACATTAAATTGGTGAAATTTGCTTTCAGATTAAGTGAAGATAGTAGGAAAGCAAGGAATCAACAATGATGTCAAGGTTTCTAATTTAGGTAATTTAGCAGACAGATGATTAACAAAGTCAGGAAATTAAATCAGGAACAGGAATACATTTAAAGAGGAAAGATAGTTTAGTTGTGTAATGTGAATTTACAGTCATCTCAGAGGATTCTGTTGAAAAGTGAAAGAAACTAACATTTATTGAGCATCTATTAAGGACGAGATTCTTTACATACATTTTTATGTTGAATCATTGAGACCTTTTTATGAGGTAGGAGGGCACTGTTCCCATTTTACAGATGAGAACACTGTGACTCAGAGTTAAAGAGTGACAGCTCTTTATCTTCCCAACATGCTGTCTTGGAATGGAAAAGTGAAAATCAATAAAAAAAGAGAAGTTTGAAGCTGAAGATAAAGACGTCAGCATTAGCTTGGAGGTGGTACTTGAAGCTATAAGAATAGATGATGCTGCTCCGCACAGGAGACAGAGGGAACAGCAGAACCCCCATGAATACCAAGTACTCCTCTACAGCTACAAGCTGTTTTCTATAACATGAGCCAGGAAGAGCTAGAAGAAATGTTAAAATCACTAAAATCAAAGTAAAACATATGTATAGGACAAAGTATAGCATAAGGTACAAAACAACAGCTTAAAATATAGATTTTTAAATCACTGAACTCTAAGAAAATAAAGCAGCAGAATGTCTATTCAACATGGGAAATGCCCGGACTTACCGTTGGATCCTGTGTCTCTCTAAGTTTGTGTGTAAAGGATAATAATTTATCCAAAGCTTCCTGAGGTATATTTGGGACCTATTTTATGAGAGAATTAAGAAAAAACAGAAAGAATAAATTGGGATATCTGACCAATCAACCAGAAATTATGACTACTTAACAAATAATATTACAATTACATTTTTAGAAAGTTCCTGATTATCAGTTACATGTTTAACTCAGATAAAGTTGCTTGTTCAACTTCTCAGGAAACATTGAAACCCCTGCTTTCTCTTTAAGAAGCAGGTAACTAAAACCAAGCCACTCTTCATATACAATTCTATCACCAGGATAAAACCGAAAGGATCCTCTAACTCAATCAAAAATTGGCATATAATGTGCCCATAAAGAACTTTTCATATATTATCATTTTCTCTTTTGTTAGCTTCAGTGTGATATTTTAAGCATTAACTTAGGCATTTTCTTACTGAAACCAAATTCCTTCACTTAGTAGCAATCTTACGTATACGTCTACTAAGTGACATAAGGAACGCTTGTGTAAAGAATGGGTTTCCATTTTTCCAAAAATACATACCTGAGGGGTATAATCAACATACCGGTGAATTATGAAAGCAGTCACCCAAAAGACACACGTTGATTGCTTCCAACTATAACAAACTTTATTTTAATTAAGCAATTAATTCAACTATAAGCAATTTTTATTTAAGCAATAACAAATTTAAGGCTTTAATTTAAAAAGATCAGAAAGAGATACTAGAATAATGACTTTGATAATGTGACCATTTCAAAAAAAAAAAAATACTGCTCAGGGTTTCTTTGGTCATTTAAGTAATTTGAATTTTTTTAAATTCTATGTTCTATTCTATATATACTTTATTGTATTTATTCTTTAAATTGATGCTATGATGTAAGATGTAGTATTATCCCTATTTTCAGAAGAAGAAACTGTGAGTAATTTACCTAAGATCTGGAAGTGAATAAGTAGTGGACTTGACATTTACAGCCAAGTTGTTGAACTCTAAAGCCTATGCCCTTATTCACAACCACGCTCACAAGAAGACCTAAAATTAATCAGTGCATTCTGGTATTTCAAAGGAAATGGTGCATTTTTGTATTTTCTATCAAATTTAAGAAACCATAATATATCTGGCCTCCCACTACAGTAGGAACTTAAAATAGTCACCTTTGGCTGAATATAAAAAGAACGGGAATTCCAAAACAGTCGCCACACGAGGAAGGAGGAGAGACAGCCTACTAGATCTGTGGTTCCCCATGTGCGTTCCCTAGACCAGCAGCATGAGCATTACCTGAGAACTTGTGAGAAATATAAATTTTCATGTATCATCCTAGATCTACGGACTGAAAATCTATAAAGATGGAACCTAGAAATAATGTGGTTTTGTCAAGCCCTCTAGATTCTGAAAAATGTTAAATTTTGAGAATCATTGATCTATACCACAATATGAGGAAATTTGGGAGCAAATGGAAAGAAAAAGTTAAAAATGTCTAACTCTGCTCCAGCATGTATCAGAGTACCTTAAAAAGAGAACAGGTGTAGAAAATAAGCTAGAACTGGCCTCACTCTTACCATTTCCTTAATCACTTGGATTTCTTCACTTTTGACAAGTGGTTTCATGTAATGGAAAAAGAACATGGTTAAGAATTCTGGTCCCAGCCATTGCTGTGTTGTGCTTCCAGTAACAGGGGGCTCTGCCAAGGCAATGATTCTGAAGGAAGGGTGGATAGGAAAAATGGATCTAAAAGGGAAAAGAATAAAAAAAATAACTTTTCACATTAGTAAGACATTCTAAGAAGAACCTAAGATGAACAAACAAAATATTCAGCTACTGCTAATAATGTTGTACAATATTCACTCAAGAAACTCCAGCCCTGGCACAAACCACTGCTTTTGATATGTTGTTATGCTACAACAAATTTTCTCCAGAGTCTATTGAAATAAAATCCTATCCAGTTCATATCCATTACATATATCCTCTTTATTTATTTAAAATCCCTTCAAAATCTCTTATCTTGCAAAAAACCCACTCTGTGTCAATCATAGAAAGACCAAGAAGAATAATTTAGGGTGAGAAGACATTTTACAGTACAGAAAATTTAAGCACCATAAGGGGTTAGATTGAATTTAAAATTTAGATTGGCAATAAAAATACTTAGGTCTTAAAAAGGCAGAAAAAAATGAACTTTCATATAATTTACTCTTTTGTCATTGTACCTTTGTTATAGGAAATGTTATGATATTTAAAGCGATCTCTTTTAGAAATCTCTGCTAGGAAATCTGAGGAAGCATATAAATATTCTAGGATACATAAAAGAATAAGATAAGACTTCCCACAGTTTGTGAAACGACTTGAGTTGTTTTTGGAGGGCCCAAAAACCCCTTATCATGATCTAATCATGTGGGTGATACTGTTGGTTTTTATCAATGCTACTCAAAAACTGAGTAGAAATATGCTTTTAGAGGGTGATACACTTCTTGCTAAGAGAAAGGAGAGATGAAACTCAATCACTTCCCAAGATCTTCAGGAAAACAAAAATATAGGTACATAACTGGCATATTGCTATTAACTGTTTTAACAGAGCCAAATAGTTAAGTGATTAGGCAGCTAGAATACCAGGAGATAAGACATGTATGAAGAGAATCAGATGAGTACCCTGAAGGGCTAAGACAAAGTCCCATCTATTCAATGGGCAGGTTCACCACGTTCCTGACTACATGATCTGTAATTTTAGAGGCCACATCATAATCTATAAACCAGAGAAAAGCAATTTTTAGAAATGGCCATATGAAAGGCCAGAATGAATTCATAAAAGCTACCCGGTATTATTTCATTTCTTTAGGTAGGGAAAAACAAACAAACAAACAAAAAGACATATTTACAGATGTTCCAGCCAAGCCTGGGGGAGTGATCTGTTCAAAGTGGTTGTTCCGGGGAAAAAAAAAAGAATAGCAACACGGACAGTGCCTGAAAGTTCTGAGGATAATATGGTCACTCAGGATTGCTAGCAATTAGATAATCACAAAACAAAAACTGGACACAGAAAATCCTGTGATGGGAAATCTAAAGAGAGAGGTTATTCTGTTTTCTACTTCTGCTAAGTGGTTTGCTATCATCCAAAAAATTTTGCTCAAAGGCCTAGCAACAGATGTTGGATTCATCCTGATCCTCTTCTGTTATAGCTGGGACAAAAGATGGTGGGTGAGAGAGAGCCTGGTGTGGCTGCACAAAATTAAACATGCAGATGTAATTTCTTACTTAAGATAGTGAGAGATACAAAATGAGGGAATAAAGTCAAAATCCAACAGGCAAGCCAAAAGAGGAAGTCCAATTTACATTCTTAAACCAACAGATCAGGAAGCAGGTACCACACCTGAGCTGTAAAGTTAGGACTAGAAGAGCAACTAAAAGAGAGCAAGCTAGGTAGTTAAAATTTCAATAAGGTGATGGTCATTGCCTGGGACATACATTGTCTGTGACTTGCTCTTTATCAATAGCATTGACTCTCTAGCAATGCTATTGCTAGGGTATCTGAGTGAGCAGGCTAAATTTGAAGGAGGCAGTTTCTGAGACAGCTAATGTATTAGGCAGAGACATGTATGCTGATTATAAAAACAGCCACCAAACTACTGAATAACAGGATGAGAAGGGCCTTTCTGTTTGCTAGGTTCTCCCCAAAGGCTTCCTTACATACAAATAGGTCATATGGAAAGTCATTTCCTGATGATGGTAGGTTCCCCAAGTCTGAAAGTTAGAGAGCAGAGGATCCGCCATGTACTTCAGAGCAATTTGACAAACTGGTCAGTAATACAAAGGCTGACGAAGTGATACATAATCGAAAATTACGAAACAAGCGTCATTAAAATTTAAAATTAAGGTTAGTTTACTTTTACTACAGTTTTAACAACAAAAGAAACTAAAGATATGGCTTAATTTCAGACAAATAGATATTCTTTCCTAAAGATTAAAGATCAAAAAGGCAAAAAGTGCTTTTAAAAAGATTTTAAAAGATTTAAAAAATAAAAATACTGAGGTCAATATGTTTGTGGGCATAAGTTTAAGTTTTTAGAGAGTAAAATGCTTTCTAATGCTTCTCAGAATAAAAAGGAATGAACTATTGATCCACATAACAACATAGATGATCTCAAAATAATTAAGCTAAGTGAAAGAGGCCAGACAAAAAAGAGCATATACTGTGTGATTCCATTTACATAAAACTTTAGGAAGTACATGCTATATATAGTGTCCAGAAGCAGATCCCTGGGGATGGGAAAGGAGGGTGAGAAGGGACAGCAGTGAGGATTACACAGAGGTGTGAGGATACTTTGAGATTACAGATGTATTTATCATCTTGATTGTGTTGATTGTATCACAAGTGCACTTTAAATATGCATAGTTTATTATATTATACATCAACAAAGCTTTTAATAAAACAAAAAAGATTTTGATAAACTCCAGTCTTTTGAAGGGAATTAAATGGTACATTTTTGTGGGATTTGCATATTAAGGAATGTGAAATAATGATATAAAGATTTCTATAAAGACATCAATCATGAACTAGAACAGCATTTTGTAATTGGCCTTCCATACTATAATATCAATACTACTGTTCCAATTCATAACCTAGTAAGTTATATAGTTCTGTACACAGCTCATATTTCCCATTTTTTCCAATGCAGTGTAGCAAACTTCACTGACACATTCCTTATGCATCTTTATACCACCCAAGGTTTAGTGTAATACTTGGAAGAGGACAGATCCTAAAAAAATAAATGTGTACCATTCTTGTTAGTAACTATCACTACAAAAAAATTTTTGAAGACTTTTGGTATTAAGGACAAAGGTAACTGATAAGAACTGAAAATCACAGTGTCCCACCCAAAAGCTAGTCTATTAATAAATCTGATCTGGAATGAATTTGTGAGAGAAGGTACATTCTCTGTATCAAAAAGATAAATCCAAAACATATAATAAGTAATTACACCATTCACAGGTATAGAGTTCTAAATGGTTCTCTGATCATGAAAATGCTCAGTATTATTTTCAAAATCAGAATTTGCTAAAGCTTTTTGTTTTGACAATCAAACACAAAGACTTGGGCATAAAATCCTGATATCTCTTAAATTTTGTTAAAAATTTACATGGCCTCATTTGCTAGCAAAGAGATGCTGAGGTTTCTGGAAAGCTAGGAGAGAATGCTTGCATACTGTCTTCAAACATGGGTAAGAGCAAAGGCAAAAGGGTCCAAAGAATCTGATTAAGGACTGTGCTCAAATGTCCAATTATGGTTCACCACTAAGACTGAGAAATTATAAACTGTTTTCAATGTTCAACAGTAACAAATAAAAATAAAATATTCCATAAAAATGCAAAAACATTAGAGCTTATATAACTAAGACTAGGCCACTAATCTTTATTGTTTCCCTGAGATAACCAGAAGCCCTTTTTTGGTGAAATAAACTGTTAATAACTCACGGAGACTCTCATCCCCCTCATCTATTCTCTGGCTAATAGCAGGAAGGGACACATTTAGCAGCCTATAGTATTTGTACTTCCCTCTTCCCCAAAGAAGTTTTTCTCATCAAAGGAAGCAGTTCTATTTTGGTCCTTATTTCCTGAGAGAGATGTGGGCATGGTATCTGGAGTGTGTGGCCATCATGCTATTTCTAACTGCTATGTCCACAGCATTCTTGGTGTCTTGCAACAAGAGAAGTCTCTAACATTTCTAAAGGCATGTTAGGCATGTGATTACCTGCAAAGAATATAAAAGCCAATAAAAAAATTCTGGAAATGATCAAGGTGTATGAATTTGGTGAAGAATTAGTATACAATGAAGGTCAGCAAAGGAGTGGAATATAATTGTTCAGAAACTGGGTTTCACACTATGAAGTTGAAAGGGTTTGTAGCCCACTGCTAGCAGCTGCTAATTATTAGATGCTATGCCAATAGACTTTGCCATTAAAAGGCATCAAAGTATTCCTAATCAGTAGGTTCATATAAGGAAACATTGGTAGCTGAGAAGGTCACCTAAACTGGATTAATACAATGACCTTTACCATAGTTTTCTATCTCAAAGCAGAACAGGTTTATAAATTTATCAAACTGGGTCTAGAGGCCAAGAAGTCCCAAAATCTGCCTTGGCCTTAGAAAAGACTATAGGAATGTCAGAGAAGGTTTCACAGAGGAGGTGACTGTTGAAGGAATAGCAGAAGTTTGCTACACTGGTCCTGAGAGATGAAAAATGAGGCTAAAAAGGCAGGCATGTAAAGATATAAGCCCTGTAGCCGATGGAAGCCACTAAAGGATTAAACAGTGAAGTGATCACGTTTATGGATTAGATACCTTAAACTTCTAGTCTAGGTGTGTGGAGAGGCAGTGGTTCCATTCACTAAGTTTAGGCACTCAAGAGGAATAGTGGGTTTGTAGAAATGAGCTCAAAGTTTCTCTGGGACATGTAAGGGGAGATATCCAGTAGTCGAATGGCACTTAGAAAACGAAACTGGAAAGAGCTTTTAAGGAATGTTCAGTGTATCAATGACAGGTAAAGACATAAGAGTGACCGAGACTGCCTAAGGAAGAGAAAGGAGAAAACCCTAGGAGATGCCAATTTTTTTTTTTTTTTTTTGAGTCAGAGTCTCGCTCTGTTGCCCAGGCTAGAGTGCCATGGTGTCAGCCTAGCTCACAGCAACCTCAAACTCCTGGGCTCGAGCAATCCTACTGCCTCAGCCTCCCGAGTAGCTGGGACTACAGGCATGTGCCACCATGCCCGGCTATTTTTTTCTATATGTATATATTTTAGCTGTCCATATAATTTCTTTCTATTTTTAGTAGAGATGGGGGTCTTGCTCTTGTTCAGGCTGGTCTTGAACTCCTGAGCTCAAACAATCCACCCGCCTCGGCCTCCCAGAATGCTAGGATTACAGATGTGAGCCACCGCGCCCGACCAGGAGATGCCAATTTTAACAGCATTCTGAAACCTTTCCCAACCTCTCAAGGCACGGTTACTAAGCACTTCCTTTTCTGTGTTACCACAGCATTTTGTACAGACCTCTAGTCTAACATTTACAAACTGCATTGTAATTATTTATTTACATATTTCTCTGCTTTCATGTGTGGTATACCACAGAAGGCAGCAACGACATCATCTAAGAGCTGGAACTCAAACATTTAACCTAAAGGAAACAAGTAAAGCTAATGATTAATAACAAACACTTGCATATCCAATCAGTCTATAGATAAGAATTACCCGGGGTCTACTCTGGGCGCCCAGAGAGTGACTGAGTCCACGGATTACCATCATGATATTCAAGTTCAACAAAATCACCCAACTGCTGTATTCAGAACAAGAACTTTAAAATGAACTCTCAGGAGGTATTACGCTACAAATTAGTAGAAATTTTTCTTGGAATCCTGATCCCCTGGAGGTAGGAGATTTATTTATTTGTATAAGATTATGGAAACTGTTTTTTCTGTTAGGCAGCTGCGACTGATATGCCACCAGAGCACCATTCCCACTCCACCCCCAAAACCCTTCCCCTTAAAAAACAAAACAAAAACCTTCCCTGTCATTCTATCTTCGACCTTTTTCTCTATCTTAAAATCTTCCACAAGGAAACAAAGCATTCATAAAAATAAATAAAGTAAAAGCTGAGTTTGTTTGAGGACTACAGAAGTAATAAGCACTTTGTTGAACTTCAATGATTAAGTACAAAAATGAAAGAATAGATAACATGGGTCATGAGTTTCTAATTTGTAGTTCAAACGCTAGTGCCAAGAGTGACATATTAGATATGAACAGCATATAAGATCAACCCATGAGAGATAATGGGCAATATTACTTACAAGAACTCCCGAAATAGAGTAATTTCCTCACTGAGTACAAATTTCCTGCTTTTTATACTGTGTTATATACTCTGAGTCAAGTTGTCACCCCACTACTCAATAAACACAGTCCTGAAAGAAATACTGTTAGATATTAGAGAAATACTTAAAAGACTCTGATCCATTATAACCCTAAAAGAGAAGATATTTATTCTGAGAAAGACAAAAAAGTGTTAAAAAATGAAATCAAGGTTAACCAAGAAAAGGTAAAGAAATTTAACAACAACCCATACCATCAGAGTGAAGCAGATTCTGTAACATAACAGTGTAAACAACAAATAAAGGAAAAAAAGTGTTTACAATCATAGGAAAACAGTGTGTTTCTCAGGTAAAAAGGAGTACAAAAGGAGGAGTATGGATAAGGAAGGGAATATTTCAGACAAGCTAGGAGAATCATTGTTAGAGCATCTCACCTCTGAAAAGTTAATGAATGCCCAACAAATTGACAGAACATAAGAGAGAGAAGGAGAAAAAAAGAAGTTCAGCCCAGGAGGTTGAATGTACATCTAAATAATAAAAGGTACAGAAAGAGAGACCTGAGAAAACTTGGTAAGTGGGAGTGGTGAGAGAT
>CM052445.1:22041793-22067650 GCA_028533085.1 Varecia variegata | reverse complement strand
GGAAGAAGGACAAGAGCTGCCCCACCCTAACCTGTCCAGAGCCACTGCCATACCTGGGGGAGGAGGGAACACCTTACCAATCTACCAATCAGAACTTAGCACACCAACTGCAAAAAATGCAGAGGACTCTCTAGCCCACAGACCAATTTGCATAGGTACAACAGAGTCTGGAAGGTGACTTAGGACAACCTAAGGCTAGCTACCATGTCATCAGCTTAAATCTACGTTGCGGTTCATCGCCCAAAGGGCTTTGAGAGAGGCTCATGGGAGATCCACATGCGCAGTAAGACTCAGGTCATATAACTGTCCATCAAAGTGGTTCCATGAAAACATCTGAACCACGGAGAGGTCCCTATCTGTACACTATAAAACAAGACCCATACCATAACCAAGGTCTCTTTTGCCACAAAAAGGGGTCTAGTCGTCATCTGTGGCGTATTTATCTTGCTCTATAAATCTGTATCTTGTTCTTGCTCTATAATCCTATCTTGCTTCCCCTCAATAAATTTCACCTCATACTTGCCTTACTTTGGTGTGTCTGGTCATTCTTCAGCCAAGAGTACACCAAGAATGGAGAACACAGAATGAGATTGCCAAACCCAACACATAGAACTCTTCTTTTCCAACCTAACAGTTGGAGACTCCCTTATATTTACTAAAGTAAAATGAAATAATTATTTGTTGTTACACAAGAACCTGTAACAAATCAATATGGCTCAACGCTGTTAATGCCAACCACAGCTACAGACCAGAAATATTCTTCCTTTTTTTAATCTTCAGAGGAGTAGAAAAATGAAAAATATGTGGCATTTCTTAGAAGACTAGATCACTTCAGTTTTATCACTTAAACTCTCTGCATATCATAATGTTAAGAGCCTTCTTTCATTTCTAATATATCTTTGCATTAAAATAGAAAGCCTCCTGAGAGAAAGAAAAACATTCCCTTTAAAACTAGCTGTTAGTTTTCATGATTAAGATTGAAAGAGCTCAGGGAATTTCACCCCAAAATATAACTCCTTTGTATAAAGAGTATTTTGAATTAAAGGCCCTTAGAGATCAACAGGCCCTTGGAAGAAGCTTTCCCTCTATCTGTATAAAACCAGAGGGACCCATCAAAAAGAATAATCTTCCCTTCCCCTCCCCGTAATCTCAATATACTGCTGGAAAATGGATCAAGAATGCAACCAGACCTGGCCCAACTCATTTTAAATATAATACCTGTCTTTCAGGTTAACTTAATTTCCAAAGAGATTCATTTACAAGTCAATCTGTTTCCCCCATCCATTCATCCTCCCTAGTAACCACTTATTGCCCCTCAACAGAATTGCCTATACTCCTCATTTCCCCCCTCCCCTTTAAAATGAGGGTATGTAAACTTCTGGACCCCACTGGAATATTGGATAACCACTCTGTGATTCTCCTGCTGCACATGGTAAATAAATTTGCAATCTTTTTCTGCCATATTGTGAGTAAACCTTCAGGAGGCAAAAGGGAAGTTTCTCTTTCTCCTCCACAAGATCCTATATGGAAAGATAAAAATTTCAGCTTTTCCTTAAAGAGATAGTTGGCTCTACTTTCCCCAAGTTACAATCAGAAATTATTTTCAATTGTGTGAAAGTGTAAGGACACTCAAGTAAAACCAAACCTTCACAGAACAACTGAATTCAACTGAATCTAATTAACAGAACTTTTCCAGCATAGTCTGAATGGGTCAATGATGTGAATTAATTCCAGGTAATGAAAACACCCTTTATATAATTAATAAAAGGCCACAAGGTGGGAACTGTGCTAGGGACCTAAACTCCGCAAAGAGATAGGCATAGTTAATACACACATATAACTGTTACTGAAAATTTGGCACTTGTCCATGAAGCCGAATCAGAAGAATGAGGACAAGTGGTTTGTGGAGAAGGAAAGAGAAGTTTTATTACTTTGCCAGCGAAGGAGGAAAAATGGTGGACCTTCTTGTCTCAAAATCCAAATTTCCACAATGTTAGCAGAAATACAGAGCTTTTAAAGGATGGGTTCTCAGCTTCAGGCAATTACTGTTCAATTACAGTTGATGATTTTGATTATCCCATCTCCACTGAAGACAATCTCCTGACCTCTGCCCAGGACCTCCCTTTACCAGGTCCCAGCTGGGCCATCTCTGTTGCACAAATAAACAAAAGACTTACCCTGTCCCTCCCAACCACTGGCCTGAGGCAGGGATGCAGGCTTTAGTTCTCAAAAAGCAGTGGAGGATGTTTTAAAGAGACAGAAAATATTTTTGCCGTTTCCCTCTGTTACAAATTTCCCACTCTCAATATTTCCCTTGCATATATATGGGAGGGGCAACTACTCTGTTGCATAACCATCCATTATTCCCTGGCTTTTCTATAACTGCTTACTACTGAGGAATCACATAGCTGATGGTCATAAAGATTCTTATCTTTCTTTGTTGCTCCCATAGATAAAATCACCCTTGTGAAACATAAGGCTAGTTTTTGAGATAACTTCCAGGTCTTACATTTCAGGGGACCGGATGATCCACCCAGATCAGTGGTGCATACCAAGGAACTGATTCAACTGGTCTTACGACTCCCACCCAGAAACTGCCTCAGCACAAGAAGACAATTTCTACACTCTATGATTCTATTCAGAATGCAATCAGCAGACCCAATTGCCTAGCGCTTTGCCCTCCAAAACTATCTTTAAAAACCCTTTCTCCCAAATTCTTGAGGAGACAGGTTTGAGAAATTCCTCCCTTCTTCTTGCATGGCATCTGCAATGTTAAACTCTTTCTCCACTGTAATACCTGTTATCTCAGTGTATTAGCTTCTTCTTGAGCAGCAGACTGTAACAGTAATAAGCTAATGTTTAAAACAGAGTAATGCCATTTTCAAGTGTTTTTAGCCATAGAATATTTGGTTTTTAGCTCCATGAAATTATTGTTTTAGTATCTTTAACATACATTGTACCATGGAGTTGTTAAAAATATTAATATATCATTTCCTTATTTGCTCATCTATATTCTCATCCCTATTAGCAATTGAAAAACCAAAACTAAAAAAAGAAGTATGCTTATTCTATATGGGCATTTTGAAAATTAAGAAAGATGAATGTCCCCATTTTTGCACATATTTTTCTTATCCCTAAAACTCTTCAACTTAGAATAAAAATAGCACTAATGATATCATAGAACCTGAACCATTTCCTCTTTCTGCATTTCCTTAAAAATTTTAAAATAACAGGACATGAAATCTAATTTCTTTAAGGCTACTATTGTCTAACCTTCAACATCTCACCTTCATTCAGATCCCTGGGAAACATCCATATATTTCTGTGTCATTTGGAATTATGCTCTTTTGATTTGCAACTGAGAAACCCCACTGAAAATTGAAATGTCCTGGTAAGGTAAGAAACACAACTCCATGAAATGTATCAGAGAATATAGATTTGAACCTTAAAGCAATTATATGCCTTAAATGTTCTTAGTACCTTTGAATGGTTTAAGATAATTTTTCTGGGAATTCTCTTGAGAAATCCAGATATCAGTTATTAGCTCAATAAAATAACTGCATAAAGCGGTTATGTGGAGAGTAGCTAAAACGAGATTAGAATTAGTTTTCCAAAGCATAATGTCATTCAGATAGAAAACTGAAAATATTATAGTAAATTTTTACTGTATAAAGAAATTTGAGCTACCTCTCTCTTTAAATACAAATACTGATATGAAAGGAAAATTTTACATTATAATGTACTTATAATTTTTCTTGTAGAGAAGTAAAATAATTATAGCAAAAGTAGGATATCAAAGTATATATAAAGTATGACCGCAACCAGGTTTGTAAAAACTACACATTTCCACCACATATATAAACCCAAAAGAGTTTCAGGAAGTATTTAAGTTGGCTTGCAAAAATATATTTAATATAATATATTATAAAATTTAACATGAATTGATAAGGAAAACTAAACAAGGGAATGTGAGGGTGAGGAAAAACTTCACCTTGTCCTGTAAGGTGTGCTTAAAGATCAACTTACAATAAGGCAAATTAATAATAGAAAGAGATTGATTTACTGTGCACACAGGGAGAATTAAAGAGTGATTAGCCTATATATTCCAATGGGATCCAGAAATTTATATACCCTCATTTTAGAGGAGAAAGAGAGATGAGGAATACAGGTAATTCTGTTTGGGGGCAATAAACGGTTACTAGGGAGGAAGAATAGATACTTGGAAGAATGAATGGATGCAGAAAACAGACTGACTTATAAATTATTCTCTTTGGAAATAAATCAACCTGAGAGACAGGTATTATATTTGAAATGATTTGTGCCAGGTCTGGTTGCATACTTAATCTTTTTTCCTGTAATATATTGAGATGACAGGGAGGGTAAGGGAAGATAATTTTTTTTTGATGGGTCTGGTTTTTTAATGAAGAATGAGGGAAAGTTCCTACTAAGGGCCTATTGATCTCTAAGGGCCTTTAATGCAAAATACTCTTCATAACAAGGAGTCATATTTCAGGGTGAATTTCCTGAGCTCCTTCAGGAAGATGAAACCAAGAAAGGAAAAGATGATATGCAAAATGTATACTATAAGAACAATCTAAAATTTAAATCTAATCTTTCTAATACTAAACATAAAGAGTGACATTAAAAAAAAGTTACATAAGTCATAATACCACAACATTGACATCAAATCAGAAACAGTACTACAATTCTTGATAATGAGGTTGAGAAAAACTTATCCCATGGGTCAGGTCATCATATAAAGAACAGTATGTTAAGGAGTTAAAAACAGAAGTAACAATAATTATAGTAGCTAATAGTTACAAAAAGCTTAATATATACAAGTACTTTACATATATTAACTCATGTATTCCTTATAACCCTAAAAAACAGATACAATTATAGTCTTCCTTTTACAGATGAGAAAACAAGTATGACGAGGTTAAACAGCTTATCCAATCAAGGACACACAGCTAGCAAGTAGAGGAGCTGGATTGTCCTCAAGAATATTACTATAACAAACACAGTAACAAATTTCACCATAAGAAATTCCATAGGGAAAGAGCTGGTCTGCATTAATAAATCCATGGGTAGATTGTAGAGTTAATATAGGAATGTACTAAAGACACAGCTTTCAGGCTAACTTCACCAATCAATTAACTTCTAATAATTCTCAATCAACTTCTTTGAGAAGAGTTAAAAAGTAGTGACTGAAGCTGACCACTCCCAGAAAGGACTCAAAATATAGCTAGTCTACATTGCCATTTTGAAATATCTCCAAATATATACATAAAACATTGAAATAAAAATGCTTTAGTTAATAGTAAGTAGATGTGATTCTTCATTCTTTTATTTCTGAATTAAAAATACAAACAGTGGGCATTTAACACTTTTTTGATTGGGGTAAATAAGGTTTAATGATGATTTTGTTTTTCAAAAGAAACTAGCTGAAATTTTGTAGGCTTATCTCAAGTAAGTCTTGCTAACTTAACTAAGCAAAACTTATCCTACCAAAAAAATCCTACCAGTAGTATAAACACCAAAAAAAATCTGGGATTTATGTGAATAAAATATACCAAGACTAGCTAATGAAAACCATCAACTTTGCAATAAGGGATTAATTATGTCCATACTTATTGGTGGCAGAATATTGCATAAATATTATATAAGCACAGAATATTAATAATTTTTAGGTCCTGGAATAGAAATGAAGCCATTATTTACAGAGTCTAAGTATTCTCAAGTGAACAGAACTCAAGGCATGCTGCCAACATTCCTCAGTGTCATTTATGTTTGATTTCAAAAAGGCCTCCTGTTACATATATTGTAAAATTATTTGCAAACTCTTTCATGCTTTTTCAAGTTCTTCTTTTAAAGAACCGTTGTTAACCTGTCACATATAAAGTAAATGCTCCCTTTTATGTATATGATGGAGATGTTATAAGACTACCATGATTGATTGAAGTTACTCTGCTATCGGTAGGAAGAAACTGATTTTGTATTGTTTATAGCTCTATTCATTATAACCACTGGGATATAGTTCAAGATGATGTGTTCTAATTAAAGATTTACTTTATGAACATAGAACAAAATTCTCCTGTTGAAGCTAACCAGAAGTCAAACCCACTATCTTACTAACAACCAACTCAACTAAAAGATACATTAATTAAGTTGCAAAATAAAATATAATGCCAAGGTCAGTGTAGGTGCACATAATACAGTTTTCAATGAAGATACCCAATCAAATACCCTCCCTACTATCCTTCCTCTACTACAAAGCCTAGAAAACTAGAAACATCGTTTCTCAATATCTTTGCAGCTAGAGTTCTGTACATGACTCATGTTTAACCAAGTATTCTCCTGTACAAGAGACTGGGAAGATGGCAGTGAGCAATGAGAGCCAGGGGGCAGCCAGCACCAAGACAGCTGTTCTTCTAGGGCAGCAATGGCTAAACTTCTCCTGGCACTATCATTCCTTACTAGGTAAAATCTAAGTTCCACTTCCTGTCTCTCCTAAAAATTCTGTAAGCTAGCTAATACTCTGTAATAAACCTCTCTCAGTTTTAGATAGCCAGAATGGATACTATTATCCACAATGAAAACCACAACTTAAGGATGATGCTGTTTAAAAAGTAAATCAACTGCTTAAAGCTTGTAAAGAAAATGTTCACAAATGACAAAGGATATTAAGAAGGGTGAGAAGAGTTTCACAAAGGAAGGCAAAATGCAGAGATGCAATAGAGTAAAACCCCAGCACATACAAACTAAAGAAGCATATTTTATTCAAATAGTACTGCAAACTTTGCTGCATTTTATCACAAATGTTTGACTGTTAGAAGAACATGTGGGAAAGTAGCAATAAATTTGCATTTCAATATCTGCAATATTATTTGCCTTATAATAAATTAGTTTCTAATTTCTCTTTTCTATTTTTTTTTTTTTTTTTTTTTAGATTGTTGCCAGGCTGGAATGCAGTAGAGCAATCATAGCTCACTGCAGCCTCGAACTCCTAGGCTCAAGCAATCCTCCAGCGTCAGCCTTCCGAGTAGCTAGCAGCACTATAGGAGGGTACCACCACATTCAGCTTATAATGAATTAGTTTTTAAGAAGCACATAACAAGATATAAAATCAAGGTTG
This sequence comes from Varecia variegata, assembly GCA_028533085.1. Lineage (NCBI taxonomy): Eukaryota > Metazoa > Chordata > Mammalia > Primates > Lemuridae > Varecia > Varecia variegata. The sequence continues at coordinate 22,060,515 of CM052445.1, read as the reverse complement.
ATGTAAGTACTGATTATCTGTTAGGTATTCAATAAAGACACCTGGAGCAGGTATGGCATTTGATCACCCTCAACACCACTCAAATCCTTGCTAGTCAGCCAAAGTGGGAGGTAGCACATTTGAAAGGAAGGGTACAGAATAAGGAAGTGTGTCTTTCGATTCCAACTCTATAACTTCCTTATTAGCTAATAATTAATATGAATAAAATATCTTTAGAATTAAATAAAATAATGCCTGGCACCTAGTTGGAACTTGATAAATAACAGCTGAATCTAATCAACTGAAGAAAGAAGATACAAGTATGTTAAAATTTCAATATAAAAATAAGTCTCCGTTAACAGTTCAGGATAATAATGGAAGTGATATAATAATGCTGCATACAATTAAATGACAGAAAATATTTTTGTCTTACAATTTAAAGTAAATATTAAAGCAGGTAGGAATAGTAAAGAAAAGCTGACAAAGGAGGTCAGATTTAAGATGATCATTTAAAAATAATCTGAGTTTTTCAAAATTTATTTATTCATTCAAATACATAAACACAGAGAGAGAGAGTGTGTGCACACCTACTACAAGCAAGTCACCATTCCAGGTGCTGAGGATACTGTAGTGAAAAAGATAAACCTAGACCTAATACTCCAGTGGGACGAGAACAAAAATAGACAAAGGAGACAGAGAAGGAGAAAGAAGGGAGGAAGGGAGAAGACACAAATAAGAAACTATCACATCGTGGTTGACACTACACAGATAATATCAGGTAATGTGATAGCAAATGACTCAGTGGATCAAGGATGCCTTTCTCTAAGGATATTCAATTTGAGATTTGACTGTCAAGAGGCCACGTGAAGATCAGGGGAAGAGTACTCCAGGCAGAGGGAACAGCCTGTGAAAACAATCTGTAGCAGAAAGAAGGTAGACAGATTTATGAGACTGAAAGTAGCCAGTGAGAATGAAACATAATCAGCAAAGGGTCCAGCAGGAAGGGAGAAGGCTAGAGAGGCAGGCACAGGCCGGGTCACATAGGGCAGTGGTTCTCAACTCTGGCTGTCTGTTAGAATTTAAAAATCCTGAAGTCTGGTCCCACCTCATGCCAATTACTTCAGACTCTCTGGTGGTGGGGTGTGAACATTGGAAGTTTTTCAAAGATCCTTGGGTTGTTCTAACAGGTAACTTCATTAATGAAGGGCTCATAAGCCAGGGTAAAGAGCTTTCATTTTATTCTAAGTATGATGGGAAGCCATTGACGGACACTAAGCAGCGAAATGAAATGATCTGATTTAAATTCTTAAATGGTCACTCTCACTACTCTTTAGTGAATAGATTATGGAATGCAACATATTCTAATTAGATATCAACAAATGTTCAGGTGACATAACTGATGTATTCTTACAAATCTTATATAAAATAAAATTCCATATGCCAAATGCATTTTCCACCAAAGTCTCAATAATGAGTCCAGGGATGGTGGGTTACAGCTATTGGAAATGCCCATGGTTACAGTGAATCCTGCAAAAAGTAAATGATGGAAGACTGATAATGGGCTGTAAGGGCTGATAGAGATGGGGAGAAGACCAAAAGGAGAAGGCCATGGCCTCAATACTTGACAACTTATTTGACTGGCTTCATGTATCCCTTTTAGCACCTTCTTCACAAAACTAAAGCTGCTTTCTCTGAATTGCTTCTCCGTAGGAGACACTGTGCAGCAGGAAGCCAGACACCTGTTCACTAGGTGGGAAAAAGAAGAGTTGAATGGATTCAGGGAGAGTCATTAAGAAGAAATGTGGAGTCTACTGCCTGAGGCAACACAGAAAAAGCCTTGTTAAGATTAAAGAAACAGGCTGGTTGAGCTAGCAAGGCAACCTTCCCACCTATATGACCGCATAATGACCATCATTCTCCTCCTGCAAAGAAGCTGCCTCCTTGCAGCTACCTAAATTTGGGAGAGCTTCAGAGAGCTTTTGGAAATGAAAAGGAAGCATCACAGGAGCTGGGCTGGCTAAGGCTCCTCTTCAAGTTGTTAATCTTTTAAAGGCAGTCAATAGAGTGTGAAATCAGGATTTTAGCAGCATCTACCACCTCAAATCCCAAGATACTTTCCCTCCAAATTTCTGGAGGCATGAGTTGAGCTCTTTTAGAGAACACCTTTCCCTTCTTTGTCCTTTTTGGTTCTATCTCTGTGGTTCTGCCAAACACCTTTCACTTCAAACAGCTCAGAAAGCCCTGTTTTCTACTATGAGACTGGCTTGTAAACCAATAATAAAGTTCTATGCATTCAGAAGGTGGTATGGATCTTAAATAAATGATTTTTTAAATGGGGGAAGAACACAAAAAGAAAGCACATAGGAATCCTAAAAGGCAACTAGGTAATAAAATTGAAAAGTATGTATTTACTTTTTATTTCAGGAATAAAATATATTCACAAAATACATTGTACTTAGAAAAATTTGTAAATTTAAAATAAAATCAAAGCTATATCCTTCATTATTTTCTTTTTCAATGTATTTCCCATAGGATGGATCCTTACAGATATATAACTTCACCACTAACCTTTGGCAGATTTCTCTCATTTGCAATCATCTTCAATGACTATAAAATCCTGAGGACCCTTAAAAGATTTCCCTAAGACCCCTACTCGAAATTACTATAAATTACATTTAAAACAAAAGTAGTAACAAATGGATATGATTAAGCATAACAATCAATGTGTTATTAACCAAGAAAACTACTTCACTACATAGTGTATTATGTTTGGAGTTATTCCATAGAGAATCCCCAAATATGAAATTCTTTCCCTCTTCAAGTTTACAGATTATCAAGAATAGTAAAAGAAATACCTTTCAGGCTGGAGTTCCTTATATGGTAGGATTCCTTACTTTTGTTTTCTTCCTTGGGATAATGGATTTGGCTTTATTATAATGTTTATTTTTATACACATGCCCAAAGGCCTCTTAGTGTGTTTTTATAAATCTAATAAATATCTCATGATAACTAAATTTGTTAAGATAACACAAAAGATGTCCATTATTTAAAAAGTATACTGTTTCAATTAAATAAAAGAGTCAAGTACATATTTTAATAGTAATATAGATCCCTGTGGACCCAGGTGCCAGGCCTAGCCCAGTGGACCCTGGCATCAGACAAGCCCCCTGGACTCTGGGGTCAAGATGAGGCCCATTCCCATGAATCCAGGCACCAGCGTCACCCTAGTGCCAGGTTGGACCCTGCAGACTCAAGCTCAAGGCCTACCACAGTACCATGTTAGGTCCCACTGACTCAGGTTCAGGCCGGCACCCATGAACCCAGGCTTCAGTCCTAACCCCAAAGACTTAGTTGACAGGCTCACCTACCTGCTGACTCAGGCACTAGGCCAGCTGACCCAAGGACTCCAGCAGCAAGCCCACCCAAGGACCCTACCAGATAGATTGCCCAGAATCTCTAGCTGGGGTGACTGGTAAAGGGCCTTTCCTACCAAAGCCAGTCTGTAAATACTGGAAGAGGTATCTACCTTTACAAATGCACAATAACCAGTACAGGGCCACAAGGATTACTAACAATCAGGGAAACATTACACCACTATAGGAACAAAACACCAGTAATCAACCCTAAATAAATGCAGATCTACGAACTACTTGACAAAGAAAGACATGATCCTGAACTATCAATGGGTCAAAGAAGAAATCAAAAGGAAAATTTAAAAAATCTGAGACAAACAAAAATGGACACACAACATATCAAAGCTTATAGGATGCAAAAGTAGTTCTGAAAGGGAAGCTATTAGCAATAAATATCTACATTAAGGGGAAAAAAAATCTCAAAAAAAGAACCTAATGTTACACCTCAAGAAATCAAAAAAAGAAGAACTAAGACCAAAGTTAGCAGAAGGAAGGAAATAATAAAGATCAGAGCAGAAAGAAATGAAGTAGAGAACAATAGAAAAGATTAATGAACTGAGTTGGTTTTTGCAAAAAACAAAATTGACAAACCTCTAAGAAAAAAAAGATAGGAGACAAAATTATAAAAGAGCAGACATCACAATTGATATCACAGAAATACAAAGGATCATTAATAGACTACTCTGAACGATTATATACCAACAAACTGAATAACCTAGAAGAAATAGATAAATTTCTAGAATATACAACCTGACAAGACTGAATCATAAAGAAATAGAAAATGTGAACAAATCAATTATGATTAAAGAGATGAATCAGTAATCAAAAACCTGCCAACAGAGAAAATCCCATTACCTGATGCCTGAACTGGTGAATTCTATCAAACATTTAAAGAAGAATTAATATCCACCTTTTTCAAAATCTTTCAAAAAGTCAAAGAGGAGGGAATACTTCCAAACTGATTTTACAAGGCCAGCATTACCCTGATATCAAAACCAGACAATGACACTATAAGAAAAAAAAATTACAAGCCAATATCCTTGATGACGCAGATCCAAAAATCCTCAAAAATATGCTAGCAAACTGAATTCAACAACACATTAAAAGGATCACACAGGATGATCAAGGGGGATTTATCCCTGGGATGCCAGGATGGTTCAACATACTCAAATCAACATATGTGACACACATATGAATAAATGAAGGATAAAAATCATATGATAAACTCAACAGATGCTAAAAAAGCATTGCACAAAACTCAACATTGCATAATAAAAATTCTCTATAATTAGGTATAGAAGGAATGTACTTCAGCATAATAAAGGCCATATATGACAAGCCTGCAGCTAATATCATACTAAATGGTAAGAAACTGAAAGCTTTTCCTCTAAGCTCAAGAACAAGAACAATTAGACAAGAAAAAGAAATAAAAGTCCACCAAATTGGAAAGAAAGGAGTAAATTGTCTCTTTTCGCAGATGACATGATCTTATACATAGAAAATCCTAACAACTCTACCAAAAAAACTGTTAGAACTAATAAACAAATTTAGTAAAGTTGCAAGACATAAAATCAGCATACAAAAATTGATGTTTCTATACACTAACAAACTACCCAAAAATCTCATTAACACAATAACATAAAAAAAATATTTAGGAATAAATTTAGCCAAGGAGGTAAAAGATCAGTCTATTGAAAACTATAAAACATTGATGAAAGAAACTGAAGGAGACACAAATAAATGGAAAGATATCCTGTGTTCACAGATTGGAAGAATTAATACTCTTAAAATTAATTACCCAAAGCAATCTACAGATTCAATGTAATCTCTATCAAAATTCCAATGATATTTTTCACAGAAATGGAGAAAATGATACTAAAATTCATACATAGTTATTGATCCTCTTATAGCATGCTTCTGCTATATGGGCAAGAAACTCGAAATCTTATTTGATGAAAATGTCCCTTCAAATTAGAAGGGAAATTTTATTCTGCTAACTCTGTAGGCACTGTGATAGTTAATTTTATGTGTCAACTTGAGTAGGCTATGGATAGCTCAGATATTTGGTTAAACATTATTTTGGGTGTGTTTGTGAGGGTGTTTCTGGATGAGATTTGCATTGAATTGGTAGACTGAGTAAAGTCAATTGTCTTCCTCGGTGTGGGTGGGCATCATTCAATCCCTCAGAAGCCTGACTAGAACAAAAAGAAGGGCTAAGAAAATCTGCGCGCTCTCTCTGCCTATTTTGAGCTGGGACATCAGTCTTACTCAGACTGGAACCATTGGCTCTCCTGGTTCTCAGGCCTTCAGAATCCTCTTACAACTATACCACTCGCTCTCCTGGATCTCCAGCTTACAAATGGAAGATCATGGAAGTTCTCAACTTCCATAATCTCATGAGCCCATTCCTTACAACAATCTCTTTATAGGTTCTGTTTCTCTGGAGAACCCTAATACAGACACTAAATTTAATACTCTGATGGATTGTAATATCTTTTAAGTTAAAAAATAATTCTACAGAAAGGAGGCAGGAGACAAAGCAGTATCATTATCGAAGAGAAAGGGAAGAAGACATGGAGACAGAAGCGTTGGATTGCTCAAGTCAACCATTTTAAAGTTCTGATGTGATCAGTGAGAGACATTGTTCTTAGAAAATGAATTTTATAATAAAATAAAATTGAAGGAGTTGAAGTAAGTAAATTCTTAAATAGCCTTATGAAGGTTATTCTATGTGGGAAAACAAAAAATACTAAGACGACATGACAGAATGATGACATACTGTAGCAAAATAAGAAAGCAAAAAAACAAGAGGAGCTACAGAATCATGTAAAAAGTCAGTATCAAAGCACTTATATGAATGCAAATATCTAGAAATCTTCATGAGAGAAAAGGGCAAAGTCAAGGCAAAGACAAGAACCACAGCAATGAATAGAAGACATAGAGCACTGAAAACGAAGGAGAGAGAATAAAAGAAGTAAAGATATTTTCACTGTATTTGGATAAACCAGAAGTGGAGATTGTAGATTAGACAGAAGAGGGAGAAAAGGGTTTGGTTTGAGTTTAACTATATGAAGAAAGACTTAGCTAGAGAGTCAAAGATGATCCTAAGATTTCAACACGTTTTTAGACCATGGTTATTTTCATTAACAGCCCATAAATTATTTGCTCTTAAAATTTTGACTAGATTTGACTTGGCTTTTAATCTAACTAGTACTTAATTAGAAGAAAGAGATCTCAGATCTGGCATATTTACTATAGTACAGAAAGAAATCTGGAAATATGCCCTTATCTGGTTGTGAAGGAAAAGAAAAACTTGTCATTTCTTCAACAGTATGAAATTACTGACTTCAACACTAAAAAAAGAATAACGACTTAAAAGAATCTGACCTAACACTTGAGCCAAATGATTTATTATTTTTATAGCTTATTATAAAACTTATTTTATGCACTGCCACAAATTTGTGTTAAAACTATGTTTTCCTCTTACTTCATATGAAACTCAGTTCTAAAAATAGTCAAGTCTAAAAATAAGGCAAAACCCACAGATTAAGTGTAGCTTTATACATGTACAAATAACAGGGAAGTCTCCACATCTTCCAGGAAAACAGATGGCGGATCTACTTGTTCCCACTAAATGCTCTATGTCGGGTCAAATCTCTGAAACTTTTTCATTAATGCAAACTATATTATTGTATAAACCAAATTGATTCTTTAATTCTATTAATTCCTCTGTCCCTGAGAGATCAATGAGCTTTACTAATAAATATGTAAATGGAAGCAAAAAGAATCTTATATTTGACCTCAGGAGCTTGATTGGTTTCTATAATGAAAACAAATTGATTAACAATCTACAAATATCAATACAGTGCCTAACATATGCTTTGATTCAGTTCATGGAAAGAAGTCATACGGAGAGAAAAAGAAATAAATTCACTTCTAAAATATGTTATATTTATTACATTTCTCTATCCCTTTCTAAAGTCTCTACTTCCAGGAACTTCTTTTATCTAAACATTTTCTCTAAAGATTAACAAGCAGTAAAGCAAAATAGGAAGAGAAAAGGGGTTTTCAGAATATGTGATTAGTTTGTTTACCTCTGTACCATCTTTCAATCCTTACAGGACATTTAAAAAGGTCAACAGGGTATGTACAAAAGACAAGCAAAATATTTTTATGGGAAACTTATGTGCCTTTCAATTATCATCACCCATGTTTTTCAGAGAGAGGATTGATATGACTAAATGACCTTTTTCTGTGACAAAATCAAGAAGAGACTAACTTTGTAACTCAGAAGTAAATCAGGAAACAGAATGGCTAACCATCAAGTTTAATGGAAGCATCTTCCTACCCTTGTTCATCAATCCATCAACAAACACAACAGGAAAGCAAAAGACATTAAAATAAAATAATATTTTTGTGAGCTTATTCACCTTCTCCAAAAATATATAAGAAAATCTGTTCTCAGACTTTTAAACTAATTCTTTCACATAGTAAGATAATATCTTCTTAAGGTTCATACATGTTGTTTTATAATTAAAAAAGAGAGAGAAAGAGAGAGAAAAGATAACAACCTCAATGGCAGGATACTTCAGGTGGTTTTCCAGTACAGCTAAGAGATCTGAATTATTAGATACACACATACTCTTTTGGTTGATTATTCTTTTAAAGGACAGGAGGATAAAGTGAACATTTAGCAGCTCAAGCATACGGTGTAAAGATTACATAAACTGACTACAGAAACTTGATATAGAAATAGTACTGTTTGAAAAAACTGATGAGGCATAAATTATTTCCAGTTTTGATTAGAATGGGAATATTTATTTTAATGTGAAGAAAATATTCATGTATATAATTTTACAGATAATACTAATAATAAATTGGCATAGAGTCAAAGAAAAAAGAAATATTTTTCTCAAAGTCTTCTCCATAAGATTTTAAAGCAATGGCACCTGGGGAAGGTAAATTATGCTTTTGACCTCTAAGTGGAATCTAAGATATTTATAATAAATCTTAACTTGTTTTGCAAAATATATTGATGATTTGGGGATCTTTCCCCTGTTGTTTGGTAGAAAACCATTTTCATTGGAAATTAGAAGATTGATAGTAAATAGGTTAATAAGATAATAAATACCATACTCAGATCATTTCTAATATGAGGTACACACAGATGATCTAGCATGCTAAGCCAACCATCTATCTTCTGATCTTCGACAAAGACATCAAGAGATATTATATAAGAGGGCAGTGCACTCTTTATGGTATCTTCCATAAATTTAGATATACCCTATCAAATATTCTTATTTCCCTTAAAAATCTAATAGACTTACAATCAATTTGTAAAAACTCATTTGAAAACATATTTTCTGTGAGTTCTAAGACTTGACCACCTGCTATAAAATGTAGAAATTTATCTTATATTTTTCCATACATATTTACCTTTCAAAACTCAGGGTCTCCTACTAGTTTAAGTCTCTTCACCTTAATTCATGATTTCATAAACTTGGATTATATGCTTCTTCATAGATTTCCTCTTTTAAGATCATAGAGATTCTTAGTAAACATTTGAATGTTTTAAGTTCTTTGATTAGTTAATTAATTATCTTTACCTTCTTTGTTACCTACCTACCTGCCTTTCTTGAAATATGACAATGAAAATTGTACCAAATAATAGAGGTATGAATCCACTACAGTTTCGTACAAAGACAGGATGCTTCTCTTTTGTTTCCAAAACTACTTTTTTTTTATTTCTGCATATTATAGGGGTACAAATGTTTAGGTTACATATGTTGCCCTTGCCCCCCCACCCCTGAGTCAGAGCTTCAAGCGGTCCATCCCCCAGACAGTGCATATCGCACTCATTATGTATATGTATACCCATAACTACTTTTAATGCAACTCAAAATCCTAAATGATATCTTGGTGCTCTGAATGAGTTATATTACCCAGAGGGAAGAAAAAAAATCAATTTCATGGAGAATTCTCACCTATACTTTACAAACATTCTTCTGCTTATAGCCCAAAAGTTACTAGTAGCAAGTAATTACAATTCCTTCCAAACTCCAGCTAATTCAATCCATAGGTACAAAGTACCTTAAAGCAGCAGGAAAGGAATCTCAACAGAATCATGTAAAACATGAGCAGCTAGCAAAATTTTGTATGATCTAAAGTCACGACAACTAACTGGTTTAAATGCCATTTTTCAGAAATAAGAACATTATTAATATATTTAGTGTTAGAAACAATTAAAAAGTATAAAGAATAAACTAAAAACACAAAAGATGTCTTAAAATGTAAGTAAGTAATATCACATTTGCTTCCAAAATTATTCAAAGAATAAAAACAGAGACTATTTTGCTAGAAGTAAGAAACTACCATAACTAACCAAAGACATACAGAATCAAAAAATTAGCAGGATAAAAATGTTTTATAAGGGATCATTACCAAAAAAATGACAGAAAATTTCACACTGTAATAATACCAGCTGTAAGTATGCTTTTTTACCATACTATATACAACATGTACATCCACCAAAATAACCTATTCAAAAATACTTAGAGAGACAAAAGACTTATACACTGAAAACCACAAAACATTGCTAAAAGAAACTAAAGAATACATAAACAAATGACAAGACATTTGTGTTCATGGATGGAAAGACTTGCTTTTTCCTTTTTGAGACAAGGTCTCACTTTGTGGTCCAGGCTAGAGTGCAGTGGCTCAATCATAGCTCACTGTGACCTCAAACTCCTGGGCTCAAATGATACTCCTGCCTCAGCCTCTTGAGTAGCCAGGACTACAGGGATGCCACCACACCCAGCTAATTTTTTAATTTTTTGTAGAGACAGGGGTCTTGCTATGTTACCCAGGCTGGTCTTGAACTCTTGGCCTCAATCCATCCTCCCACCTTGGCCTTCCAAAGTGCTGCGATTACAGGTGTGAGCCTGGTAGAAGACTTATTAAGATGATAATACTACACAAAGTGATCTACATATTCAATGCAATCTCTATCAAAATTTCAATGGCTTTGTGTGTGTGTATGTGTGTGTGTGTGTGTGAAGAAACAGAAAAATCCATCCTAAAATTCATATGGAATCCCAAGGGACCCTGAATGGTCAAATGGTCAAAATAACTCTGGTAAGAACGAACAAATTTGGAAGACTCACACTTCCTGATTTCAAAACTTACTACAAAACTACAATAATCAAAACAATGTGATACCAACATATGGACATTGAATAGAGAGCCCAGAAATAAACTCTTGCATATATGGTCAACTGATTCTTAACAAGAGTGCTAACTAAGGCCATCCAGCGGGGAAAGAATAGTCTTTTCAACATTAGTGCTGGGAAAACTGGATATCCACATGCAAAAGATTAAAGTTAGACCCTTACTTTACACTATATACAAAAATTAATTCAAAATGAATCAAAGACCTAAAGCCGTAAAACTCTTAGAAGAAAACACAAGGAAAAATTCATGACACTGGACCTGGCAATGATGTATATTGAAATTAACACCAAAAACACAGGCAACCAAAGAAAAAAATGATAAATTGGACTTCAACAAAATTAAAAACTTTTGTGCATCAAAGAACTATCAAGATGGTAAAAAGACAACCCACAGAAAGAGAAAAAAATGTTTGCAAATAATATATCTGAGAATAGATTTAATATCCATAATGTATAAAAAATATCATATACAAATCAACAACAAAAAGTCAGCCCAATTAAAACATGGGCAAGGAACATGAATAGGCATTTCTCCAAAGCAGATAAACAAATAGCCAATAAGGACATGAAAAGATGCTCAACATCATTAGTCATTAGGGAAATGCAATTCAAAATCACAATGAATTACCACTTCATGCCCATTAGGATGACTATTACAAAAAACAAAACCAACAAAACAGAAAATAAGTGTTGATGAGCATGTGAAGGAATTGGAACCTTCATGCCTTGCCCGTAGGAATGTAAAATGGTGCAGCTGCTGTGGAAAACAGTTTATTGGTTCCTCAGAAAGTTAAACATAGAATTACCATATGATCCAGCAATTCCACTCCTAGATGTATACCTGAAAGAATTTAAAGCAGGGACTCAAACAGGTGTTTCAACACGATTGTTCATAGCACAATTATTCCCAAAAGCGAAAAGGTTGGACTAGCCAAAAGGAAACAACGCAAGGGTTCATCAACAGACGAATGGATATGAAAAAATGCTCAATGTCACTAATCATCAGGGAAATGCAATTTAAAACCACAATGAGATATCACCTTACCCCTGTTAGAATGGCTTTTATTAAAAAGTCCAAAAACAATAGATGTTGGCATGGATGTAAAGAGAAAGGAACACTTATACACTGTTGGTGGGACTGCAAATTAGTACAACCTCTACAGAAAACAGTATGGAGATTCCTCAAAGAACTAAAAGTAGAACTATCATTCGATCCAGCAATCTACTACTGGGTATCCACCCAAAGGAAAAGAAGTCATTTTATCAAAAAGACACCTGAATACAAATGTTTATGGCAGCACGACTCAATTGCAAAGATGTAGACTCAACCCAAGTGCCCGTCAATTCATGAGGAGATTAACAAAATGTGGTCTATGTACACCATGAAGTACTACTCAGCCATAAAAAAGGATGAATTGATGCCTTTTGTAACAATTTGGATGGAACTGGAGACCGTTATCCTAAATGAAGTATTAAAAGAATGGAAAAACAAACACAAGTACTCACTATTAAATTGGAACTAATCAATGAGAACACATGTGAACAGAAAGAAATAAAACTCAGTGGAAATCAAGTAAGGGGGACGGGGGAGGATATGAGGGGCAAAAACCTACCTAACAGGTACAAGGAACACTATTTGGGTGGTGGGCACACTTACAGCCGGGACTCAAGCATTACAAAAGAAATCCATGTAACCAAAAACATCTGTAGCCCCTTAAGATTTTGAAATTAAAAAAAGATCTTTCTGTATTGATATTTTAATCATTAGCATTTCTTGACTTTTGGTAATAAAATTTTAGATATTTTGAAATTTTAGTTGTTTTAAAGAAAACGCTTTGAGAACCCAGAGAGTTTGAAAGTTCAGACTTGTTCTGATTTTATATAGTTCAAGTTTAATCCTATTTCCCAGACAACTTTTTCTGTCATAATTATGTTATTTCTCATGAACTAAAATTACCACTCTGGTTCATTTAATAAATGTAAAAATTGGAAAACCTAAAAAAAAAGTGGTATATGCATACAACAGAATATTATTTAGCCATAAAAAGGAATGAAATTCTGATATAGGCTACAACATGATGAATCTTGAAAACATTATGTTAAGTAAAATAAACTAGACAAAAAGGACAAAAATTATACGATTCCACTTATATGAGCCACTTAGAATAGGCAAATTCTAGGGATAGAAAGTAAAAGAGAGATTACGAGGGTCTGAAAGGGACGGGGAAATTGAGAGTTACTGTTCAATGTGTACAGAGTTTCTGTTTAGGATGATGAAAAAGTTCTGGAAACAGGAAGTGGTGATGGTTACACAACACCATGAATGTACTAAATGTCAGTGAATTGTACATTTAAAAATGGTTAAAATGGTAACTTTTATGTTATGTATATTCTGCCACACACAAAGTAATCTATTCAGTGAATACTAATTATCTCCAACTGCAGCTGAAATCTACTTTGTTTAGATTTCTAAATTACCAGTAAATGTACTCTGTGTGTATATGCATAAAATTCATAAAATGAATCTTTTTTTAAAATTGATACATAATAGATATACATTTTTCAGGGTACATGTGATATTTTGATACATTCATGTAATGTAAAATAATCAAATCAAGGTAATTGGGCTATCAATTACCTTATACATTTGCTTTTATTTATGCAGGAACATTCAAATTATTCTTTACTAGCTAATGTATATTTATACAATAGATTATTGTTCATTATAGTCACTCTACTGATTTATTAAACATTCAGTCTTGTTTATTCTATCTATCTGCATTTTTGTACCCATTAATCAACCTCTCTTCCTCCCCACCCCCTACCTTCTTAGCCTCTGGAAAATGAATCTCTCTTGAAAAACAGACCCTGGTATGTTATACACATCAGATATCCTAGAATGCACTTTCAAAAACTCCAAATAACTATAATAGCACTCTAATTTGACTACTATTTTAATATATTTATCTACATAAGAAATTTAAAAAGTCATAACTTAATAGAAAGATACCCATAAATTCTATTGATGAGCTAAACATATATGTTTATAGGCCAAGAACTAAAAATGAACATTGTACCTGATAGAGCATAATAGGTTCTATGTTGTATCCTAAGGTATCAGCAAAGTTCTTAGCGATGACTGTTTTTCCACAGCCCTACAAATGGAAACACAATTATTCAAGGGGTAAGTCAAAACAACCAAAAACCAGGAAACAAAAGTTTTCATTGAGACTGCCATTCTTACCTTTCCTCCAATTAAACATATGTCCTTAACCATGTGAGACTGCATCATTTCAGCCTGTAGCTGCTTATGGCTTAAAGTCTGTATGAAACGGTCTGATGTACAAGGTTGACTTAATGACCTGGTCCCAGCTGGCACCTATAATTAAAGAAAGGTAAACGTAATATGCATATGCTTTTCTCAAAATATTAGTAACTTAGAGCATATAACTGCCACTTAAAAGGCTCCCACTAACTCCTTGCTCAGTTCAATTCTATACTGTTTTTGAATAGTACAGAATCGAGCAGTAACTATTTTTTCATTCACAGATCTGATCATTATTACAATCAAATTTCCAAATCAATCATTCCTCTAAAATTAAAGTCTCATGCTGCTAGTCATATTCATAAGAATCATGTCATTTTCATGCTATTTATAAACTGTAATAATCATGTCACTACTGGAGAATGAATTTTTTTCCCCAAATTCCAGTTTTAAGCACAGAATTTAAAATCAGTCCACTAGAATTTCCAAAGTCACCAGTGACCTCTTGATTTCTAAAAGCCATGTCCACAAATCCTTTTCACTCTTATCTTGGTTTACCACTCAGGAGCATCTATTCATAAAATCTCTCCTCCCTTCCTTCATACCTACTTCTCCTTTTATTTTTTATCCTTTCATTATTTTAGTCCCCTGAGGGCCATGCTCTGCTGAGGACTCTGGACCGGATCATATCATACACAACACGAACCCTAAAGAATTTTAAGTTTGAAAGTTATTTGCATTTAAGACAGATCATCCTGGTATTAATACGGAAAGCTAACTGGAAGGGACTGGAGCCAATGAAGTTAGAGAGCCATTATCAAAGAGAAGCAAATAATGAAGCCTTGCTCATACCTCATGCTTCTGAACATAGTATTAATATTTAAACTGCCCAAAATGTCACATACACTCCTGGGCCACTGGAAAAATCCTATGTCATTCTTTAAGACTTAGCTCAAGTCCTTCCCCCTCTCTGAAGCTTTCCCTATTCTTCTCCTGAATCCCAGTATTACTCCCTTCTCTGTATCCCCATAGCCATTCCAATGCAGTCCTCACTCATCTGCCTGTACACCAAACTATAAAGGTCATTCATCTGTAGGAGACAGAGAGTGTAGTGGAAAGTGTCCCTGTCTAGAAATCCCAGCTGTGCCATTTCCTAGCTGGTGACTGACTATGGGTGAATGATTTAACCTCTTTACATTTCAGTTGTCTAATCTATTAAATGGAGATAATAAAACTTACTTCCAGGGCTACTGGGGAATTTAAATGCTTAATATATGCAAAGAGACAAATACAATAACTAGCACACAGTAAACACTCAGTAAATCTTAATATAGAGCCTGGCTCATAATAGACATAATCAATGTTTAGTTCAATGAATAAGTACAGTAACATGAATAAATATTAATATCATATTAAAACAAAAAAACTTCTCATGAAATTGTGCTCTGCCACAACATAAGAAGGGCAAGAATTTATTCTTTTTACATTCACTTTGCATTTTTCAAGCTGTGTTTCCTAGTTTTCCATGACCTCTTGGGGTTCTTAGGACCTGAAAAGAAAATGTTAGAAAAAAGGGAAGTAGAGCAAGCAGATGGAGCTCTATGATCGAATATGATTCCCCTCTTCTAAAAACTATTCAACCAGAACAGCTCGTCTTTCAATAGTTTCATGTAGCTGAGAAAAATTTTATTTGAAAAGAGGGTTCTCTGGCAGCTAAAATATGTTTAAAAACACTATCTCTTACCAAGGACTCATAGTATAAAATGCTTTCATTAATCAACCCTTGATTTGATTTTCCCAGAGGTCTTTGGATTTCTGATGAAAGGCTATCCTATGTTTCTCCTGAATTTTTTCAGTTCATAAGCACACATGACTCTGGAGACATATAGGTATATAGATGTGGTAATATCAAGCCAAAGACTGATATCATAAATTCAATTTAGGTCATAAAAACAGGCAGAACAAGGTACATCTTAGAAACAACAAACCTGTGATTCTTTACCTTAATGGTCACCTCTTTTTCTGCAATCCGGATAGTCACGGAAGCTTGGGAGACATGGTTTTCAGTTATCCTCTCCACTCTTACAATCTCTTTAGGAAGCAGAGAGCTTTCTGAATCTTCGAGTTCAAAGCGCTGTCAATTTACAAGAAATCATGTAATTTATTTTTCATTTTAGTATTAGTATTAGCTACCTGGAAGATTCCACCTCAACTTGAACTGAAGTCCATTCCATGTTATAAAAACAGAGGTAAAAAATGTTAATGAGAATTTTTTTCCATTTCTCCTAACACTTAAGTCAATTACAAAAGAAAATACGAAAATAGTTCCTAAAATTTACTAAATGACAGGAAATGGAATCGCTGAATTCCTGACCTGGCAGAAGATCATAGCTTACATTTCTTGAAATCAAAGATTTCAGTTTCCTAAAAGGGACAATTAGACTCTTGAAAACATGCTGAAGTAAAATATGGCCTATGTCTGTTGATTTCTTAAATCAACTGAAGTTAATGTATTGCCTGAAATACATGACAAAACAGAACTTCTTGGACACCATCCTGCTGTCTGCTGTGTAGATAGATTAACTGATTAAAATATTAATACATTATAACAATCAATCTTCCACAGCATCTGGCACAGTGCCTTCTATACTGTAGAGTTCTCAATATTTGTCAAACTGGCTTAAAAAGGCTGGGACTACTGATTCTTTCTTGGCGTGGGCCAATTATCAATGTCCTACCATCAACCACATCCCCTCATACCAATTAGTTGTGTAAAAAAATGCACACAGAGAACACAGATGAGTATGTGAAACATGAGAATATTAATTGAAAATTAATTAAGTCCTATGCTCTACTTATAGCAGCATGCTCAACATGAAAAACTGAATACACTTTTAGTATTAAATAGGCAAAAATTACCCCCCCAAAATTCCCAGTTATTGGAACATTATCACTATAGTGAGAGAGCTGAAAGGATAGATCATTGTATTCATCAGAATGACAGAACACCAGAAAACAGATTTTGGGGGAAGAAAATCATGTTCAACCTCAACATTCTAAACATAATAGTCCAGTTGAAGTCTTCCTTTTGGTGTCATAAGTGCTCAAGACAATCACTAAATCCTTTCTCAAAACCTAAGAAAAAATGTGTATATGTGCTACCATAAAAAAAGTTATACTTTATGTAATTTATATATGTAAATGCCTATAGTATCACACAATTTGACAAGAATTGCTTCCATGTTGTAGATAAATAACAATTATCTTAATTGTTAATTATCTTAATTATCTTAATTATCTTAATTGTTACCTTAATTTCATGCACAAGTACTACATTGTTATTTATAAGGGGGGGTTAATAGGAAAGAAGGTTTAGGCAACTAATTAATTAATTAGTTAGAGGCACTAAACTCTAGGGAACAAATAAATGAGCTTAAAGATATGTTCTTACCCCAGCTATGGTAATGTTGATCTAGTTTGATATAGGATTGATGTCACAGCACTCATATTCCAAAAATAAACACTAATGCCCTGAACCACTTGCTATCCTGGTTATATCTTTATAAATAATTCAAGCTAAAATATTTCAGTAGAATAAAAATAGTAGGCTAGAATATACTAAGATAGTAAAAAAAAAAAGAAAAGGGAAAAACTCAAGTTGAAAGCTGAATTATTTGCTGGCATAAGAAATTTAGAGGACTGTTGATCAAAAAGGTAATTCAGAACTCTAATAGACATATAATTACTTCAGGTTACATATTAGCAAGAAGTAGAAAATCTTAGCTTATTTAACTTACCACTTTATATTCATGAATATTTCCTTTGAGTTCTCAAATTTCAGTTAAACAGTACTAACATTTTACGATATATTTCTTTAGGATTATATTATTTAGACTGAATTATAATTAAATAAAATGAAATGTAAATCACCTGGGTACTGGTCTATAAGGCCTCCATATTCATTTTCACAATTCCCAATCCTGTCCCACCAGGCTATCTATATTTTTTTATTTCAGCATATTATGGGGGTACAAATGTTTAGGTTATGTATGTTGCCCCTCCCCCGCCGAGTCAGAGCTTCAAGCATGTCCATCCTCCAGACAGTGCGCATCACGCTCATTATGTATGTATATACCTATCCCCGCCTCCCCCCTCCCATCTGCCTGATGCCCGATAAATGTTATTCCTATATGTGCACTTAGGTGTTGATCAGTGAAACCAATTTGGTGGTGAGTACATGTGGTGCTTATTTTTCCATTCTTGGGATACTTCACTTAGTAGATTGGGTTCCAGCTCTATCCAGGAAAACATAAGAGGTACTACATCACTATTGTTTCTTATAGCTGAATAGGACTTCATGGTATACATATACCACATTTTATTAATCCATTCATGTGTTGATACGCACTTGGGTTGTTTCCACATCTTTGCAATTGTGAATTGTGCTGCTATAAACATTCGAGTGTAGATGCTTTTATTTTTATAGAATGTCTTTTGTTCTTTTGAGTAGATGCCCAGTAACGGGATTTCTGGATCAAATGGTAGATCTACTTGTATCTCTTTAAGGTATCTCCACATTGCTTTCCACAGAGGTTGCACTAGTTTGCAGTCCCACCAGCAGTGTATGAGTGTTTCTGTCTCTCCGCATCCACGCCAACATGTATTGTTTTGGGACTTTTTGATAAAGGCCATTCTCACTGGAGATAAGTGATATCTCATTGTGGTTTTGATTTGCATTTCCCTAATCATTAGAGATGTTGAGCATTTTTTCATGTTTGTTGGCCATTATTCTGTCTTCTTTTGAAAAGTTTCTGTTCATGTCCTTTGCCCACTTTT
>CM052445.1:21988345-22041293 GCA_028533085.1 Varecia variegata | reverse complement strand
ATGTCTAGAAGAGTATTTCCAATGTTTTCCTCTAGAATTCTTATAGTCTCAGGATACAAAATCAATACACACAAATCAGAGGCATTCATATATGCCAATAACAGTCAAACTAAGAACCAAATCAAAGACTCAATACCCTTCACAACAGCAACAAAGAAAATAAAGTACCTAGGAATATATTTAACTAAGGAAGTAAAAGACCTCTACAGGGAGAACTATGAAACAGTGAGGAAGGAAATAGCAGAGGACATAAACAGGTGGAAAACCATACCATGCTCATGGGTCGACAGAATCAACATTGTTAAAATGCCTATACTACCCAAAGTGATCTACAGATTCAATGCAATCCCTATTAAAATACCATCATTTTTCACAGATATAGAACAAATAATTTTACGCTTCGTATGGAACCTGAGAAGACCCCATATAGCAAAAGCAATCCTAGACAAAAAGAATAAAATGGGAGGCATCAATTTACCAGACTTCAAACTATACTACAAGGCTATAGTCATTAAAACAATATGATACTGGCACAAGAACAGAGACATAGACCTATGGAACAGAACTGAGAAGCCAGAAATAAAACCAGCCTCATATAGCCATCTAATCTTTGACAAAGCAGACAAAAACATACACTGGGGAAAAGAATCCTATTCAATAAATGGTGCTGGGAAAACTGGATAGCCACATGTAGAAGACTGAAACAGGATCCACACCTTTCACCTCTCACAAAAATCAACTCACGGTGGATAACAGACTTAAACCTAAGGCATGAAACTATAAGAATTCTATATTTTTTACACCTTTTTCTAGGTTCTTGAGCACTGAAAATAAAATTCTCCATACTATCCATGTTATGTGACAAATATGTTGCTCTCCTGGACTCTTTCCACAAAGCTCCTCAACAACTAATACAAACCATTACTATTCTCCTCAGGAGTCAATCTGAGCCCATCTAGCCCTCTCTCTGCAGGCAATCTAGCTGCCTCCTCCACTCAGAAGGGAGCCTACAGACACATACTCCTCTACTCCTTATGAGAATGTAAGCCCCATTAGGGCAATATCAAATGTATCGATTTCACTCACTCCAAATCTCCCAAACCTAGAATCACACATAGGACATAGTCAATGGTCAGTAAAGGTTTGTTAAATAAACAAACAAATGAAATTCTTTTTTCTTCAACCTCAAAATCATTGATATTTTCATCAATCCTTACTTCTTTTCCCACTGCCTCAGTAGAAAGGACCTCTGCTTTAAGTATGAGTAGATGGAAAGCCACCAGAAGTCTTTCTTCATCTCAGATTATGGTAACTCCATCATTCCAGTTCCTGGGTGGAAAGTATGTTCTTCCATCATTTCAAACCAAGGCACAATGGTGCTCTGGAAATGTCCTTTTCCACCTCAGCCAGACCATATTTTTTGTCCCTTCTAGCTATAAAAATGTTTGTATCCCCCATTCCAAGAAACAGTCATTTCTTGATTCTACATCATTCTTGAGTGACCCGTTATCTTTTGGCTTCTGTTCACCATCAAACCTATTTTACAAGCAGTATATTAATATAATCACTGTTTCAGCTTCTTCATCTCCAATTTACTGTTCAGCCCATTGATTTTTTGGCTAACATTCCCACCACTCTACTGACGCTAATCTTAGTAAGTTCACCAATAATATCCTATTTGCCAAATTAAATAAACTAGTTTTCTTCCTATTTCATTGTTTCATCCTCAGTCTTTTTTGCAAGTTCTTCATCTTCCTGACCAGTACACATTATGGTAGTTCAAGAGTGAACCTTTTGTATTTTCTATCTACATTCACTCTTTAAATAATCTCATCCAGTTTCATGACTTTACAAAGCATGTATATGTTCATGACTCCCGATTTTCTCTTTCCAGTCCAGAGCTCATTCCTGAATTTCTGACTTGTATGTACAACTGTTCTCTTGAAATTTCCATCTGGACAGCTAATAGGCATCTCAAATTAAATATGTCCAATACTCAGGTCTGCTCTTTCTCCCATATTCTCTATCTCCAACTTCATCATTATAGTTGTTTAGCTCAGAAAGCTTGAAATCATCCTTTACTCTTTGCCTCAACCCTACATCCAATCCTTCAGCAGATCATATTGATTCTACCTTCAAAATATAACCCAAATCCAACTACTTCTTACCAACCTCACAGCTGGTCAAAGACATCATAATCACTCAACTGGATTACTGCAACAATCTACCAACTGGTTTTTCCCTGCTTTCACCTTTACCCTTTATAGTCTATTCACTACTCAGCAGCCAGAACGAGCCAGTTAAAATGATCCCTCAAATGAGACATTCCTCAAAACCTTCTCTTAACACTTCATCTCACTCAGACTGAAAGCAGAAGTCCTTTCCATGGCCTACAGAGCCTGTGTGATCTGACCTCTCTCACCTTCGGACTTCATCTCGTACACCTCTTCTTCACTCACTCTGCCCCCTCACACTGTCCTTTGCTGTTCCTAAAATACTCCAGGTGTGCTCCTGCTTCAGGACTTTTACACTGGTTATTCCCTCTGTCTCAAACGCTTTCTACCCACAGGACTTCTCTCCTTCAGATCTTTATTCAAATGTCATTTTCTCAGTAAGGGCATCCATTCCTCAATTGACACACTATATACTTATTTACTTACCTGATTGATTGGTGATTGCCCTTCACCAAAAAGTAAACCCCATGAAGGTAGGAACTCTTGTCTGTTTTGCCTACTGCTACATCTACTACTGCACAACATTGCCTGGCTAAATCAGTGGATGGAAGGATAGATGGAATGAATGATGTTTTTCGAGTAAATAATCTAAAAGTCTTCATGCAACCAGACTTCTCTGCAGCATTTGAAACTGTTGCTATTGCTTCCCTCTCCCCACCATAGTTTGCAGCTTTTTTTCAAAATAGATTTTATATCATCTGTGACTCAGGAAATCCCTATCTTCCTACCAGGCTAAAGAAACAAGAAATAGGAAAGTGATTAGACTTTTAAGTGTTGGGGAGTTTAGAGCCCCTGATACTCAATACGCAGCCCACCATGCTCAAGTTTGTTTTAATAAAACCGGTCCAAAGGCTCGCATTTTTATCATAGCCAGTTTTTCAGTTCCAGGACCAGATTAACACAGTGCAGCCCCGTGATCTATAAAATCGAGGGGTGATGGCTCGGGGTTAGGACCTTTTTTTGGTGACATTGAGTTGATTGAGCTGGCCTACAAGAAGAAATCTATGCGAGGGGGACTTGGAAGTGCCGGCCACCTCCATGGCCTCGAAGGCCTTCGCCCTGCGCACCGCGTGGTACTCCTGCTCAGTCGTCAGGTAGGCGGCACGCTCAGCCAGTAGTGGTTCTCCACCTCCGTCTCCAGGTACCGGATCATGCTCTGCTTCGCTTCCAATGACATGGCCCACGGCCACCGGTGCTTCTGACCCACTGCCTGTCAGGAATGTGCTGCGGTGGAGGCCAGTCAGGAACGTGTTGCCAGCGTGTTCCACAGGAGTCCCAATCCTGGAGGCTGTGGGCTGGTGGTGCTGTATCCGGAGCTCACCCGCCTTGCAGGCCTCCTGGCAACTTCTACTGCTTTACCCTTGAAACAGTTGTTCCCAATACTCCATTAGAATACTCTCTGTTATTCTACTTCTCTCTCTCTAACTGCTCTTCTTCTGCCTAATTTGAAGGTCTTTCCCCCTATCCAATCCTTAAATGTTCAGTCTTCAGCCAGTTTTTCTTCAAATTATACTTACTCCCATTAGGTTCTTTCATCCATCCCCATGAATTCAGCTAATACCTGTACATTAATGACTCCCCAAGTATTTATCTTTAATATCAAAATACCTCTAGAACCAGATCCATATATTCAAGTCTGCTTGACAAAATGAGAAACCTCAAATTCAAAAGGATCCCATTGTATGGAATTATTTAGCCCCTACCCAAAATGTGTTCCTTCTCTCCACTTTCTCATGCTAGTTAACAGAATCTCTATTTACTCACTTGCCCAAGCTAGGATTCATGGACATTGTTGATTTCTCACTTTTTCTCATAGCCTCCCAACTCATCTTATATTTCATCAGCTAGTAACATCTGTCATCCCACCTCTAAAACATTTCTCATATCCACTTAATTCCTATTTCACTGACCTACTCTAGGTTGCTATTGCTTTGACCATGGCAATTCACCATTATGCTAGACTGCTATAAAATCATTATATTAAAATCGTTATTTATTAGAACGTCTGATGCTCCTCAGACATTGACTGTAGGTTCCTCTAGAGTAGAGATCAGACTGTATCCATTTCTGTATCCCTACATTTCTGCATGCATGTCAACACTTGCCAAATAATGAATGCTCAATTAATGTTTGTTAAACTGAATGAAAACACTAAATGCAAGATGCTTCCAGCTTTCTTAGCAAAAACTCTGGCTCAGATTATATTATCAATGGATAAGTGGCAGCATATCCTTCCTAAATCATCAACGAACTTACTAATTTAACAGGCCCAAGAGCCAAGGCATGCTACTAGAAGCCTGGATGTATTTGTCACTAAACTGTGACAAACCATACCATTCTCAAAGTACAGGAGATTCAGAATGAGAATAGTTTATTTAAGACATCCTTAACTAAAAGCTAGAAGTGATTTTATGACTACAGAAACATGTTTTTAGAGAATGAACATCACAGGATGAGTACCATCTGGGGAATGAAAGTCATTCCAGCCATTTTTATAGCTTGTTCAGAAAAAAGGTGTTCTGACAGCATTTTCTGTGAGTAATAATTTTTCCTTAAAAAGACAGTCTAATCAAGTGATTACATTAAAAGTCAAGTAGATATCTAATTCAAATACAACTGTTCACTAATTTCTATGACAATCCAGGAGAGAAAATAATTATCATTTATCAAAGTTCCTGTACCCATATATATAACCTTCTTAATTTGCTATTATAATAGATATTTCTATTCCTTAAACATTTTTTCTAAATTTAACAATATTTCCTTAATTTTCACCTCTCTTATTCAAAATTATTTGAGGATATATGATATTTTGTTCATCTATAAACATCAGCTTAAGATAATGGTTTGAAGAAAACGTAGAAACTTAGAATAACAAACAGGCCACAAAGACTGCCCCAGAATAGATCACAAAGAATTATACCAATGAGCAGACTGTTCCACTCTTAAGGAAAGATATTTAAGATTCTGATAGGTTTGTATATATCTGTGTGTAATGATTTCACAAAAAGAAAGTTTTTCATTAGGTTCAGACAAATAAACCTAAGCCCTCCCACTTTACTATCTGCTGAGTTAGAACTGTTCTAATGAGCTCTTTATATAATTAAGAAGTTAGCCATACTCTTTCTCATCTGAGTAATACCAATTGCTTTTACCTTGTTTAAAAGCTCTACAATCAAATTTCAAATAATTTCTGTTGATAATATAAACTGATTTTTCTATGTTCTCCTTAATTATGAAGGTCAAAATAAAGGCCAAGAAAATGAAGCAACACTAGCTACTTTGTTCAGAAAATACAACTCTTTAAAGGTATTCTATAAGTTTATATAATTTGTATGATTAGTTTTGAAGTTGAAAACCAGAAACACATCAAAGTTTCTTTTGTAAAGACCTTTGCTCATAACTGACTTATCTAGACACTGAATATCTTCTCTCAGTTGTGTCACCAAAAAAAACACACTTTATTTACATTGTTTCCTTTTATCAGTTTTTTCCTCCCTGAGTATGTGCCCTTGTTCCCAAGGCACTGCGCATTGTGCTGAGGGGCACTGAAGAAGCTCATCTGGAATCACAGCCTTTGATCTTAAATACTAAGTGCTCTACTTCAACAACCAATGCAAATATAGCCCAGATGTTGATTAAATCAAAGATAACTTCCAGCTCTAAGAAGATGGTAGCTTCCTAATTCCTTGACACTATGAATTAATTTCCCCATTTCAAAATAGGGCTTAATATCTTCCCTGTTCTTCCTCCTCTTCTTCCTTCCTTTCCTGCTACTGTTCCTCCTCCTCCTCCTCCTTGCCTTTCCCCCTACCCACACACAGAGAAGACCTCCTGTTTCAACAGTGGCTGCTAATTTCCTGCTTCTATTCTCTGCTGTCTCTTCTACATGGTCATTATTGACCATTATTTTCCCCTTGTTTCTTTACACTTTTCTTTTAGATTCTGTCCCTAACTATACTTCTCATTATGTATGAGAAACAAATTTTTGCTATTTTTATTATTATTATTCTTGACATTGCCAGTCAATGAAAATATTGTTTCTTTGGGCTCTTTGGCTAAATGATCTAGAAAAATTCAGACTGAAATAATTAGAATCTAATGTTCTACTCTTCTGAGTTCTTCTTACTATTAATCGATTCACAGAGGGTACTTCTGTATTCCCAAAGACTCTGTATAGGTTTGAGTATAAGGGAGAAACAAATATCATTCCATACGCTTAAGCTGTCAAATCTTGGCCTCCAGAAAATGAAGGTCCTTTAAATAAAGCACAACAGTTTAACGTTCTCATTCTACCTACTTCTTAGAAATCTATACCTCGAACCAAACTGTAAAAGAAAAACAAAAACTGTCTTTCATAAAAAGGAACTAATTTGGGTGAGCCAATAAATCTCTACTAAGGGTCAATACTTTTAAATACATAGTTTTAAAACACCACATAGTGTGATTGGCCTTTTAGAAAACACACTGTTAACTATATAATGAGGAAATTATGCTATATGTATTTTAAAAGAAAATCATGGCCATGTATTATAAGGCACTTATGACAAAAAAGTGCGAACTTCATTAGTTTAAATGATAGCTCTTATAGCAATTTCCATAGTTTTATAAAGCATACTTGCTTTAGTTAATAATTTAAGTTATAGACAGATAAATTTTAACTTAATATTATACTGCATATTTGCTTTTAAAATTTTTATTTTTAAATGAGCTATATTGGATATTTACTTTTTAAAATTTTTGATTTTGAAATAATTTCAAATTTATAGGAAAGTTGCAGGACATATTTGTACAAAGAACTTGTTTTGCCTTCATCTAGATATCACAACAGTTAACATTTTAGCACATTTTTTCCCTCCCTCCTATTCCCCTCCCACCCACAAACACATTTTATCATTGACCTCTTTCTGACCACTTTAAAAGCAGGCTGCAGATATGATGCCCCTATACCCCTAAACATTCCAGTTCATATTTCCTGAAAACAAGAACTCTAGCCAATGTCATCACCATATAAGCCTCCAAATCAGGAAATCAATTTAATACAACACTGCTTTCCAATCTACAGACTAATTCAAGTTTTACCAACTGTGCCAACAATGTCATTTGTTCTCATCTGGTCCAGGATCCAATGCAGGAACATATGATGCCTTCAGTTATCATATCTCTTCAGTCTCCTTCAACTTGGAACATTTCTTCAGATTTTCCCCACTTTTCAGTGACTGAATGATTTTAAAGAATATAGGCCTATTGTTCTGTAGGATGGCCCTCAACCTAGGTCTATACAATATTTCCTCATGGTCAAACTCATGGCATAAATTCTCAGCACAAATTCCCCAGAAATGATACTCTTCTCAGGACAACACTCGGAGGCATAAAACGCTGATTTGTCCCACCTCATCAAGTTGGTGTTTATTGTAAAATTACCACTTTCCTGTTTTGTGGTCAACTGAGTATTTGGAGCAGAGATAATCATAGATTATGCTAATATTCCATTCTTTATGGAAGCTCCATCTGCCAGCTTTAACATTCTTTGATGATACCTGCCTAAATCAACCACCACTGATGGTTACCAAATGATGACCTACTTATATAATTCTACTTATAGAATTCCTTCTACATTTATTAGCAAGCATTTCACACTAAGGAAGAGATTTTCATTCTCCCCCATGTTTTTATTCATTTATATCAGTATGGACTTATGGATTCCTAGTTTATGCAATGAGTTATAATCAATTACAATCATTTATTTTTATGTTCAAGTTGTCCCAGGTTTCAGCCATCAAGTTGAGGTCCTCTGTCATTTTGATATGATAACATCATTTGTTAAACATTCTCTTATTTTCTGGCATAATAAGATGGTTCAGGCTCATCTTGTGTGTTCCCTGGCCTGATCCTTGAGTCAGCCTTACTTCCAAGGAGTCCTCATTCCTTTTAGGAGAGCATGGTATTTACAAATCAAAGTCCAGGCACTTGGTCTGATCATAGCTATTGGGGCATCATAGTTTTTAGGCTTTCTCAGGGGATACTTAGAAAATATGTATGTGTATACATATATACTCTCTATATCTACTACTATATCTGCCTGTTCATATATATGGAAAAAGAAAACATGATTCATAATGACATCGCCAATTCCAATCCAACACCAAGGGTTCTTTCTTGCCTCCCCTCCTTCCATGTTTATAAATCCCTTCTCCAACAGTGAGAAACATAGCTCTTATTATCCTCAACAACTTCTTTGTTCTAGGTAACCAATCTCCCAACCACACCAGGCCCTCAATGCTTACTTCCTTCCCATCAGTGCTTTCTCATTACTGGCATGCCAATCCCTCCACTCCTGGAAAAGAAGAGAAGGGAAGGCAAGGGGAAGGAAAATGGGAAAAGGAAAGAAAAGGAAGCAGATACTTACTTTTAAAACACCTTCCACAGCCATCTTCCCTTCGTGCCCTAGTAAAATAGTGTATGGATAAAGCCACTGGATTGCATGCTTGATTGACATCATAGGAAAGGAATCCTATTTAGGAGCAAAAATATATAGGAATGATCTAAAATAATCACAGAAAAGGTATCTGAAATGTATATATGACATTAAAATCGCCTTATAAAAATAACCAATAGGTTTCTGGTATGTTCTAGAAGTCTACAAAAGCAAATATTCATTATTTCCTCTTCTCTTCCTGTCCCATACCTCTTTCCTAGGTAAGCTTACCCACTCCCATCTTTCATCTGTCATCTGTGTTGATGGCTCCCATGCTTCTGTGTCTAGTCCTGACCTCTTTCTTAAGCTGTAGATCTGAACGCTCAATTGTCTATTACACATGATTATATGAGTATCCCACAGACTCCCACTTGAAACCAAACACATTTCCCTACCCTATTCATTCCAAAGTACCTCATCCTTCTTCATTCCTAATTAGAGTTTATCTCATCCACATTCACCTCACTAAATTTAGAAAGTGTTTGTTATCCTCAAATCCTTCCCCGAAATTAAATTGCACTCTCAGTTCTGTTCACCCCACTTTAAAGTTTATTGACAGAAACAATTAAGGAAATTTCAGTATGAACTATCAGATGCTATTACAGAATTACTATTAATATGGCACAGAGTATGATAACGGTGTTCTTGTTTTACAGAAGAATGTCCTAATTCTTTGAAGTTGCATACTGAAGTATTTAAGAGTAATGACTGCAATTTACTTTTAAATGGTTCGGGAAAAAAAGAAAAGAAAAGGAGAGAGTGCAAGCAAGCAAATGTGGCAATATATTAACAATGGGTGATCCTAGGTGAGGGATTATGGGTGTTTGTTTTACTACTGTTGAACTTTTTTTAGATTTGAGAATTTTCAGTATAAAAAGTTCTAAGCAAAAACAATAAAAAGTACAAGATTTGATAAACAGGAGAAGAAATGCTGTTCTGGATGTATAGAACAATGTAAACAATACCTAACTTCCTGACTCACAGGAAACATAAATAAATGAATGAACAAATACACAAAAGTAAGTATTTAAAAATAAATGTCTCCTGTCTAAGACAGTATCTCCACTACCTTGGACGGTGCCCTCTGCAGCAGGGTCTCATTGAGTCTTACAACAGCCTATTTGTTCCCTATGCATCCAGGTTCTCTCCAGCCCTCCTCACTGTCAACAAGGGTGTCGTCCTCAAACATATATCTGATTACTTCATACCCCACCTACTTCATAATGTCTGATTAGCCACTTCTCCCACATCATAAAATCCAGGCAACTTCATTCACCATGCAAAACATTTCACAATAGGGTTCTAACTTCTCCTTCCACCACACACACTTGTTCTAGGGATAAAACATATTCCCATTCTCCAAACATACCAGGCTCTTTTGCAATTCAACACCTTTGTCCATGCTTTGCCCTCTGCCTAGAAGGCCTTTCAATCACTCCAGACACAACTGCCATGCCCATTGTGAAACTGTAGTGGACAATGTCTCTATTCTACCAAATTCTCTCAGATCTATTTATATTCTTTCTGTGTGCCTCTCAGCTTCCCCCTCCAACAGCCAGGTGCTGCAGGACCTTTTAAAAAGATTGCCCTTGGGCTCTAGGAGCCAGCTTTCTTACATGCTGGGAGAGCCACTAGTGCCTGGGAATTTGTGTCCCTGAAGATGACCAATACCCAGTGACAGATGGGTGCTAGAGCATGAAGCCCCCAGCTCCCCCACCTCAGGTTGGGACAGCTCTGAGGCCTAACTCACCCTGCAGCACACCTCTTACTTGATTAGGCTGAAGTCTTCCTTCCCTCCGTGGAACTTTTACTGAGATTGCATGTCTACCTCCTACTCCAAAGCTGTAAGGTTCTTTAGGGGCTCAGAACGTGTCTTTGGTCTCTGTACAGTTTACTGCACTGTACAACAAATTAATCTCAGGCTTTGCAATATTTATATAGGAATGTGACAAGGCAAACTGAAGTGATTAATACCCAATAAATAACTTTCAAATTTCCTTTGCGACATTTGGGCATACCAGTTATTAATTTATTTTATACATACCAGGATTTGAACTGCATCTGGTAAACTATCTAAAGGAAAATCTGGAAGTCCAAGAGTAGATGATTCTTGGGAACAGAGAGTTGTGGCAAAGGACAAGAGCTGAGAAACTCTAGGGGGAAAAATGATATTAAATTTTACTTTAATAGTTTTTAAAAAACAAAATGGGTAAGTCTGTTAAATGTGAAATAGCTGGGCCAGTTTAATTAATCTAAAAAGATGATCCGTACTATTCTCAAAGAACAATGGCTCCATATCATAATATTACATTTTAAAGTCAGATGCTGATGAGATACACAGATATATTTCCTATATCCATTAAAATATGTGAGGTTTTTCACAACCTCGCCCAAATCTGCCCTGCCAGCCACATCTCCCACCTTTCTCAATCCCAAACTTAAACTCTAGCCACCAGGAGCTTTTTATAGCCCTAAGAACAAGGCATAAACTCTCATATCCCATGGTTTTAAAAAAAAAAAATCTCTTAAAATTCTTTGATCCATTCTCTATCTGACAAAAGTCTACTCATTCTTTAGGACCCATTTCAAACACCAATGCCTTTATGAAACTCTTATAAAGTCTCAACCACCAGTAGCCCCAATATTTTAAAATTACGGCATTTGCTATACTATGTTAAACTAAGCTATTCAGAAATCTTTCAACTCTACTAGATGTTGAGTTTTTTGCCGTCAAAGATGATAGCTTATTAATTTTATCACCAGCACTTAACTAAACCTCCTAACACTGAAAAATTCTTCAAAGGATAGTTGTTGAATGAATGAATCAATGAACAGGCAAAATAAATTCAATGTTAAATGTCCAGAAATTTATAAAAACATACTTACTTCTCAGCAGAAACATTAGCTCCAACTGAATATAATAGTTTAAGTTGGTCCTAAAATAACATAGAAACACATCAAATCAATTAATAAGAATTGTAACTGATTAAATGTAAATGTTTTATAGACACAATCTAACCTTTGAAATTAAGCAGACATTAAGTAATTAATGGCAAAAAATCATTTCTTGATACATTTCATTTTCTAAAAGAAAAGTTGGCCTTTAAAAAAAATCCTTCAGACAAATAACGGCATAATAATTTTTCTCCTAGTTTCCAGAGATTTTCTTTACCCTCTATTTTTTTTTCTTTCCATTAACTTCTGAGGAAGACATCTAAAAATATAGTAACATTTTTATGGAATTGAATTTCTTGTTATAAATAGAAAAACTACTTTAAAAAATTGATTAGCCTTGGTCATACTTACCTTGAAGGGTAGATAATAAATATCTCTGGCTTGAAATCGAGAACGGAGAGGGGGGTCTAATGGATTCCCGGAATACCTCGGCACCGGCAATCCCAAGGCGATCACTCGGAAATCTTCACTGACTCGGACAATCTTCCAAGCATCCAACTCTGTTTTGGTATGATCCTATAAAAGTCAGAGACCCAAAAAATATGGCATAAATGATATAGATTACAAATGAAAGAGCTGCCAGGCCAAGGAAATGAGGCCCTGACTGTTGAGAGAACTATTTGAGAACATTCTCAAAACCAAACTGTTAAGGAAGAGAGCAAAGGAAATCAGGATCAGGATGTCGGGATAGGCTCAGAACATGAAGAATGGTGTTTAAGAGGAAAAGCAGCTAATTCCCCAAGGAACAAAGGAGACCTGGGTCAGATCTCCAACTGCTAGTCAGTAACACAGAGGAATAGAGTCAGAAAAGTAAGGAAAATATACAACTAGAGTATCTCCACTACCTTGGATGGTGCCCTCCGCAGCAGGATTTTTTACCACTAGAGGTTGTAAAAAAAAGGTGGTCCTAGAGGGGTAGATCACCAGCAGAGTGGACTGCCCATGGACCTTAAATAGGTAATTATGTTTGTGGGTATATTTCTAGCAAGGCACATTATTAACTATGTAATAACTAACACGTTATGAAAA
The DNA here is from genome assembly GCA_028533085.1 of Varecia variegata. Classification (NCBI taxonomy): domain Eukaryota; kingdom Metazoa; phylum Chordata; class Mammalia; order Primates; family Lemuridae; genus Varecia; species Varecia variegata. The sequence continues at coordinate 22,028,597 of CM052445.1, read as the reverse complement.
CTTACTCCATGATAAGAACATTCCATGGATTTTTCTCATTTAACTTTCACCAGAATCCAAATAGACACCTAATCTCCTTTTATTATGAATGAACAAACTTAAGTTCAAAGGACTCATATAATTTGCCCATGATCCTGCAACCAGTATATGGTGGAGCCGAGAGAACGGCAGCAGTATAGGTTTTGGAGTCAGAAATCCTGGCTCAATTGCTTGAGGCACACTCTAAATGACGAAGGGCATGTTATTATACCTTTGGAGCCTCAAGCCTTCTCATCTAGAAAGTGGAAATATCATCACCTACATTATTATGACTGCTATGAAAACTAAATGTGAGAATATATGTGAAAGCAACTGGCCCATAGCAGGCACATGTTAAATGCCACGATCTTCAGAGGTCATAGCCTATGTAATATAGAAACTCTTAATGTGGCACTCATGGCCTTTCCTGGCAGGAGTCCTACTTGACTCTCCCTGTCTCAGCAACCAGTACACACCCATCCCCTTGATCCGTCTTCCATGACCCTGTGCTCCAACCTAAATCATAACTTCAGCCATCCAAACACATGATGCTGCTTTACCAACATTGCTCCTTCTGCTTGGAACACCCTTTCCACTTTGCACAGAATAAACACAAGTGTCATTCAAAGCTCAGCACAAACACCTTCATAAAAATGAGCCCTTTTCTGAACCCCTCCCTTATTAGACTCACTTTTGTACCTTTCATTGTATCCTCCGCAAGCTTCTATCATTATACATTTGTGCATTTACTTCTAAACATGACTGTCTCATGCTAGATCCAAACTCTTGAGAGGACTTTTTACCTCTAAAACATGATAGGGCAAATGTTTGTTGACTGATTGCATAAATTTTAAAAATAATAAATAAGTATTATTTCAATTATATTTTGGTGTGAACCAAAATCACAAATCATACATTTAATTCACAGACTGACACCATGACACTACGTCACATACACTAGAAAATGAAAGTTTAGATCTAGCCCTGTCTGAGAAACCAAGAGTACAATCTTCAGAAAGCTAAATATTTCTATTTTTCATTTACCCAAAAATCATAATCAGAATATAAAGTTCATACAAACTGATTGTATCTGTTTTCATAATAACAAAATTCTACTATAATCACCGCTATGAAACCAATAACATTTTTGGGATATTAAAATTTAAAATATTGAATTTAGCTAGAAACAAGTGGGACTTAAATTACAGTGTTGGAATCTTTTTACCATAGAAATTATCTTAAAATGGTAGTGTTTTGTGAAGGGATCTTGTCTCTATTCTCTGAAGTTCTCATGGGACAGATTCTATGAATACAGAAATAACATTTACCAATAAACATGTATTTATTCTGATATTTACTTTGGGGAAAAAAACATAGTAGATTCTTCCCAATAATAATAAGCAATTCCTTATGTACTAAAATCCTTTTGACCCCCATATCCTGAATTCCTTTCTAAAGTAATACACTCAATAACTTTGCAAAGAACTCCACTATAAAAATAAAGAATATATCAAATTTTTGTTGTGAAGCAACTCCTACACTTTTAAAAAAATGATTCCATATTCTGAGTATTTTTTTCTAAGTCATTTATTAGAAATGGTGAATACTAATATAATCCCTAGAAACAAACAGTTCTTTGCAATTAGAAAGTATCTAAAGAGAAAATGTTCTGCATAATATCCACCTACTTATAAAAATAGCTTTCATTTCAGCAAATTAACCATAACCTTATGAATAAATGAATTTAACTTTCTCTTATTGGTTAAAATCCTATATTATCTCCTTTTAATTATCTTAGAATGGAATGATCTATAGATAGAGCCAGAAGAAAATGATTTATACTGCACAATAAAAATACCATCTAGAAACTACCATAAACAGTAAAAAAACACACTGCTAAAAGGGTTGCAAGATGAGTTACAGAGAAACAGACTCATACAGCAGGAATCAGAAAAAGATGCTCCTGGTCCTGCCAGCCATGGAGCATCAGTTCAACCAGATCCTCTGACGTCAACATCTATTATTTAGGGCCTAGGATGTTCTGGGCTTACGTTAGCACCCTGGGAGCAAGATCAAGAAGTATAAGACACAGATCCTGCTTCTAAGCAATCTGCACGAACTAATAAACGGAGTAAGATTAGCACGTTTGTATCAGTACAGAACAGGTGTGAGTGAGACTGTAGGTCCTAGGATGTAGAGGCAGAGCATCAGTCACAGAAGGCTGGGTTAGCCGCAAAGAGATCCCAGTGTGGTGCAGCTTGAGCTGAATCAACAAGGGCCAACTGTCTTCTGGTCATCTGTGATATTACATTACCCCATCTCCCAACCCTCTGAAGAGCTCCACATTCCCTAGTTGCTGCCTTCTTTATATGCACATGTATCACAGCATTTAATCATTTCATTGCACTTATTCATTCATTCAACAAATAGTTACTGAGTACCTACCATGTGCCAGGCATTGTTCTAGGAGCTTGAGATAACTTCAGTGACCCAAATCCCTTCCCTTGTGAAACTTATATTCTAGTAAAGGAAGGCAGACAATGAACTAAAAATATAATTAAATAGGATGTTAGAAGACAACATGGAAAAAAATAGAGCAGGATAAGAGAGTACAGAGGCAAAGGGCAGACAGCAATTTTAAATAGGAGGGTCAGAACAGGCTTTATTGATAATGTAACCTTTGAGCAAAGACTTGAACGTACAGACAGAAGAAGCCAAGCAGATATCTGGGAGAAAATGGTTCCAGGAAAAGGGAAGTACCTGTGCAAAGACTAGAAGGTAGAATGCCCACCTAGTATGTTTAAGGTAGTATAGCTGGAGTGGAGTAACAGGGGAGGAGGATAGGAGGTAAGGCAAGAGGTAGTGAGGCCCCAGATCTTACAAGGCGCTGAAGCAGTTGGGGTTAGTGTATAGGAGTGTCCCAACCTGATGCATATCTTAAAACAATCATTGACTCCTGTGTTGATAACCATGTTGGGGAGCAAAGATGGAAACAGGAAGTACAATTAGAAGGTTCTTACAGCAATGCAGGCATAAGATGCTGGTGGCTTGGATCATCAGTGTATCTTTTAAATATTTTATTCATTTCTGTCAATACCTACTGGACTTTAAGTTTTCTGAGGTTAAGAACTGAACTTTATTCAGTTTGTTTCGCTGGTGCCCAGCGCTGTTTAGAAGTCATTAGGCTTTTCGTAAATAGTTGTTGAGAAAAGGAAAAGAAGGGGACAAGAAGGAGATAAGAAGACAGACAAAAGGAAAAAAAGTGGGAAAGAGAGAATAGTTATTAGACTGACCGAAAAAGACAGTAAAAATCTGGGAAGTGTTCTGACATTGTCTGAAAACAGAAAAGCCTTATAAAACTCCAAACTCATGACTTTATGTCAGCAATTTTACAAAGATAAGGGCCTTCTGAACATCTGTCCTGATTCCAATAGAACCGTGTCTTACACAACAAAATGGTACTACCCACAGCTTGACAACAGAGATAAGGCAGCCAATTTTTCTTCTCTTACTTGGAGAAGTTTGTCGTAACGTTCAGCAGACATCAAGAAGCGTCCATCTTCAAGCTGCATCTCCCTATTTTCCAGCAGGTTGTTCAAAACAGGCAGAACATTCCTTTCCGCCTTTTCCAAGCCTTCCAAAATGAGAGTTCTGCCTTCTGTGGCTGCACGAACTGCACACTATTTCCAAGAAACACAAAAGCAAAATGAGAATATTGAAGTTGTAGAGCCTGACTTAATTTTTCTTACAATGCAAATTAAACTTGCGGTTCTTGTTATAAGGACCGGGAATCAAGAGAGCTGGGTTCCAGATCTTGTTTTGCTTTTTCTGCCTGTATTATCTTAACCAAGTGATTTTACCTCTTTGGGCCTATTCATTCATGTGTAAAATAAAGAGACTGGAAAAGAAGACCCCTAAGGTTCCTTTCAACTTCAACATTTTAGATTATATATCCAGTGAAATCAAAAACTAACAGCTATCTATGAGCAAGTAACATAATTACAGATTCTACAATTGGAAAAGAGAAATGAAGATAGCAATCTGCCCTATCTATCCCACAAGCTTCTTGTGAGGATCAAATAAGCTAGGTGAGAAGCCTTGGAAACTGTAAGGATTGTAAATATGAGTCATCATCAAAACGAATTCAGGTTTAGTGTGATGCTTGATGCTAACAACATTACACGCTTGGCAAAACAGAAAAAGAGTCAAGTTTTATACTGGCCTATACCAGACTGACTCAACTGGTACTATAAGTCTTCCAGTAAATTTTCAGAAAATTATTAATGGAGAAAAATGGAAATAAAGTAAACTCCCAAGTGATAAGAGACAGGAAAACTATAATACAAAGAAAAAAAAAATCACTAAAGATGTGAAAAAATATTCTCTTTTAACTGATAGGTCCTGAACAACATAGGAAAAAAACTACCTTTTGGTCAAAATCCTTGAAAATCTATTTAAAAAGGAAAACCTCAGTCATGTTTCTCCTGAGGCATTCAACAACAGACAAAGGATTAATGGTACTCAATTTATATTCTTACTCCCTCCTTAAAAAGTCTTCTCTGGTTTCCATGATACTGCATTCTCTTAGAAAAACTGTTTCTCCTTTTCTGCCTGCCCATTAAACATAGGTGATGCCTGGAATTACATCCTTAACCCATAGCTCTTCTTACTCTAGAAGGTCCTTCCTGAGAAATCTTATTCAATCACATAGTTCCAATGATCACCTTTATGCTAACAACCCCCTAATCTCACACTCCCCCAAGCTTTAGCACTACGCAGTCCCATCACTTGGATGTCTCCAACCAGACCCCATAAGTACCTCCGGCTCCCCCGTATAACACTGAACATATCCTATTTTCCCAAAACCTGCTTCTCTTCTTCTACTTTCTATTTTAGGTGGGAGTACCATTCATCCATATCCAGACCCTTGATTCCTATCTTACTTCCTACATTTAATTTATCACTATGTCCAGATCATTTAACTTTCTTAATATTTCTTGAACTCATTCCTTTCTCCCCCTCCCCTACTTCAGGCCCTCCTTATCTCTCAGATCTCCTCCCTAGTAGTTCAAGCTTTTTAATTTGGCATATAAGCCTATCACAGTTTGGCATCTACCTACCTCTCCAACATCATCTCTTGACATTAGTTGCATCACATGTGGTATTTTTGTGACAATGAACTGGCTATGACCTCCTACACTGTACATACCATAATGCTTTACTAGAAAATCTGTCTTGACTTATACCAACCCCTTTGCTTAAAATTTAATTTTCCCTATGGTAATTAGCCCAAAAAAGATCTGATTGTTTGAAGGGGAGAAATATATCTCTATTTGTTAAGATTTATATCCAAAGAAATTCCTGCAGTAGCAAAACTACACATTTTCTAAGTGTGGAAGAGAAAAGAGGCATTGCTTAATCAATCTTACATACTGTCTTGTTTTAATAAACTGTTGATTTTACACTATAGAGTTTAGTTATTTCAAGTGTCTTTATACTACTGTAAAAGAATAAACTTTTATGAAAGCCATATTAGACTCAAGATAATAATCCATTTTAAGAATATAAATTCATGAATGATCCTTCAAATCTATCATTACTGCAAATATTTTAATTCTCTTCTACCAAACTAGTCATCCTGCTATAGTAGCTTTATTTAATTAAAAAAAAATGCATGGAAGGGACTAGTAGCTCCTAAAGTACAACAAAATAAGAATCTCATTTTTGCTAACTGTGTAAAGGACAAAGCCATAGGCATAGTTTCTGGGACATTAACAGTCAAAATACAAACTACTTCTTATAAAAATTCATGTTTCAGGTAAGGCCTCAATTAAGCTTTTGTTCACAAGAATATATTTACTCCAAGAAAGCATAGCTCAGAACAAAAAAAGATACTAATTAAGTTATCATAACCTGTGGCAATGTTATTTTTAAAAAGCTAAAATTTTTATCAATCATCACTACGAGACAGAATAAATACTGTATTTGACTTTTAAAAACTCCATAGGGATGAAAATGCATGTTCTCTGAGAGAAAACTAAAAATATACACATCAAAATTTAGTGGTTCACCAACTGTGTGCCAGGGAAAACAAAGTCTTGACAACATAGGACAACAACAAACACTGCAGCTCTGCTTTATTCACCTCAGGTATCTTTGGTCTTCTAAGCATTGAATCTTTTCAGAGGAATTCAAAATAAACTAGGTAGGGAGATCAGAAACAGAAGCCAAATACACAAAGTATTCCTTTCATCTATTCTAATGAAGGCGCTGTGACCATAAAGTTGAGACAGTTGTGATGGATGGACAAAAGATAATGCCATCTAATGATCTCCTGAAAATCTGGTCAGTTTTGCATCTCTTCTCCAGAGTAAAATACATGCAGATACACACACACACACACACACACACACACACACACACACACACAGAGTAGGGAACTCAAGTGAGAAACCTCTACTACTAAAGAATGATAGAAATAGAAAATGACCCATTTGGCAAATACTATAGTAATAACTGTTGTACGCAATAGTTATTTTACCATTAGTGGATGGCAAATGAGGGGGTAAATGTCTGATGAGAAACAGGATATTTTTATAGACTCAAAATATCTCCCCACAAGATACTGTATAAATGACAATGTGGAAAATAATACAACACTAGAGAAACCTGGCAGATCGCATCTTAACCAAGTGATCACAGTAAATGTGACCAATAATGAGATGTACCAATTTCACACACTATTTATTAATAGATTCCTAATACAATGCCCTGAGATGGGCACAACATCACTTCTATAGTGTTCTCGCTAAAAATGTATAATTTCAATCAATTCATGGGGAACATCAGACAAACCTAAACTGAGCAACATTCTGCAAAATAACTGGCCATAAATAGGAGATGGGAGAGGGCTGCTGTGGGGACTCAGTTGTGGACAGAGAGGGTGGTAGCAGTCTTTTTTTTAATGATTCAAAGAATTGAGCATGTTCAAATGATAAGGGAGAGGAGCTAGCAGAGGAGTACAGAAAAGATAGTGTATAATTATTGAAATAAAACTAAGGAAGCTGCTACTTGATAGTTTGGTCTATCTACTGAGTAGGAAAGTGGTAGGGCCTACAGGTTTGTATCAGGCTCTTCCATTTATGCCTCCTAATTGAATCCTGTGACAGTCCTCTGCCCAATTTTACAATGGAAGAGAGGTTATACAGTTTGAAAATGGCAGAGCTAAAATTTTAGCTTGTCCTTAAATTAAGTGACAGAAATCAAGTAGATGAAGAACTAAAAAGATCACTAACTAGAAAGTTATTAGTTATTTCAGAGAGTCTAGTTTTACTAGACATAGGAATTTGCTGTGTACCTATTTAGATTAAAAAAAACAAGATCTATACAAGACATTTCTGCATACACAAGAGACTCTATTCAACTTAAGATATACATGACCCCCACCTTAAAGTCTTCTTGAGAGGAATAAAATCACATTTTCCCAAAGTAACATTGCTTTTTAAATCATTGTCAACTTAGTGAAGTCTCTAGAACTGAACAGCAATAAAACTAGCCACCTGCCTAAGTCTAACTGGAAAGTGAGGTAGTGAACAGAAAAGATTCAATAGTCTTTTAAATCAACATAACCCATTATTGCATGATGATCCCCACATGACTTAATCAAGAACTCTGACACCTGCCTTTTTGCTAAATTGTTTTCCACATATAACAAACTCTAATTTAAGCTTCTCTGTTGTTTGTTTTACTTGCAAACTTACCGGGTTTTGGGTTTTGTTTTTTGTTTTAACTTACAAAAAATATTAGCAATGCTCTTTTTTTTTGTTCTCCTAACAAATGTTAATGTAAGAAAAATTGATCAGGCAAATATCCAGTTTCTGACAGTGGTTTCTAAATGTCTCTAACTTTCCCTTAATAACCCATTAGACACATTGCCAGGAAAGTTCTGTAAGAGAAGAGGGATAACAAGGCACTTTAATTTTAAAAATAGAAAGATAAATAGAAAGGAAAATCAATAAAACTGGATAAGAATAAAAAGGTATTCTACAGTATATCCAGAAATTTAATGTGTGAATAAGAGAAATTTTTGGACATGAAAGTAAAGGATCAGAGAGATTTCACATTAAACCCTACTGTACTGTTTGAAACTATTTTTTTCTTTTGGCTAGGATCACATATATTTCCTTTCCTAAATAAGAAAACTAGCTAATGAAATTGACTATAATTTTTAATATATGAGAAAAGTGGCATTTCAAATTAGTAGAAATTATATTTTTGGAAAAATCCAAATGAACTTAAAAATTTAATGGTAAAAGTAAAACCATATAATTACTAGATGATAATATAATTGACTTTTAAAAAATAATCTTAAAGAAAACCTTTCTGATAATTCAAAGGCAGATACCATTAAGAAAAAGATTACTATGATTACATTCAAATTTTTCCATAAACCAAAAATATCTTAAATTAAAAGACAGACTGAAAACTTGGATGAAATGTTTATAACATATGTAACAAAGACCATATAAATATCTTTAGTATAAAATGAATTTTTATAGATTATTAAGAAAATTAATACCCCTATAAAATACAAATGAGCACCATAATAAAATATATTCAACTTCACTGATTAGACAACTATTTTAATATAAGGTAAAACATGATATTTTTAGACTTTCAACTTGGCAAAGATTAAAAAAGACCAGCCTAAGCAACATAGTGAGACCCTGTCTCTACAAAAAATAGAAACAATTAGCCAGGCACAGTGTCACGTGCCTATAGTCTCAGCTACTTGAGAGGGTGAAGCAGGAGATTGGTTGAGCCCAGTTGTTTGAGGTTGCAGTGAGCTATGATGATGCCTCTGCACTCTACCTCAAGCAATAGAGTGAGATCCTATCTCAAAACCAAGTCAGTAAGTAATCAATCAATAAATAAAAAAGAATGATAACATCCAGAGTTGATAAGGTTAAGAGGAAACAGGGACTCTCATTCATAGTTGGTCTAAGAGTAACCCTATGGAGGATAATTTAGCAAGATATATAAAATATGTAAATGGCTATGTTGATTAACCTAGCAATTCTACAACAAGGAAGTTATCTTAAGGAAATAACCAGATAAGGGTACAATGGTATGTAGTATGTATTATACAGTCATCAAAATGGTGTTTTATAATAGCAAACAAACCAAAAAACCCAAATGCCAATCTGTGGAGGATTGGCAAAACTAGTGGTAAATCAATATGAAGGAACAGCACACAGCTATTAAAAATATAGCTCTAACTTTACCTGTAAAAAGGTACATAATATGTTGTCTACTTGAAAACCTATAACTTCCTCTCTAAAACTGAGGGCATGGGAAAACAGAATCAGAGGACTATACTAGTTCTTACCTAATTACTGAACTTTAAATATTTAGGTTATTAAGTATGAAATGTCCCATTTCCTTAAGTACTAAGTTTGACAGTTGGTATCTCTGACATTTCACTTTGATACTTCTTGTTTTATTTTTATTGTGAAGGTACATCCTCATTCTTTTAAATGCACAGTTTGGCTTGTGAGTATCTTTCAAAGTTTTTTTTAGAGCAATTTTTGTGAAACCATAGAAAAGTAAAAAATTAGTGATATTTTCTAATACGAGTTACAGTGCGGAACCAATGCAGCGCAAACACCCCAAAATATCAACGAAGTGTTTGGGAAGGACGTGGCTAATGAAAGCACAGTACGACAATGGTTTGAGAAGTTCCATTCTGGTGATTTTAATTTTGAAAATGAGCCATGTGGGTGACCTGAGACCAAGGTAGATAATGATGAGCTGAAAGCTATAGTGGAAAAGAATCCATCTCAACCTATGTGTGAATTAGCAGCAAGGTTTGACATTACTATTCTAACAATATTGGACCATACGAAACAAATCGGCAAGGTAAAGCCACTAGATAGATGGGTTCTGCATGAATTAAACAAGTGTCAGAAAAGAAATCATCTTAAAGCTTGCCTTTCTTTGCTGTCATAACATAAAGGCGAACCATTTCTACACCGTAGCATTATGTGTGATGAAAAATGGATTCTTTTTGACAATTGCAAGCATTCGACACAATGGTTGGATAAAGACGAAGTGCTCAGACACAGTCCAAAAGTGAACACTCATCCAAAAAAGCTAATGGTGCCTGCTGGTGGTCCGGCACTGGTATTATCTGCTACAGCTTCATGAAATCTGGTCAATTGATTACAGCCAATGTCTACCACAACCAATTGGATGAAATGCTTGCATTAAGGAGCCAAGATTGGTCAATAAAGACAGGCCAATCCTCTTGCAAGACAACACTCAATGACATGTTGCACAAACCACACTGCTCAAACTACAAAGGCTAGACCTGAAAACTCTCTGTCATCCACCGTATTCACCAGACCTTGCACCAACTGACTACCACTTCTTCCAGGCTTTGGACCACTTCTTGCAAGGAAAAATACTCAATTTTCAACAAGCTGTGGAAAACGCCTTTTGTGATTTCATCACCACCCGCTCCCCAGGCTTCTTCGCTGCTGGCATACACAAACTAACCATTCAGATGGCAAAACTGTGTCAACAGTTTAGGCACATACTTTGATTAATTGTACTGCTTTTTGTTTGAGATATAATAAACTAAACTTTTAATTTGAGATTGGACATTTCATATTTAATGACCTAAATACATATGCTCCAGCTTTTATGAACCTTGTTGTAAAAAGTACTTCATTCATAAGCCCATGGAATGAGTTGGGGAAGACTCTGACCATGTTCTAGGGACAGAACATTTGTTCCTTCCATTAGCTCTATTATAATCTAGGTTAATCTGTGATGAGATGTGAGGAGAGGCCACTACAAATTCACAATGTTCAACTTCAGCTGAATCTTCACTATTATCTAAAAGTTATTTCCTTTATTTCTTGTAAAAGTTATTTTCCAGCCAAGCTTCCAATGCCTTCCTTCTACTCTTTCAAATGACCTTGCCTAAAACTTTACTGTGATAATTAAACTCGTGTGAATTGAGATTCTGTGACTTTCCTCCACTCCATCACACACAGTCCCTCTGTGTCTTCATCTTTCTACTCTACTAAGATTTCCACCCTTGACAAAATATCACTCCTCCCACCCCTCCAAGACTAGTTCTTTCTACTTTGAGCTTAGTAGCATTCCTTCCCACCTTCTCCAAAATCTTCTTTCATCAACTATACCATCTCTGCATTTCCAAATCCCTTCTCTTCTACAAACATATCTATACTTTAAGAAAACCTACAGTTCCCTGATACCAATTAATACCCTTTCTTCATCCTTTCGTTTACATTTAAGACCCTTAAAAAGGGGGCCACATACACATTCCTTGTAATAAACTTCCATCTATCTTCCATTATTCTTATTTTACTGAAAATACTCAAAAGTACCAACAATCAAACTGCCAAAAATCATGGCTTTTTCTTGATCATATTCTCCTGTTCTTCAACCCACTTCCCTTGATCCTCTCTTGTGCTTTATCTTCTATGGACATTAGCACGCTGGTTTTCCTCCTGCCTTTCCCTGGCCCTTCCTCCCTCCAATCCTCTAAAATGCAAGCATTTCCCAAGGTTCTGTCCGTAACCTTTTTCCCTCCTCTTTTCTCACTTGATATTTTGCAGGCAAAGATCTAAGTTATTTCCACAAATCCTCATTCATTGAGTACCCATTATATAGCAGGGGCTATGTGCTATGTTAAGTACAAAAAGACTTTTTCATTTTCTTTATTTCATTATTCTTGAGGACAATACTGTGCGGACCTAACCTGTCTCCTGAGCTCCCCACACATCTCCTAATGCCTTTTAATGTCTCCACATGGACATTCAAATTCAACAGGTTTAATCTATCAAGGTTGTGACTTCTTACCTAAACCAGGCCCTCTTCCTGATGACTATTTGAATTAAACTTTCACCGATTCTCCCCACAACCCAGGATTTATTACTTCTCATTCTTCACACAATGTAAGTGTGACCCCTAAATATCTTATGCATCCATCACCAACTTTCCATTCCCACTGCCACCAACCCCCAGCTTTTCAAAAAAAGCTATCTTTTTTCAAAACATTTCTTCCTCAAAAGGAAATTTCAGATGAACATTTTCCCCAGTTAGCAAAGGTCATTGATGAGCAGGATGATACATGTGAATCATTTGAAGAATACGTAGCTGCTACAGATCTGTTAATTGGAGAATACAATGAAAGGTTCACTGACTTTGCGAATCATGACATCACACTCAAATTAGCACTTCAGCCTCACTTAGTTGATATCACCAAGGCATCTAAAGGACTACAGATGGAATTGCTTCAGCTCTCAGTAATGACATTTTAAGTCATTGTTTAATGCTAAGAAAGATCCAGTTGAAATATGGAAAAATGTAGTAGGAATACCCACACCTTTGGCAACATGCCCCCAAAATGCTTCCTTGCTTTTCAACCACTTATTGCTGCGAATCTACCTTCTTCTACCTAACCCAAACCAAGACGCCCTTAAGATCACAAATGACTGATACCCATATCTAGAGGATCAACTGAAACTGTGGACCTCTGTGCTGCAACCAAATATTCAAATGCTTTCCAACAAAAAGCAGACACAACAAAGTCATTAAAAGGTTAATTAACTTTAAAATTAACAAATAGTTTTCATTTTTTGAAATTATTAAGTACATAGTAGTTATATTCTTACAAAATAATGTACATTGTTAAGTATACCTAATTGAAGTTTCTTGAGTGCAACCGTTATTTGATTTCAGCTAAATTAATGCAGCCTTCCAACATGAAAAGGTTCTCCACCCCTGGGCTAGATATTTTGAAAATTTTCTATATAGATTGTTACATAAAATAATTGTAGGATAATTTTTCTCTTGAAATCTTAAAAAAAAAGGAAGAGTGCACATATATTTTTTACTTGGAATGACTAGTTGTGATCATTCCTCAAAGTAGAAATTAGACCAACTATAAGGATCTTTTTTTAAAATTATTTTATAAATAACAGAAATTTATTTCTGAGAGTTCCGGAGGCTGGAAAGTCCAAGCTGTGGTTAGACACTTAGAGAATGGGTACAGACCTAGAATCAGAACACTTAGAGTCTTCTCCTTGATCAAGTCTACAAGCCTAGTGCAAATTACCTACAGTTTCAGTTTCCTTGTTCATTAAATATTCATAGGGAGGAGAGAGCCCAGGATGTTGAACCTCTAAATTTGAAAATTCTGTGATTATAAGGGCATTTCAACTATGTGTGCTCAGGCCTTTAAAATGTTCATAAGGGAATTTTTGGTCCTTTCTATAAGGTATAGGTCTCTGTGTGGCTATAAGCTACAGGCCTTTGTGTGTATACAAGGTAAAGTCCTATACAGTCTCTAGGGCATAGGCCTCTATAAATCTATACATATAGTTATAGCCCTATATATACATATATATATCTATAAAGTATAGACTTCTAATAGTCTAAAAGCTGCAAGCCAATATGCGTCCACAAAGTGCAGGCCTATATGTGTCTATAATGCTTAGACCTATATGTGTCTATAAGGTATGAGCCAATGCATATATATTATGAGGATCTTTTCCTGTCCTTCAAACTACCAAATTTCCAGAGACCTAATTTTCTCAAATAGAAATAGGAAAAAATGCAGCAAGATCCTTCAGGCCCAGCCATCTCATATCATAGCTTTAACAATTCAACACATGGACGTGAAGGATTTCAAGATAAAAGTAGGTGCATGACCTAAATCAAAAACTGTCTAAGCCCCTGTTCTAGATTTGCTTCTGATTTGATATAAGACCTTAGGCAAACAATTAATCTGGATGTCTGTGTCCTCATTTACTAAATGAGAACATCCGCAAGGGGTATTGTACAATGCAACAATTTTAGAGTCAAAGCAGTACTGGAAAAAATTTAAAGCTACTGAAGTTACTAAAATGTAATTATTAATATAGCCATAATTTAATAATAATAGATTCTAAAGAGCTTCAGTGGCTACAGCACAAATGTACTGAAAAAGCCAAAGAAAAACAGAAAAAGCCACACTTCAAGTTCTTCATTTTAAATTATCAGAATAGGATCAGATTGATTTTTGGTTGCTCTACCATTTACTTGCTATGGATGACTTATATTAGTCACTTTATATCTCTGAGCCTCCATTTCTTTCTCAAGCTAGGTTCATCATGGTGCTTATCTCATAGACTGTGTTGAAAATTAAATGAGATAACCTCTGGTAACTACTATGAATCCTGTCATCATCACCGGTCATGGTAGTTGTCATTTCCATAATAATCATCACAGAGTTTTTTAGGGAAGTAGCATAATATGGTAGAAAGAACCTGAGCTTTAAAATTGGACAGAGCCTGGTTCAAATTCTACCTCTGCTATTTATCAGTTGTATGATCACTCCCCTCTAAGCTTCATTTACTTAATCAGTAAAATGGGGAAGTCATCTCTCCCCTAAGGATGTTTTGAGGATTAAATGCAATGATATAAAGCACCTAGCACAACGTAATATCTCCCAATAAAAGTTTCCTTTTCATCTCACTGACTATTTACTTATTTATCTGTTTGTTTGTTTCTTTGAGACAGGGTCTCACTCCTGTCTCCTAGGCTAGAGTGCCATGCCATAGCTCACTATAACCTAAAACTCCTGGGCTCAAGCGAATCTTCTTCCTCAGCCTCTCAAGTAGCTAGGATTACAGGTGAGCACTACTACAGTTGGCCAATTTTTAAGTTTTTTATAGAGACAGGGTCTTGCTATGTTATCCAGGCTGGTCTTGAACTCTTGGCCTCAAGCAATCCTCCCACCTCAGCCTCCCAAAGTGCTGGGATTATAGGCATGAGCCACTGCACCCAGCCTCCCTTGATTTTTAAAAATGAATCACATAAATCTATCAAACAGTTTACACTGTATAAGTATATGGTGTTATGGTAGCAATATAATAAGGAATAAGAACTCATGGCCTGAGTTCTGACTAACACAGAGCTAGATCTCTAACTGTCCAAATGCTAATTAAGACATATTACAACAATATATTCATTTATGATAGTGAAAAGTTAGAAAGAACCTGGATGGCCAATAATAAGAGAAAGTGGAAAAAATAGGAATGTTAAATAAATAATACCATATCGATTTGATGAAAGAGACTAAAAATCATATTTTGAGGAATTTCTAATGTTATAAGCAGATAGATGCTCCTGATAAAATGTTTTTCAAAATATATACTATAAACTTTACATACATGGTATACCACTTTTATAAAAATTATTCATTAGACATGACAAATAGATATTCAAATAGAAATACAAAAAATATTCACACTGTTGTTCTTGGAGGGGAATACAAGTAATTTTTAAATTCTTCCCTATGCTCTTTAGCATTTACTATGCTATCCTTCTTTGTTCTGTTTATTTGGTTTTACCCCACTAAAACATAAGCTCTATGACAGAGATTTTTGTTTCTTTTGGTCACTGCATCTAGAAAGTACCTGGCACAAATCTGTCATTCAAAACATATTTGTTAATTAATAAATACAAATATATATGCATATATATCTGTAAAATGAACATTTACAACTTCATAATCAGAAAAAATAAACATTACTTTGGGAAAAAAAATAAATACCGTAGTATATATTGTTATTAACCTAACTCTGGCCTTCCAAGGTAGCAATTGAGTTTAACCACTTACTTTATCATCAACCATGCTTAGTCCTAAATAAGAATGAGCAAAGGGGTTAATGGCCATGACCCCCAACTCAGGATTTGAGAGTTTTGCCACAGTTTTCCAGCTGAAATGCCAAGTAGTAATAACTTGGACATCAGTCATAGGTGCACGATAAGTGCACACAATGTCAACCACAATGAAAACCCCAAACTTTCTCCCCACCAGACAGCCACAGGTATTTTCTCATCTATGTTGGCACACCTAGGTCACAGGCATCACCTGATGGTGAGTAAAGACACTGCCTCTTCCTTGAGCCCAGATATCAAATTCAGTGAAGGAATTTTTAAATAAAATAAATGTAAAGCCCTTTCAGTCTAATAAACATATGACTAGCTAGTAGTCAATTGGCAACTTCATCTATCTAGAATTCAGGTAGGTATTATACATTCTGATGGCTCATAACACATGTCAAAAAGGCAGATATCCATGGAAAAGCTACCTCGTCTCATCCAAACCATATTTATTCTCAATTTACTTAAAATTTTAACAAAATTAATTATCTAAAGGAGAAATCTACCATCAAACATATCTGTTCATTATGTTCCAGACAGGTTTTTTGGTGCCAAAGATGAGCAAGATAGTTATATTCCAGTGGGGAAGATAGACAATAAATGTGTGAGCAAAGAAGTAGGTAGGTAAATTCAAATAGTGACAAGTGTATTGTGTAATATGACAGCATGGTGCAGCACAGTATATGTGGAAAGGGGGTGGGCATGACTAGAGGCTACTTTAGCTAACATATCCAGTGAATTTATAACCTGGATTATGAGGAGGTAGGAATATAATATACTGGGAGATCATACGAAGGAGAGGACATAGCAAGTCCAAAGGAAGGCCACTGTAGCTGGAGCCTAGAAGACAAGGGAAAAAAGTGAAAGGAGATGATAGGTGTGAGGGGAAGTTGTTGCATGGCTTTAAGCAAGGAACCGATAGGATCCAATTATGAATTGCACAGTAAGAAATATTAACTCCCAGGAAATAAGCTGGAAGAAAAAATGTGATAATCAGAGAAAACCTCAAAAAATAGTCTGAAGCAATTTAGAGCAAGGACCAACATTCCTACACAACATTCCTACCTCAATCACAGGCTCTGAAGGTATCAGTGCTACTACAGTACAGTAAATAACTAATGTTCATCATCATCAGTAGGCTTCACCAAGAAAACGTAAGAGTATAAAATACTCCCATACATTTATGACACAAAATATTTTATAAACTCTATATGTTGTAAAATATATATCATCTGAAAATATGCTTTTAAGGATGGCAGAAGGAATATACCATTTTAGAAAGTTTCATCTAAATAATTTATTTTTGTGCTCCAAGAAAAAAAATCTTTAGCTAGTCAACAAATTTAGTTACCTAAACAACTCAATTTCTAAAAAGTCAAAGTTTTAAGCTGTCTTTAAAATTACATCTTTAATAAAAACATAAAAAAAATCCACCTTATCTTCCTCATTATTTGCATTGTAGCAATCAAGCCAGCTATAACATTAATTTTAAAAATACCTTTTAAAATCTATACTCTACCAGACAAAGCCAGTTCTTTTTACTGTCATTTAAATAGATTCCTATCTCCTCTACTTAGGGCATCGTGTCAATATCTAATCTCTTTACGCAGTTCCTCACTAACCCAACTCAAATCCCTTCCCTCACTCTTACCCTCTCTGAGTATGGAGAATTTCTTTAAAAACTTTGTCAATTGGGGGTGGTGTGGGGTATACGCAGCCCCTATGTATATCTATAACATGGGAGCAGAAATTTAAGCAATTAAAAAGCGGTACGCTTAAAAAAATCCAGAATTTTAAATTTTAACATTTGTATTAATAATAACATTCCAGATTTTCTGTCGAGTAGTCTAAATCTTAAATTTTAAATATATCAAAAATTTAGGGATTACCAGATCATATATTTTAGAAAACTAATCCAATACGAAATTTTAAAAATTAAACATGCTTGATCAAATGACTATTTCAAACACCTTACAGAGAAGTTCGTTGGAAATGAGCCTGTGAATTAATATCCACCTACTCTTTGTCAGGGATAACCAACGTGAGAAAGAAATTAGGACTAACCTATTACCTTTCTTACCCAGTAAAAAATGCAGGGTTCCAGCCTGAGCAAGAGTAGACCCATGTCTACTAAAAATAGAAAGAAATTATCTGGCCAGCTAAAAATATATATAGAAAAATTAGCCGGGCATGGTGGCACATGCCTGTAGTCCCAGCTACTTGGGAGGCTGAGGCAGTAGGATCACTTGAGCCCAGGAGTTTGAGGTTGCTGTGAGCTAGGCTGACGCCACGGCACTCACTCTAGCCCGGGTAACAGAGCAAGACTCTGTCTCAAAAAAAAAAAAAAAAAGGCAGGGTTGTTGACTCTAAAAATAATCTTTTGAATACAAATACATTTTCATCATGTGGCTAGTATGTGGATCACTAGGTTTGGAATACTTGCCACTAAATTGAGAGTCAAAGTCAATAGACCAGAAATAAAAATCCAAGCTCATACTTCAAGAGGCACTTATACACAAAGAAAACATAGCAGGAGTTTTTAAAATGTTTAAAATAATGAATACAAGAATCTCTTTGCTGCAAGAGAGAATTTTCCACTCTAGGACTGGAAAGTCAGATAGAAAATTACCAGTAATGAGTGTTACCTATTGACATTTATAGGTAATATACATGAGCACAAACAGCTCTTTAAGAATTCCCCAGTAAAATTATATGAGAAAAATGTCTGAAAACTCTATCATTTGTTTTAAAACTTGACTATTATCTTAAAATTATAATTTATGTTTTAATATTAAAAACTTTGTGGGTTTTTTTTAGACAGAGTCTTGCTGTGTTGCCCTGGCTAGAGTGCATTGGCATCATCATAGCTCACTGCAACCTCAAACCCCTGTGCTCAAGTGATCCTCCTGCCTCAGCCTCCCAAGTAGCTGGGACTACAGACATGCACCACCATGCCTGGCTAATTTTTTTCTATTTTTTTAGTTGCCCAGCTAATTTCTGTCTGTTTTTTTAGTAGAGACAGGGTCTCACTCTTGCTGAGGCTGGTCTCAAATTCCTGACCTCAAGCAATCCTCCCACCTTGGCCTCCAAGAGTGCTAGGATTACAGGTGTGAGCCACCACACCTGGCCTAAAAACTTTGAATGTTAAAAGACAAGACAAACAACAAAAATGGCTATCTATACAGTAAAATAAAGAAACTAAGAAACTTCCCAACCTTTTAATCTAGAACTGTTACTACCTGTTTTGGTTTTTATGACATTGAATTTTCTGGAGAGTCTAAGTTGTTGTCTTTCTTACATTCTAGATTGGTCCAACTGTTAAAACATTTTTGGCAAGAATACTATATTGGTAGTGCTATATACCTCTTACTAAATCACATCAGGATCACATAATATAAGCTCCTCTCGCTATTGGTGATTCTGTCGTATGAATTGGTTAAGGAAGCAAATGCCAGATCTCCCTATTGTAAAGGTATAATTTTACCCTATTTGTAATCAGAGATAATCTATGAAGTGAATCATCATGTAAATAAAATATTAATAGATTCCTTTAAAATGTATGTATGTGCTTTGTCTACAAAGGATTACTTTTCATTTGTGGGAAATCTGAACTCAGATTTTCCCACTAGATGATGCTAAGTCTGATCAACATTATTTAAAAGGTGGTGACTGCCAAATCTCTCCATTTTAAGTGCATTTTTTCTTTTGATATTAATAAGTAATTCATGAGACCATGTGTCTATCCTGTTCCTCCAAAACCTTTACTCAGTGCTTTTTTTTTACAAATATACTCTTTTAATTATAACGTTAATAGTGTCCCCATGATAAATCTTCAAATTTAAAGAACTATGAAAAGTCCTTCCCACATCCCATTCCAGACCCTGAGTCACATTTCTGTAACATATTTTATGTATACTCTATTAAGTGCCTCTTGTGTGTTCTTCTGGAAGTTTTCAATGTATATACAAACATATATGCATTTCTTTTCTTCTTTTTATCATGAATGGGATCATATTATGTACAGTCTTGCAACTTCATTTTTTTCACTTACTATATCCTACACTTCTTTCCCATCAGTACATACATATTCATCTCATTCTTTTTAATGGCCACAGAATATTCTACTCACCATTATTTATTTCATTAGTCTCTTAAATGTACATCATTACTGTTCTCATTTACAGTTTTACATAATTTCAAACAATGCTACAATAAACATCCTGTACACATAACCTTGTGTGTTTTGTATAAATATACTTGGAAAAAATTTGCTGGAAACATAACTACTGGGTCCAAATGTATGTGTAATTTCTTTTTTTTTGATAAATATTGCCAAATTTTCTTTTAAAATTGCCTCAATTTCTGCTGCCATCTACAGCAATGCTGTTTCCTCATCCCTTCTTCCTCATCAACACTGAAACATTAGCAAATTCTTTAATCTTTGCCAATCTGAGAGGTGAAGAAAAAACAGCACCTCATAAGTGTTTTAATTTTTATTTTTGTAAACAAGAAGGTCAAGCATCTTTCCATGAATTTCTTGGATATTTGAAATCTTTTCTCTATGACATACTTATTTAAAATCTTCATCCTTTTTTCTGTAAGGTATTCCTAAGAACAATATTTAATACTTTTAAGTGATGTATTTAAAGAAATGTATATCAAATCTCATTATAATATTCATAAAATATTATTTTAGTTGGTAATCTGCACCCAACCCCTAAGGCAGTTTCTGGTAATACTGCCAGAAAAAAGCTGTAGTTCCTGACAGTATATATTTAATTTCACTACATTTAATACACCTTTACCCAAGTGACCTATAGATTTAGAATACTTCAATAAATGTGCTAGAGAATTTCCCATATTAAAATGTCATTAATTCTTTTTTAAAAAAATCAAATTTCTATAGGCAAGTAGTAGGAAGTAATTGAAAACTGAGAAATCAGTATATTGATCTTTAGCTAACATTTTAAACCATTAATTTCATCCAGGGTTTCTCATTTAGTACTAAGCCAAGAAGACATTTCCAAGAACAGAGAAACCAAACATCTAAATTAAATCTTTCTGGAGAGCGCACAGTACATCTATCTTTCACTGTTTTATGAGCTACTCTCTTTCTACTTTAAAAATCAATTTTGTATAGACCTGGAGTAAATAGTCACGGGCTAGAGTGTGATAAGAACTTGCCTGATCAATGTAAAAAGCCGTGCCTGCACGGATCTCTCGTCGCTGTTTGAGATCAGTTTCAGTGGTATCCCTTGACAGGGCAATGTATTCAACCTCCCGTTTGGTCAGCTCCTGTGGAGAATGAAATTATTCCAAAAATAAAATCAAATTCCCAGCATATGATTTGGAGCAAGTTATCTGACAATGCCACTGCCCTAGAGAAGAGCATTTTAAATGCAATTCCGGATTAAAATCTTTCGACTGTCAGCTTTGAGAAAAATGCAATAAATTGAACATTAACCAAAACACGTATATATTTCCTCCAGAGCTCTACTTCGACTGCACTCAATCTGACTTAAGCAATAATAATCAAAATTAGATCTTACAAACCTTCATTTCTCCTGCAGAATTCTTTTCAAATACCATAAGCAATAATTTGGCAATCAATATTACTTATTGATTTTCCCACAACCTACAGCCATTTCTATAAGTAATGTTCATCTTTTTTTAAAAGGATGACTTTAATTTATTCCATTGCCTAATGTTTACAGAATATATAGAATATGTTAGGGACTTTACCAAGTGTGAGAATAAGATAAAAATACCAGTAGTCAGGTCAATGGAAGAAAGAGACACACACATAGTTGAAGAAAGAGAAGGAAAAGAAGGAGATGGAGAAGAAAAAGGAGAAGAAGGAGGAGGTAGGAGGAGGTGGGGGGAGGAAGTGGAGAAGGGAGGAGGAAGAGAGAAAAATTTAGTTCCCCAAAAACAATCATGATATTTGAAAGGGAAACCATCTAGAACTCATTTTTTTCTTAATAATTTATCCATCCTTTTCCCTTATATGTAACAGCAATGTACAAAAAGTTTTTAACATTATCCTTGGTTTTACAATATTGAATTAAAAACAATGACATTATCCAATCAAATAAGGCATACAATAAATGTTTACTAAACAGGGAGAACAAATTAAATTACTGTAGTATAAAGCAAAAAGTTGAATGAACATGCCATTAATGGCAGAAGAGGATATTGCCACACAGGAAGATTTTTTTCTCCACTCTATCTTCATTTGATATTGGTACAAATATAAAAGAACTGTCGGAAAAGTACCCAGCCATTGTTGATATAATGAGAACAGTTACATGGTTGGATACTTTCTGGACAGCCCTTGAACAATAGCTGTCATTTAGTTTTTATAAAATGTATTTGTTCCCATGCTGTCATAACTTTCAATATGCATGGAAAGGACTAAAAAATTTTAAATAGAGAAAACACATAGCATAGTGGTGAAGATGTGGTGATACCAAAAGATGTTTTCCTAAAAAACAATGAATTGTCTGAGAAAGCACAATTTTGGAGTAAAGTAGCTGTTTCTCTTGTTAGTAGATACCTACTTCTTGTTTCTGAAATATATCACTAGTACCTTCATGTCTGCTTCATTTATTGGCTGAATGTGATCTCCTTCACTGAAAAACACTGTCATTCACAATAGGCTTCCATTGGTTGGCAAAGCTATGTGTGTCTCTTATTGTTAAATTGCACAACAGTTACACCCTCAACTGCTACACTGAGGATAATGCACTCATTATCCTCAGTCTCAACAGCTCCCTTGGACTCAACAGCCACAAAAGGCACTGAAGTCTCCTCAGGTGCTGCTTCACAAAAGTGGTAGGAGCTTCACAACAGCACCATGAGCAGCAGCTGGAGGAGGCAGCAGTGGTCTGTCTTTGGGAACAATCTGCAAAATATGGCCAGGCACGGTAACTCATAATGCTAATCCTAGCACTCTGGGAGGCCAAGACGGGAGGATCACTTGAGCTCAGGAGTTCGAGACCTGCCTGAGCAAGAGCAAGACCCCATCTCTACTAAAAACAGAAAAAATTAGCCAGGCATGGTGGCATGTGCCTATAATCCCAGCTACTTGGGAGGCTAAGGCATCTCTTGAGCCCAGGAGTTTGAGGTTGCAGTGAGCTATGATGATGCCACTGCACTCTAGCCGGGGTAACAGAGCAAGACCCTGTCTCAGAAGGAAAAAAAAAAAATTCCTTTTATATAAGTTAAATATAAAGTAAATACAACTATCAAATTATTTCTATTTAATTTCTCATTGGTTCAATAGGTTGCCCTCAAATTTCTGCCTTTAAAGATCTCATCTACTCTGGCTATGGCTCTTAGACCTAGTGGCAATAATAGTACTCACTGCAGAGTTTGCAAGGCAGATTAGGCTAGTATTGAGTCTTCTTTTGTGTATTTGCACAGCCTATGGCTGCCTCGGCTCTATTTCACAATTTAAAGTTTGGTGTGTGGTTTGGTTTTTTTAAAAAGATATAGGCTTCACACTTATGTTGCATTTTTGAACCAACAAGTCTCCTATAATCTCCTAGTTCCTCTCATTTCACATTCCCAATAAGCTTCAAAGCCTTGCCAGAAACAAAATCTCAGTGAGATATTATGGTCTTTGAAATGAGCAAAGTAAAGAATGAGCATCTTAAAATTAAAGAGGGTCTAGACCTGAACTTCTCAGAAACGGACCCAGCATTCTTAGACACTTTTGGCTTATATATTAGTAAAGTGAAAATGATACTACAATACTACATGTTTTACCTCACCAACTGGTTCTAGGGATAAATAAAAGATATGAAAGCAATGGGGCTAGCGGGAGTTAGGTTCTGATTTGTCCATTGTATTTTTATTACTCCTGTTCCACATGATTTTTGAAGTGCCAAAGTAAATTCACCACTAAAATAAGAGTATACAAAGTAGATTTCAATAGCATAGAGATTGATCCTTTAATAATAAATAACATAAGGAAGCTTTTATTAAGGTTTTTCTCCTCATCCTAAAAAGTATCTTCAGAACACAGCAACTTTATCTGATGCTATTGTTCCTTGAACCTTTAGAGCAATGCCTATTAATGCTGACAAAACATTAGAAAAGTCTTGTAAATTTTCTTATTTGGGTTGAGATTTAAACACTTCAATTCACTTAACAGTTCTCAAAAAACTGCAAACATTTAAGAGGTAACATGTCAGAAACGGGAAACAATATGGAATTGGAAGTCTAGCTTCATTATTTACTAGCTAGATAAAGCTTGAGTGAGTTATTTAACCTCTATGAACCTGTTTGCTCATCTATTAAAAAAAAAAAAAGGAGCAAATGTAACACATAAGAGATGCTCTACAAACCTTAGGTTCTCTTTAAAGACTGCATAACTTCAATACATCAAGGGAATTATTTGGCTTTTTAAAACGTGAACCTGAGATAAGGGAATGTTCTCTGAGTAGTATAGAACTAAGTTTTGTTTTGTAATTTCAGAGTTGCTGATTTTATCTGCTACTCATTGCCTGAAATTATATTTCTTTTCTACTGGAAGTGGAGGACTTTCTAGTTACAGCAAAAATTTGCTACTGCTATAAAAGGCAAAGGTACATTTTCTTCCCAAATAACTTATGCCAAACCGTTTATAAACAAATCACCTTTTGATGTTAGCATTTTTTCAACTAATGACTAATTCTGATATTTTTATAAATTCTTAATCTTAATTTATTTTATATCATAGCTTATCAAAGTTAAGACCCTTAGGAATTGACAAGATTTGATTGCTCACCAAGTACTGCATAGCAATAGAGCGTCGAAGAGGCCCAGGAGGTCCTATCAGGAAAACATCTTGCCCCAAAAGGTCCTTCTGCATTATCCATCTTAGATGCTGAACTACAGACTGAGCCAGAGAGTCTGAAACTTTAAGGAAAAAAAAGAGAAAACAAAAAACAAATTAGACTATTACTTATTAATCTCCAAGTAATGCAGACAGTATGTTTAAACACATACACGTATATATACACACACGTTTGTTTATTTCTAGACATATATATAAAAAGAGACAGACATATGGATAACTACTGACTTTTCACACTGCATTACAATAAAACCACTATTACCAACACTAAAACAGGACAAAGTTTATGATATCACAAAGAATTACATATTCTACACTTGAAAGGTTATAAGAACATTTGAGCAATCACCAATAAGTAATTCCTAAAGAAGTGAAAGTGATTTTCAAGGATGAGTTGAGAAACTGGTATCTTACTTTATCATAATTTTATAGCCTAATTCTTTTTTGTTCCAAAAGGGAGATATGACCAAATCATCCCAGACATTTTATGATTATTAGTCTTGCAAAATTTGAGTAAAGTATATTATAACTTAAGCTAGCATGGGTTGTAAGATCTCCCAAACTTCACAGTTAGAAAGTTTGATGTATACCTAAAACTACTTCTTTAGAATTTAAAGTTTAAGTCTATTCTTCTATACCAACTCTTTTGGGAATAGAAGACTACACCATACAATGCCCTCCCTAGTCTATTATTAAATTACCTATCAATGTGCTCATCTTCTTCCTAAGCATTTTCTAAAAATTTAAATTAATACAATTAATTTGTGTTTCCTCATATGTAAAGCACCAAATGACCCAGCAAGTCCAGCTGTAAGTTTACAAGAAAAACTCTTAACCTTATACACCAGGAGACATACAGAATTGAGCAGAATTGTTCACAATAAAACTAGAAACAGAAGAATGGATAAAACACACACAATGGAATATTATGCAGCAACAAGAAAAAACAGAAAGAACTGCCACTACTGCCAACAATATGCTGAACCCTTAAAGGTATAATATTAAGTGAAAAATTAAGTCACAGAATAAATCACATGATACTATTTTAATAAATCTCAGTAAACTAGCAAATGAATTCTTTAGAAATACGCATATGTGATAAAATAGTACTTGAAAAAGAAAAAAGCAAAGGAATGATAAATTCATAATAATTGGATGCCTGGGGATAAGGGGTTGGCATGGAATCAAAGACATTCTCAGTGAATAGCTTCCAGGATATTGGTAATATTCTACTTCTTAAATTGGGTGTGGGTTACAGTGTTTGTTTTATTTTGATACATTTTATATATACACAGATATATATATTAAAGTCTTTTGTATATACTGAATATTCCATACTTTCTAAACTTTAATTGTCCCATGAGGTCATGAAAGAGTTTAGAGATTTAGGTAAAGAAAGCTTGCCTAGGACTAAAGCTGTGCTTTTGTTTTCCTCCTCTGACAGCACAATATTGCTAGGGTAGTCTCCCAGCACCCCTCTTCCTCAAAGAAAACTAACATCTAATTACTGGAAAAAATAATTTTTTTATTTTTGTTATCCTAGTGGGAAGATCAGGGACAAGGCTTTGGGCAGACTGGTTGGTTTACCATGTCACTGGAATCACACTAAAGCATATTATAATTTTCTCAAAGCAAATGCCTGTATGTCTGACAATCAAGACACTCATTACCAAAGTGGACTTGCTTTGCTTCTCCCCTGTTCTTATGAATCCTCTAAGACATGCATTGGGGCATATTATGCCCAAGGAGGCAAAAATAGGTTCCTGGAGAGGGGAGCTTGAGAAAAATTTTTAGATATTACAATAATTTGTGGTCTTCAAAAAGGATTCCGTACATAAACACATATATACAATACAGCTGTGGGCGGGGTGTGGTAGCTCAAGCCTGTAAATCCAAGCACTTTGGGAGGCCAAGACAGGAAGATCACTTGAGGCCAGGAGTTCGAGACAAACCTAGGCAACACAGTGAGATGCCAACTCCACAAAAAATTTTAAAAATTAGCTGGGCATGGTTGTGGATACCTATAGTCCCAGGTACTTGGGAGGCTGAGATGGGAGGATCCCTTCAGCCAAGGAGTTCAAGGCTACAGTGAGCTATCATCACACCACTGCACTCCAGCCTGGATGACAGAGCGAGGCCCTGTCTCTTTAAAAAAATAAATATTATAAAATATAATATATATATGTGTGTGGTATTAAAATTTCATGGGGTTGGAAAGGAATAATTACAGGAGGAAAGTGTCCTTAGGAGAGCAATAATGAAAAATAGATTGAAAATTACTGCTTTAAGACCTACACTTTTGAGGAATGAAGTAGTTTCATTAGGCTAGGATGTAACTGACCTGAGCCTGAAGAGTTAACCTCATTTATAACTACCAGATGTCCTTTAACTATTTTCTTTTCTGCTTTAGGCTTAAATGCATCTTTATGATACACAGTCTACTCCTCCTTATTTCAAGAAAACATGAGTCATACTTAAAAGCATGCCAGAAATAGAAACAAGATTTAAGACTACATTATGAACATCTGCAAAACAAACTGCCAAACTGCCATACATAACCTAATATAAACACGGCCCAGTGGCCTGAGAGAAATCCCCCACTTCAATGTTTTCAGGCACAAGATGCTACCTTCCAGGAGTCCACATAATAATAAACTTATGTCAAAATAATACCAAAGAGCCTGATCCTATATTCTATGATTTCCTTTTCTTTGTAAAAATAAAACATCTGGTTCATGTTGGGCTAAATTCCTGATCCAATTCCTAACCAATATTTGTTTTCAAAAAGAAAGTGTACTATATTTACCCACTCATATTCAAGGTTTTTAAAATAATTTTATTAGAGTAATCTAAATTATAATTTGCTCCCCTCATAGAATCAAATTTGTCAGATATATAAAATATTAATATTAAAATTTCAGAAAATTAAGCATAGTTCAGATTCCATTAAAATAAATCCTTCAAAATTAGTGATGTTTTTTCTTAGTATCCCAAAAGGCAATATAATATAATGTAAAGAAAAAGGCCTTTGAAGCCAGACAGACCTAGTTGTAACTTTTCATCCTGTCCTTTATCAACGTCCTTGAACAAGCATTTTGACTCTTCTGGGCCTAAGTTTCCTTATTTTCAAAAGGGAGGTAATAATACTTATCAATTATGGTTATTGTCCAGAGTTTAAGTAAAGCACCTTGTCAGCCAATGAGAACAGGTACGAAGGATATTAAAGCTCTATCCACACCTGCAAAGTTCTATCTCTGGTGTGCACCCTGAACAGCAGAATGCATACTGTTGAATTGGTGGATATGAATGGACTCCTGGCTCTACACTCAAATTACCTGATGGACCTAGAGCCCACCCTGAAGAAATAAAGAAGAAAGTAACCCAATACTTACCGTACCCTAATGAGTAAAGCCTCAGGTACTTTCCCATGACATTTCATTTTATTCACTACAATCGCCCCACAAACACACACCATGGAGTAATACTCAGCCATAAAAAGGAATGAAATAATGTCTTTTGCAGCCACTTGGATGGAACTGGAGACCATTATCCTAAATGAAGTATCTCAGGAATGGAAAAACAAATACCACATGTTCACACTTATAAGTGGGAGCTAAACAAAGGATAGATATGATCATAAAGAGCTGTTCTGAATACTACTCAGAAAAAAAGGAATAAACTATTGAGACATGCAAGGTGAAAAAAATCTCAAAATAATCATGCTGAATGATAAAAGCCACACAAAAATAGCATATATATTGTATGACTCCATTTATGTAAAATTCTAGAAATCCAAACAAATCTATGAAGCAGATCAGTGATTCCCAGGCAATGGAGGAATCAGGAGGCATTATAAATGGGCACAAATATGCTTTTTAGGGGGATGAATTTATTTGATCAGTATTTGGATTATAGTAATGTTTCCTGGTTATATACATATGGCAAAACTTATCAAATTGTAATTTTAAATATGTACAATTTATAGCTTTTGATTTAAAGTGAGGAAAAAAATGTGCAATTTATTGCATGTTAATTATACCTAGTAACAGTTTTTAAAAAATTAGAATTATATACAGTAAATGTTAACAGTATTTATATTTAGGCTTATGGATGATTTTGGTTTATCCTTTATGCTTTCAAAGTTTTCTGTGTTGATCATATTTTGTGTAATTGGAGCAAAAAGTTATTCTTCTTACTTTTTGAAAAATCATATTGCAAAGTAATAACAGCTATCCTGGAAGTAAGGAAGATCCAACCCACAGAGAAAGGAACAATACCATGGGTAACATGTATGAGAATATTCTGACTGATCAATAGATCACAATAATCACAATAATGCCCAAATTTCAATTTACAACTCAGATAAAGTGCTTATCTATTAGATGGTGCTAAATTATGATTATTTACTGAGAACATCTTTGGTGGCCTTAGTATAGCTAGTCACATTCAAGACAATGATAACCAAAAGCATGACATAAAACCAAGGAATGATCTTTGATTATGAGCACATCTCAGCAAAACCAAGAATTTATGTTTAAGAAATTTGGACTCATTTCACAAGACCTTTTTCAGGGTCTTTTTATTGAAGTAAAGAATGCATCCATTATAAGTTCTAACTGCTTTTTCTGCAACTTGACTCATAAAAATAAAAAGTTCATGCTTTATGTTTAAGCAATGAGTCCAAATTTCTTAAACATAAAGCAATGAGTCCAAATTTCTTAAACATAAAGCAATGAGTCCAAATTTCTTAAACATAAAGCATGAACTTTTTATTTTTATGAGTCAGGTTGCAGAAAAAGCAGTTAGAACTTATAATGGATGCATTCTTTACTTCAATAAAAGTTTTACTTTAGGGCTAGGTGTGATGGCTAATGCCTACAATCCTAGCATTCTGGGAGGCCGAGGCAGGAGGATTGTTTGAGGCCAGGAATTTGAGACCTGGAGGATTGTTTGAGACCAGGAGATCTGAGCAAGAGCAAGACCCCGTCTCTACAAAAAATAGAAAAATCAGCCAGGCGTGGTGGTGCACACCTGCAGTCCCAGCTACTTGGGGGACTGAGGCAGGAGAATCACTTGAGCCTAGCAGTTTAAGGTTGCAGTGAGCTGTGATGACACCACTGCACTCTGGCCCAGGAGACACAGCAAGACTCTGTCTCCAAAAAAAGTTTTATTTTAAACATGAGGTTTTTATTAGCTATTTTTAAAATTATAAATCTAATGCATGCTTACTATGTAATAAAGAAAAAATACAAATGATCTTTCTCAACCCTTCCCATTCCCAGTCCTACTCCTAACCCAACACCCACAAGAAAGTCAAAGTTAAGAGCCTGAAGTGCATACTTCCACACTTTTCTCTGTATACAGACAGACATAAAATACATTTATAAAAGGTGTTTTAAGTTCTTTGGTTTTTTTTTTTTTAAACAATAGTGGTATCATACCTTATATGCCACTCTGCAAGCTACACTCTTTAGCTTAACAATAAGCACATGGATTCTCCCTAGGTCCAGAGATGTAGGTCTAATATATTCTTTTTTAATAGCCACAGAAGATTCCATAATGTGGGTATAAAATAATTTATTCAACCATTCTATTGATGAACTCAGATTACTTTTAGTATTAGTCACTACCAAAAATATCAAAATGACGCAATATATATCGTGTATATATGTCCTTTTTTAGGTGCTAATTTTTTTCCTTAATGGATAGAACATAAAAAAGAAACTGTTATATCAAAAGGTATGTACACTTTATATTTTAATAGTTACTCCCATATTACTTTCCAAAGAAGTCATATAAACTCATACTTTTCCCAGCAATGTATGAAATGCCATTTCTCTGAAACTGTATAGGTATTGGACATTATAATACTTTATAATTTTGGCCCAGGTGATGTATGCAATTTGCTATCTTATTATATAATTTGCATGTCTGTTAAGCAGGGTCAGAACATATGTTCATATACTTATTGGCCACTTAGATTTCCTCTTCTATGTTGTGCCTATTTGAATTCTTTGCTTATTTTCTACTAGAACACATGATTTTTCTCATCAATTTGTCAGATATATGTGTATATTAAGTGTATTAATTCTCTATCACATGTTTATGCATTAAAAATGTGATTTTTATGTTAAAGGTTTACTACATGAATTCATTTGCTCATTTAAACAATGTCTTTAATGGTGACTAAATTGCCATGTGGATCCAAAGAAGCCTATTTAACATAGTACAAAGTTCTGGGTATGGAGGGCACTGGGGAGATGTTCATCAAAGGATCGAAAATTTCAGTTAGATAGGATTATTCAAGAGGTTTATAGTACAATATGGTGACTATAGTTATTAACAATGTATTATATACTTGAAAAGTGCTAGCAGAATAGATTTTAAATGTTCTCAGCACAAAAGAAGTATATGAGGTAATTGATATATTAGCTTGATTTAGCCACTCCACAATATATACATATATCAAAACATGTGTAAACCATAAATACAGTCATGTACTGCATAACAATGTTTCATGCAACAATGGACCACATATTAAATAGTGGTCCCATAAGATTATACTGGAGCTGAAAAATTCCTATCATTTAGTGACACTGTAGTGTTATAACATCATAGTGCAACACATTATCTTCTCTATGCTTAGAAACACAAATGCCATTGTGTTACAACTGTCTACAGTATTCAGTACAGTAAGTAATATGCTGTACAGCTTTGTTAGCCTAAGAGCAAGGTGCTATATCATATAGTCTAGATGTGTAGATGTATAACCTAGAAGTATACTCTATGATCGCACAACGGTGAAATCACCTAATGATGCATTTCTCAGAAGGTATCCCTGTCATTAAGTCATACATGACTGATACATTAATACAATTTTTGTTTGTCAATTATTAAATAAATTAATAAATTTCTAAAAATTGTACATCTGCAACTAGAGTTGCAGAAAGCAAAAAGAGTTATTAAGCAGAAAATAAAAAATAATAAAACGCATCAAAAATGTTTAATCCTTCTTGAATACAGTGCTGGAAGAAAGAAGATTAAAGAAAAATTAGGCACTGGATAAAGACTGCTTTAGAGACTCTAGGGGATACTTCAGGGCCATTCAAGGACTTTGAAAGTTGATGGGACTCTTCTTTTGAGGGCTCCGTTGTTAAAAATACATCTAAAGAAATCTCAAAGGTAATCCTTTTCTCAAAGTAAATTTTTATGTAATGAGAGTCAATTAGTACAAAGATTGAAAATAAGGTACTATCTTAAGTAGTGGATGCCTTCTCTGATTTTTTTTCTAAGCTTTAAGTAAAGGAATCTTAGGTAATACCTTTCTAGAGACCTTTTGTGTAACCTTTGTTATTAATTCATTAAAACTGACAAACAGCTGTAATGTTTATTCTACATTTACACAAAAATCTCAATTTTCCCATGCTATGCTGTCATTTATGATGAATTTCCCAAACCTCAAAATTATTTACAAACTACAGGAAAA
This sequence comes from Varecia variegata, assembly GCA_028533085.1. Lineage (NCBI taxonomy): Eukaryota > Metazoa > Chordata > Mammalia > Primates > Lemuridae > Varecia > Varecia variegata. The sequence continues at coordinate 21,996,507 of CM052445.1, read as the reverse complement.
AAAATCTCTCATCCTGTTGATTGTATGCCAAAACTCACCATGTTACATTAAAAGCATAGTGTTGTATAATAATTCTTACAGAAATCCTTGTGGACCCTAATTGCTTGGGTAAAAGTTCAGTGTGTACAGTAAACCTTAAATGACCTCAAGTACAACTGGTCCACTGACTGCAAAAAGAAGATTATATAAGAAAGCAGAAATATAACTCTGAGGTCAAGTTTAAAGTTACCTATTGAAAACCTGCTACCCTGGAGCATCACCTCATAAGGCAAACTCTGGAAGAAATATCATCTTTGGTATAATATACTATAACTTCAAGCACCAAAACATGAAAGAATCCTTTTTTAAAACCTGTCAAATTCATCTAAGCCTTAAGATTCAGTTTTAACACAGAAAGGCAAAAAGGCTCCATTTATCCACTTCAACACTTGCAGGTGAGAGACTCAGGACTAAGATGATAAATGGGAGTTATAATGGTCAAGGCAGGAGGTAACAAGACCTAGATAATAAAAAAACTGAAGAGCAATCCAACCCCTGTGTCTATGATGTGCCAGGTGCTGGGCTAGATGCTAGAGCTAGAAAGAAGTCCTGTTGTGCCCAACACTGTGAAGACAGAAACAGTTTGAATGAGCAGTTGGTAACTGACTATAGAATTCATCATCTTAGGTGGTCAATGAATTAAGAAATTTTACTTTGATGAGATAATACTTTTGTGTGGGTTTCCATTGAATTTTAGACTGTCACTTAAGAATATTTCCAGTCTGTAGCATTTGGCATTAACAGGATTTCTACATGTTAAATATGAATATCAGGGCTCATATTTCAACATTGTGACTTTTGTTTCTTTGCTACTATAAGACAATAGTGATTTTCAGTGCTCTGAATAACAACTTTGATAAAGACAGAAATAAAACAACACTGCCATGCCTCAACTCATTTAGTATTTTTTAAATTACCTTTTACACTTTTAAATTCCAAAAGAGTTTTCTAACATACTATTCTTCTTTCCATCCCAGGGATTATTCTACAGAAAATCAAGAGTAGCTACTAAGTAGCTAGAGACATTGTAGCAGGCTATAAAAAGAAAACTAAACTGAAGCTAGGAAATCTGGGCTTTGCTACTAATTAGTCAGTCTTCTGACCTCTTTCTTGTGGTCCTACTTTTCCTGACTATGAAATGAGAGTTTTAGAGAGGATAATAATTACTAAAGTTCCTTTCTTCAATAAAAATCTATCATTTTATATTTCATTTGAAAATGTTAAATACCCAAAAGGTAAATTAGATAAATTGAAGCATAAATACAGGAAGAAAAGTAATAGGGTATCAAACTTCAACAAAACACCATTTCCAAAGTATTTTAAAATATTTTTTTAAAAACTCTAAAAGAGAAAAAAAGTCCATCAAAATTCTCTCATAACCCAAATCTATAGTATCTAATTAATAATGTAATAACAACAGTGAAACCAAAGAACTATAATTTTACCATTCTAGAAATAGTGCCCAAGAGAAAAGTTCAAAAAATACAATATTTGAACATAATATAATTTGAACATAAATGAATAAAACAGGTTGTATTATGCAATATAATTTTTCTGTCCAATCAATATGTAGCAACCACATAACACTTATCTGGATACTTATGATTTTGGTTGACTTAGCTCTGCCACTTCTATTTCAAGGTAACCAAACCCCTAACAGTCTTTTCCTTACATACGGACACAGTTGCTTATAAGAAAGATGAGTAGAAACAATGTAACAATTGACTACTGGGTAAAACATGCCAATATCATCTTGGTATATAAAAAATAATAGATAAGGATACTTACATGGTGACAATGGTAGGAATAATGTTGAATGGAGAGCAAGCACAGAAAATCAAACTAGGATCTATAGACTATCCAACTGCTTTCAATATAAACTCTCTTCAGATAAATTTCAAAGAGTAAGCTACTAATGACTACACATAAAAGAAATGCATAAAAATAATAAAAATTTTAAGTATATAAACAAAAAATATGGTGGTGGTTTTTTGGTTATTTCTATTTTAGGTTTTTATGGGGTTTTTGGTGACAACTTAGAGTGTTGCTAAATTTAGAAACTTGTGCACTTTAGGACTAGGGGAATGGTTGTGTGAGGATGCACATTTATTGAGCACTAAGTGCCAGCTACTATCCTGCACATTTCACATATGCTATTCAACTTAATCCTTACAACTTAATCCTACAATCCATGAGGTTGAAACAATCATCCCCATATAGTCAAGGAGACTCAAAGCAGGTAAATAACCTACAGAAGCTCACACTGCTAGAAAGTAGTACAGCCAAAATTTTAAACATAATTTCCACCCCCAGCAGTCATTTTCCTATAGAACTCAAACTACCTATAAGTTTTCCTATTGTCTATCAACAGTGGATATTATTCCTCACCTCTGAAGTTTATTGTAAAACATTAGCTCATTCATAATAAGACAAGCCTAGAAATCAGGAAAAAATGCCCTTTTATTCCCAATTATCATGTACCCATGGCATGTAAGGTATTATAGATCCATTTTGTTAATTTTTCTCCAGACAAGTATAACAACTTGTTGAAGAATTTATGTCACTAGTCTCACCTCCAGAAAAGAAAACCTGTCTATTACAATAATACACTTAAGCATACCCATTAAATAAAGAACATTAAAAATAAATGTTCCCAACTCCCACTTCTAGTTAGGATGAAGTGAACTGCAAGAGAATTTCACTTTCAACTTAACAACTGGAACAAATCAGTTAATCTATAAAAATCACAGTTTCCTAAAACTCATCACATAGCTAAGGATAAAAAGAAACCTAAATGAACTAAATTCTACAAAATAATGAGCCCTTTCAAGGAGAGAGATTCACAGCTAACTTTCACCCCTGGTGGAATGCCAGGAAGAGGAAGAATCTGTAATAGATGTGTCAGGAAAAATGAATTAAACTTTTAACAAACTTATAATGGCCACATATGGATTAATATACTAAGAAGTCCCAGTCCCAGTCACAGAGAAAACCTGCACCTACCCACCTACTCTTCCCCCACAGCCCCTTATCGAATGCACAGGGATATACAATAAAAACCAGATTCAGAGCAGGAGCTGAGAGATATCCTTCCTGAACCATGCTGGACCTTTCCTTAGCATAAGGCAAAAGCCCATGGCAGAGAGTGGGAGAGAAGAGATGACAGAAATTCCTTCCAGGTGCTTGGGTCTTTATCCAGTGTAAGGCAGCAGTTCCTTAAGAATGGTGTTGGGGCAGGACAGCTGAGATGAATCCCTCTGAGGCACTCCTGGCCTTCACTGAAGCAGCCTCTGGAGGCTGGGGACAGGACAACAGGACGAGAGAGAGATCTGAGTTGCAGCAAGCAGAAGAAAGGACTGAATGACAAAGAGAACTCCCCAGCAATCGAAAAATCTGGCTGCTATACAACAAAGAGAGATTGCTTATGGTTTGCCATAGTTTGTGAAGCTGGAGTTAGAAGAGGAACTAAACTAAATAAAAATAAAGAAGCATTACAGCTCAAAAATCAATGAAATAAATGGACAAACAATAGAGAAAATCAATAGTCTAAAGCTGTTTCTTTGAAAAGTTAGTATCACTGAAAAACCCTGGCAAGAGCGATTAAAAATAGAAAGAAAAAATATAAATATAAATTCCCAGTATCAGTAATAAAAAAAGAAAATATCACTACAGATTCTACAAATATGTAAATAATAAAGGCTATCTTATGAAACACTTAAGTCAATGAATTTACAAACTGAGATGAAATATATCTATCCTTTTAATATAAAACAGAACTATAAAGCTCTAAGAAAAAACATAGCATATCTTCAGAATCTTGAAGTGGGTTAAGATTTCTAAGACACAATAAGCACTTACCATAAAAAAATAGATAATCTCCCCTTTAAAAATACAAGATAAAAAAAAGAAAAAGAAATAGATAATCAATAAATTGGATGTAATCAAAACTCTGCCAACCAAAAGATACCAATGAGAAAATGTCTACTCAAGCAGACTGACAGTTTTCATAATACTTATATATGACAAAGGACTTATATCCATAATATATGAAGAACTTTCACAAATCAATAATAAGGCAAACAATTCAATTTTTTTAGTGGAAAATGACTTTAAGATACTTCACAAGAGAAGGTATACAAATGGTGAATCAGCACAAGAAAATATCTTGAACAACATTACTCTCAGAGAAATGAAAATTAAAACCACAATGAGAGGACAGGCACTACTAGAATAGCAAGGTAAGTACCTCTGAAAATTCATTCTTTCACAAAAAACAATGAGAACACTGGCAGAAATTATTAAAATCAACTTTTTCAGAACTCTGGAAATTAACAAAAGGCTTTCAACAATCTGACAACTATTTATCCAAGAAAAATGGGGGAACTTCAGTAAGAACAGTGAGTTTTGTAGTATTTTAACTTGCCCTAATCCCATCCCCATGTCCGTAACTCTATGATTGTCTTGAAAACCAGCTGCCTGGCACAGTGAAAACCAGAAGCGTGGCAGCCAATTAAGGTGACAGAACTGAGCTGAAGCTCTGCAAAAGCCCTATCCTCAAAAAACTGTCCCTACTTGACCCATCTGGCAGCTCCCTGTAAAGTTCCATTCTTAGAATTTGTCTTTATTTGATATACTCAGAGCTCACTGTGTGCAAACAGCACTAACCCAGGGCATTTGTCAAAAAAATCAACAACAACTGTTTAACATTACAGCTGCCTGAGGCAGTGAAACCAGCTGGAGCTAACAAGAGTATGACCAAAAAACTTAAAAAAAAAAAAAAGAGAATGAGATATTCATAGGAGGCTTTGAAAAGTTCCAGTGTGTGCCTGGGAATCTGGAAGAACATGCACATATCCGGGAAAATCCTGAAGAGCCTAATTTCTCACCTCTGGCTGACCTTGAGGGTTTGCACAGCAGAAAACAAAGGTTAAGACACAATTATAAGCTGACTGTGGAGCACTGAAGTCATGCCCAATATGCACATAGAGGCCCTCAGCAAAGAAAGAGACTTATTGGTTCTGGGCATTTAAGCAATCTCAGTCCAATCATTAGCTGACCATTAAGCTAACCAAGCAGAAACGTCAATGGCTGCACATAACAAAGAATACAGACTTATTACACTATTTAAAATGTCCACTTTTAACAACAACAACAAAATTACAAAAAAAAAAAATAGGGTATGGCTCATATACCGAGAAAAAAAGGAATTCATAAAAATTGTCTCTGAGGAACCCAGATATTTGACTTAGTAGACAAACACTTTAAATCAGCTATTAATATGTTCAAAGAATTAAAAGAAGTCATGTCTAAAAAATTAAAGTATGAAAACAATGTCTCATCACATAGAGAATACCAATAAAGATATCGAAATTATAAAAAAGATCCACATAGAAATTCTAAATTTGAAAACTACAATAAGTGAAATGAAAAAATTCAATAGAAGGGCTCAACAACAGATATGCACAGGCAGAGGAAAGAATCAGCAAACTTGAAGATGGATCAATTGAGATGATCTAGTAGAAGGAACAGAAAGAAAAAAGAATGAAGAAAAATGAACAGTCTCTGAGACTTGTAGGGCACCATCAAATCTATCAATATAAATATAATAGGAGTACTGAAAGGAAAAAGAGGGAGAAGAGGGAAGAAATAAATAATAATGAAGAAATAATGGCCAAAAATCTTGCCAAATTTGATGAAAAACATTAATCTGCACATCCAAGAAGTTCAACAAACTCCACATAGAATAAACTCAAAGAAATCTGCACTTAGATACATCATAGTCAAACTATCAAAAGCTAAAGAGAGAATCTTGATTGCAGAGAGAAAAGTGACTCATCACGTAGAAAGGATCCTTGATAAGATTAATAACCGACTTCTCATCAGAAATCAGGGAGGCCAGAGGCAGTAAGCAGACATATTCAAAGTGCTGAAAGAAACCGCCAATGAAGAATCTATATCCGGTAAAATTTCCCTTCAAAATACAAAGGAGAAATTAAGACATTTCCAGATTTAACAAAGAAAAATAACTGAGAAAATTCATCACTAATAGAACTGTCCTACAGAAACTATTAGAGGGAATTCTTCTTTTAGGCTGAAATCACACTAGACAGTAACTCAAATCCACATGGAGAAATAAAGATTATCAGTAAAGAGAACTACATAGGTAAATATAATGACAATATAAGCATATTTTTGTTTATAACTCTTTTCTTCTGATTTAAAAGGCAATTTCATAAAGCAATAATTATACAACTATCTATGAACTTTTAATATACAAAGATATAACTCCTATGACAATAATGGCACAAATGAGGTGGGAAGGAAAAAAACTATTTTGGAGCAAAGCTTTTGTATACTATTGAAACTAAGTTACCATCAATCTGATTAAAATCATTTTAGGTTTAAGCATCGACTATAATCCCTAAAATGACTACTAAGAAAATAACTCAAAAAAAACATAGTAAAAGAAAAGTGGGATGCCGGGTGTGGTGGCTCGCACCTGTAATCCTAGCACCTAGGAGGCCGAGGTGGAAGGATTGCTTGAGGCCAGGAGTTCAAGACCACGCTAAGCAAGAGTGAGACCCTGTCTCTACAAAAGATAGAAAAAAATTAGCTGGGCATAGTGGCATGCACCTGTAGTCCCAGTTACTTGGGAGGCTGAGGCAGGAGAATCACTTGAGCCTAGGAGTTTGAGGTTGCAGTGAACTATGATGATGCCACTGTACTCTAGCCCAGAGGACAAAGAGAGACAGGACAGGACAGGATAGGACAGGAAAGGAAAGGAAAGAGGAAAGAGGAAAGGAAAGGAAAGGAAAGGAAAGGGGAAAGGAAAGGAAAAAGAAGAGTGGGACAGAGTGGAGAAGACAGATTGCAGAGCCATTTAGGAGGTAGAATTAACGGAACTTTGTGTTAGATGAAAGTGAGATATTCCATTCCCCCTCAAGGAGCTGACAAAGATTCTTTGCTTGACCAAACTTTAGTCAGGTTTCTAAACCTTTTCTAGGCCCATCCTTGCACTTCCTTGTAAAATCCAGTTTTAGCAAAAGAACCTTGCTAAGGCAATTTAGCCAGAATCTCCCCATTCTTGACAACTGAGATCATTCTTCATCAAGTTTCTCATCTTCCACCATCCCCCATGTTATATCTGATCACCCTGGCCTGTCTTCAGCAAGAATCTTGTTAGGTCAGTTTAGCCAGAATCCCCTTTACTCTTGATGTTTCCCCATGCTGCTCCTTAGCTATAAATTCCCACTAGCCCATGCTGCTTTCAGAGCCAAGCCCAATCTTTCTCCCCCACTGAAAGACCCATCATGATGGTCCTGAATAAAGTCTTACTTATCATGCTTTAACAAGTATCACTGAATAATTTTTCTCTTTAACAGAGCAGATAGTCTAGTGTAAGAATCTGAAGAGCGAAGAAAAAGTTATTCTATAATACATTGTGTGCCCAATCACTGGAACACAAAATAGGGGAAGAAAATGGCACAAGATGAGGCTAAACTAGATCAAGATAACTAAGAATTGACCTTTGTTCCTAAGATATTAAAATGGCCTTTAAAGAATTTTGAGAAAAGAAATGACATGATTTCAAGCAAAGAAGTGACTGTCATTAGGGAAATGTAAATCAGAACCACAATTACATACCACTTCACATGCATGAGGATGATTGTTATCAAAAAGACAAACAATTGTGAATTGTGCTACTATAAACATTTGAGTGTAGATGCCTTTTTACAGAATGTCTTTTGTTCTTTTGGGTAGATGACCAATAATGGATTTGCTACATCAAATGGTAGGTCTACTTATATCTGTTTAAGGAATCTCCATATTGCTTTCCACAGAGATTGCACTAGTTTGCAGTCCCACCAACAGTGTATGCATGTTCCTGTCTCTCCGCATCCATGCCAACATTTATTGTTTTGGGACTTTTTGATAAAGGCCATTCTCACTGGAGTTAAGTGATATCTCATTGTGGTTTTGATTTGCATTTCCCTGATGATTAGAGATGTTGAGCATTTTTTCATATGTTTTTTGGCCATTTTTCTGTCTTCTTTTGAAAAATTTCTATTCATTTCCTTTGCCCACTTTTTGATAGGGTTGTTTGATTCTTTTCTTGCTGATTT
>CM052445.1:21953362-21988245 GCA_028533085.1 Varecia variegata | reverse complement strand
ATCAGTCCTTTATCAGATGTGTAGCATGCGAAAATTTTTTCCCATTCTGTAGGTTGTCTGTTTGCTCTTATGACAGTTTCTTTGGCTGTGCAGAAGTTTCACAATTGCAAAGATGTGGAAACAACCCAAGTGCCCATCAATACATGAGTGGATTAATAAAATGTGGTATATGTATACCATGAAGTACTACTCAGCTATAAGAAACAATGGTGATCTAGCACCTCTTGTATTTTCCTAGATAGAGCTGGAACCCATTCTACTAAGTGAAGTATCCCAAGAGTGGAAAAATGTACTCACCATCAAATGGTTTCACTGATCATCACCTAAGAGCACATATAGGAATAACATTAATCGGGTGTCGGGCAGATGTGTGGGAAGGGAGGAGATGGGTGTATACATACATAATGAGTGCGATACACACCGTCTAGGGGATGGACACGCTTGAAGCTCTGATTTGCGGGGCGGGGGGCGGGGGCAAGGGCAATATATGTAACCTAAACTTTTGTACCCCCATAATATGCTGAAATAAAAAATAAATAAATAAACAAAAATTTAAAACAAAAGACAAACAATAACAAGTATTAGTGAGAATGTTGAGAAACTGGAAACCTCACACATTGCTGGTGGGAAAGTAACAGGGTGTAGCTGATATGGAAACCATTTTGTTAATTCCTCAAAATGTTAAACATATGCTACCATATGACGTAACAATTCCTCCACTAGGTAAATACGCAAGAAAATTGAAAACATATGTCCATAAAAAACTTGTATATGGATGTTCATAGCAGCATTATTCATAACAGCCCAAAAGTAGAAAAAATCCAAATGTCCATCAACTGATGAATGAATAAACAAAATATCAAAGATCCTTACAATGGAATAAAATTTAGCCATACAAAGCTATGAATTACTGACACATACTACAAAATCAATGAACCTTGAAAACATTATGCTAGGTGAAACAAGCCAGACACAATGGCTACATAGTATGATCCCATTTATATGAAATGTCCAGAATCAGCAAACTCATAGAAACATAAAGTATATTAGTGGTTACCAAAGGCTGGGGGGAAGAAAGAGGAGACAATGGGGAATGACTATTAATGGGTATGAGGTTTCTTTTTGGGGTGATAAAAATGTTCTAAAGTTAGATAGTGGTATGATTGCACAACTCTGAATATACTAAAAACCACTGAATTGTACCCTTTTAAATGGTGAATTTTATAGCATAAGAATTATATCTCAATAAAGCTATTATAAAACAAAAACCATGATGAGTTACTTTTTTTCACATCTGGTGGCATGAGTAAAAAAATAAAAAAGACTAGAAATACCAATGTTGGCAAGGATGTAGAACATCACTGTTGGTCATAAGTATAGTGGTACAACTGCTTTGGGGAATTGTTTTGGCAGTGTGTTATAAAGTTAAACAGGCATTCGCCCTATGACATACCAATTCAATTCCTAGTATTTTACTCAAGAGAAGTGAAAACTTATAACCAAAAGAATTGTAATGTTCATAGCACCTTATTTATAACAGTCCGAAAATGAAAGCCATCCAAATGTCCATTGACAAAAGAATGGATCAACAATTTGTGGTATATTTATACAATGCAATACTATTCAGAAATTAAAAACAAACTGATAGATGCAGCAATATGGATAAACCTCAAATTCATTCTCTTGATGGAAAAAAACACACACACACTCACTCATACCATATGATTCTGTTTATACAAAGCTGGAGAACAGGCAAAACTAATCTATCATGGTAGAAAAGAAAACAGTGGTTTCTAGGGCAGAGTAAAGAGGAACAAGCACAAGAAAACCTGTGGGGGGTGATTAAAGTAACCTTGGTGGTTACACAGGTTTATAATATTGTCAAAACCAACCAAAACAAACACTTAAGATCTGTGTACTTTATTATATGTAAATTTTATCCCATGTAATAAAGAAACAGTAGTATGTGAGACAAATAAATGTTTCTCCTGAAATATTTATGTGTGAAATGATAGGATGTCTCGGATAGGTTTTAAATGCTCCAGCACAAAGAGTGGGGATCAGGTAAAAGAAGACTGGCATAACGTTAATAAATGTTGAAGCTGTACTAAAAATAGAAAGAAATTATCTGGCCAACTAAAATATATATATATATATATATATATATATATATATATATAAAAAATTAGCCGGGCATGGTGGCACACGCCTGTAGTCCCACCTACTCGGGAGGCTGAGGCAGTAGGATCGCTTAAGCCCAAGAGTTTGAGGTTGCTGTGAGCTAGGCTGATGCCACGGCACTCACTCTAGCCTGGGCAACAAAACGAGACTCTGTCTCAAAAAAAAAAAAAAAAAAAATGTTGAAGCTGGATGATAAGTACATTGGGCACTCTAGTTTTGTGTAAGTTTGAAAATTCCCATAATGAAAAGTTAGAAGTTATTAATTCATAAATTAATGAATTATTTCTTACTGTAGTTCTGTGGCACAAGTTCTGGGTTCTTGGGAGTTTTCAACTTGTAGGATACATCTCCAATATTCACTGTATCACCTAAAAAGATAATAAAGAAACAGGAGCATTATAAGAAACAAATGAGAAAGCACACTCTATGCCTTTGGCAACAATGACCGTCCTGACCTACAGAGAGAAATGTTATACAAATGTACTACACATCATCTAACTCAAGCACTATGCTCTAAAACTTCCATCCAAAGTATACACCCTATAAAGGAGAAGTGAGACATCAGTGACATTCACATTTTAAATGCTAGGTTAGCAAAAAGATGAAGCACAATAAAACACATAATCAGCTTTCTTTTTTCATTAACAGCAATGCTAATATAGGCAACAATAATACAGAAGAATGCATTTTAAGATCATCCAAACCATCAATAGGATAGAATCTTTAACACATATCCTCAACATTTTTTTACATCTTTGTATGTCCTTATTTTTAGTACAATTTCAAGTGATGTAGCAATATATGCTCAAAATTCAATTATTTCTAGGTGCATAAAAAGAACAAAGCCCCTGTGTCATAAATGCCAATTCCTACATGAAACAAGCAAAGTTCTCAGTAATTTCTACACAGTTCTATTTTTTAAAGTAAGAATTTCTGGCTGATCTTCTAAAGTGCCAAATTAAACTGAATAATCTCTCTCTGCTTTGCTCTCTCCAACAGCAAAACAGGCATAGTGATACCATCTGCACCTGGAACTTCATTTGGAAAGGGCTCAAAGACGCTCAGAAAAAGTAGCTGTGCAAAACATATCTTTCAGAAATGACAGTTTAGAGCTAGTGAGGTATCCTAAAGTCTAAGACTTTAAATCATGACACTAGTAACAACATCCAACACTTGTTGACTGTTTGCTATCTTCTGAGTACTTTACACATTCCCAAAAGAACCCTGTGAGACAGAAACTTTAGACACAAGGAAATTTCTAAATCTTTGAAAAAGAATTGTTGTAGATAAACAAATTTATTACGAGTATGTGGTAAATTGAGAGAGGAAGATAAAAACTACATATGAAGCTAAGTCCTTGCTAGACCCAAAATTGGCAGCCAGAAGGAGGCAAGGCAAAAATCACTGAGGACAAAAACCTAAAGACTGCAAACCTCTTCCACAACCCACCAAGACCTCCCTTCTTCTTCCCTGCCTAATCTACTCTTTGTCTTCATTCAGTCTATCATAAGATTCTCAAAGCATCAGTATCACTTGGGAACTTGTAAGGCAAATTTTTCAGGCCCCATCCCAGACCTACTGAATCAGAAACCCTAAAGTGGGGTCCAGCAATCTGTGTTTCAATAAGCCCTCCAAGTGATTTCTAATGCAAGTTTGAGAATCGCTGGTCATTTAAATTCTACTACCCTCAAAAATCAGGTGGTCAGCAGGCACTCATAGTACAAACTTAATTACTTCCAGGTATTGGCTGACTGGTCATGATGTCCTTTTTCCCTTAATGCAGGAAAGAAACTATAAATTGGCTACTTCCTAAAGTAGATTTTCTTTGAAAGAATAAGCTTGCTTACAAATATAAAGTTGATACTATCTATTGGCTTTTATTATAGAGTAGTTATAAAGAATTATACCTAAGGTATTTTCAAATAAGATGCCTTTACAAATGTTATTTCACTTCCTGAAAAGACTATAAATATTTGGCCTCCTGACAAAATAGACACTGAGCAATTAACCTGAATATAATAAGAACAACATTTTCAGGCACCATTTCTCATTATAAACCTTGCCCTCAACGTTAGGTCTGACTGATATCCTTCTAATAAACAATCTAGGAAAAGGACAGATTACACAGGTTAATGAGAACTTGACAGTTGGCTGTCCATTTTTTAAAAAAAAAATCAAGGTAAAATTTACACCACACACTTCTGACAAAAATAAATTCAAAATGTACTAAAGAAGTAAAAACATTGAAAACAAAAATATAAAGGAATTAGATATAGGGGCATGTTGATAACTTTGAGGACTTCTGAAATACTAAGCAAAAAAGCAAAGGAAAAGACAAAATATTTTACATTAAAACTTTATAATAAAGATACCATAAACAACATTAAAATATAACAGATAGAAATTTATGGTTCAGAATATAAAAAGACCTCCTACAAATCAATAAGACAATCCAACAGAAAAATAGTCATGTCTTTTTGCTGCTGCTCTTGGCGTTGCCAACGTTGGACGTTGAACATTGCTGTAAGTAAACTGTTCCTACAGCCTTTGGGAACTGTTCCTGCCTCATGATTCAAAGTCTTGGGCAAGGGGATTTAATTGGTCGAGCCTAGGTTATTACACATGGCCTGCTTGCCAGGGTGCAGGTAGGAGGAAGCTCTAATAGTGTGATTTCTAGAGTGGAGTCAGAGCCCTGTTTCCTATCAAAACTCACACAATAGAGGAGTCTCTCTCTAACTCACTAACGACTCTTTCAAACTCCTTTTTTTCCTTCTTCTTCTTCCCAGCTTCTTAATACTGGGTGCAAAGGCCCAGTTCTAGCCTCCTTTCTATTCAATCTATAACCACTTGTTGATGAACTCATCCAGTCTCACACCTTTAAGGACAACTAGTATACTACTGGCTACCAAATTTATATCTCTAACCCAGACCTCAGAACTCCAAACATGGATATCCAACAGACGTTGAGATGTTTAACAGTCAGCTCAAACTAAACATATTCAGAACTGAACTTATGATCTTTCCACCAAAATGCGCTCCACTCACAGTATTCCCCAGTTCTGCTAATGGCAACTTAATCCTTCCAGTTGCTCAGATCTGAAAGCTTAGAGTCATTCTTAACTTTTCTCTCTCACACCACAATCCATGCAGGTCCAAGCCAGCATTATCTCTCACCTCCTAAAAGATCTCTGATTTAAACCCTTGCTCCCCCACTACAGTCTAGTCTCCACAGAGCAGCCACAGTGATCCTAATAAAATTGGAATTAAGTAACGTCAGTCCTCTGCTCAATCCTCCTGTCTTTGCAAAGACCTGTATGGCTATTTCTGATCTGGCTCTCCCATTTTCTCTCTGACCTCAGCTTTTTCTAGTCTCCCTGTTACTCATTCTCTTATGAGTCTCCTCGCTATTCCTTGAACATGCCAGACACCCATTTCAGGCTTTTGCACTGGATTCTCCTACTGACACTTTTCTAAACGTACCCAATTATCAATCAGGGTCACAGCAAGAAACAGATGGTACATTCAAACTGAGTAATTGAGGAGAGTATAATCAAGGAACTATTTATGAAGGAGTAGCAGAGTTTAGGTAGACCAACAAGGATGGTGCAGTGCCCAGGGACTAGCAATAACAGAAAGCCATTACCCCCCTAGGCCTGAAGGGACAACGAGAGACCACAAGCAGAGAGGGTACCTGTATTAAGAAGCTTTCTAACCGAAGCTGTGATCCTTTGTGGAGGAACATAACAAGCCTATAGTGGTGATCTGTCAAGAAAGGAGCTGGGGAATAAACATGAAGTAAAAATGGACAGAACTGAAAGCAAGAACAATCAAATCCACAATCATATCTAGATAGTTTAATATACCTCTCTAAGTGGTATAAGAAACAGGAAAAAATAAAGAGGGATAAAGAAGTAAGGATAATTGCTTCTCAGCCTTTTGGCAAAAATCAAGTGTAGAAGTAAAGATAGAGAAGATCTGAAAACACTACTAACTAACCACTTGACCTAAATGACTTTTATAAAACACTACACCGAAAAACAAAATACACTCTTTTTAAGTACACATGGAACATTCACCATTATAAGCCATAGTCTGGACCAATAAAGCAAGTCAATAAATGGATGGAAATCATATAGATTATGTTTTCTGTTGACAATGAAATTAAAAACTAGAAGTCAATAACAAAAACGTAACTGGAAAATCCCCCAAACTTTGGAAATCAAGGGATAGACTTCTAAAAAAATCTAAAAAATAAAATCACAGTAGAAATTAGACTCACTGAGAAATAAGGCAGTTCAGTAATCAATTAAACATGTCTGCTACAGACAAAGGGGACCAGTTATGACATTCATATGGACCAGGCATCTGCCATTCCTACCTTAAATGTTCATGTTCTTGGCCATCTTCTATTACCATGCTACACTTTCCTGGCTCATCTAATCCATACCAATGGTTCATATACAACTAACTCCTAAAATGTCTATTTTGGCTCAGATCTCTCTTCTGAGTGTCACACCTGCCAGTACCCCACTGGACATTTTACCTAGATACTGCAGGGGGACCTCAACATCAACAAAAGAAAAACAAAACTCTATATTCTCTGTTGTGTGTGCCCAATCATTTCTAGCCCCACCTCTTATATTTCCAACTCGGTGACTGACACTTTATTTCCTCAGCCTAGAAGGCTTACCACATCTCTCCCACATCATTTTCCCTTTACACCATTACCCAAAAATCTTTATCTCCCCCATAGAACCTTCTCTAGCTTTTCGTTTAGCATGATCCTCCCTCAAGAATTGATCACTCCATTCCCATCTTTCTGCTACCACAGTGTCTGATGCATGCTTTTGTAATGCATTTCTCACACCACACTACTATTGATTATACACTCCTCTACAATAGTGGTCTCTGAATTAGAGTATACGAACACTTTCCAAGGGTACAGAGCAGGGCAGTCTTACGGGATCAGTTTTCAGATCTTCACTTCCTTAACATGCATCTGACTGAGAACTAGCTCTTCAGGTTCTCCATTCCCAAAATCCCTTCCAGAATAGCCCTTCTCTCACTTATTTTACTACAATGCATTGCTCCAGGGTGCCAAACAAAGAGACATAAGTCTATGATTTGGGGTAAGCCTCCTTTAAAAATAATTCACATCAACATAAATCTGCCCAGGACTTATTTTTCCATATCTTATCTATTTCTATTAAAAATGAAGAATATGTTGGTCTGTGCTGGTTTGTGTCAAACAAAATATATTGCAGACTAGGGAAGTAGGAGTAAGTACTGTCAAATAAGCCAAGATGGGAAAGTTCAGAGAGCAAAGCAAAGAAAGCTTCAAAAACTAGCTTTTCACATACTTAAAGATAAGCTAATTTTTCAGCTTTGCTCAATTTTTATTCTGAGAACATGGTATTGCTGAAAGTAAAAGCACCTCTGAACATCTGAATCAATATATATTATTGCTGCTGATCCATTTTAATATAACTGAAATAGTTAAGTACTATCAAATTTTTCACAATATATTGGCTAAATATCACAAACAAAACTTTTAAATATTTCTTTCAAATCAAATGTGTATCTTTCAATAAGGTAGTTAAAAACTTATTCCCAAGAAAATATCTTGAAATATATAATCCAATGGCAGTCATTTCTCCTCTTACAAAATGCTATTTTCAAACTCTTATTATGAAAAGGTTATATTAATACATCATCTTTTGAACCAATTCATTTTGTTTCACTTAATAGAATGTCAAAGTTTGATCATGATAAGAAATTAACAAATTTATTTCTGATTTTTATATGACTTTTATTTATTCCCTAAAGCCCATCAACAAAGTTTATTGCACATTTAATAAAAGAGCACCATGACTTTTACTATAGTACTCATTACATAAAGAAACTGATTTTAATATTACATTACCTTATTAGAAAGCATATAAAAGAACAAAACTATATAATCATATACTAATTTAGATATGTAAACATAACCACTAGATTCCTTTACTCTTGGCTTTACTGGTTTTCATAATTAAGCTTAAAAAATGTGTCCCATAATTTTTTCCAGTGTTTTTTGATAATATTCCTTAAAATATATATTAATATATTCATTTTAACTAAAAGGTGAAAATAATTTTTCTGTCAGAAAGTCTAATTTGGCTGATTGGTTTGACAGTACAGACTTCCATTGTTAATTATGAAAATTTTAAGATTTTGACAAAAAAGTATTTAATCACATGATATTTTCTCAAAAAATACTATATTGGCAAAAAAAAGTATGCTAAAATTAATAGTTTTATTTTATCAACTCTGAGTATATTAAACAAAGAGCTATTAGGTGAGAAAGTAACAGATACAGCCATCTGATAAATTTTGGTAAAGCCTGTTTAGTGACCCTCCCAAAAATTGCAGCACAAGTGACTCTACTGGCTTAGTACAACATACTCTTGCAAGTCAGGTGGTTTCCAATTCTTTGCTGTCAACAAAATTGAAAAGGGCCCTAAGAGTTGTCAATTGATAGGCCATTAACAACATTTTTGATAACAAATCAACATATTATTTTTGGCATACAACTTAGAAAGTCTGGAAAGAACTGACTGATACTGTTATATCAAAATGCATTACATCCTAGTAAGAATTAATATTCAACTGTGGAATATTAATGGTATAATAAAGTAATTATATTAGTAAATATTCAACTGGGGGAAGTGTCATTTACGTCATAAAAAGGTATATTTACACACAATTTTAGTTTTCATCAAAATTTGTGACATATTGGTGTTTTTTTGAACTGTGCACTAATTGTAATGAAATGTTTTAACATTTAGACATTTTTGTTGCAGAAAAGTATGATAAAAAAGTTTTCAAGAATAGAAATATATTAAGATAAAATTGTGAAGAATAAGTTTAACTGAAACACAAATTCAAGGAGATAAAATAACATGTTTTCTGACAGTTAAAGAAGAGCTTTTTATCTACTTTCAAACTAGAGATAGTAGCAAACAAATCAGTAGGATATTCTGTTTCCATTTAAAAGATACAGTTTGGCTGGTACAGTGGCTCATTGCCTGTAATCCTAGCACTCTGGGAGGCTGAGGCAGGAGGATTGTTTGAGCTCGGGAGTTCAAGACCAGCCTGAGCAAGAGCCGGGGTGTCTCTACTAAAAAGAGAAAATTTAGCCGGGCATGGTGACCTGCACCTGTAGTCCCAGCTACCCAGGTGGCTGAGACAGGAGGATGGCCTAAGCCCAGGAGTTTGAGGTTGCAGTGAGCTACAATGATGCCACTGTACTCTACCCAGGGGACAGAGCGAGACTCTGTCTCAAAAAAAAAAAAAAAAAGATACAGTTAGAACTTGTAAAAATTTTTCTTTTAAATGTCAATATTTACAACATACTGGAAATGTCATTCTTTATTACAAGAATGACATTCTTTTCATTATTAAAAGTTCTACTCTATTAAAAGTTCTATTCTTCCATTATTAAAAGTTCTACACTCCATAGCTCATCATAGAGTAGACAAAATAATACAAAGTATAGAAAAATGCTAGTGTGGTGACTGTTCTAAAATTTCTAAAATAATTTATAACCAATGTTTGCTTTGCAAATCCAAAATTCTAGGAAGACAATCAAAACTACAGGTGGTACATTTCTGCTACCTGATGGATCTTTTGAACATTTGCAGTGGG
This sequence comes from Varecia variegata, assembly GCA_028533085.1. NCBI lineage: Eukaryota > Metazoa > Chordata > Mammalia > Primates > Lemuridae > Varecia > Varecia variegata. Next base: position 21,978,378 of record CM052445.1, on the reverse strand, counting down.
ATTTTATTCATTTGTCACCTTCAATGAGATATGAATATATTCTTATAATATTCTATGTTCTCTGTTTGGATAGAAGCTTCCCATGCAGGAAGGCCAACACTATAACGGAAGCTAAAAGGTTGCTTGAAAATGTGTTTCCTTTGTGGCGGCATTCCTGGAGAAATCTCCAGCAACAGACGTACCCATTTTACTGGAAAAGTTATAAAGCAATTAAATGAGGTGTTACAAACAATGACATTACCATTGTCCCTATGACCCTCAGTCTTCTGGAAAGACTGAAAGGACAAATGGCATCTTAAACCTGAAATTGGCAAAGTTAACCGAACTCACTGGTTGCCTTTGCTAAAGTATTACCATTGGCCTTGATGACAACCAGATCCACAGCCAATGGAAAACATAAGTTGACCCCTATGAAGTAGTCACTAGAAGACCTATTCTCCTAATACTAGAACCTCAGTATCTCCTACTCTCCTAAACTCTATTGTGACAAAATACTACAAAGTTTTAATGCATTATGCCAAAGGGTACTTTCACCAAGTAAAGGAAGCTTTTCATGATATACCAGCTGAGAACAAACTTTTTCATGATCTAGACCTGGAGATTGGGTCTTCTGTAAATGACAACAGAGAAAGACTGCCCTCGAACCCACAGAAGGGACCATCTCAAGTTCTTCTTACCACCCACACTGCAGCAAAACTTTAGGGTCTCTCTTAAACCTCAAGTCCACGTCTTACATCTCAAAAGGGCCCCTCCAGACTCTTGGAACTGTACATCCATTAGATACCTTAAGGTACAGCTGACCAGAGAATTTTCTCCCAAGAAGCGAATGGAATCCTAGACATGGACAATTTTCCCAAGATCACAGATATTCAAACTTCTCTGCCACCATGAAACCTTATCCTTTTTTCCTCATTTCCTGCTGTCTTAATCCTTTCCTTTTCCCTACAGGAAAATCCATGGATCATAATTTGTGGATGGCTTTAGCTAAGGCTATACTCTAGCAAAAAAAACAGAGAAACTGTTAGGTTTACAAAGATAGGCTAGTTTCCAAGAGAAAAGATTTCAGTGGGATTCCTGGGGCCTTACTCTTGGCAGTAATGGGGTACCAGTAGTTTAGAATTTGAATCTAATCTGCAAATTGGGGGAAAGTACTGGACATTGTGGCAGACTTCCTGGGGGTTAAAAAGGGTAGAAGTCACCCTCCAAAAGGTGGATGATAACATAAATGTTCAACCAAAACACTTAATAGAACATCATGCTCCTTTAGATCTCATTTTTCCTCTGTTGTGGCTTGTGTATGGTATTGAACACAACTGAATGTTGTACCTCTCTTTCCTGATTTTCCTACTACAAAAGCTTAATTTAAAAGGTGGCTGAGGCCGGACACAGTGGCTCATGCTCATAATCCTAGCACTTTGGTAGGCCGAGGTGGGAGAATTGCTTGAGGCCAGGAGTTCCAGACCAGGCTAGGAAACTTAGCGAGACCTCATCTCAACAAAGAATTAAAAAATTAGCCAGGCCAGGTACAGTGCCTCATGTCTGTAATCCTAGCACTCTGGGAGGCAAAGGCAGGAGGATTGCTTGAGCTCAGGAGTTCAAAACCAACCTGGGCAAGAGCAAGATCCCATCTCTACTAAAAATAGAAAAATTAGCTGGGCATTGTGGCATGAGCCTGTAGTCCTAGCTACTCAGGAGGCTAAGACAAACGGTTGTCTTGAGCCCAGGAGTTTGAGTTGCAGTGAGTTATGATAATGCCACTGCACTCTAACCAGGTGACAGAGCAAGACTCTGTCTCCAAAAAAAAAAAAAATTAGCCAGGCATAGTGGCGCAAACCTATAGTCTTAGTGACTCAGGAGGCTGAACCAGTAAGATCACTTGAGCCCAGGAGTTCAAGGTTACAGTGAGCTATGAGTATGCCATTGAATTCCAGCCTGGGCAACAGAGCGAGACCCTGTCTCTAAAAATAAAATAATTTTTTTTTAAACGGTGACTCATACTGCTATTTTTTTGGACACTGCCACCAAAAACATTTTTAAACAATTCTAAAAAGAAAAGAACACACGATATGTTTACAGGAGCAGCTAACAGTTAGTTTACAGGCATCCTAAATGGTAGATGACAAACATGAATTTCCTAAGGTTTTCTAATATTTATGTTTCTTGTAGTGGGTCTCCAGGTTACTATACCTTGTCTTACCAGGCTAATGACAAAATTAAATACCTCTATAAAATCAGAGCATTATACAGCAAACTATATTCCTTAATAGCCATCATACTCCAAACACAGACTATGACCAATTGTACTTAAATACTATCGAACTATATTGCCTGAACTTTGATTTGTTTGATTTTTGACTGGTTCAGTTCACAGGGACTCCTGTTAAGGAGTACATTTGGGTCTTTAGTTATTATTCTCCTGAAAGTCATCGTAACAGTCCCTCTGGTCTGCCACATCCTCTTCAAGTTTTTTTGTTTGTATGTTTGTTTTTTGGTTGTTTTTTTTTTGAGACAGAGTCTTGCTCTGTTGTCCAGGCTAGAGTGCCATGACGTCAGCCTAGCTCACAGCAACCTCAAACTCCTGGGCTCAAGCGATATTCCTGCCTCAGCCTCCCCAGTAGCTGGGACTACAGGCATGTGCCACCATGCCCGGCTAATTTTTTCTATTTTTAGTAGAGATGGGGGTCAGCTAATTTTTTCTATTTTTAGTAGAGATGGGGTCTCACTCTTGCTCAGGTTGGTCTTGAAATCCTGAACTCAAGTGATCCTCCCACCATGGCCTCCCAGAGTGCTAGGATTATAGCCATGAGCCACCATGCCCGGCCTCCTCTTCAAGTCTTAAATGTTTGCATGCAGCCATCCATTGAGCATTCAATGGTCTCTCTTTGACTCAATCAGCAACAACATAAAAGAATTATTCAACTGATGTGACATCGTGATTTATGAATTCCATAGTGAAACCAAATAAGTCCATTATGATGTGACAGAAAATGGCATCAATGCCCAAGGTTTTGGTCAATCTGTCAAAATTAGGAGGCTGAAACAAAGGGGGGAATTGTTAAATTAAACTAAATTTGGCCTGAGGATTCCTCTGTACTTTGAGTCTTTAAATAAAAACCATAACTTAATTTAGCACACAAATTAACTAAACGGCTAACTTAGAAGTATACTTTTGTAACAAATAGTGGCATCTCAGCCAACCAGAGCAGCTGAGCTTCAGTCAATTACAGGCTGCCAACTGCTCAAACTGAGTTCAAATAAGGCAAAGCTGAGCTGTAACTAATGAAGCTGTTTCTGTACCTCACTTCCATTTTCCATTCATAAACGCTGCCTGCTCACATTGTGGAATGGAGCTCTCTGAACCTCTTCTGGGTTTGAGGGCTGCCTAATTTGCAAATTATTCTTTACTCAATTAAACTATTGAATTTATTTCACCTAAAGTTTTTAACAGCAGCTTTGACAAAGTTAGTTTAGTTAAGAATTTCTCAACAGTGGCACTACTGACATTTGGATAATTCTTTGTTGTGAGGGGCTGCCCTATGCATCATGGAATGTTTAGCAGCATTGCTGGCCTCTACCCACTAAATCCCAGTAGTACCCCTTCCGTCCTGGTTCTGACAACCAAAAACATCTCCAGACATTGCCAAATGTCCCCCTCGGAGAACGGAATCACCTCAGGTTAACAATCACTGCACCATTTTTTTAATATACTAAATACAGACCCGAGAAAACCAAATGTATCAGCAATTTCCACATTAGTCTACGTGACTCTAATACAAGTCTTCCTGTTGAATTAAAAGTTACAATTGTTTGGGGATTTTACTATTAAATTCTTTAATATATGGCAGGGTCAAAATATCTTCAGGGTCAAAATAGTCTGCTACAGGTTCAAAGTAGTTAATTTTCCCAAGGTTCAATACCTGGTAAATACAAAGCTACGACCATATGTCCTAAACCATAGTAATTTTCCCTTTGCATCATATTTTCCAGTTGAAGCCAGAGTTCTATATTTCTTCTCCCCCAAATCATTTATTACTATCTAAGTCTATTGTAGCCCAAGAATACAATCTTTGGGGGCAGGCAGTGGGTAGAGGGTTTCACTCTGTTGCCCAAACTGGAGTGCATTGGTGTCATGATAGCTCACTGCAACCTCAAACTCTGGGCTCAAAGCAAGCCTCCTGCCTTAGGCTCCAGAGTAGCTGGGACTATAGGCACATGCCACCATGCCTGGCTAATTTTTCTATTTTTTTACAGAGATAGGGTCTTGCCATATTGCTCAGGCTGGTCTCATACTCCTGGCCTCAAGCAGTCCCCTAGTCTTGGCCTCCCAAAGTCCTAGGATTACAGGCGTGAGCTGGCGCCACAAGAATATAATCTTAAAAATCATAAAAATTCATACTGATGGATGTTTACTGCACTGTTCATGTATTTTAAATTAGACAACCTGAATGTCCAAGAATGGGAAATTGGGAAAATAAATTATACTGATAAATATATAAACTTAAAATCTATTTTAAATGATCATGCACAGCAATATTTATCACTATGTTAACATGTTCCCAATGGATGGATAAATTGTAAAATATACATGATCCTATTTTTAAAAATAAATATGTATTTTAATAAACATTTTACATACATACAAAATCTGATAGGATTAACACTAAAAAGTTGATCATTATAAATCTGGGTGGGAGGATTATGTTTTAGGGGATTTCTGTGTTATTTTTGCTTTTCTACAATCAACATAGTTTGCTGTGCAAAATTATTTTAGAGTATTTTTTTTTTTTTGGAAGAAAGGTAAGAGGTATGTCCCTCAGAAAAGGAGAATGTGAAAGATTGGGGGTAGAAGAGAAGGGAGGTCTTAGGGAGAAAGGAGTGAGGTGGATATAGCAGTGCCATAGGGTGTTGGTTAAGAACGGAAATCCTGAAATTAAACTGTGTGGCTCTGAATCCTGCTTCTTCCTCTAGTAACTATTTGATACTGGGCATGCTGTGTGATACCTCTGTTCCTGCAGCTTCCTCACTTCATAAAGTGGTGCTACTATATTAACCCCCTCATAGATTTATTATGAAGATTAATGTATTAATTTTGGAAAGCACTTAAAACAGCATCAGCCTATATTAAGTACTTCATAAATGCTAATTATTATCATTATCCAGGAGAAGAAAAAAAATAACATTCTAAGAAAGACAAGATAAGGAAAGAGTCATCTCGAACCTTAGACTGAGACCAGGAGACAAAGTCTACTTTTAGGTATATAGGGAACAGCAAGATGAGGGTGAGAACCAGATGGGGAAGACTTTCTATTTCAGGGCTGGGTGAAGTAGAAGTGAAGTGCAAACTGCTTTTATATCTTGGGCCAAGCTGCGTTGTCTCCCAAACGTCAATGAATGGAAGTAGAGCAGAACACCATATTACATAAGTTCTAAAGAGCCTGGGATAGCTGGGGTGAGGTGAGGCTCATTGTGGTTTTGATTTACATTTCCCTGATGATTAATGATGTTAAGCATTTTTTCATATATTAATAATTGTTGGCCATTTGTACATCTTCTTTTGAGAAATGTCTATGAGGGTCTTTTGCCCATTTTTAAGTCAGTTTATTATTATTTTTTGCTATTGAATTGTTTGAGGAAAGTAGGTGGAAAGGAGATGAGGAGAGATTGGTCAATGGGTACCAAATTACAGTTGGACCGGAGGAATAAGTTCTGGTGTCCTATTGCACAGTAGAGTTCCTACAGTTAAAAATACTGTATAATTCAAAATAACCAGAAGGAAGAAGGGTTTTGAATGTTCTCATCACAAGGAAATGATAAATATTTGAGGCACTAGATATGCTAAATACCCAAATTCGGTCATTGCACAATATATACATGTATGGAAAATCACACTGTACCCTATAAATATATACAATTATTTTGTGTCAATTAAAAAATAAAACTAAAAAAGAAAAGCTTTGTTTGTGATATTGAGAATCATTTGGCAACTTGGGGAGGTGCTTTTCTCTTGGAGAGGGGATTTGTGCATTGTTGATGAGGGTATCAGATCCTGTAGCATTCCTTGTTTTTTCTCTTTACTCTTGTTTGAATGAAGAGAAGTAATTAAAACTTTTGGCTTTCTCAAGACTGTAACCCTAGAGTGATGATTATAGCTTCTACCCAACATGGTTGTGATAGTTATAAAAATCTTGTTGTGTTATTTAATCCCTGCAATTGGCTAGGTTTCTTTTCTTTTCTTTTTTTTTTTTTTAGTGGGAAACTTTCCTGTATTCAAAAAGGAAATTTGGCCAGGCAGGGTGGCTCATGCCCTAGCACTTCAGGAAACTGAGGCAGGAGGATTGCTTGAGGTCAGGAGTTCTAGGCCAGCCTGAGCAAGAGCTAGACCCCATCCCTACTAAAAATAATTAGCCTGGCATCATGGCACGAGCCTGTAGTCCCAGCTACTCAGGAAGCTGAGGCAGGAAGATCACTTGAGCCCAGGAGTGTGAAGTTGCAGTGAGCTATGGAGCTGTGGTGACACCACTGCACGTCTAGCCTGGGCAACAGAGCAAGACCCTAAGGAAAGAGCGGTGGTGGGGAAGAGGAAAAGGAGGAGACGAGACCAGACCAGAGGAGGAAGAGGAGATGAGACCGGACGAGGAAAAGGAGACCAGACGAGACCAGACGAGACCAGACAAGGAAGAGGAGACCAGACCAGAAGAGAAGACGAGACCGGACCAGGAAGAGGAGACCAGACCAGAAGAGAAGACGAGACCGGACCAGGAAGAGGAGACCAGACCAGAAGAGGAGACGAGACCGGACCAGGAAGAGGAGACCAGACCAGAAGAGGAGACGAGACCGGACCAGGAAGAGGAGACCAGACGGGACGGGGAAGAGGAGACCAGACCAGAAGAGGAGACCAGACCAGAATAGGAGATGAGAACAGACAAGGAAAAGGGGATGAGGAAGAGGGGACGAGGAAAAGGAGACCAGACGAAACCAGACAAGGAAGAGGAGACCAGACGAAACCAGACAAGGAAGAGGAGACCAGACCAGAATAGGAGATGAGAACAGACGAGGAAGAGGGGACGAGGAAGAGGGGACGAGGAAGAGGAGACCAGACGAAACCAGACAAGGAAGAGGAGACCAGATAGGAAGAGGAAGAGGGGACCAGACCGGAAGAGGAAGAGGAGAACAGACAGGAAGAGGAAGAGGAGACCAGACCGGAAGAGGAGAGGAGAACAGACAGGAAGAGGAAGAGGAGACGAGACCAGACAGGAAGAGGAAGAGGAGACCAGACAAGGAAGAGGAGACCAGACGGGATGGGGAAGAGGAGGTAAGGATTTTAGAGTATTTCTGTAAACAAATTACTTCATACACAAGAGTCATAAAGAAAAAACAGTGAATGCCTTTAATAATAACGGTGTTAAAGGAGAACACTAAATGTGGCATGGTGTATTTATACAGTTATATTTCCAGGTTTATTATTTGATCTACAGTATATTTGAATCTATTTAATGTTAGAGTCCTACTGAGCCAACTTGCTTGGCTTCACCTGTGAAAATACTATAATAATTCTTATTGAATATTCTTAGTAGTAGATAAACTCGTTAACCTCTTTGTTCCTAAAACCAAGAGACAATACTACTAACTGAAGTGTAAAAAGATATAAAGAATTTACAAAGTATAGATGATCTGATAGCAAAAAATAAAAAGCAGTGCATTTTAGGGTTGCAGGGCTTTTTTTTTCTTTTTAACATAAATGACCTCTCTTCCTTCTCCTTATCAGGCTTAATAAAGGTCCTATCTTGAGAGCCAACAAAGTAATATCAGCCTCTCCTACTCCTTCTCTGTATGAACTTTTAAGGTACAAAGTATTGGCAACCACCAAAGGAATATAAAGATAAATAAGACAAACGGTCCAAGAGAAATAAAAACCACATATAACTTGAATCTATTATTTATGCTCTTTTGTTGCTCTTTTTCAAACTATTTAATACTAGGAAGCAATGTCAACTACATGCACAGAGGAGATGAGTTACTGGTCACATGTAAGAGTGCAGCCGAGGCCGGGCGTGGTGGCTCACGCCTGTAATCCTAGCACTCTGGGAGGCCAAGGCGGGTGGATTGCTCGAGGTCAGGAGTTCAAGACCAGCCTGAGCAAGAGCGAGACCCCGTCCCTACTAAAAATAGAAAGAAATTATCTGGCCAACTAAAAATATATAGAGAAAAAATTAGCTGGGCGTGGTGGCGCATGTCTGTAGTCCCAGCTACTTGGGAGGCTGAGGCAGTAGGATCACTTAAGCCCAGGAGTTTGAGGTTGCTGTGAGCTAGGCTGATGCCATGGCACTCACTCTAGCCTGGGCAACAGAGCGAGACTCTGCCTCAAAAAAAAAAAGAGTGCAGCTGAGAGCATCTCACCAACATAAACTGTAATCCACTAAGGTCAACTGCTATTTGGGGTTTTACATTTGTCTGTGTATGACCTCTGGTTCAGAATGGGACACTCCAACCCTGATGGCCTTACCCTTATGTTTCAGGGTAGCCAAGAGCTTGCCTTCTGTTCACCTTGCTCACAGCTGTTCTGACATGAATCCAGATCTCTGATGAGTTCCCAGCTGCATTTATCTAGTCCTCAGACCTTCAACCTTTGAATCTTTGCAGCAGCAAGGCAAATGAAGTTAACATAATTTACTTTTTGTGGTCTCATACTTCCCTACTCAATGACTGAATCTGAGAAGTTAGTATGGTGTCTGTAATGTACCCATGACTCTCATATTTGAAGCAAAGCCTGTACTTTGATTTGCTGGACATAACACAAATTTTGAAGACATTTACAACTAACCTACCAACACCTATATAATACAGACTTTAAAATTCACACCCACATGTGTTTCTAATGTTTTTACAATCAACATGTATTATTTATGTACAAAGAACAATTTTTTTAAAAAGTTCACATCAATTACCTCTGCTACGCTTACCTTCCCAGATAGTTCTCAGAGTCCTGAACCTAAAAAGAACTGGTACCATTTCTTCTAAAGGCAAGGAAATTAATTCTCATATAGCTAAAGTGTATTATATATATAAGAATAATAGAAGTTAATATTTATTGAACATTAATATGTATTGCAGACTGAATCCTCACCACTCTATTAGATATACCCTTTTCCTCATTTTACAGTTAAGAAACCTGGGACACAAAGTTCAGTAACCTGTCCTCAAGTCCCCATAGCTAGACAATGCAGAAGTGGATTCCAACCCAGATTGTCTAACTCCAAAGCCCAAGTTATAGATTAAACTACATTTCTACCCTTGACCTCTACAAAGCAACAACAAACAAACAGAAAACACAACTGACTAAACAAATAACAAATGAACAAACACCCTAGAAGTCAAAATAATTGAGAAAAGGCAAAATTTGAAATTGCAACTCTATGAGGGGGGAGCATTTGTTCAATGAATGAATTAAATGCACGAGACATAAACTGGCTCATTTTTTGGCAAGGAAAATTGGTGGGGGGAAGGGGGAGAAGGCAAGAGAAACAATGAAACCTACAATTTCATAGTGCAAACCTCCATTATTCTAAGCAACAACATTGACAAAATCTTGCCTAGAATCACTTCACCAATCAAGAGAAGCAACAACAGACATCAATTCCCACCACCTAACCTCAACACACAACAAAAAGAATTCCTAAAACCAGCTCAGGTAGAGCCAAAAACCACCAAGCTTAGAAATCAGAGCATGTGACTTTAGCGTACTCACTAGTTGTGTGATCTCCAGCAAATCACTTTTCCCTTCTGGGTCTCAATTACGTCAATTGCAGGGTCAAGGGTTTTAACTAAATTAAGGTGTAACTTTCAGCTCTAAGAATATGTGAAACTTTGAGGAAGGAAAACGCCTGTAAAACTTCGAAAGCCTCGTGGATACATTTTAAGCACCGTGAACTATGGGTTCTTTAACCAGAATGTACACTTCTAAGCCGCCACAAGCCCTGGCTGGAAAGCAGAGACCGGCTTCCAAGCCCTTGGGACTCGGAGAACAAGGTCAAGTCCAGCTTTCAAGAGCTCTCAAGGGCTGCTGCATTAACCTCTGCGTGTACTATAATCCAAGTCAGAATTCTTTCTGGGGGTAAAAGCAGCAGCGGCGGAAGGAGAAATCAGTATTCCGGGTCATCAGAAACATTAGTACAGACCCCTCGGGTGGCAGAATGAGGCTCAGAGACTGCAAGCGCCTTGCCCCATGTTGCACAGCAGTTAGCAGCGAGGTCGGGACTAGAACCTCGATCTTTCGGCTCCCCGCGGAGCAAACGATCCTTCCAAGTACAGCGGCACAACAGGAAGGGCAGGCGGCGGCGCGTGGGGGGCCGGGGGGACAGCGGGGGCGCCCCAGGTTACCTGTGTCGGCCCCTGCCCCGGCGTGCAGCAGTCTAACCTCCGGCCGCTGCCTGTCGCCGCCCGGCCTGCCCGGCAGCACCTGCCGCAGGAGCAGCCTCACTCGCCGGGAGGCCGCGCCGCCGTGGCCGCCGGATGCCCGGAGGAAAAGGAGCCGGGATTGCATGAGGCCGGGGCACCGCCGGGGCGGCTAGGGGGTCGGGTCGAGCTGCGTCCCGGGCGGGCAGCGTGAGGCGGCGGGGTTAGGAGGACAGGAAGCGGCACGGAGCTGAGTCCGCCGGAAACTCCTTCCCCCGGCGCGGCCGGCTCCGCGGTCTTGGCCCGGCCTCCGCGGGGGAAGTAATGTGGGGATACGGCAGAGAAGGGAGGTCGAGAGAGCCTAAGTGCAGCCATATTGACCTATACCGGAACCTGACCACCCTGAACGAGAATGTCGCCAGCGCGGGACCACTCGAGGATGGATGCATTACTAAGCCGAATGCCTTACAAACTGCGCCTTCCTTTCTGTGACAATAGTTTATGATTATCCTTTATGGCCTAACTTCAAGACAATGCTGGTCACTAACAGAGTTTTTGAACATTTAAAAAACGTTACCATTAGGGGTCCCCTATTGCTCAGGAAAGGACCCCTAGTCTGTGGAGTAAGATCTATTGTCTATCTCCCAGTAAATTTTCTGTCGCTAGTTGGCTTACTCTCAAATTCTTTCCAGCTCGAAGCCAAGAACCCATTTGACGAGTTCAGGGGCTTTTCTCCCTTCACTGGGACACTCCCTGCATCAGAAGGAGCCTGCTGAACGCCCAGCCCAGGGAGCAGGCCCGGGGCCGGCTGGGCTGCAGCTCTTGGCCCCACTCGCCTCGCCACCCCTGTGCCTGTCCACCTGGACTCACCAGGCCTGCATCCCTAGTTCGCCTACAGTCCCATAAACTCTCAGTTCAGGCAATGCCAAAGGGTTTTAATAACATTTGTCGGTGTGGCTCTTCAGATACTTGCGCTAAATCTTTTCTTAGGTAATGGCCCAGTTTTGTTATAGTGCGTTTTCTCTGAACGCTGCTTCAAATCCTTTTCGGAAATTCAGAAAATATGCACGAGATTATGGGAACTTTCACCTATCTTGATTCATTGTAACCACACCAGTGGCTTCAGCAGCACATTTGAAAGCCTTACCCTTTGTCTTTTTTGTGGTTGGTTGTTTCTTTGTTTCTATGTTTTATTGCCACTTCCTAAATTCTAAGTTGAAAATTCACATCTTAATGATATATAGAAATTGCTCAACATCAGACAGGACCCAAATCAAGCATTTTTTCGGTCATACTGTAATACAAGAGTTATATAAACATAATTTATGTCTTTAGTAAGAGAAAAGTAGGACACTGGCTAAGGCTGCCTCCTTTCATACATTCCAAAAGCGGAAGCGGTTGTACCACAAAGCAAACTAAGCCTAATATAATTAGACTCATCCTCAAAATGTCAGGAGTGAATTGACGAAGGCAAAAAGTTTGAATCAAGTTATACAAAACAAACATCAAAGAACGCAGAAGGCCTCACTTTCAGCTAAAGGCCTTGCTAATTCTAGAGCTGCCTCTGTCTTTAAATACATTGAGCACCTACCACCAGGTGCATAACCCTGTGATAGGTTCTGAGAAGAAAGTGATAAAGAGGAAGGAGGCTGTAAAAGAGAAACAAGGCTAGGTGAGGAAGGGCTTGTACATCTCGCTGAAAGGCTTGGACTTGAGGAATAAAGCCTGAAACAGGCTTCTAGCCTAGTTGGGGAGATAGTGAAAATAAAGGTAACAAATATCTACATAATGCATTACAACATGATTTCAGCTGTATCTTCTCATTTAATCCTCACAACAACCCTCTGAGACTGCTGGGAGAAATGACATAAATTCAGGATATAAGCTTATAAAATACTTTTCCCACTTTGAACACATACTGTGTGCTAGGCAGTGTGCTAAACACTTTAATGATTTATCCCATTTCACACAACAATGCTTTGATTGAGGTACTATTATTATCTTCCATTTTACAGAGAAAGAAACTGAGGCTGGAAGAATTAACTACATCAGTGCCTCTCCATTTAATCTCACGGGGAAACTCAGTACACACCTGAAAGAAGGGAAGAACAGTCTAAAGCAATTTAGCAAAATGACTGATATAAACACTAGGAGCTTTTGGAGTTAAGACAATAGGGAGATCAATACAGGTTAGAACATTCATTGAGCAACTGCTGTACAACTAGTACTCTGTTAGGTACTGTGATGCAATGAGCACACATCAAGTATAGAAGACAAACATACAAATAAAGAGTTACAATACAGTGTGACACGTGCAGATATTGGCTCAGGGTACTCTGGGGTGGACTGCTACACCTGGGAGAGATCGGTGAGCCTTCACAGAGACAGTAATGTTTGAAATGGTTCTTGAAGGATATGCAGGAATTTGTCAGGCTAAGAAAAGCGCAAGTCAAATCTGGCAGAAGGAAGGAGAGTGATTCAGTGTGTCTAGAGGTCAAGTACATAAAACAGTTTGTAGGGATAAGACCAGAAAGAGAAATTGGGGCCATATTGTAGGCCAAAAGAAGGAGTTTGCACATTAACCTCCAGGAAATGGAAAAATGGTGAAGAGGTTTTAGAATGACACATCTACAATGTGGAAGAAAAATTTGAGCCAGAGAAAAGGTAGCACTTGAGCTTTACTTTGAATGATAGTTTGCATTTGTATAAACACAGAAGAGGAGTATGGAGGATGAGTAGAGGCTTGGAGTCCTGATGATCATAGTTAATTTATGGAGCAATGAGACCATCCAGGTAAGATGGGTAATCTCTGAGAAGTAGTAGATGTTGTCAGAGAGGGAGGAAAAGATTATAGAGTGACGAATCTTGAATGGCTGGGTGAAGAAGTTGGACTTTATTTTAGAGGCATATTGGGCAGCCACTGGACATTTTGATCATGACACTTTAGGTGGTGACACGTACTATGACTTGAGTTAGGAAGACAGAAAGCATCAAGTGCTAGTTACATGGAAGTAAAATTAGTCTCTGCTTGAAATGCTGAACCCCTGCTGGTGGCAATAAGGCTGAATAGGTAAGAATGGACCTTAGCAATGTTTTTAAAGATGAACCAAAGGTGTTTGGTCCATCACAACCTCATTAAAACTTCTCTCAGTCTCACTACAATGTCTGATCACACACTTTTTAAAACTCATTTACTACCAAAAGTTGGCATTGACTGTCAAACTTTTTCCAGCATCTGGGAGGAATATTTTTTACCTACCACATTAATGTAACTTGATGGAAAATGCAATTAATAATACATCCACAGTATGTTCAACTGAAAGAAGGTATGTGCTCCATTCTTTCCTATAAAGAATGAAGAATCAGAATGGAATTAGAGTTTCAAAGTCATAACTAACAAATGGGGAAGAGAAAAAGACAATATAATCCCAAGTACTTGTTTATGGACTTATAATAAATATGCCAATAAGATAATTTTTTATTTTACTTTTGTACTGTTAGTATATTTAAATTTGTTGAATTTTGAATGCATAAATGGTATCTTTTCCTATAGATTTATTTATTTCTGGGTATATTACAGCAAGAAGTATATTTGCTATATATTACAGTTGCCCCCAGGGAGAAATTTGCCCTTGCTATAGCAATAGCAGAAACCAGAAGATAATGAAGTAATGCCCTCAAGATTCTGAAAGAAAATTATTTCCGGGCCTGGTGCGGTGGCTCATGCTTTTAATCCTAGCACTTTGGGAGGCCTGATACCAAAAATTCGACACTCGTCCCCGAGGCCACATCAAAAGAACAAAGACAAATGGTTTGAGGCGAAGGAAAAACCTGCAAATGAGGAGGTTGGCAGACTCCTGTGTCAAAGTACCAACATCCTGCCTCTGAGCAGAAGTACAGAGCTTTTAAAGGTTCTGATTAATCCCATAATCCCATGTTTGGCTAAAACAATCTTGTAACCTCCGCCTGGACAATTCCCTGGAGCTATCTCCAGTGTCACAAAGAACAAAGGACATTCTCCTGCCCTTCCTGACCACTGGCCTAAAGCAGGGATGTAGGTTTTAATTCTCAAAAAGGGTAAGGGGGTTTTGAAGAGACAGAAAACATTTTTACCCTTTTCCAGGCTATTTTCTCTGTTACAGGCCAAGGTGGGAGTACTGCTTAAGGCCAGGAGTTTGAGGCCAGCAAGACCCCATCTCTAAAAAAAAAAGAAAATTATTTCCAAGAATTATATGCCCAGCCAAACTACTATTTAAGAGTGAGAGTAGAAGAGACACTTTTTCAGACATGCAAGTTTCAAAAATAATCTATCTCCCATATTTCTCAGGAAGAAAAGAAATAAGCCAAGAAGGAAGAAGAAAGGGAGCCTTGGAAAATGGAGATCTCACAGAGAGGAAAAGGGAATCCCTGAAGGATGGTGAAGAAGAATCCAAAGGAGACAGCCATGTGGCAGGCCAAAAGGCCACCAGTCTCCATGGGGTCAGGTCTGAGGGGTCAAAGAGACTTCTTCAGGATCAGTCACTAGGTGTTGTGAAGAAAATAGAAAGCACCACTTCATGGGTTTGAATGTATTGAGTTAACGATAATTACATGAAACACAAAACAAACAAAAGATTAATTTAAAAGAAAACACTGTGCAGGAAAGGGAAAGTGTAGCATGTCATGTGGCTTAACTGTAACTGGCATTTACATAGTCATAATAATGTAAATGTTGAATATTAAGCTAGCCAAAATGATGCCATAAACATATTGGCAAAATAGGAGAAGAGTGACTGGTGAGGGCAAGGAAATTAGAGCTAAATATCCATCTTCCATCAATAGAAAATAATGCCTGAAGCTAAAAAACTCACAAAGTTGCAATATAAGCATGTTATTTGAGATTTTGAGGTAAATATCAAGAATCAGCTAAAGGAGTTGAAAACAGTTGTGGGAAATTGGTCAATGGGGAGGGGCGTTCAGGGGATAGTTTTCTCATAACAGTCTTAAAAAAACTAAATTTGGAGAAAATAAAGGGATTGTGCCAATATTTACTCCTACAAGTTTGTATGAGAGTCTCTGTTTTCTTGATGCCTTACCTACAACAGGGTATCACAATGGAAGGAAGGGAGGGAGGGAGGGAAGGAAAGAGAAAAAAGAAAACAAAAGAAAAATCATTGTTCATTCGGTACTCCAAAACTGACATCTTTTATTTTTATCCCTTTGATTACCAGTGAAGATGAACATTTTCTTCATAAGTTTAAAAGTAATTTGTATTTTTTTAAGGCTAGCCAAGTGAAGCAGTGGGAGTGGAGAAGAAACAAAGAAATCTGTACCTGGTTGTGATCAATTAGTTGTAAACACCACTGCACTCAGACCAGCCCGTGACTTGTATTTTTATTATAAATATTTGTCTAATTCTTCTTTATGTATTTTCTGAAATATTTTTCTAACTGATTTTAAGAGCTGTCTCCATATTAACACTTTTTTAATAGGTTATCAAAACTTCCCTTACTTTTTCTCACAACCACACTTAGGCAGCTCAAATCCTTGTGAGCAAATAGATTTAGCTAAAGAAGAAATATGAAGTAGTGAGACTATGGGCTTTGGAACCACGCAGAGCTGGGCTCCAGGCATACTTCATCACTTCAGTTCTGTGACATTAGGCACAGAACTAATGTCAGGTGCTCTTTCTGCACCTCAGTATCTTCATCTGTAAAACAGGTATAATAAATAATAGAGTGTTGTGAGGTTTCAATAATATATGTAAAGTGTTTAGCAAAACACCTGGCACACAGTAGGTATTCAGGAAATCTTAACAATGTGAGTGACCAATCTGCAGAAATTAGGCAACTCAGTAATTTACAGGATTTTAAATGGATATTAAATGTAAATTCAGTGTTCTAGGAAGAGGGATCTAGAAGTCTTGATTACTGTGATAAGTATCTTCTATTATATATGAAGAGGCACATAAAAGGGCACATCAGTCTTCTACCCTTTTCCTCCAAGGGAATAATTTCTAGGTTTTTCTTTCTGTGATTCTGTTATATTCACCTGCTGGCCCTCTCCTTTTGCTTATTCTAATGGAATGTAACACCTGCATCTCCCAGACCTGTTGAGGCTGTCAATCAACTAACCCCGTCTCATCAGGCACACAGGTGGGACGTATGACTTAGACTCAGTGCTTCACCCAGCACCAATCAGAAAGCTTTATCAGGGGTGGCCATGGGTGCAGGGACTCTTTCTACTAATTTTTTAACTAAGATTATTGGTGCTTACATCCCCCACGTAGGTCCAGAACTGCCAGGGCCTTTAATTCGGGGAGACCCTGCCTGAGACAAGAGAAAAGCAAAACAAATGATTAAGGCCAAGGGAAATAATAACATGTCCTAGTGATATACTTTGAACTCTAAATCAGCCAGGTCTGAAATGTCCCTTTCACTATCCTTGGATAAATAAATATTGACTTAATGTATACAAGTAAGTTTGACTGAGCTTTGTGTTGTTCATCATTTCAATGGTTCTGACTGATAACTTCTCTTATCCCTGAAGCCTTTGCAGGAGTTGCTTGGCTAGGAGATGTGGCTGTCCTTGATTATTGATTTTATAGGGCCTCTCTACATATGCGAAAATAGAGTGGTCTATAGATTATAAACTAAAGTTACATCAAGCTCCCAACTTATTAACAAAGGAGAAAAATTTCTGGTGGAAGCAAAGTGGCCACACATGTATATTTCCCTTCCTTTCCCATCCAAAGTCCCTAAAGGGGACACATGTTTCCAGCACAAATATCCACTCAAGGTAGGGTCTTAACAAGCATGGAAAGCTCCATCGTTGTAGCATTATAATTTTCATTATATTCAAGGCCCAGATTATTATTTAGGAAGAATTTGATCAATCTATGGACTTCTAGCTAAGGAATATTTATAACATGAGGCTCTTGTAATCTTTGACTTCACTTCTGCATCAGCAAAGGTCAGCAAAGGAGAGCAGAGTTGGCCCAGGTGTCCCAGGTTCATGCGCTCCAGCATTCTGGAAACCTATTTTCCCAGAGCCGCCCTTTGCCTCTGATTTAACACCTATTAAGTCAGTTATTCTAATACTGGGTTTGTTCTGAGGACCACAATAACAAATCCATTTCACCACATAAGAGTTTGTCAAGAAGCTAAATTAAAGACACCAATTTTCACTCTTTAAAAAAAGGATGATCTGTAAGATTTATTTAAAACTGTCAATGCATAATGTATACAGTTAATTGATAAAACTCAACTCATGCCCAAGTTTTCAATAGTCTATTTATTGTAGGGAATTTTTTCTCTTTGTACATGCATGTATCCTCAAAATAGTTCTTTAAAATAATCTAATTATCAGAGACTATTAGCCTTTTATTTTACAGACAAAAGCATTGTATTTCATTTCATTACTTTATAAGTTTTACTCAACACCATTCAAAGTATGCAACTACATATTGTAAATACTACTTTCTTAAAAAGTTTAGGGATTATTGTGCTTTTATCCTTGCTGTTCCCCCTGCCTGGAATGCTCTTCTCCCAATGCTTGCAAAACTGATTCTTTCTTGGTGTTAGGTCTCTGCTTAAAATGCTATTAATAATTTTCAGAGAAGCGTTCCCTATTTACCCTATCAAAGTAGGGTATTTCATTGCCCTTGTCACAATCTGTAAGTACTTAGCATTTACCTTTTATTTTCTCTCCATTTTGCTGGAACCTTATCTTCAGAAGAATGATCTGGTTGGGCATTATATATAAAGTACCTAGCACACTGCCTGGCAGAGTAAGTGCTCATTAAATATTTCTTGAATGAATAATGTTCTTTTTTCTACATTCTTTTTGTTTGGTTGGGGGGTTTTGGGGACAGGGGGTTGTTTTTTATTTGTTTGTTTTTTCTTTTTTGTTTTATTTTTTCGAGACAAGGGTCTCACTCTGTCCTCTGGGCTAGAGTGCAGTGGTGCACTCACTGCAACCTCAAACTCCTAGACTCAGGTGATTCTCCTGCCTCAGCCTCCTGAGTAGCTGTGATTACAGGTGCACACCACCACACCTGGTTAATTTTTTCTATTTTTAGTAGAGATGGAATCTCACTCTGGCTCAGGCTGGTCTTGAACTCCTGACCTCAAGCAATCCTCCCGCCTCAGCCTTCCAGAGTGAGGATTACAGGCTTGAGCCACTGCGCTCAGCCTGCTGCCTGGCATTATCTTTGGTATATTTCAGGTTTTCCACAAACCATCATTCTCTTTCCTTCTCCTCAGTATGCATTGTTAGAGCAAGAGAAAAATTGATCAGTGACCCAAAAGAGAGACTCAATTATATCTGCCTGTTCACAATCTACACAACTTATTAAGACCCTTTTACAAAGTCAGTGAAATCCTGCCATTGTGGCAGAAGTAGCCCAATGTGTTTCATACCCCCAGCTAAAAGTTCAGTATTGCTGGAGAAGGGTCATGCTAAATCATAGCCCGTAACCACTGCATAATAAAATTTAGTATATATTATAACATTGCAAAAAATCTTTGCATTTATATTTAATATTTATCCACATAAATATCAAAATGAAATTATAAAAACTTTTTTATTTGAAACATATTCAAGTCCTACACTCCGATTATCATATGCATGTTCTTACATGACTGAGAAGAACACTGAATAATTATGTGGGACAAGTGTTGTAGGAGGGATCATTTGTGCACTGTAGGTTGTCTAGCATCCCTGGTCCTTGACTATTAAACACTAGGAATGGCCCCCTGTCATTGTGACAACTCCAAAAAACATACATTTCCAAACCAGCCTATAAGACAAAACTATTCCAGTTAAGAGCTATTGCCCCAGAGCTTCCCTTGTTGGGTACAGGGCAGATGTCTGTGACAAAGAGCAACGGTCTCTCTCTCTATTGACCTCGGCATAATTATGAGCCTCTCTCGGCTGCCTGTCACTGTTTTTAGCTAAATTGTGGTCATCACTGCTCTCTGTGCGATTGCTCAAGTGTGGGCTCCATAAGAGCTTTAAGCCCAGGTTGTTCAAGGCTCCTCTCTGCACACAGTTTCCGGATCAGACCACCCACCTGTCACTGGCCTTCCTTCCCCTGCTCGCTCCTGCCCGCTATGGCGCAACTCAGTTAGCCCTCACTGATGGGGTTGCACTTTGGGGCGGAGCGGCCACAGGACTCTAGTTTGGATGTGTGCAACAGAGCTCCCCAGACTAACAGGAAACTCCAGCAACCTTGCTGAGTAAGCTGTGGGGAAATGGCTGAGTCACCGCTGGCCTCAACCCCTGTGCTTCCCTTGGGACCTTGCCCCTTCTCTTGGCTTTGGGGATGAGAGGGGCAGAGTGCATGAGAAAATTGCCTTTTCTGTCCTTTTAAAACCCACAGTCTCAGTGATGCTCTCTCTCCTCTCCCCAGCCCTCCTCCTCATATGCTACAGAGCTAGATGGGGTGACTGCTAGTGGCAGAAGGCAATTCTGCCTGCTCTAGTAAACAGGGGAAGGTGTCTAGTCCCAGTCTGGCAGAATTCTTTAGAACGCGGAGTTATTGTGCCTGGTCCTCACAGTCCTCAGCTCTGGGTCTTGCTTTCCAATTCTAGGAAGAAACAAAAAATCCTTCTTAACATCCTGTTACTGTACATAGTTAGCTGCCCCTGGGGAGGGTACTGAGGGTACAGGGTAGGAGACAAACGAACATTTCACCATATACCCTTGTACTGTTTGACTTTGCATCATGTGCATTTATTCCTTTATTCAGTTAAGAGTTGTCTGGTTCTAAAAGGGAGGAGGAATAAGTTAGTCCGAATGCATTGCCTTGAAATGATGTCCACGATGTATTGTTAAGTTAGCAAAGCAAGCTGCAGCGTAATGGGCCTAATAGTAATCATAGTAATAGGTGTAGAGTAGGCATAATATTTAATAGTAAAAGGAAAAGAAATGCACAGTCCCCACTGCGTGCCTATGTTGGTACGTGTTTTGTAAGTGTGCAAAAAGGTGTGGAGGGTCACGTACCCGTTGGTTAACGTGGTAACCTCAGAGGGGTGGTGATGAGGTAAGAGAAAAACTTGTATTTCCTTTGGTATTATTTTAAATTACAAAAATAACACATGCTTGTTGTAACCGAGGCAGGTTCAAACAAGCGTGTGGTATTTCTGTAACTTGAAAAAGGAAGGAGGGGGAGAGAAGGTGGAAGAGAAGGAGGAACGTGTTACACCACCATGCCGTCAATCACAGTCCCAACAAACTAATCAACAAAACCAACTTGTAGTATACAGGCGTGCCTGACACCCTGAGGCAGGCTTATTTTTTGCCCTCCCTTTGTTCTGAAGTTCCTGTTTCAGAAATAGACAACACACAGGCACTGATCACACTCCCTTAGGACCAGCTCATGAAGTTCTTCGGAGCAGGGGTCTTCTCTTAACTCTTAAAGATGTGTAGGACCCTGTATAGTAGAAGAAACTTATTGTGTTTGTAAATAAAACAAACAAAACCAAAATTTACACGGCCATCCGTGGTTAAGGAATTTAGTCTCACCCAGCATCTATTAAATCCTTTCTTGAGAGGAAAATGGGATACGGGGAAAAAGCATAGAGGAGCTGGCAGAAGAGGTCAGAGGAGGCAACGGAGCATGTGGGATGATGGGGACAGGAACCCACCTCACAGCTTTCCCCGAGGTGACTCGTCCTGGGCTTCCCTGAGCAGCAAGTCACCTGCGTGCATTCCTTTCCCGCTGAAACAATGGACACTGCACCCCTTAAAAAATGCCTAATAGCACAAATCTTATTGCCCAACTTAAGGTGAAAAAAATATTTATGTACATCAGACAGGCAATGATTTTTAAAAAACAAAACAAAACCGAAAAGCCTTGATAATAAAGACAAGAATGGGGTAAGAGAATCATATATTCCTGGGGGGGTGTAAAGTGCTACAGTTATTCTGGGATGTAATATAACTACATGTTTCAAGGACCTAGAAACATTTTACACCCCTCTAGAACTCTAGCTGGAGGAAATAAACAGAGATGTTATAAAAGATTTGGTATGAGGATGTTTTGTACAGCATTATTTATAATACTGAAATATTAAAACTAATTATTCAACAAGAATGGCTAACTAAATTAGAGTTATAGTTTATGCAGTCATAAAATCTTCTCATAATATGTTTAAAAGGCTAGAAGATAAAACTATACATCAACACGATTCTAATTTTTTAATGTATAATAAGGATATAAAAATATAGATTACATTTGAGTAGTCAGTTCATGAATAATTATAAATTTTTCTTTATCCTTTTTATGTTTCAAAATATTTCTACTATAAACATATGTTCATTTTATTATTGAGGAAAGTAAAATGAAGAGAGAAAACATCAGCTCTATTCCCACACAAAGAGAATGAATTCTCCTTGACACATTTAAATCCATGAATTTAGGACAACCTATTAACTGACCAATGTCAGGTAATTGAACAGTCTATTTCTGAATTCATAGATTTCCCTAAGGTTCTAAAAGATGTACCTGTTTAGCTACCAAGGAGCTATTACTCTCAAGAAAAAAGAAGACCTCAAAGTAAAAATGAAATAATATTTTTTCTTTCTCATTTTTCTCTTTTTCTTGAGAGAAACTTCTCTATACACACAAGAATTTGACAACTGTGCCACTTATGCATCTAAAGAACTGGCACTTTGAATGGGATTCTGAATAGAATTTGTACAGATGGAATGTAAATATCACCCTGAACTGAATTGGCCCTCATCCTGTCCAGCCAATCTGGAAATGTCTTCTAAGCTGTTTATTGCATGCGTCTAGAGCTCAGGAGAAGGTGTGGGCTGAGATGCAAATAATAGTATCATTAGCATATGCATGACAGCTGAAACCATGGGAGCAACTTCCATCTAAATCAGTGATTCTCAAATGGGAGCAATTTTGTCCCCTAGGGAACATTTGGCAATGTCTGGAGCCATTTTTGACTTTCATAACTGGGGGGAGGGTGCTACTGGCATCTGGGTTGAGGCCAGGGATGCTGCTAAATATTCTACAATGAACAGGACAACCCTTTACAACAAAGAATTATCTGGCTCAAAATGTCAGTAGTGCCTACGGTATATATTCCTACTCCAAACTCAAAACTTAAAACTGAACTCAATCTTTTTCCCTCAAAACTTGTTTCTCCTCCTATGTCCCTGTCCCAGTCATAGTAACCCATTTTAATCTGTTAACCAAATTAGAAACCACAGGTCCTCCTTAAACTTTCTCATATCTTTACTTCTCATATCCAAATGATAACCAAATCCCATCACATTGACCCTGTTCCTATCCATTTAACCCTTTCCCTCTTCTCAGTCTCTCCACCATTGTCCTGGTTTGGACCTTAATCATAACTTGGTTTGCTATAAGAACTTCGTAATGATTTCCTCTCTCCAATCTTGTCAACCTTTGATCTCTTCTCCACATCACTTCCAGGATGATCTTTCTAAAATGCAAATCCAATTATGTCACTTCATTGCGTGAAATCTTTGACTGATTTCCCTTTACCCTCAAGATTAATTCAAAACTCCTTATCAATTACATAAGACCCTTCATGATCCAAACTTCTCCCGCCACTCACTTTACTACGTTATAAACAAACTTCTCTTAATATTCTGTCTCCCCCAATAAACTATGGATACCCTGAGAGAAGGATAGGTGTCTCTTATCTCTGGACTCCCTGAAGCCATCACAGTTCCAATTTCTGTTCGTTGAACTAATGAAGGAGATCACTCTGACAGAGTGTGCAGGAGTGGGAAGAACAGAGAACCGAGGACAGAATCCTGGAGAGCACTCATGTTTAGGACAGGAGATGAACTCAGGAGACTGGAAAGCAGTGAGACATGTTGAACCAGGAGATCATAGTGTCAACAAAGCCAAGGGTAGAGAAGATCATTTTAAGGAAAACAGGATCATCAAATACCACAAAGAGCAGTCAATTAAGATGAAAACTAAAAATAGTACAACACATCAGAAAATATGGTAGTTGGTTGCAGACTTTACCAGAGTCATTCTAATGCCCTGTGGGCCTACAGTCAAGTACTTGCTGCTGGGTTTGGAGTCACTGTTGGTCAGTAGGGCCAGCAGTTGGGAAGATTAACTAGACACAGAACAGAAGGAGAATGAGAACAAAGTGGAACCTGCTAGTTATCTCTGCACCTGTCCATCAGCATGACTGACTGCCACAGACTTTCAAAAGCAATGGCTTCCGCTTTATTTCTGCTTTCCAGATCTCAGGCAAGTTCTTTTTTTGGCCAGCCCTAACCTAGAACCAAGAAGGGAAAGGGATTCAGGAAATGTAGCCTCAAATAAGAGTGTGGGTACTAAGTTGACCACACACAATCCAGCACACATTCTTTTGTTTAAAAAATTTAAGAAATAAAAATCCTCATGTATATTCACCCACATGTTTATCATTTTCAGCATGGACCATTCCATCCTATAGTTCTGAATTTCCATCCAGTAATATTTTCCTTCAGCATGAAGAACTTCATTTAGCATTTCTTGTGGTGCAAGTCTGCTGGCAATGAATCTCTCAATTTTTGTATATCTGAAAATGTTTGAATATCCTCTTCCTTTCTGAAAGATATTTTCAGTGAATATAGAATTCTAGCTGAAATTTTTTTTCTGTCAGTGAATATAGAATTATAATTGAAATTTTTTCCAGCCTTTTAAAGTTGTCATCCTACCACATTCTCAAATCCATTTATTCCAATCGGAAGTCAGCTTTATTCTTATAATCGTGAGTGTGTGTGTGTGTGTGTGTGTGTGTGTGTGTGTGTTGGTGAAAGAGAGATGTGTCTTTTTTCTTTTGGTTGCTTTTAAGATTTTTCTCTTTATCTTTGGTTTTCAGCAGTTTGACCATAATGTGAATAGGTATGGTTTTCTTTGTATTTATCATGCTTAGAGTTTGCTGAGATCCTTTGTCAAGATTGACTTTATTTAAAATGTCAAATATGGAAAAATTTTGTTATATATACATACATACACTCACACACACACATACACACACACACACACACACACACGTCTCCTATTCATTATTCCAATCCCAGCCTAATTTTCACTTCCTTATGGAAGTCATCTCTAGCTTTCCTAAGTCAATTTCTCAATTATCTTATAGTACTATATATTTTTCCTTTATAGCATTAAGCACCACATCAATTTTACATTTGTTTGTGTGATTATTTGATCAACATCCATCTTCCCCCAAAGTGTGGATTCCATGAGGGTAGGAACTACATCTTTGTGGCTGTTGTATTACATTATATTCCCAGGATATATCACAGTGAATGGTGCATAGTAGGAACTCGGTAAATATTTGTTGAATGAGTGAATGCCTGAATAAAATAAATGAGATGATACTTTAAAGCTCTTAGCAGAGTGCCTGACTTGTAGTAAGCCATCAGCAAATCTTGATTATTATTATATAATAAAAATTCCCAAATGCATTTATCATAAAATTGCTTTTTCATACCATGGAACTATTGTTCCTTGGATGCTTTGGAAAATGCTGGTGTAGACTATTTTTTTCAGTATTTTGGCTGGGAAAGAAAAGAAGGAGGTGGGGTGTAGCTAGACAAAGATTCAGGATCAATGAAGTGTTTGATTTCTTGATGAAAAAGGC
>CM052445.1:21935107-21945490 GCA_028533085.1 Varecia variegata | reverse complement strand
GCCCGCCTCGGCCTCCCAAGTGCTAGGATTACAGGCGTGAGCCACCGCGCCCGGCCAAATGTGCTA
This sequence comes from Varecia variegata, assembly GCA_028533085.1. Classification (NCBI taxonomy): domain Eukaryota; kingdom Metazoa; phylum Chordata; class Mammalia; order Primates; family Lemuridae; genus Varecia; species Varecia variegata. The sequence continues at coordinate 21,945,424 of CM052445.1, read as the reverse complement.
TTATTTGAAAAAAATTGAGATACAGGGCAATATGAACAGTTTGATATCACCAGTGCAAAAAAAAAAAAAAGATATACAGTATCTGGACAACACACATACAGGCACATACACCTGTGTATATGTATTAGTGTCCATTCAGGAAAATAAAACCATTCTAAGTATTTCAAACCAGAGAGGATTTAATACAGGTATTGGTTAAAAATTACTGCTGAGCCAAAAGAAAGGTAAATTCTCCCAAAGGTGAGCAATTTTAGGAAACCAGTAATACCTAATGGAACAAAAGGAAATGTTATTTAAGAGTCCACAATTGCTATGGTGCTAAATCTGCTGGAGGTGCTGTCTAGGATAAATCCTGAATTCTCCATGTTCCAACCACACACCTCCTTTATGTGCTTTTTTTAGGGGGTAACCATTAGGCTGAGGGATGGTCTTCAAATGGCAGTCTACTGGTTATATTATTAGATATTTTATAGAATTAACACATTGTGTCAAGGGGAGGGATCTTATATCAATCCTTTTGATTTTTTTTGTTTGTTTTTAGATATATTCCTCTTATTATTTTTTATTTTTTGTAGAGACAGGGATCTTGCTATGTTGCCCAGGCTGTTCTCAAACTCCTGGCCTCAAGCAAACTTTCCCCCTCAGCCTCCCAAAGTGTTGAGATCACAGGCATGAGCCACTGCACCCAGCCATTCCTCTTGTTTTGTAAATGTGGAGTGATTTAGAGCTTTGCTTAACTAGTTAGGGAAGGGGAATGGGGAGAATGCAGAGGGAGCCTGATGTATTATTAAAAACAACCAAAGCCAAGATATTTACAACAACAATCTACAAATGATTTTATTTTAACCTGAAAAAAGGAGTTTATTTAAAATGGAATGAGGAATATGTTGAGTTTTTTTTAGATTAACTTTCCAAATAGAAATGGGTAGCATATTTTTAAAAGAGACATGGATGAGTATGACTTCTCTATGAGTCAACTGAGTCAATTTCATTATGCAGGTCTCTATATCTGATTCTCTCAGCCTCACCTGTCTCTTATTCCAGCTCCTACCGTGGCAACAAATTCCATGCAGGCTCCAGTTTCCTGCAAACCCAATTATACATAACACTGTATTGTTTGCTTGAAATTTGCTAAGACAGTAGGTCTTAAGTGTCCTCACCTGCTGCCCGGTATACATACACAATGAGACAGCAGTCTCAGGGTTTCCAGATCAAGGCTTCTCTGTTGACACTGAGGCATGCAACAACCTACAAGGGCAGGGGCAAACTCTCGATGGGTTGGATAAATGCTTTTCCCACTTTACCCCGGGCTGGGAAGCCCTGAGTTTCACAAGGCAGTTCAGGGGTCCTATGAGAGGGCGTGACTAACCAGGAAGGCATCTTCCTATTAGCTCACCCTTCTCCCCTCTTCCGTGCTTCACCACCTCCCGCCTCCTCACTCCTCTCTCCTGAATCACACTCCTCAGGAGAGTACTTGAACTTAAGTACAATATTTGTTTCACGCTCTGCTTTAGCAGGCTCAGCCCAGGCTAAGAGAGTTTCCAACATACAATAGTATCGTTCTGATGAAGGTCTAATTCAGTGACAGCTCCGAGGAAAACGCATTGAAAATATTATCACCGGATGTCACAAGGCTGAGACCTGAGCTTGACGGTTTTGTTACAATTTTTATGGAATACAGAAAAACGGAAAAAATCCTCAGGCAGGCGGAAGACTAAAACCAGAGACTCAAATGCTATCAGGACTTTCTCTGCATGTCTCACTTGCTTCGTTTCTGTCTCTGTCTCTGCAGACACTTTCATCTGCTTCTCTGCTGCACGTGGAAAGAAAGCGCCAAAGGTGGGCAGAGGGGACTCTCACCCCTTTTCCTCCTGTTTTCGAGTGGGGGCACTTCTATTAAGGAACACTGCCTGTGTTCTCTGCAGCCCTTCTGCCCGACTTCTCCCCAGGGAAGGAGTGATTTCACTGATTTGTGAATTTGGGGCAAGGGACTGAGTATATGTGGTTCAGCTGTATCCTTCCTCCTCTCTTTTTGTGCTCAGTCTGCCTGCAGGAAGCACATATTTTTCACTCCTCCACACAAGGAGTTTGAAAGAGTCAGACCCCTATGGAGGGAGCCAGCACTTGTGCAGCTGTGCCTATGACTGGATGGGTGACTGTCTTCAATACAGGGGCCGAACCTAAGAAGGCCCACATGTCATGTTCTCTGCTCTGATCTCCAAGCTGGCTTTGATATTTGATAAATATGACATCTTGATCTCCAGTTGTCTGTCCTGCATCTCCAATTGGTTCTTAGCTTGGATATATAATATATTAATATATAGATAGATACAGAAGGGATTTTATGTATTGACCCTCTTAAAACCCCGTGGCCACCAACATCCTCCAGGCTTTATATCTTACAAGCTTTATACTCAAAGAGAGGTGGTTTTCTTTTCTCTTCTACTTCCAAAATTCCTGGGGAAAGACTCTAATGAATGCTAATGAGGTAGGCAAGAAAAAAAGATTAGCTAAACTTGGGTCAGGTGGTCATTGATGGGTCAAACACCTGTGATCAGGAGGTTACGTCGATTTGTAACGTGGCATCTTTGCCTGACCACAACTATGCCACCACCATGGATACAGGCCACATGCAGCCCATGAAGCTGGTCAGTGTCACCAGGATTCTGGGCAGGACTGGCTAGCAGGCACATGCCCACAGGTTCATGTGAAATTCATGGACTACACAAGCTACTCCATCATCCAAAACATGAAAGCCCCCAGGTGGGTGGGTGACTTGCTCACTCTATTGGGGTCAGTGCAGAGGCTCCAATGCTACATGGAACCTGCTGCTGGGTCCTGAATAGACTGACCAGATGGAAGATCTGGAACTGTTAAAGCTCTGATTTAGGTGGGTGGGGTGCCCAAACTAAAAATTGCTCCAATAGTCTCTAGCCCATACCACTGGCATAGCATTTATTACATTGAATTATCACTGCTGTTTTACCTTATTCATCTTTGCCTCTTTAATACCTTTAATACATGCCCCGGCATAGGGCCTGGATTAAAATAGACATTATCTAAAATATGCAAAAACAGGTAGAAGAAAGAGAGCGAGGGGAAGAGAGAAACAGACTTGTGGCTAACATCATTTGTATTTAGTGCTTCCTATTCCTACTTCTACACTTTTCACTTTGTGAAGGTATAAAATTTGAATAATACAATGCAAATGTAGAATATTATTGGAAAGTCATCTGCAAAAAAGTAAAAACACAGACACAGGGTGGGTTTTTTGTTTATTTGCTTATGATAAGGTAGTTATGAGCCTAAGCTACATCACATTGTTACATCACTTCGTATATTACATCACATTGTGTAAAGGTGCTACAGTCTCAAATTCAGTGTGAATTAAATGGCTGATAATTCAACACAGCCCTGGTTCTTTGGGGGATGCCATTAAAATAAAATACTCGGGATGGAGACGGTAATAAAGATGGAGTCAGCAGAGGTGCAGCCATTGAACTTTCAACTTCTTCAGGAAGTTTGTAAGCAAGATGTGGGGTGGGAATCAGAGAAGGGAGTAGTCGGGGTTCAGGGGGATATTAAAAAAACTGATAAATCTTTTACTGGAATTTCACAGATGATTTCTTCAAAACAACTTTAAACAGGAGCATGCCTCACTAGTGAATAACGTGATACCCTCGTACATAATTATTTATGAAGTTCTCATGACAATGGCACCTAAACACTGCAGAGATATTTGATGCATGGCCTAGATGCATCTGGAGCTTTATTAGACTCAGGGTGCATTGATAAATGTGATAAAGGCAGATGTCTAATGGATTCATGGTAAGAAAAAAACAAAGGAAAGGAACAAGAACTCAATGCTAAGGCACTTGCAAATGTTCAATTGTTTCATACTACCCGAACACCAACCTCAGGAGAAACACTTGTAATAGAGCATAAATAAATGGGCTGAAAGTTCCTGGTCTCTGAAGGGGATTAGTGCCAGGAAACAAAATGGTAACTTAGGAGAAGTAAAAATTAGTCATAGCAGACTCTTAGACCTCTCTTTTGATTTATTTCTTTTTCCCTTTTTCCTTCCATTTTAATGCTTTTTATTCTGCTATTCTTTCCCCAGAAGTTCTTTTGTTTATATTCAGAAAATCCAGATAGCCAGGAATCCTTGGCATAAATCACTTCCTTTTAAAGAGATCTGTGTGGTTGCTGATATTCCTTTCCTAGTCTATTTCACTAAGCCACAGACTATCTATAGCGGAGGATTTTCACACAAAATGAATGTTTTAAAAACTTAAAACACAGCTATATTTGGATCTGTGAACTATAAACAGCAGGAAACCTGCAAGATTCTAAAACCTGCTATTTCCCTCTTATTATCTCTATTTTACAAAGCTCCGTGTGTTCCATCTTCAGAAGCTATCTCCGTTCCTCTAGTTCAAGAAAATTTACCTTAAGGTATTGCTAAGACTTTGGATTTTTCCGACTTTACCCACAGATGTCACCCCAGAAATGATGCATACCACTCAGTTCAATTTGCATCGTTACACAAAAGGGACTCTCCCTGGAAACCTTTTATGCACTTCTAAAACATAATAGCATTTCAAAGAAATGAGTTCTTTTTGAGATAATAACTGCTGTTAACTCCCCCACTAGAGCTTGCTGAAGTATTTGACAATTAACCCAGCTTACCACTGGCTTGAAATGATTTGACAATGATTTAACTCTTTGGGGAAATGCTTTTCTTTAACTTACTACGAAGCAATTTTTTTTTCAATGTACTTCAGTGCATTTAAATTTCATTTCTATTCTGCCTCTATGCTTATCCCTTAAAATACAAATCCATTTTGGTTACATGTGCTTGTGCTTCTTAAAAACAAATAGAATTATTGTACTGTAGGGTGGGTTGTATGCCCCCAAATTCTTATGTGAAGCCCTAATCTCTAGTACCTCAGGACGTGACTGGATTTGAAGACAGGGCCTTTAAAGAGGTGACTAAGTTATTAACAAAATGAGGCTGTTAATGTAGGCCCTAATCTAATATCACTTGTGTCCGTATAAGAAGAGGAGATTTGGGCACACAGAGATACCAAGGGTGCAGGCCCACAGAGGAAAGGCCAGGTGAAGGCACAATGAAAAGGTGTCCATCTGCAACCCACGGAGAGTGGCCTTAGGAGAAACCAAACCTGCTGGCACCTTAACCTCCAGAAATGTGAGAAAATAAATGTCTGTTGTTCAAACCACCTAGTCTTCGGTATTCTGTTGTGGCAGCCCTAGGGGACTAATGCACATAGATCGTCTCTGCTGCATCCCTTCCAAGGGATCATTCCAGCCTTTGCTCGAAGCTCTTCGGTGCCAGGGCAGGTGCCAGTCCTCTCTACCACTTAGGGCAGCCCTTCGCAAACGTGTTTCTGTTCTGAGTTACTAGGATTTCCTGCAGTAATCCCACTGCCTGAAACGACATCATGGTCACACAGGGTTATCCCCTGATCTCTACAGAAACCCAGTGCTTTCAATAAAATTACGGTAAGTTGATTTAAGATGGCCCTAAATGATTGAATGTCCAAACTCTATTTCACTATCTATATACACTTCGTTGCTAAGCCCAGATGCCTGTCTTCAACACGTCATTCAAGGCTGGCTGTTCCCTTCCTCATTCTCTTATGCTAGCAGCCCTGACTGTCATCTTATTGGATTTTTTGCCTCTAACTTTCAGTAATTACCACTAAAGAGGTGATCCTATGAACACTGGAGGGGTAGAATATGCTATGGGCTAATCATTCACTTATCAGCACCTTATTTTTATTTGATGAGATTAAATGTTACTGAACAATAAAGCCTGCCTTTTTAAAAAAGGAAAAAGACACCCAGGGACGGTTTAGGTGCACTGTATGGGAAACACAAACCCTTCGCCTTGTCTGACAAGGCTCTGTGTTTCTGCCCTTGTGCCACTACAGTCTACTCAAATCATAGCAGTCCAAGGATGATTTTAAATTCTAAACCGTATTTGCCCCCTCCTCTTGGCTTTCCATCTTACTCAGGGTGAAACGTGAGTCCTTATAATGGCCTAGAAGGGTTTAGTGCTTGGGTCCCCCGTGAGCTCTCTGACAACCCCTCCAGACTCAGGCTCATGCTTCAGTGGTCCCTGGCTGTCCTCAAATGCTCCAGGCTTCCACACTGTGGCTTTTGCCCTTGTTACTGCCTCAACTTGGAGATCCTTTTCCCTAGCTACCTGCCTGAACCGTGCTCAAATGACATTTTTTCTTTCTTCACCCTTTCCCAATCCTACCTGTAACAAGAAGAATATCGATGACAATAACAGCAGTAATAGTAATAAAAACATAGTTTTTCCCACCATTGTTTAAAGTTTTATCAGTGGTCTGTCCCCTCAGCTCTTTGGGAAGAGACACAATTTAAACAGCATAAATACCATATCTGAGGACATAGATGTTCTTTACTATCTCACATGTATCATCCTGGGGAACTCACATGCTAAAAAGTATCTCAAGGATACTGATCAATTTCTTGCCATTCATTTGCAAAGCTAGTTCCAATCAGATTTTTTTAAAAAAGCTTACACTTGCAGGATTAATACTGAGTGAGTGAATTGATACCACTGGATTGCCCAGTGTCCATCTCTTTTCTTCCTGCATCTAGGTCAAAAATTTAATTCTTAGCTTTCTGACTTCTTCCTAAAAGAATGTCATTTGTATTCCAGAACACCCTCTCCTCACAGACCAAGTCTTCAGGGGATATCTGAAATAATCCTAATGGCAGGCACTCTCAGTGGATGCTGCAGCTGCTACATGTCTTGGGGTCCTCAAAGATTCACCTGAACTCTCTCATAGTCACCTGTAAGGAATAGGTGTCTTGCTTCATTTGTACTTCTTTGGACATTTAATTGGAACATGCATCACACTCTACTGCAAGTATTTCTTTATCTGTCTGAGGTACTTCATATTCCCTGAGCTCTTTAAGGACAAGGTATTTAAAAATCATTATAAAATGAATCCTGCTGAAAAGTCCAAACAGTGCACAAGTGAAAAGCCCCTCATGCCCCTATCCCTTCACTTCTACCCCCACAGGTATCCCCTGTTAAATTTCTGAAATACCTTCCTGAATTTTGCTATATATAAACAAGTACATATCTATACATAGCAGGCATGATTATTTTCAGGACACTACATTCAGCAGTGCAAAAATGTAACTTTTAAAAAATATTAATAACATCTTAATCTCTATTTTTAGCACCAGTTCTGTCAAGAAGCAGAAAATGTAATGTTTGTCAATTCAAAGGAAACTCAGGCATTTTGGGAGTTCTCAGTCAATCTAGAAGCTTCCTCTCTGTTCTTCTGCCCCGGATTATTGCTGCTGTTGCTGTCGTTCTAGATTCCGGGAGGCGGACACAGGGCGTTGTGGAGGAGGTGGCCAGCCACTGGCCAGACTGAACATGCTGGCACCTACCGCGGTGTCCACCGCCACGTCGGGCTCTGGGCTGCTGCTGCCCATCCACCCTCCATCTTGGCATCTGGTGCAGACCAGGTGGCTGAAACTGCATGTGCTGATGGTGTTGCCTCATGTCGGCCCACAGGTCCCAACTGGCTGTTGATTCTTTACGTGAAACCTGAGGCCGCTCCTGGGACCCCAGCCAGTGGAGCTGCCCCAGGCCCATCTGCCTGGCACGCCTTATACTTGCCTCTCCTTTCTTCTCCTGTACCAGGAGTGGGAACTTTATGGGGGCCCTAGACAGGAAACTGGGCACAATTCCTTGTCCTCTTGGTCCCCCCCCCCCCCACTCTCTGGGGCTCAGCCCAAGGCACGCGGTGTGCGGATCCTCAGCACCGTGTCGTCCCACCAGCTCTCCTCTCTCCACGTCTCCTTTCTCTCCTGGAATATTTTTATCTCATCTAAAGCAGGAAAACTGGCTCCTAGATCAACATTCATTCTTTCCAAAGCTATTTGTTTAACCTATTGTCTCTGCCAGGAGTGTAAAAAGTCCATTTTGAAACTAAAAAGTGGAGAATTAAATCTTTGATTCTCTGGTCCATTGTGGCCCTGCTTCCCCAAGAGCTGGGGTGCTCTGGTTGCTGCCTGCAGAGGGTGGGAGGGGTGTAGAGAGACAATGGCGCCCCGGGGATGGGGGCGCAGCAAACACTTCAAAGGATTATCCCACCCCATCTATAGATACCCTTTTATGTTTTTGGCCCAAAAATGTAATCCTTCTATACTTACTATTCTATAGTTTGCACTTTTCACTCAATAAAATGTCATGGATATCTTTAGAAATGAGTACGTATATGTCTACCTCATACCTTTTCACACTTACATAATGTGTCATTGTCTTGATATACTATTTTTATTTAGCCGGTCCACTGTTGATGGAGATTTAGGTAGTTTCAGGTGTTGGCTTTTCAAACAAAGCAACAATGAGCACCCTTATAGGCACATATTTGCTTATTTATATGAGATAGCCATAGTATATTTTTCCAGAAGTAGAATTGCTATGTCACAGAATATATCCATTTTACATTTTGGTTCATATTGCCACACTGTCCCTAAAAATGTGTACCAATTTATACTTCCACTGAAAGTATATAAGAACATCATTTTCCTACAACATTCACCAACACTGGGCATTTGTCTAGCTATAGATTGTTCTTGGTTTCTTTGGGGGTTCTTTTTTGTGTGAATTGGTCACTCATTTCCTCAGACTATTTTTTTTCCTATTGAACATTCATGTTTCTTATTGATTTACAAACAGTCTTTACATGGGAAAGAAATTAGACCTTTGACTGTTTTTCTTAATATGCTTTATTTTTAATTTGATTATGGCTTTTTTCTCTATAAAAGTTTAACTTTTGTATGGATGAAAATATATGAAATCTATTCTCTTCTGCCTTTAGTGACATACAAGGAAGAAGTTACCTCATTTTAATAATAAATTGCTATTAATCTATATCTTATTATAATACTTTTTTGTTTTTCTATTTCACACTTTACTGGAATTTATTCAGGTGTAAGGTGTAAGGTGAGAATATAATGTCATCTTTTTCCAAATAGTTCAATAGCTTTTATCGAATATCATGTATCTTCCTATGGAGTACTTTTTCAGGCAAAAGTACTAAATTCAGTATATGATATAGTCTTAATAATTTTGAAATTATTGAAGACAGGGGCTTCTCTTCCTCCTCTTTTCCCAGTATATCTGACTCTCACTCCTTCCACAAAGTAGGCCAATGGGGCATATGCTTGCTTTTAGGTAGGTCTGGTGAGGAGAGGAGACCAAGTCAAATGACCCCAGCTGGCTCTCCTTCCTCCTGAAGGACGGGAGCTCCTATAGAGGAATCCCAGTGGGTGCTCCCCATAGATGCCCATCTTGTTAGAGGCACAGGATTTCTGCTAGCAGTGTTGGGCTTCTTGCTAAGCTGATCTAAGTGCTAGCAGAGACTCAGCAGATCATTCTGTGGGAAAGTGTGCTACCTCCCTGGTATCACAACCCTGAGCAAGTCATAGCCTCCCCTTTGGAAGGTTGGAGTCCTGAGCCTAATGCGTAGTTCTTCCCCTTTTGCTGACATTTAAAAAAATTGATTATTATTTTTTTTTAATTTTTAGTTTTTAGAGACAGGGTCTGGCTCTGTTACCCAGGTTGGACTGCAGTGGCTATTCACAGGCATGATCATAGCTCACTGCAGCCCCGAACTCCTGGCCTCAAGCAATCCTCCTGCCTCAGCTTCCCCATAACTGGGACTACTGGCGGTAGCACCTAGCAGCTGACACTCTGAACAGAGTAAGCAGGTGCTGATGCTCTATCACCGCCTTCTCAAGGGTGAGCATGAGCCCCAAGTTCAGCTTAAAGTCCCTTCATGGTAAACTCTAAAGCCTCCAAATTACTATCAATATAATGTCATAAGGAACGTTTGCAGATGAGAAGTGCCGGGGAACAAGGCCAAGCAGAGCAGGGTCTGCAGCAGACCTGGAGCGCCTGGTGGGGAGGAGCCGGCCACAGTTCCAAGTCGGGCAGTCATAGCAGGTCTCCAGCAGAAGGTGACATTTGAGCAAAGATTTGGAAGAGACGAGGGCATGAATCATGAAGGTTTCTGAATAAAGAACATTCCAGGCAGAGGGATCAGCCCCTGTGAATGTCCTGAGGTGGGGCGTGCCTGGCACAGTGAAGGCACAGGGAGGGGTGTGGCAGGAATGAGTGGGAGCAGAGGAGAGAAGATGGGAGAGGTGAGGAGGGGGCTGCAACCTCCAGGGCCTACTTTCAGGTTAGCACGGAGCCATCACGCCTCATTTTTATTTATTTATTTATTTTATATA
>CM052445.1:21789775-21934607 GCA_028533085.1 Varecia variegata | reverse complement strand
AATTCAATAAAATAGAATTCCAATGAATAATTTTGCTATATTATGAATTCACTAAGTTAAACCTATTTAAATGAACACTACTTTTCAAAATTCTAAACATGTTATTAGGGATAACATGAGAAATGGGCAAGATAGAAATATGCATGTTATATATGGCTTTTTCTTAACATCTTTTTCACAGAACAAACAGATAAGCAAATTAAAACAGAAACAAGGAAATGACAAGAAACAATGGCTGCTGGCATTTTGTCACTTCCCCAGGAATTTTTATTTGCTTATTATTCGAAGAGGTGCTATTGTCTCAGACCAGAGCTTAGGACCAGGAGTGAAGCTGGGCCTATATAAATATCACTGGATCTTTGATTTTAACTGGCTGGGTAGCTTTAAGCGCATGACTTCACTTCCAGTCCTGGCCTTCCTCTTCACCAAAATAGAATAACAATATTGAATGAACTCTCTGGGACACAGTGCTTAAGTGTTGATAGCCTACAAATGTTATCGTAAAAGATCTAAGAAAAATAAGAAAAAATGGTAGCTTATGTCCAATTTCAAATCTTTCTGATCATCACCGCTTATAATTTATTCAGTAAATATTTATGTAATAATGAGTTAAGTGGAAGTAGAAGAGCTGTCAAGGGACTAACAGGGTGTGGCTGGACAGGTACCGGGACAAAAAAGTGTCAGAGGAGCTAAGCCAGGACAGAGTTTCGGGAGGAAGCAAATGCCCAACAGCTTTACCTATTGCAAAGAATTGGGTGTGTCCAGTGAATTTGGCATTTAGAAGTTCACTAGTGACTTTATTAAGAATGGTTTCTATTGTGCGTGATGTTTTAGAACTTACAAAGCAGTCTCACATGCACTTTGTCATTGTATTAAGTTACGTCTGTTGAAGTTCTGGGGCAATCTCTGTGTTCCTGATTGGACACTCACTAATATACAGGACATATCAGCTAGAATCATGGCTGCAGTTTGAATTTGTTGGGTAGAAAGAGTTACGCAGAACCTACTATTCCTTCCCACCCTTACTTACATCACTGATTTGTATGAGAGCCAGGAGCTTCCTGGGAGAAAAATGAAATCTTGCTTCCTCTTGAGTTGTAGCCATAGAGAAGCACATGGAGAACTGATGTATGGGTGAGTTTTAGGGTAGGAGGTGTGATGAGGAGTGGCAAATTACTACAAGAATATAGACCCTCTAATAGAGAGACCTTCATAAAAGGAGTCAGACACAATGATAAAGACGATCGGAGAGTCAAAAGAGAGTCCAGGCTGTGGCTACAATGAGGTGGCCACAATATGAACGAGTCTCAACCAAGCCATATAGATTGTGCACTGAGGGAAAAAGTTGTGTGTGAACCCAAAGAAGGATCTTAATAACCTCTGGAATCCCTCTCCACCCAGATAACTTTGCTGTGGGATTCCTCTAACAGATCATTACTCAGGAGGAAGAGAGCCATTCACTTGAGTATGGCCATTTGTCATGATGCCATGAGCATCAAGATCTGCATCTTGGAAGAGTGCTGTCATCAGCACCACCTTGGATCAGCAGAGATGTGCCACCAGCCTGGCTGCAGAGCCTGACAAAAGCAAAGGCAGCAACAAATTAGACTGATCGTGACTTCTCAGAAGTAACTTCTAGGGAACCCCCAAAACTCTGGGAGGGCCAAGTAATATTTTGGCTGAAGTTTCTGACTGATTGGATGGGGACCTTCGATGTAATTAAAGTTGCAAAGAGAAGACAATGTAATTGACTATTGCTCAAACTTTCAGGGAGGGAAAGATTTTCTGAGATTTGGAACAGCAGAATTCTCAAATTTTGTTTTCCATTTCATATTATGTCAGTTTTATATTTAAACATTTCACTTACATTTAAAAATTAGTATACAAATTGTATATGATAGCTTCTAATCAATTTTTCACATTAGTTGTTATAGATCTTTCCTTATTTTAGATTTTTAAGTTTGATTTCTCTCTCTTTTGGCCAAGTTATGCTGGAGGTCAAACAATTTTGCTAAAACAAAAAAAATCTCTTGCTTCAGCTTGACAATAAAATTGCTTCTTAATTTTCCAATATTTATCTGTCCTTATTTTTTATAAAGTCTAGTTTTTTCCACCTTTCCTCTGTTTCTCAATGTTTTTCCAAATCATTTTGGTATAGAGAAGGAAGGAAATAACATGCATTTGAGCTCCCTATTAAGTACAAAGTTTTAGTACTGATTATGTTTATCTTTTAATATTATATTCAAGCTTTAAATTTGTTAACTTTCATACTGTTATCTTTTTGTATCCTAGATTTCATAACAGTAATACTTTACTTAAGGTACTTAACTACCTTTGCTGTGATAGTCATTGAAATCACTTAAATTTATTGTCCCCCTCTCCAGCCCCAATCTTTTGTAATTTTTTTGGTAGATATAGATTATATTGAAATATTCTTTCAAGTTCTATGTTTACAAAAGACTCTTCTGCCTTAAACACAAATGAATAGTAACCAAAACAAAACAGGTCATATCCAAAAAACCAGTGGAATGGCATTGTAATGTATTTGTGGTGAGAATCAAGTATTTTTAAGAAATCTGTGATAATATTATCCTTAGGGCTTGCTTATGTTCTCTCTCTTATATAAGTTTAAAAATCTTGTAGTCTTAGAATCTTTAAATGATAGCTCTCTCTTCTCTTCATCTGTTTCCATTAAATATCCCATGTCTTTACAGTTCAAGAATCTGACAAGTAGGTATCCAAATAGTCCTCCAGATACTCAAGAAAGATTTGTTGTTTTTAACTGAGGACAAATTGTTTTCAATTATTTCTATCAGTGTGCTTTCTATCATAATTTTCTTCTCTTTTTCTCTGGCAACACTATTCACAGATTAAATTGCAGAGATCTGTTTCTTTAGGCCTATAGGGTTTTTATTTAAATTGCTTTAAATTTTAAACCATCTCTCTTAGGATTTGATTTTCTATTACTGTTGAACTTTTAAAAATAACTGCTACTCTCTTAGTGAGCTTAAAACAAAGGAGGCATCTCACATTATTCATTTCTTGTAATGAAGCTCAAAATGGCCAGGTGACAGTCTCAACTTCCAGGGCAATAGAAAAAGCATCATTGCAGGCTTTGGAGGAAGTATTACTGCCTTGAGAACTATGACCTTACACCAGCAGAGCCTAAAGTTGCAGAGGTGAGGAGCACATATTTGCCATTGAGAGGAGTGACTTCTACTTTCACACCTTAATTCCTGGGCCTGGTATTCTGGCCATGGGAGAAACATCACAATATATTGGTCACTTTGGTCACTAGCTCAAAGAATACACTTCATCCTATAGGAAAGTACTCCAACCTTGTACCATTTCAGCATTTTCTAAGGGGCTGCTAGGTGATAGGGACTTGATAGTGTCAGTGTATACCATGGGCATGAACCCATTGCACCACTTCTTTTTTTTAATTTTTTTAATTATCTTTAATAGCCCTGGGAGGATTGCTGGGCAACAAGTGCATTCAAAGTGTCAATGTGTCCTGTAGATTGCACCACTTCTTTTGCTGTAAAATTAGTTCCTTGGTCAGAAGCAATTCCAAAATTGATTATTTTCATTCAACATATTCAACTCTCTAGACTATCAGAATTTATTTTTGTGTATGATAAGTTTGACTTCTCTCTTCTGTATATGGTATGAAGTATGATTCTAAATGTTCACTTATATGAAAAGATGCCTGATGTCACTAATCACCAGGGAAATGCAAACCAACCACAAGGAGATACCACCTCACACTTGTTGGGATGGCTATTAACAAAAAGACAAGAGACAGTAAGAGTCTGCGAGGATGTGGAGCAAAGGGAACCCTTGTACATTGTTGGTGGGAATGTAAATAGGTACCACCATTATGGAAAGCAGTATGGAGGTTCCTCAAAAAATTAAAAATGGAACTATCACATGATCCATCAATCACACTTCTGGGTATATATCCAAAAGAAATCATATCAGTATCTCAAAGAGATATCTGCTCTCTCATGTTCATTGCAGCATTATTCACAATAGCCAAGCTACGCAGACAACGTAAGTGTTCATCGACAGATGAATGGATAAAGAAACATATATATAAATCTCACATATCACACATATATATGCAATGGAATAGTATTCAGCCATAAAAAGGAAGAAATCCTGTCATTTGTGACAACATGGATGAACCTGGAAGACAATATGAGAAGTGATGTAAGCCAGACACAGAAAAACAAGGCTGGTACGAACTCACTTATATGTGGAATCTAAAAATGTTGAACTCACAGAAGCAGAGTAGAGAGGTAGTTTCCAGGGGCTGTGGAAGTGGGGAAAATGGGGAGATGTTTGTCAAAGGATACAAACTTTCAGTTAGAAGATGAATAAGTTCCGAAGATCTAATGTACATCATGGTGACTATAGTTAATAACACTGTGCTGTTTACTTGAACTTTGGTAAAAGAGTAGATCCTAAGTTTTCTCATACCCCACACATACAAAGTAACTATGTAGGGATGGATGTGTTAATTAATTTGATTGTGGTAATCATTTTACAATGTATACATATACCAAATGATCACATTATACATCTTGAATATATACAATTTTTATTTGTCAATTACACTTCAATAAAGCTGGCAAAAAAATTTAAAAATGAATTTTCACCTATAATTTATGAGAGAAAATAACCTAATTTATATTCAGTCCTGATGATAGTCCCATGTCATCATGTTAAAACAAAACAAAACAAAACAAAAAACGATAAAGGAGATGACCAAGAAGTGTGAAATGCTCTGCTTGTTTTTAACATCATGAAAAGTGGTGATCCTTTTCCCAATTAGCAGCCTAAAACTTAATTGTTTGCCTAAAATGTATTAAATAAATCAGCTAAATAATCCTTGAAATATTCAACAGTAGAAAACTTGAAATGTAAAAAAATTCTCAAAAAACAGCTTTAACTTTTCTATATATTATGAAATAAATTTTGGATAAATATAAATTTTTGGTACATGATTTTTTGGATAAATTGATATCTGGTTACATTAATAATTTATATGATGCATCACATATAATTATACAGATTATATATAGATATGTAGACTTGGTTACATTGATTGATTATATTGATATAGATATTAGAATTTTTTCTTCAGTTAATAAAACTCTAATAGTTTACTGTGCAGCCTTTCAAACCTTTTTGTATACATTTATATATGAACACACACACATTTTTGCCGTTTGTTTTAAACTTGGGCGGGGCAAAGGCAATATAAGTAACCTAAACATTTGTACCCCAGTAATATGGTGAAATAAAAAAATTTTTTAAAATGTCAAACTAATTTATAACTTGTTTTTAAATACATTAGGGACATCTTCCAGGCTAATGGGTATGGATGAATGTAATCATTGGAGATTTAGGAATTTCATTGATTTCATAGCTCAATTTGGGGAGAATTGATATATTTATAATATTAAATATTAATATTTCTATTTAGGAATAAGATATATTTATATCTTCTTGAATGCCCTTTAGCTAAGTTTTATAATTTTCTTCATGTAGGTCTTACAATATTTCTATTTAATCTGGGCATTTTCTATTTTTTATTAACATAATAAATAGCATTTCTTAAAAGTACAGCTGGTTGCTGTTATTGCTTCTTATAAAAAAAAATCTGTAGCAGTAATAGAAGGCATTTGTCTTGTCTCCCCAGCTTTAGTGGAGAAATGTTAAGTATGATATTTGCTATTGGTTCTCATTCATATCATTTTCCAACTTGGAGAAGTTTCCCTCTTTTCCTAACCTATGCATAGTTTTTATTGAGAATAAGTGTTGAATTTTATTAAATACTTTCTGAGGGTATCTACTGAGATGAGGCTCGGAATATTTCTCTCAAGGAATTTGAGTCTGAAAGTCCAAACCAAATTCAATTATCATCTTTTGGATCTTCATTCCTGGATTAGTGGCATGAAATTATTTGTTGTATAAAATTGTTATATTTATTGAAGAAAGCCTTTAAATCATTTTGATAAATCTTAAAATTAGAGATAATTACATATTAATAACAAACACCTGTTGGTTAACTGCACCTATTATTTAAGTTAATTTAATTGAATCAATGTATAGAATTCAACTGAGTCTTATAGAAGTCAAACTGAGAATAGAAAACATAGTAAAATGAAATTAAGACAGATTGTTTCTATGTTTCTTCCAACAAATGGTAAAGCCACTTATAAATTCATGTACAAATTAAGAACAGTTTTATGATCTTTGCAAAGCATCTGCCAAACTAAATTATAAATACTTCAATTAAACTTTGAAATTATATTGGAAAATATCATATTTATGCACTATGATTGACAAAGATGAAAAATCTTTAAGAGTGTTTAAACACTTCCAAACTAGATATAAATAAAGTTCAAGCTCCTAACTCTAACACCCAGAAGGATGGGACAAAAGGAGGTGTAGAGAATACTTAGGAGAACTAAATGAGATGATCTCCAAATACCTGCCCATCGACTAAAGCCAGTTCAACCCTGGTGTCCCCAATACACAGCATCCCTCTGAGATGGATTCCTCTAAGTCTGAGAACCATATTGAGTGAATAATAATCTAAAAACTGAGCATGGGTGAAGTTAAATCATTGAGGGTCTTGGATACCACATGGAAGAGCTTGAACTTAATTCTGTAGGCAATGGTGTGTCCTTGAAGGAATAGGGGCATATCACGGGTGTACATATTTATGCCTAGAACCATCCCCCTGTGAAGATGGTATGGGAAATAATATTATCTCCATAGACATAATTAAAATTCTGTTCTCCAGTCATTCTTTTTCCTTTCTCTAGGTCTGTCTGTCTTGCTTCCTCTTTACCTACTGCTGGTCATCTGTAATAGTGGTGAAGATCATGTCAGAAAGAGCATTGTGAATAAAGAAGAAATAACAACAAAAACTATTAAAATAGTCATGAAATTCAACATGGTCACGCTAGGTTACCCTCAGATAAATAGGGTCATCATATGTGAGAATTCTGGCTTTTTAATTGTGCCATATGCTTCTAGATTGGTTGCCCGAGATCATGCTCCTCTTTATAAATACTTCTTATTGTTTTCCCATCTTTGCCAACCTCTTAGAGCCAATCTAGGATCGAACAAGGAGCCCAGGCAGTATTCCACGGTATGCCTGTGGCCAATCAACTGTTTCTCGGACCTCTCTACCGTGGGCTCCCAGTTGGTTCTAGCTACAGACCTTTGCTCTCTATAATTTTGTGGGAAGATAGAGAGGTAAGCAAAAGGCTAGTCATGGTGGTCTGTGTGGTTTGACAGCAGGACTCATGGAGGTCCCCAAGGAGGTCCCCACAGATGACAAGCCTAGATTGTGGCTATGGATTTCAGGGTCCCAGAGTGGTGAAGTCCGTCAGTCAGTGAACAGATACAAAGGAATTTGTTCACCTGCCACATAGCAGAAGCCATTTCTTCTTTGGCAAAGGCAAGACCAAATTAGATCATCCAAAATTTAAACATCAACAACATTGCTAAAAAAAACCCTCTGTACCTGAAAGGCCTTGGCTCATCATGTTGGTACAGAAACAGCGGGACATCTGGTTGGCCAGCAGAGCAGCTCAGGGTGTTACAAATTTGGAGAACTGTTGCCCAGGAAACAGTCTTAGCTTCAGACAGGATCATAGAAGCTGAAAGAAAAATGGATCCAGAGAGGTGGTGGCTTGAGATCTTAGAGGTCAGGGCAGAGCCCTGTGAAACGGGAAAGGGTGTACACCTGTGTCTAACTGCTTTTCACAATGGGGAGTGGAAAAAGCAGAGGTGTTTAATGTTTCATAGTCATGGCTAGGGACTGGAGTCTATGTGCTTAATAGAGGCAGAGAGAAGAGAATAAACTATAATCCCTGCTGACACGGGATCCCAGTTCCTGAGAAGGATGAAAAAGGCCCTCTGAGCACTATGGCTAGAGAGATATAACAAGATCATGTGGGGACCTCAAGGAGCTGAGTCCTCCTGCTATGATCTGAATGTTTGTGTACCCCCAAAATTAATATCTTGAAATCTAATCACCATTTAGGAAATAGAGCTACTGGAAGGTGATTATGTCAAAATGGAGGGGCTCCCATGAGTGGGATTAGTGCCCTTAGAAAGAGGCCCAGGGAAGCTGGGTCATCCCTCCTGCCATGTAAGGACACAGTGAGAAGGTCCTGTCTATGAGGAAGTCAGCTCTCACCAGACACCTTGGCATTGGACTTCCCATCCTCCAGAACGCTGAGAAATAGATTTCTGTTGTTTATAAGGCACCCAGTTTATGGTACTTTTTTATAGCAGCCCAAATGGACTAAAACACCCCATGTTATTGGTCCTGGGGGGAAACCCTTGAGTTAAAGGTACAGGTAGGCAGCAGCCTCTTGGAGGCATAGACGGGGCTCTCCTTATGTTGTATTCATCTCCTCCCCTCTCACTGACCATTGTGGTGACTAAACAAAAATCAGGGCATTGTTGGCCCTTGTGGTCCTTTCCTCCTCTGCTCACTGGGGTGTGGTATGGTGGACACACACACACTCACATACTCTCAGGATGTTTTATTAAAACACAGTCGGAGTGGTTGGAGCCTTCCACCAAGACAAGTAAAGCCACGAGGTCTAAGCCCAGGATGGCTTGCTCTTTCTTCACTACAGTCTCAAATCAAGCTCTTTCTGTTTCCCCTTGAGATTCTCTCTCCCTCAGGGGTGCTGCGGTTGACAGGTCTGAGAATCCTTTCCCAACCCAGGAAGGCCGGAGGTGGGCAGCTCAAACCAAGCAGTGTAATCCAGTGTTTAAGAGTCTGGACTTTGGGGCTAGGCTGCCAGGGTTGAAATCCCAGCTCTGCTACTTACTGGGTGTGTGACCTCTGAGTGCTGCATTTTCCTCACTGTAAAATATAGAAATAATAGCACCTAGCTCCAGGGTTGCTCTGGGGTTTAAATGAAAGACAATGTATAAAGTTTCAATAGCAGTTTTTGGCTAATAGCAGGTATTATATTAAAGTGTTAGCATTTAGATGTTGGGATAAAGTACTCATTCAATAATAATGTATTGAGCATCTGCCATGTGTCAGGAACTTAAGTACTGGGAGTAAAACGGTGAACAAGACCAGGTCCCTGCTTGTATGAGGCTTAAAGTCTAGGGTAGAGGCAGTTAGTAAACCAATGTACAAGTAAAGAGACAATGTTAGGTGGTGATCAGTGCAATGAAGAATAGAAAACAGGATGAAGTGATGGAGAGTGACTGGAACTACTTTAGTTTGAGTGGTAGGAACAGCCTCACAGGGGAGATGACACTGAATGAGAGGGACCATCACAGGCAAAGGGAACAGCTTGTACAGAGTCTCCAAGCAGGAAGATACTTGAAGGGTTTGGGGAACATAAAGGACAATGGGGCTGGAGTACACATAAGGGACAGTGGTATGACAAGAGATTAGAGAAGCAGGCAGAGGACAGCTCATAAAGGAACTTGAGGATTTTAGTATGTCTGCAAGAATTTCAGATACCTCTTGAGTGGTATGTGAAGCCATTAGTAAATGTTAAGCAGACAACTGCCATGATCCGACTTACGCTTTTAAAAAGTCATTTGGCCTGCCATGTTGAGCATACAGGAGGGTCAATAGTGGAAGCAGGAAGACCAGTTAGGAGATTGGTGCAGGACTCCAGGTAAGAGAACGTGGTGACTTGCACTAAGGTGGAAGCAGAAAGAGCCACAAGTGGACAGATACACTTCAGAGGTAAAGTGGATAGATTTGATATTGCTAATGGATTGGATATGGGGGTTGAGGAAAAAAGGGGACTTGTTTCAGGTCTTTTACTTGAGCTACTGTGTGAATATTGATACTTATTATTGGTGTGGGGAAACTGGGAAACATATTGGAGAGGAAATCTATTTAGGATATATCAAATTTAACATACATATTAGATGACTAAATGGAGGTGTCCAGTGTGCAGATGGATATATGAGAATGGAGTATAAGGGAAGAGTCAGGGTTGGAAATACACATACAGATGTCATCAGCACACAATTGGAAGCCATGAGACTAAATGAGAGTACCTGGGAGGAAGGTACAGACAGAGAAGAAAAGGGCCCTAAAATTGAGCTCCGGGACACATTCACATTCAGAGGTTGAGCAGAGCAGGAGGAGCCAGCAAAGGAGACTGAGAAGGAGTGGCCAGTGAGGTGGCAAGAAAACCAAATGAGTACAATAGCACGGTTATTTGTAAACATAGAAGTCAAGAGAAGGAAGTATTTCAAAAAGCAGGGAGTGGCTAACTGTGTTGAAAGGTCAACCGTTGTTGAAAGGTTAAGTTATATGAAGACTGAAAAGTGTCCATTAGATTTGGCAACATGGAAGATGCTGGTGACCTTGGCCAGACTGGCTTCTATGGTGGGGAAGGGACAGAAGCTGGATTATAGATGTGTTAAGGAGAAATTGAGGAGAGGGGGAAGTGAAGTCAGTGACTGTATTCTTTGGACTGCTCTTCCATCACCCTTAGAGCAGTAAGGAAAGAAGGCAGGGAATGGCCAGTTTGTTTTTCAAGGGGGAATGGGCAGGAAGGCCTACCTCTAGCCTAGCCCAGCTCAGAAGGGACCACAGCATGGTCTGGGACAGAGCCTCCTAGTAACTCAGATGCACACTTCCCCTTTCTGCACTTTCTTTATCTCTGAAAGCCCTTTGGGGAGGGCTGGTCATGGCAGGGCGTGATCCAGGCTTTTTTTGCCACAATCTATTTGTTTCTTTCTCTATTCACTAAAGAACTAAATTAAACTAAGCTATAGTTATCTTTAATACTGTCAAGAGACTGACTATCAGAGTATTAATTTCATAAATCACCCCTTCATTTTTTGGGGGGGGGGTGTAGATGTTTAGTGCTAATGACCCTTTACCTTCAACCCCAGCTTTCAGAAAGCTTTTAATCTTGTTAATGATATGCTTAAACAAATTAAGCAACATGACTAATTCTGTGGTCTAGTCACTGACTGATTCCAACAGGAAATTTCTCTTTAGGAAAGTTCACTCTGTAGGTACATGCATCTGATGTCTAGTCATAGATAATATGTGCTTTAGACTGTGAGGCAAGGAAATCACATTCTAATCATAGGCCAGTCGAACCTGCAATTGTTTATTTATTCACTTTGATTTCATTATCCAAAGCAATGTTTTAAAAACTAGATTGTGAGAACCTTGTGTTTGAAATAGGTTTCTAACCTCATCCCCCACCTCCTTCCCAAAGGGTAAAACCTGCTCCAGCTTGTATTCTTGACTCCACCCTGGAGGAAACTGTTAATTTCTAGATCTTTTAAGATGCCAAAGTGGTTAGTCAGAATTTCTAAGCTTGTTCAAAATGCGTCCTCCTTTTCAATCTTTACTTCTATGATTTCCCATTCCACTCCAGAAAGACAGAAAGACAGAAAGAAAAAAAAAGAAAAGAAAGCAAAAGAAAAAGTCCTTTAAGATGGTATCTGTGCTCTCTAGTTTTGAGGACATAATATCAGGGTATTAAAGATGGAAAATAATAACTTGTTATAATCGAACCTCACTTGCCTTCTGGGAATTGTAAGGATTAATTAATCAATCAAATGATGAGCTCACTGCTTGCTATAATCATTATGTTAAAGATGTGAACATAGGAAGTCTTTGCTGCTGTATTAAGTCCTTTATAATCCATTCTCTGTTCATTTCTTCAGTCTCATCTCTGATTCACCACCTCATACTGCAGTTAACAATCATGTCGCAGTTCTTTTCAAAACTTGAAAGAACCAGCAGAGCTCTCTTTTGCCTCCTGGTCTTTATAAAGAAATAGTTTTTCTCCGCCTAGGAATACTTTTCTTCCACTATTTCTCTCCCCTCTCATTTTGGTCTAGTTAATGAATGAGAGTTAGCTCTCACTTTAAATGTCACTTCTTCCAGGAAGCTGCCTTCACTATGTGAGATTAGGTTAGGCACCCCTCTGCCCTGCCCCGGTACTCTCTGCATCATAGCACTATAACACCCTCTTGTAAAGGGTGCACTGGTTCCAAGCCTCAGGTGTAGTAGTTACTCAATACATGTTTATTGGATGGATAAATTGAAGAACTATGATCTTGTCAATAATAAATTGAAAAACATTTCCATTTAACACATTTAAAAAAGTTACAGTGATAAAGTATTAAATGGAATTTATGAACATTAAATAAAATATTAAATAAACCGAACTTTAACTTTCGTTTGACAGTTTGTAAAGTTCTAAAAGTTTCACACCTGTGATCAGAGACAGTTAGCTTACGAGAACTGTTTAACATGATTTCTGGACAACCCAAAGTTAATGATTTACACAAAGTTGGTGTTCAATAACTTTTCATTGGTAGAGAAATAAACTTTAAGATGTGAGATACTTTCTTGGTGACACAAAAAGCAGAGGTGTAATTAAACGGTCTTCACGTCCAGTCGGTGGCACTATAACGTCCTCCCTGATTTCCCACAGTGCGCATTCTCCACCATGAAGATGAAATGCAAACAGCACCACTCCTCCGGTCCCCTATACTCCCCCTCTGCCCTTACCTCTTCTCAACCTTCGGCCAGCCTCCCTGGGTGCACTCTCTGTGTGAGCGCCCACGGGGGCGGGCGTTGCACAGGGCAGAGGCAGGACTGGGCAGACAGCATGGCATGGGTTTGTTCTGGGCTTAGGTACAGCTGGAACCCACTGTGGCAGAGGCATGAGGCAATGCCAGCTGGGTCAGGCCACGCTCCCGAAGCCCTGGCTCACCACCTGCTTGTGGCCCTCCAGGTTCCTCTCTGGGATAAAAAGGCAGAGACGTAGAGGAAAGGAACGGGCGCTTCAGGAAGAATGGCCAGGCCCCGGGTGGGTGGGACAGAGGTAGCACAGGAAGCAGAGTCACAGGAAAGCAAAGGAAGGAGAGCATCTAGGAAAGGGGGCGTCGTGTGCAAGAGGTTGATAAAAGGGAGGGACAGACTGGCCCCAGCTTGTTAAGGACCTTTGTACTGAGGACAGCTGCTGTATCCTGGGGCAACGGGAAAGAAAACAGCTTTAGCCCTGGATTCCAGGCCGGGTCATAACAACAGTTAACAGTGTGTTTCTCGTCCTTGCCTTCTTTATTCTTGGCTCTGAAGAAACAGAGTTCTTGAAGCCTTATGCCTCAACCTGTGCACCAGAACATTCCCCATCCATTAGCCTTCTCTTTGGCATTTCAGTCTTTTTTCCCTCCACTAGCTTCTTCCCACTTGCCTAAACACACGTTTGTTTCCCTACATTAGAAAACAACAATAACCTCCCCCCCCAAATTTCACCACCCAAATTCTTGAAGTGTGGTCCATTGTCCTTCTCACTCCTCCCTTTGCACTTCAGTTTCCTAATTCTTCTACCTCTCTGACGGGACTTCTGTTTGCTGAGAACTCCACATCCCGGCTCTACTGCTTACGAGTGCTGTGACTTTGGACAAATGGCCTAATCCCTGAACCTTAGTCTCCTCTTCTGTAAAATGGGGATAATAATAACCTCACATAGTTGTTCTGATGATCAAAACTAAAGTGTCACTCATTAAAAAGGGAGCTTTTAAAACCTGTTATGTGCAAAATTTTGTAAAATGGATGGTTTCTATTTCCAGTAGCCTCTAATTTCAAAAAGTATATGATTTCCTGCATTAATGAGAGATAATGCTCCCCAAATAATTTGCATGACTTAAGAGTAATAGTCCTCCCATTTCTTTTTCAGTCAGAGCTTTTGTGTTTGTAAAGAGCACCTATATTATGCCAGGTATTTTTAGTACAGTATTTCATTTAGTTCTCCAAGGGTACTGAGAAACTGTGCTCATTTTAAAATGGGAGAAACAACTTGCTCAAGGTCTCAAGGTTAATAATGGAAGAGCAGAAGTTTCAGCACAGTTCTCTTAAACAGCACATGCCATGCCCTTTGCACTTAATGCTACTGTACCTCAATGACAAAGTGCCAAACCTCACTCTTCTTGCTTTTATTTTTTCCTTGCTTAGCTTTCCAAGAGAAAAATACTCCTAACTCTCTCTGAGAAAGCCACTACATAAACATTCGTCCCTTAACCTGGGGTGGTTTTGCTGAAGTTCCCTGCCCTTGTCCCCTGGTCTTAAAGGCCAACACTGACCATGGCTCCCCTGCCCCCCTGAGCTCTTGCAGCCTTCTTGACTACTGACTGCTTTCTCCCCAATGGGCACCGAGCTTGGTGCTGAGCTGCCTGCGTTGGAGTTCCCTCCACGACCATTGGCCCCAGATCTCAGCACTTTGCTTTGACTTGATTCCTGCTATTCAGTTGTTGACAGCCCTGTCCCTAAGATCTAGAACTCAGTCCTTGAATCTAAAGTGGCTGGGGCCCTGCTATCTGCGCAGATGAAGTCTGCTGATGTATTCTCAGGGATCACAAAAGCTAGATTTCCCCACCCTTTGCTCTGCTCGCTTGGTAGGAAGCCCACATTTTACCACTGCTTGAATCACAACTAAACCTGTCACATTTTACCTTAAACCTAGACCCAATTCTATATCCTCATCTGGCCTAGAGGATAAAACGCTTATGCCCCTGTTATTTTCCCCCTTTCCTCTTCCCCATTGCTACCTCCTCCCCAGGCCCAATATATCTTTTTATTTTCCTGCATTTAAGGATTTATATTTTTATAATTTTGTTCTATGTTGATCTCTTTGTTAATGTAATTATGAGCAGTTATTAATAATTTTCTTCTCTCACAAGCAATGAATGTATATTGTGGGAAAATAAAAAAAAATAAGGCACATCTATAATCCTGCCACACATCAAACAAAAACAAGAAAGGACAAACACATGGGATTATGGAATCTGACTGCCCAGCAATAATCACTAACCACATTGGGGTATACTCCGCCACATTTCTTAATTTATATTTATATAACATTTACTTTTTTTGCACACCGTATTTTAAAATATGCCTTTTCACTTATCATCTTTTTAGGCTCCTTACAGATCCAACATATTTTAAATAATTTTTAACGTCTTTTTACTCTTGATATTGTATGAAATGAGGGCAGGAAAGCAAGGTAAGACCATTTGTGTAATTTGCACACCTGAGTTGTGGTCTGCAAGAAATGGAGAACATCACTCTACTCTGTCACATGAAGAACCACGAAGGCCATTCTCACTAAGACAGCAGGGATAGTCTAGCCAATGTGGCTAAAGAATAGTTTGGTGTGCTATGGATCCTCTTTTTGTGTGTTCCATATTACTTTTATAAAGTGGAATGGGGGCTGAAATTTCCATTTCTTGCTTCAAGTGCATTGTTACGCAGATGTAATCTGTTTATGAACTTGCTTCAAGTGCAATCCTCAAGTAGCAAGTCGTTACCCGATTATTTCTTTGGGAAGGTTTGTTAGACTCTAATATGCTCCATAAAAGATCTGGCTGGGGCAGTGCTGTAGCTCTTTGCTTCTCCAATATGAGAACTCTGCCTGTATTTTAGTGGGCTGCATCCCCCATGGATGATAATCCATGTCCTCCAGATGCTGTGTCAGGAGGGGAGGAATATCTCCCTATGCTTATAATCTATGCTGAGAATGGACCTCTGGCTGCCCAGAAGTATGAACACCAGCACTGACTGAGAGACACCAATGTGGTAGATTGTTCCAAAAATGGTGGCACAAGTACATATATTTCATTTCACATGTTCTGCTTACAATGCTTCTGACACTTCTCCCCCAGATACGTGGGGGTCTATGTTCTGTACCTTTCAATCTAGGCAGGGTTTTGTGAAGGTTCCAACCAATTCATTTGGTGGAAGTGATGCTATGTGACTTCCGAGGTGAGTTTATAAAAAGGATGTGCTTTCATCTAGCTCTCTTTTTGACACATATCTTGGGAGCCCTGATCTTATAAATAAAAAGGCAGGTCAACTACCATGATGCCACCATGCTGGGAAAAGTAGTGGAGAGGGCTCTTGGAGATAGAGAGGGATACTCAAGGCACCCCAGCTGTGCCAGCCCTCAGCTATTTTAGTCTTCCAGCATCAACTGCCAGACCTGTGAGTGAGCTAAGAAAATCTATAGGTCCCTGGCAGAGTCAAAAGTAAGACCCCTCCAGATAGGTGGCTCCATAGGGCATGAATTACTTCAGTGGAAAACAAGTCTCACTGAAGAGAAGTTCAGAGTAAAACATTATAGAGCATACAAAGAAATAAGCCACCACAAATGTGACTCAGCAAGTGCAGCAAATGAGAGAATTTGCACACTAGCAACTATAGATAATAGAGCAATTTGAAAGACATTTCTAAATAAATGTGCCTAACATGTTTAAAGGGATAAGGGAAAAAATAGACTCTAAGCCAAAGTAAGATGTTATGAAAAAAGAATGGGTAAATTTAAAAAAGAATGAAATTAACATTCTATAAATACAAATAAATAAAAGTTCAATAAATATATGAAAAAGTAGACTGAATATAATTGCAAAGAGAATTAGGGAATTGGATGAGAGATCTGAGAAAATTACCCAAGACCAGTTCAGAGAAGCAAAAAGATGGAAAATATAAAAGGAAAATTAAGATATGTGGGATAAAATGAGAAACTTCAACCCATATCTAATAGGGATTCTAGAAGGATAAAATACAGAAAAATGTATAGAGTAGGGATGGGGGGAAATAATATTTGAATACATAAGGGTTGAAAAACTTCCAGAATTAAAGAAGGACTTGGGTCCTCAGGTTAAAACACATACGAAGTCCTGAATGAGGTATCCAAAAACAAAGTCCACCCAGACACAAAGCAATAATGCAAAGATTAACTGAAAAAAAAATATTGAAAGTTACTACAGAGACAAAAATCTATAAAGTGGTAATAATGAGACTGACTACAGACTTCTATTCACCAGCAGCAGATGCCAAAAGGTAATGGAATAATCACTTGGAAATGTTGGTGTTAATAATGTCAATTTAGAATTCCCCATAGCTGATAAAATCATGATTCAAGAGTGTGAGGGAAAATAGAATGACAGTGACATACAAAGCTATAGAAAATTTTACTCACAGATCTTTGGTGAAAGAACTCCTGGAGAGTGTACTTCACCAAAACAGAAATTGAGTAATAGAGTTGTGACTGAGAGAATGGACTCATTTTCCTGCTCCTTTGCTGCTAGGTGTGGTCATGTAACTAAGTTCAGGACGTCAGGGTATGAGCAGATGAGAAGTGTGTCACTTCTGGGTCTAGGCCTTAAGAATCTGGGCTGTGCTCCTTCATGCTCTCTTCTTCCTTCCTTGAGCTGGAACTCCCTAACCAGCTTCCACAATGTAGATTAGGGCAATGCCCTAAGAGATGGGATAGCAACGTGGATGGAGCAAAGGAGTCACCCCCAACAACCTGGACCTCTTACCCTGGTACTGTTCCATGAGAGAGAAATAAACATTGTGTGTGTGATGAGGCAGAGGAAAGGATTTCTTTCTTACAAAAACCTTTATACGGTTTTATGCATAGTAAATGAAAACAGATTAAAATAGACTACTAAAAGGTAGACTCTCAGAATGGGTCAAAAATATAAAAATTCAAGAGTTATTTATGACACACTTAAAACAATGACTCAGAATGGTTGAAAATAAAGAGATGGAGAGATATACTTAGTAAACATTAACAAAAAGAAAGCTATTGTTATCATACAAAATAGAATTTAAGGTGATAAAAATGGATAGGCATCTTAGTCTGTTTGAGCTGCTATAATAAAATACCATACACTGGGTGGCTTATAAACAACAGATATTTATTTCTTACAGTTTTGGAGGCTCAGAAGTCCAAGACCAAGGCTCTGAAAGATTTGGTGTCTAGTGAGAGCCCACTTTTTCATAGTTAGCCATCTTCTCACTCTAACCTCACATGGCAGAAAGGGCAAGAGGTCTCTTTGGGCCTCTTTTGTAAGGGCACTAATCCCATTTATGAGGGCTCTGCCCCCATGACCAAATCACCTTCCAGAGTTCTCACTTCCCAATACCATCACCTTGGGGATAAGGATTTCAACATATGAGTTTTGTTGAGATATAAACATTTAGACCATAGAAACAGGCAAACATGTAATGAACTTAACTAGGCAAACTTGGTTAAGTACTGGTTCTGCAATTTATACAGCAGAACCTGGGGCAAATTGCTTTGTTCTTTTCTAGCTTCAAGTTTCCAGCTCTATAAAAGGTGATAAAATTTTTTTTGTAGTATTGTGAGAATGAAATGAGATAACGTATGGGACATTGATATTCTATAACCATAAAAATATAATTCAAACTATATCACATAATTAATCCATTCAACAAACATTTATCGAGCACCTACTATATAATCAGGAACTAGGAAGACGAAGATAAGTTAGTCATAATACTTGCCATTAGGGAGATTATATGTAAAAACTGAGTTCAGTGAAGTCTTCTAAGGCATTATAATTGGGGGAAGGGGAGGCATTTAGTGTAGAGAGGGTGGCCACATCTAACCTGTAGCAGGGTCAGAAATGATTTCATAAGGAAGGTGACTCTTAGGGTGACTATTGAAAGATGAGCAGCTGTTCGGACAGGCTGAGTAAGAGGGAGGACATTCCATGCGAGGGTACAGCATAAAAATAAGTGGCCTGATAGGGAACTGTGTGCAAGGAACTGAAGGTATTTAATGAGGCTGGCGGAATAGGCATTGGCTCAGCTATTAGAACTTTACCCTGCAGGCAATGGGAGCCATTGGCAGGGCTTGTCCAGAGAACGATTTGCTCAGTTTTGTATTTTAGAAGGCTTCCTTTGGTTGTAATGTGAGAAATGGCAAGGGCAGAGGTGCAACCGGCTTAGAGACAGCAAGACTAACAAGGAAAGTAATGCAATGTTTCCGGGGCTCTCAAGGGGCCTGAAACCAGGCTAGAGCCGTTACATGGAGGGAAGGTGATAGACAAGAACCATGGTGCGTGGATGGCAGACAGTGGGAGGGAGGAGGAGCCTGGGACAATTTTCAGGTTTCTCATTTGGGTGACTAAGAGGACTGTGGTGACATTTACTGAGAATGAGACTAGAGAGAAAAGCCAGCTGGCAGAAAAGTTGACTTCTGTTTTAGTCTAGTTGAGTGTAAGGCCTGTGGGACATCTTGGTAGAGATTTCTGGTAAGAAGTTGACTTTACAGAATTGGAGATCTGGGGCAGGGATGGAAATGTATGGGTTATCAGCACGTGGTTGGTAGCTGAAGTCATGGGAGAGTCTTGATTCATTGTGCCCAGGCAATATGAGAGACAAGTCAAGGGCTGACTATTTATGCACCCCAAGTGGTAAGAGGCCGCTGAGTAAGAAAAGGTTAGAAAACACGGAGAATGAAGCGTCACAGGAGCCAACGGAGGGGACAGTTCCAAGAATAAAAATCTGGTTAACAGTGACAACACCACTGCAGATAGGTCAGCTGAGATGAGAATTGGAAAATATCCAGTGGTTTAGGGAACTTCCAAGGCCAACAGGTGACTTTTGTCAGTGTCGTCTTGGTGGAATAGTAGGCACAGAGGCCGATTTGCAGGATCCTAAAGAATGAGTGGGCTGGGGGCAGACTGCTTCAAGCAAGTGTTTTTGCTCCTTTGGTTTGTTTTTAAAATTTGTGACTGCATTTGACATGTTTAAGGCCTGTGAGAAGATGCGGACAGGAGGAACCTGGAACGCAGGACAGGGAATAACCTGTGTAGAGTCAGTCACTCTTCGATTGGAACTAGATGGAAACCGTCTTCGATGCCTCTTACAAGATGATTAGAAACGCTATTTGTAACGCTTTTTCAAATGGCAGGAGGAGGTGCCTTTGCATTTATTGAGCGCTCCATGCGAGCCAGCCCAAGCCCCTAATTTGAATACAGTGCTAAAATTGGAAGGCGGATCGACTCCTCAGCAGGTTTTCTTTCCACGAAACTGTTAACCATGAAAATGAATAAAAGAAGCACTCCCTCAAGTTTAACCTCTCCTGCAGATGGCAAGCCATCTGCATTCCTTTTAACGTCACAGAGAATAAACCGTCCCCGGCGCAGCTTGCTCTTGAGGGTGGCTGGAGCGCCGTCGTCGCCCTTGCACCGCTGCTGGGGCGGGTCACTGTCCAGTGTGATTTCGTTTAAGCCTCAGCACCCAGAGGAGGGGAGGCGCCTGCAGCGCGGGCAGCCAGCGTTGGGAGGGAGGCGGGCGCGGGCGGCAGGCGCTGGAGAGAGCGAGCGGGAGAGAGGGGCGCAGGGAGTCGTCTCCCGGGACTCGCGGCCACCGCCGCTCCCGTCGCCAGTGCGGCGGCCGGCCCAGCCCGGGCTCTCCCGCGGCTCCCAGCACACAAGGCAGTGGCCGGGCGCCCGGCCCCCGGGGAGGCCGCTCTTCTTCGCGCGGCCGCCCGGTGCCAGTGACCACCCGGCGGCCGCTTTCGGTTCCGCGCCTTATAAGGCCTGACAGGGGGGTCACGTGCGCCCCGGGCCGCCCGCCGGGAGGAGGGGGAGGGGGTGGGGCGGGGAGCGGGGAGGAAAAGGGGAGGGAGCCGGGGGCGGAGGAAGGAGCGAGGGGCGGATTCTGCTGCCGTGGGAGGCAGCGGTGGCGGTGGGGAGCGGACCGCTCGGAGCCGCGCAAGGGAGCGGGACCGAGCAGGAGAAGGAGGAGGCGGCGGAGGAGGAAGGGACCGGCGCGGAGGCGGGAGAGCAAGGCACGGCGGAAGCCGGAGAAGGCGGGAGGGCTGGTGGCTGGCCCTGGGCGGGAGCCGGGGCGGCGGCGGCGGCCAAGAGGGACCCGGCGACAGAAGCGCATCAAGCGGCCCCGGCGGCAGCGGCGGCGGGGGCCCGGGTCCGCGCGCCCGGGCGCCCGGCGGGCGCGGGCAGGCGCGATGGAGCCGCAGCACGTGCGCCCCGCGCCCGGTGCCCGCAGCCCGGCGTGGGAGGAACCGGTGGGTACCGCGCCCGCGCCCACCCCCTCCCGCTTCTCCTCTGCTCCCCCCTCCTGGGCCCGGTTCCGTTCAGGAAATGGCCCGGGATGAGGTCCCCAGCTGCTTCCCAGCCGGGACAGAGCTTCCTCCGCCGCCCGGGCTCCTCCTCGCGCGCCGCCCGGAGCGCCTTTGTCCGGCCGCCCGAGGCTCTCCCCGAGGGGCTGCTGGCGGACCGCTGGCGGCGGCCCTCAGAGGACCGTTTCTGTGTCTCGTCGACTTGTGAACTTTTCAGTGGCGTCTAGAGCGTGGAGTGTAGGGAGGGGGAGAGGAGAAGCCCGGCTGCGCGGTCGGCGCGTGGGGCTGGGAGGAGACCGGTCTTCCCTCCCGAGACCGCGCCCTGGCCGTCACCTGGGCGCGCAGGTTCCTAAAGACCGCCGCTGGGGAGGCCGATCGCGGCGCGAAGCCCAGAACCACGCCTCCGACTCCGGGTCGCCGCTAGAGCCCGGGGCTTTTCCAGGGCTCTGGGGTTTTGCCGGGGACGAAGCGGAAAGCTAACTTCGCTTTCGCCAGGGACTTCGCTGCACACGCAACGCGGAGGTTGAGTAATTTTAGGGGCTGAGAGGAGTGTGTGTGCTTGGGGTGTGTGTGCGAGGATAAGGAGGAGGCGACCCGGGGCTTTGGATTTGTTCCCTCAAACTCCTTCAACTTCCTTCTCTCTTCCAATTCAAACAGTCAGAACCAGCTCACGTCCCTCCGGGGGTTCTACCCAGGAATCCCTGTCTCACTCGGAGCTCTGTAATCCTATGTGGGCCGCCTTTTCCTTGGCCTCGACTTTTGGCTCTCCACGCCCTGCCTCGATATTGCTACTCCGTCTCGGTTGAAATTCTGAGCCGGTCTGAAAAACCCGTCTGAAATTTCTGGCCTCACTGGGGTTCCGGTCAACGTGTTCGGATGCTGTTTTCCCAGGGACTCCGCGAGTCTGCTCGGGCTGGCCCTCTGCCTGTTGAGAGCTTCTAGGTCAGGTGCCAGGGTTGGTTCTCCTTTTTCTTTTCTAATATGTACACTCCCAGCTCCTTTGCCCGGGGAGCGTTTCTCTGCCTGTTTCCTGACCTTTCAGAAGTGGCCTTCCACTCTGATCCATCTGCATCTGCAGCTGTCTTTGCTTTTTTGAATTTGAACATGTTGTTAGGTTATCCATCTGCTCATATTTCTTCTATTGTGGTTATCACCGGGGATTAAGCTATTCTTGAGTTAAAAATACAATCCAATTTTGAAGTTTAAATCAAAGATCATTGAGAACTGAATTAAGGGACCTGTTTTACTTTTAAACTTTTCTATATGAAGTCTCTTCTCAACCTGGATACTTTAAGAGCCGATACCAATCACAGTGGAAAATACCCAGTTATATGCGTTTTCCTTTAGGGTGCTGAAGCCAGAACTACTTTGTTCCTAGAATTAGGATAAACTTTCTTTTTTTTTGGTTTACTTCTCAAAAGTGACAGGAATTAAAATGCTCATTTATTTCCCCCAAAAAACATTCAGTACCAGATTTGCCACTGGAGATTTTAAAACTAGGGCCCTCACAGAAATGTGTGAATGCACTGTGACACTCTCTTTAAGAAATTAGGTTTATTTTCTTTAAATATTGAAGAACCTTTTATTTGCTCAAGAGATATTTTTATCCAGCACCTATTATGTTCTAGGACTGCTGGAGAGCAGTTAACGACGGGGACAAAAAGCCTTGTCCTCAGAAAGCTAGCATTCTTAACTAAACAGAATGTCTTGTTTCATATACGTTAGTGGAGTACATTCAGAAAGTCCAAAAAACAGGTTCTGAGATCTCAGGTATCTGGCATACAATGATGGTTCTGACAAGTGATTTTATTCCAAAGCCTGAGAACTACTAAAAGGAATCCTCCTTTAAGTTCTTAAAAAAGACAGTTATCCAGATTACCAAAAAGTGGCATATATGAGATAAAGGAGGCATACATTAGGGAAAAAAGATTATTTAAATGTTGAACCTTCAGGCATTTGGAGCTAAGGGAGGAACATCAGCTTAATCTAAATATGTTTTGAAGGGACACAAAATCCATTAAAATAAGGGGTTCTTGGCCTTTTGGGGGGTCAGTGATCCCTTTAAGAATCTGATCAACACCATGGGCTTTCTTCCTCTCAAAAGTGCACCTATGTGGCATACACACATGCACACATTTTAATAAAATTTCTAGGGAATCACAGATTTCCTTAAAACCAATCTGTGGCTCCTCAAAGACTCAGATTAAGAACACCTACTTTGACTTGAACTCCATTAAGTATGTAGTTATTTAAAATCTGCTTTTTAAATTCAAATATAGGCAACTTAATACTTTACCATGAAAGTATACTCATTTATGAGGGCTGTCTGGAAAGTATCCACCCATTGTTAATATAATGAGACCATATTCCATGGCTGGATACTTTCCAGACAGCCTTCCTATATTCATGAAAAGGAATGTTCAATATTGAACAATATTTAATAGCTTCAGTGTTAAATCTGTTCAATAATGAACAGATCCTGTTGCATTATCCCTTAAGGGATAACATATGGGTGTATATACATAACAGTAGCATACATGTAAGGATTTACTCTCAATTTTTGATGGCACCTAAAACATGATGATGTGATGCTGCATGGGATTGTTTAGACAGAAGAGTAAACAATCTCAGGGATTGATGCTGATAGCAAGTAAAGACAACAGCACTTCTTCCTTAAAATGCACCGATATCTGGAGCTGAGAGGCAGTTGCAGGACTTCATGACATTCTTTGTGTTTGGAGATGAAGTTATTTAGTTAAGTGGGAGCATTTAAATAAACTATCAACTTTATCATTACTCTGACCAGGCATTGGGTCTAGAGAAGATAAATGTTACCATTTAAGTTTCTGTGTATTTTCTTTAATGCTAACTTTGAAATGCAATCAAATCTTAGTGGAAATAGAGGCATTACCTAAATTTCTAATAAATTACAGAATATTTTGGTGATTGGCATGGGTGGGTAGGAAGATATTTAGCCAAACAATCCTGACTCATAGATAATATCCTGAGGGGAAAATGGCTAGTTAGAATTCTATCCAAAACTTTAAAAATGCGGGAGTATTTACAAAGTGAGGTTTTTTTTGGTTGCTGTTTGTTTGTTTTGAGACAGGGTCTCCCTCTGTTGCTGGGACTGGAGTGCAGTGGTGTCATCATAGCTCCCTGCAACCTCAAACTCCTGGGCTTAAGCCATCCTTCTGCCTCTTCCTCCCACGTAGCTGGGACTACAGGCTCGGGCCACCATGCCCAGCTAATTTTTCTATAGTTTGTAGAGATGGGTTCTCGCTCTTGCTCAGGCTGGTCTCGAACTCCTGGCCTCAAACAATCCTCCGGACTCAGCCTCCCAAAGTGCTAGGATTATAGGCATGAACTACCGCATCTGGCCATAAATTAGTTCTTAGTGGACGGAGGCTGGAGTACACTTTACTTATTAAGATTTGTTTTTATTTCCAAATGATTTTATACTAGGTAGTTCTGACGAAACTATTCGGGGCTAATAGAAAATCAAGAAGGAAGGAATTTCACAGGAAAAGAGGCCAAAATATAAACAAGAGGTTATAAACATTTATGCATTGGGTCTAGATAATGAAAGGTTTTTGCCTTGGGTGTAAAGATGACCATATATTTGTGCAGTTGATATCACAATTAATCCCAAAATCTTTTTCATTCAGGTAACAACTAAGGAAATTTTAATAGGGTGAAGTTTTGAATGTTAAATTCTGAACATGTAACAAATAGTGTATTGAGGAAATCGTTCTAAAGTTTTAATGAAAGCAGTCTCCTAAGGCCTGTACTTGTACCTGCAGTGTTCTTTGATTCATTGAATGGTTCCTTATTCATTAGGAATGTGAGTCCTAGAACATGACAGTTTTTAAAGTGCCTACTTGAGTTCTTCGGGATATAAAATAGAGCATTCTGTATGTTTATGGTGTAATATTTAATGTAAAACCATAGAACATATGAGATTTAAATGTTGCAAATGGGTAAATACCTCTATGGATAATAATACAGTAATATTCATAAAGTTGGTATCAGCATGAAATTTGGCTGCGACTTATGCATCTTCAGTATAATGGGCTTTTTTTTTTTTAATGGGGCAGGAAACCCTATTAAGTAAAAATCTAATTGAGGAGCAACTTCACCTATTTCCATTTCATCCTGAATACAGTGTCTACACAGTTTATGTTCAAGTTTTTAATAGTGTGTTTGTGATATGCTATATTTCAAACTGAGATTTCAAAGTTACAATAATAAAAGAAATATGTAAGATGCATCTAAGAAATGATTTGAGAATCTGAAAACACCAAGGAAAAGATCAAGTAATTCTTACAAATCAAATAAATAATATACCACATATTTGAAATTTGTTTCAATTGCCATTTTGAGCTACATTAAATTGGTTAAAAATATTGAGAGACCTTGATGTTGCTGTAATATTTTTAAGGAAGGTGAGGTGCATTGTAGGTATATAGTGCACAGATTGTATAGTCACTCTAGAAACTTCTAGTTTACAGATAAGACCTGAGAAGAAGCTGTGGGTCAGGTACCTTAAAGTAGGGATGTCTTGAAACCATCTTTCCTCAAAGTAGATGATTGAAGAAAAGAGGGTTTTTCATGAGTTACCTGTTGTAGGAAGTAAGGTGACATTCCTTCTTTTGCCTACACTGTATTTTCATCCTGAGTTTCCAAAGTGCTAGGGACATTGTAGAGCAGCAATCATTTATTTAGCACAAGCCGGCTAAGACTGGCTTTGCTTTCAAAGTCACAACCAAGTTTTAGAACTGTTCAGGAGTCTTTGAAGAGCAGAGCTGACTCTGAGGTTAAATCTTTCTAAGTAACAAATACCTTTAGTTTGAGGTATTAATTGCCCTGCTCTGGGATATGAAACTGTTTTAAAGTGTCTTTAAGCTATCAGTGTTGAAATCAAAGAGTGAGAAATGTAATTCCTCCTCTTCTTAAAATCACAAAATCACCCTGGTCATTAGACAATGCCTTTGGTTTAATCACTCTCTGCCTGAATTCTGGAAAATGTTGCTATATAAAACACATAAAGTAA
The DNA here is from genome assembly GCA_028533085.1 of Varecia variegata. Taxonomy (NCBI): domain Eukaryota; kingdom Metazoa; phylum Chordata; class Mammalia; order Primates; family Lemuridae; genus Varecia; species Varecia variegata. Next base: position 21,908,603 of record CM052445.1, on the reverse strand, counting down.
TATACATATATGATAACTGACAAACTGACTTTTGTTATATAGCGTGGTAACGTGAATAGAACATTAGTATAGTAATCACATGATTTTGACTTTGGTCCCAGTTTGTGATTTGGGGCCCTAGTTTCTTTACATTAAAAGAGAGGGCTGAACTGTTTATTCTTTCAAAAGACCCTATACTAGGTGTCTTTGTTTACATCGCTAAACCATTGGACTTGTCAGTGATCAACAGGTAGGTAGAAATAAACACCATTATTTTTCTTTTTAAGAATTTCCAGCAATATGTTATTTGTAGACATATTTATAGAGCCATAAAGGCCCTTAAAGTTCATTTTGTCCAACTCCTTCCTTTCCTGAAAAAGACAACTGAAACTGGAGAAGTAGCCTCTATGTTAGTATTAATTACATGGCAGCAATCTCCTGTCTTTGAAGATTTAAACTAAACAGCACATTACCACATTTTAATGAATTTAGTCTACAATGTGTACAATATTGGGATTGCATACTTTTTCTGAAAACCTCGTAGAACTGTCAGCTCTAACACAGAAATCAAATTTCTTGTCGGAGTAAGGTTGCAACAACAAAAGAATACAGAATCTTAGTTTGGAGGAACTCGAAAGGTCGTGTCAACTGAAAAAATAAGAAAGGAATGGGTGTGAACATGCTAAAGAAATTGAATGCTTTATTCAGGTGGAGAGACTCCACAGTCTGGCAGGGACTTTTTGCCCTACTTAAAATTATAGTTAACACCAGTTTAGAGTTCTCTTTGGATGACAAGAGGGATCTGTCATTTTAAAGCAGCTTCTCCCCGCGCCCTCCCACCCCTGCGGGGGTTCTTTGACGTTAAGCGTGCGAGTCTGCTGTTTCCAAGTGCCCGCGCAACCAGCTCGCAGGGGACGGGTTCCGAGCAGTGGCTGCAGCCTGTTGATCCCATTTCCTCCTGCTCTAGTCCGGGTTAGGGAGTGGCTCTCCCAGGACTTCCAGTGTTTTTTGTCTCGGGCACTGGTGTTCACATGGCTCGAGTGCATTGTTTTCTTCCAAGCTGTCTCGGTTAGCGCTTCAGCTTAGACCTTTATTGTGCATTCTGTCGTCTTGGGCTGCGTGTACTCTCTTGTTTCTGCGCTTTCTCCACGCCCTTCCCAGTTTCCTGTTAGCCGAGGGGGATCGCTCTTTCTGAACGAAAAGTTCTCAGAGCGGAGCTGAACCTCCCGGAAAATGCTCTTCTCTTCCGTGTGCGCCGGATGGGGGTGGGGGTGGGCCAGAAACTAAACACCGCGGTCGGGAGAGCAGAAAGGACCCGAACCCCCAGGCAGAGCCGGGAGAGGTATGGTCCTCGGAGTGGGGCTGGAGGGGGGGGGTCGAGAGATAGACAAGGGGCAGCTCCTGACCGACCATCTCTGGGGCAGTGGAGACTTTTATTTAGCCAGGACCGTGCGGCGAGGCCCAAGAGTCACTGGAGAGAGCCGGGTCCAGGAGGTGGCGGGTGCACCCAAGGGTGTCGGGAGGAAGCTCCAGGTTCTCGTTCTTCCCTAGGAGCTGTTCTTGCTCCCGCTGCCCAGAACCCGGGGTGGGAGCATCGCCACTGCCAGACCTGCGGCGGGGTGGCCGCAGAGGGTTCCTGTCTCCCTCACCCTCCCGCCCATCTGCCGACCCAGACCGTAGAGGGAGTGGGTGGGAGATTGCCCCAATCCCTCTGTTACCCCAGTCTCCTCTACCCGCGCTGGTGGTATTCTGGGTCAGGTACCCTAGAACATTCCGAGGCTTGGTGCGCAGGGGTCCCAGGCGGGTTGGGGTCCGCGATCCCGGGGCCCCACCGCGGCTGCCGCTCTGGCGGGAACCGGGCAAAGGAGGCCGGAGGGCCCCTGCTGGAGGGCGTCTGGTCCTCGGCGACCCTCCCCCTGCGGGGGTGGCTGGGGGAGTGGAAGATGGCGGCGGCGGCTGGGCGCGGGGTTCCGGGCCCGGGCAGAGCCCACCCGCTGACCGCCGCCGCCGCCCCCGCCGGGCGGTGCTGTGTCCCTGCAGGAGTCGGAGAGGATGGCCGGGGCCGGCGGCCAGCACCACCCTCCGGGCGCCGCTGGAGGAGCAGCCGCCGGGGCAGGCGCCGTGGTCACCCCGGCCGCTACCTCGGCGGGGCCGGGAGAGGACTCGTCCGACAGCGAAGCGGAGCAAGAAGGACCCCAGAAACTGATCCGCAAAGTGTCCACCTCGGGGCAGATCCGGACCAAGGTGAGGCGGGGAAGGCGGGCCTGGGTGAGCGTGGAGAGCGGGAGGCGGCAGGGCTGGGAGGTGGAGTGAGGACGCCTGGGGCGCGGGGCGCGCGCCGGGCGGTCCGGGGGAAGGTGGGGACGCGGGGCGGGCCCGGGGGCGGAGCGCCGGGAGTAGGACCGCGGCGCTGAGGCTAGGGATTCCCGGCGGGCGCGCGGGAGGCGGCGAGGGTGGGCTTGGCTGGCAGGAGCGGAGGAGCCCTGAACCAGCGACTCGGCAGGAGCGTGGGAAAAAGCTGAAGAGCAGTTTTGAGTTCCCACTTAGGGAACTCAAAAGGAGTGTTTTATTTTTTTCCCTCCCTGCGGGTCGGTAGAGTGTGCGCGTGTGCAGGCCGACCGGCCAGAGCTGCGTACGGTGAGCCCCGCAGCCTTCCTGTCCCGCGGGCAGCAGTCTGCCCCTCTCTTGGCCCACTGTGAGCGGGTGGGTGGGAGGCGACACCTTTCCCGTCCCTTTGCCTCCTGCTGCCATCTGGAAGGCAGAAGCCGCGAGGCAACGTCGGTGGTAAATGGTGGTCGCTGTTGAACCGCACCTTGCGTGGCGCGAACTTCATCAGTTACATCTCTTATCACGTGCACTGATTCTCAGGGAAGAAGGTGAGGGCAGTAGGGGAATTTATAGAAGGAGAACTGTTAAATTTAACTACTGGTTCCTAGTCTTCAGTTATGATCCAGATAATTAAAAAAGACAAATACTCTCTTGATCCCCTCCATAGGTGTGTAAGATGGGACCACCTCGGGGAGAGGTAGGCTGTAGGATCAGCTCAAAGCCCAGTCATTTTTAAGAGAACACTAGTAGTTCTTGCTCATATATCCTGAAGATGCACCAAAGGGCCTCTACGTCTGGCAGGTTGTGATTACTAGTGGCATCTTCAGTCCTGGTTGAGTAGCAGCCTGGAATGGTGTGTGTGGTGTGCGCACACACACACCTATACACACACATATACACATGCTTACATATATGCTGTCTCTTTATCATGCATTTATGCGTAGATATGCATAGGGCCTTCAGCAGAATGAGTTACACGTAGAGGTCAAAAATGTTTCTTAAATGAATGACTATGTGTGTGTACAGATTGAATATCCCTTATCCAAAATGCTTGGGACCATAGCAGGGTCTGGAATTTTTTGGATTTTGGAATACTGGCATATACACAATGAAATCCTTTGGGGATGGGACCCAAATCTAAACACAAAATTCATTTATGTTTCATATATACCTTATACACATAGCCTGAGGGTAATTTTATGTAATATTTTTAATAATTGTGTGCATGAAGTAAAGTTTTGCCTGCCTTTTTACAGTGGCTAGTCACCTGAGGTCGAGTGTAGAATTTTCCACTTGTGACATCATGTTGATGCTCAAAAAGTATTGGATTTTGGATTTTTAGATTAGGGATGCTAAACCTGTAGTACATACTTACATATAATGCTTCATATATATGAATATTATCATTAAAACATAGGTAGTACTTATTTTAGTTTCCTTTAAAATCCTTAGGATCATAAAACTGTTGGGTAGGCAGTTTAGATTTGGAGTCAAAAAAGGCCACTAACTTAAGTAATTACCTTATTTGAAGGTTCTTTGGTGTAAGTACTGGTTAATGTTTTAAATAATTTGAATGTTAATAAAGGACATTAACTTAATTGTGGTATTTGAAAAATGTCCAGACTTTTTCTTAATTGAAAAAGTAATACATGCATAGAAAACATTCAAACAGTAGCAGAGGACATACAGTGATGGGAGGGTAGCCAATGAAAAGTAATCTTCTCACTCCAGACCTCTGGTCTCACTTTTAAGAGGCAGTCATTGTTGACATCTTCTTTGTGTGCCTTCTGAAACTTCTATGCACATACAAGTGTGTATGTGTGTGTGTGTGTGTGTGTGTATAAATTATTATTATATATGGATATCTTTTTCTTTATAAAAATCTGTTATATATGGATACTTCTTAATAAAGTACTAATGGGAACATTCTGTAAGCATTCTATGTCTTGTTTGGAGATACAATATGGAGATCATTTCTCTAATGGTATACATAAATCTACTACATTGTTTTCAATGATGTTAGATTGAGCTATATGAAATTGCTTTGTCAGTAGGTCAAAACTGATCAAATAAGGAAAATTTCCTATGGTTCAACCTAATATGCTATATCATCATTTAATTAACCAGTTCTCTATGGACAGAAATATGGTTGTTTTAAGACAACACACTAATTTCAGCTTTTTTATAATGGATGTGATGACTTTTTAAATAAAGAATAGGACTGGTGTGCCTTTCAAATTAATGTGACTTAATAAAGTCCGCATGTATATTTTAGTACCCTCATCACATCCCTATATTGTGTACTTTTTGTTCGCCTTTTCATTTTCCATTTTTTTCCTGTTTTCTTTCTATGTCCTTGCTGACTTCTCTACTATTTTTAATCTTTCTGTTTTTCACTTTTTTTCCTTTCTCTGTAGCAGCTAAATGGAATATTAGGTGGTCTCACCTAGCTACCCAGTTGCTAAACATTAGATGATTTTTGTGGCTACCTTTATTTCCCAAGGGCAAAAAGTTGCTTAGATACAAAAGTGAAAGTGGTGCAGATGTGGGAAAGCCAATAGAGAGCCATAGTACTCGTCCTCTCTCTTCTTCCTCTTTACCCTTCTCTATTATTCCTGAGTTTGTGGATTTTTGCATCAGACATACTGTTGTAGAGAATTTTACACGTATTTGCTGAGAACGAGACATTTTTAAACAACACTGATACCAACTCAGACCAATTGGATTTTGAACATGAATGTACAGAAGGCCTGGTATGCTTTATGTTGGCCCATGATTACTGTAATCTTTCATTTGAAATGAGTGGCTTGAAGAACCTTGGTCAGGCTTGCAGACTAGGATTGTTCAACCACTGTAAACAAAATGATGTATACAAATGACTATTTCTGCCATTGAGTTATCTTGGCTAAAGTCTTGAGGCTTCGTATGTCCAAAATAGTTCCTGATTAGATTTATTGTGTTCTCATTTTTTTTGACATTCATATATATTCTTACAGTCAATTTTGTATAGTCATAAATAAGACTGTAAGTTTAGGTAAAACATACCTAAACACTGAAATGATATTCAGAACTTTGCAACAACATTATATCTGGATTAAGACATCTCTTTAAGCTCAGCAAGAATAATGATCACATTCTTCAATTGGTATCTTGGTTTTAACACAAAGGATGTATAAATTAAACTCCTGTACCTTTATGGTAAGACTGTACATGGAAATATTGATTTGTGTTTTTCATTGCCTTATGAGATGCAGTTTGTGCAATTAAAACATTATCTTTCACACAAACTCTAAATACAGTAGACTAGGGAAGACTTGCTCAGTGTTTTTCAAATTGTAGGTGGCAGCCCATGTGGGTCATGGTGGTTCACATCCAGGATTTAAAGCAGAAACAGAATAAATTAGAAAATATCATTTAAGATGTTTAGCGACAGTTCTGGGTGGAAACATTGGAATTGGGTAATGATCTAAACAGGATGGGAAAGAGAAACATGGCCAGAAGAGTGTTAAGGAATAAGAATAAAATGACAGGTTTATTGTTCGAAAATTCAGTGCGAAATGAGAGGTAAATAGGAACTTTTACATTTTGATAGGTGATGAGCAGAAAGAGATCTCAAATAATAAATTCATATAGGGCAGAAGTTGGCTAACTTTTTCTCTAAAGATACAGACAATAAGTGGTTTAAGTTTTGTGGGCCATAATGTCTTTGTCAAAATTACTCAACTCAGAGTGGTGGCTAGGAGGGAGGGGGTGGGACGGTGGAGTGATGTTGGTCAAAGGGTACAAAGTTTCAGTTAGACGGGATGAATACATTCTGGAGAATAATAGATTAAGTCTTATTGTACTGCATTTCGACTATGGTTAATAATAGAATATTATGTTTTTTAAAATTGGTGAGAGAGCAGATCATAAATGTTCTCACCACCGAGAAATAAGTAGGTGATGGATATGCTAATTAGCTTAATCATTTTACAATGTATACGTATGTCAAAATACTATGTCACATGCCATAAATATATAAAATTTTTGTCAATTATACCTTAATAAAGAAAAAGAAAAAAATTACTCAACTTTATCATTGTAGTGTAAAGCAGCCATAGACAATACTTAAATGTGGTTGTGTTCCAATAAAACTTTATTTAAGGGCACTGAAATTTGAATTGCACATAATTTTCATGGGTTAAGAAATATTATTTGCTAGGCAAGGATTATTGGCTCATGGTTTTAATCCTAGCACTCTGGGAGGCCAGGGCAGGAGTATTGCTGCAGGCCAAGAGTTCGAGACCATCCTGAGCAAGAGCAAAACCCCGTCTCTACCAAAAATAGAAAAATTTAACCAGGTGTGGTGGCACGTGCCTGTATTCCCAGCTACTCAGTAGGCTGAGGCAGTAGGATGGCTTGAGCCTAGGAGTTTGAGGTTGCAATGAGCTGTGATGACACCACTGCACTCTAGCTGGGGCAACATAGCAAGACTCCATCTCAAAAAAAAAAAAAAAATTGTCATTCTTTTTTTTTTTTAAACCATTTAAACATGTAAAAACCTTTTAGCCCATTGACTATATAAAATCAGGTGGCTGGCAGGATATGGCCCATGGATATGGTCTGTGGCTGCAGTTTGTTGATCCGTATTCTAGAAGATGAAAAAGGTGGTATAGTTAGGTTTGCCAAACATTGCAAAGTTAAGGTGCTGCTAAATACGATCAGTGTTCAAGGGACCAAATAAAGCTAGATTTCAATCCATTTTAAAAATCTCATCTTTGTAGAACATTTTATTTTTAGCTTGGTTTGCGTCTTTGCTTCCATTTTAATGTGAACTAAATATAGACTGGAAACTCTGACTCTCAGTACAGTAATATATGGTATAACAGCTTTCTTTCCATTTTGATTACAAGTTAAACATGATATCCCGTTATTAAAGATAAGAGACATAATAAATAATTTACTAAACCTTTACCTATAACTTAAGATGCATTATTTGAAAGTATCTAAATTTAGAAAGCTTTCACTTAGTTTAGGGCTGTACATTTGCTGTTGTGGTGAAGCGGTGAAAGATTATATGAAACTGCTGTTATAAAGGACTCGGGGCTCCTTTCTGTTTCCAGGGTACAGTGTTTCACTTATATTGGATTCATTAGGCTTTACTTACTCAGGAAATGTGTTTATAAGCCAAGGCTTTAATTAAAGAGAGTTTGTTTTACATCTAAGAATAGACCTTTGAAAAGACCATAACATGTTAGTACATTACAGTTTCCCTTGGTAAATTTGTTTGGTTTTGTTGGGTATTGAGTATTTTACTCTATAACTATTTAGTCACTTGAAACACATTTGTATTTTTGATTTGGTTAAGTGGCTTAAAATGGTCAACAACTGCTATCCATAATAGCTTTAATTTAGGATTCAATGTACATTGTTTCTATTTTATATAATTGTTCCCCCCCCCCCATGAACATATACGGTCATAATTCCCTCCCTCCTGCTTTTTGTTATGAGGCTATTTGGAAGACTGTTATACGCTCTTGTTTTACACGAAGGAAATCTGATTAACTTTATCATGTGTGGAGCTGGAATCTCTTATCGTCTCACTGTGCCATTTGAGTACTAGCCTTTTTTCAGACCACCAAATGTAATTTAGTATAATAGATCTTTTTAAATATAAGCTTGGTGCATTTAATTCAGAAATTTAAAAATACCTTTCTACTTAGCATTTTATTGTTTACAGAATAGTTTTATATATATATGATCCTATTTACCTGTGGCATAAAATTACGTACATTTTACAAACCATAAAACTGAGACAAAGTTGGATTATCTGCTGAGTAAATGGCAGAGCTGGAACTCAAAAGCAGGCCATCTAACTACAGGACCCATGTCCCTCACACAGTGGATTCCAGCAGGTGGGTTCCAAATGACTTGCTTTCCGTGGTGCCATAACTTCTTGGGCTGTGAAACTTTAATCTGCAGCATGCAAACGTGTGTGCAGGCAGGCCGCTGTGCACGTCTCTTGGCCTCTCTCGCTTCCCTCTGCCCTTCCCTCTCGCCCTTAAATTTCCCTGTTCTTCTCCCCTCTTCTCTTCCTCTGTCCTTCCCCTGCCCTTATTAATTTGTTTAATCCATGAGTATATCTCTCATCAATGTTTTCAGTTTCATAAATGCCTTTTTGCCATTTGGATCCTGTGTTTTTAGTGACAAGTATAAGAGTATACATTTGAAAAGTGAGTTTCGGAGTAAAAAACTTCAGCCGAAATTTTTATTAATTTTAATTAAAATTAACAGAAATCATCAAGTCATTTAAAAGGTATCTTTAGAAGGACTGTTTTAGAAGAAAATACTTATAGGTACCTAACTCTTCAATAGGTTTTCAAAGAAAACAGTTTCACTTCTATAAGGTAAAATGCTATTTTTAAAAGGTCATGATATAGCTTTGAAAAGAATTATGTAAAGTAATTTTCCATGTGGCCTTTTAAGACACATTTGAGGAGAAAAGATGAGTAAAATTTATTTTTACCTAGCTAAGGAATGAAAATGGACAGGTTTTTTTTTTTTGTCCTAGTTTTCTCCATCTGACTATTTTATTTAGATAAGAAAATGTGCAAGAGTTTGTTGAGCAGACATACCATTTTGAATTGGATTATTCATTCATACTCTTATAGTACTTGAAAATTATGTAATATTATACTATGTGATATTTATAAGTATATATACTGTCTCTGTAGTTTTCAGAGCACAATGGTAAGATGAACACCCATGAATCCAGCCTCAGAATGAGAACATTTTCAACATCATGCATCTTCCCGTGTGCTCCTTCTCAGTTTTACTCTTTTTTTTTTCCCCTCAGTTCACTCATTCAAAAAAACATTTATGGTGTCTAAGCACTGTTGTAGGTGCCAGGGCTAGAGCAGTAAGCAAAATAGACAAAACTCTCTGCCTTTATGGAGCTCACATTTTTATGCAGGGGGGATGTATGAACTCATCAATATGTAAAACGCACAGTACAGGAGAAAGTGAGAAGGGCTATAGTGGGAAATAAAGCAGGGCTGTGAGAGGAAGTAGAGTGGGAAGGGATTTCAGGCAATGAGCCGTGAGGACCTCTGGGGGAGGAGCAGTCTCAGCAGAAGGAACAGTAGCTGCAAAGACCGAAAACCAGGAGCCACAGTGAAGAGGGCCGGGGGGAGGGGGGCTGTAGTAGCGCGGGGGTGGGGGGAGGCAGGTAGAAAGTTGGAAGTGAGTTAATGGTGTCAAAGGTAAGATACCATAGAGTAGGGTTCTTTGCCTGGGGTTCATGCATCCCTAGCTTGTTTGGGCTTAAAAGAGTCCCCTCAAAGTTTATGCCTGTGTGTATGCCCCTCAGAAGACCAAAACCATTGATTTGTAAAGGGAAATTGCAGCTTAGAAAATGAAAGATGAGGCCGGGCGCGGTGGCTCACGCCTGTAATCCTAGCACTTGGGAGGCCGAGGCGGGCGGATTGTTTGAGCTCAGGAGTTCGAGACCAGCCTGAGCAAGAGCGAGACTCCGTCTCTACTAAAAATAGAAACAAATTATCTGGCCAACTAAAAATATATATAGAAAAATTAGCCGGGCATGGTGGCGCATGCCTGTAGTCCCAGCTACTCGGGAGGCTGAGGCAGAAGGATCGCTTAAGCCCAGGAGTTTGAGGTTGCTGTGAGCTAGGCTGACGCCACGGCACTCACTCTAGCCCGGGCAACAAAGCCAGACTCTGTCTCAAAAAAAAAAAAAAAAAAAAAAAAAAGAAAATGAAAGATGAAAAAAATATTTATTTATACACCATAAATCCTCACTTAACATTGTTGATAGGTTCTTGGAAACTGTGACTTTAAATTATGAATAACAAAACTGATTCTTTTTATTTTATTTAATTTTTTGCGACAAGAGTCTCTCTCTCCCAGGCTAGAGTGAAGTGACGTCATCATAGCTCATTGCAATCTCAAATTCCTGGGCTCAAGTGATCTTCCTGCCCCAGCCTCCTGAGTAGCTGTGGCTACAGGCATGCTCCAGCACGCCTGGCTAATTTTTTCTATTTTTGGTAGAGACGGGGTCTTGCTCTTGCTCAGGCTGGTCTTGAGCTCCTGACCTCAAGTGATCCTCCCGCCTTGGCCTCCCGGAGTGCTAGGATTACAGGTATGAGCCACTACACCTGGCCTGAAACCAATTCTTTTTCCTCATCAATGTTATAATGAACAGACGTTGAATGAAAACATTCGAGGACCTGCTGTACATTGTTTCACTTAAAGTCACAATTTCTGAGAACCTATTGGTGATGTTAAGTGAGGACTTACTGTACACACGATATAATTCTACAGTAATATTTAATTCTTGGAATATAAACCATTTGTTGTCATTGTCATGTGGAGAAACGCTAAAATTGGCGGTAGAATCAATGAAACAAAGTGACCAGCAGCATGGAATACCAAGGTTCCTCGGAGCAGCTAGGTAGTGTTGGGTTTGATTCTTAGCTCTTTCATGTACTGTTAGGTGACCTCAGACATGTTACTTAATGGAGCAGAGAATGCTGAGCTCATGAATATCTGTTTCTCCTTTTCTTCTTGGCCCACCATTAGACTTCCTTTCCTCTTGCAGGTGGATGGGGCTATTTAACAATTCTGGCCAGAGAAATACAGGTGAGAGTGGTGTCTGCTACTTAGCCTCTAAAGCTGTTTGTGGGACTCTCCACACTCCATTTCTTCCTCCACCTGCCAGATAGATGTAGATTATCCAGGGGAAGGAGCTTGGATCCCTGAATGACTTTAGGGAACAGATCCCTCTGTGCTCCTTCCCCGACCCCCATTAGCCACATTGGATTGTGACATGATGGGGACATAGACCTTTCTTGTGTTAAGTCCCTGAGATTTGGGTATTGTTTGCTACAGCAGTTCGCATGCTCTTACCAGTACACTTCACTCTGAACTGTGAATTTCTCATTTGCAAATTGGGTGTAGTGATTCCTACCTGATAGGGTAGTAATGATGGTTAAAGAAATATGCTTTTGTATCCATAATTATTGAAATTATTTTTAAAAATTGGTATAAAATGCTAATAACTCAGTTACTTCTGATACATGTGGCTTTTAAATAATTTAATCAGTCGTAGACCACTATGCTTTGTTGACTGTTTAAGTGTCTTATGAAAAAATAATGAGAATGAATGACCACTTAGAGGTGGTGGAAATAATTGGCCAGGTTGGCTTTTGGGGGCTTTCATGACCAGGTCTACCTTATCATGAAATGATCTTTCTGAGATCCTCCTTGTCTGACCTTCTTCAACTTCTGTTTACCCCTCAGTGCACTGCAGTCTGGTTTTGGCCCTAACCACTTCATGAAACTTCTTTTGAAAAGGTCCTTAATCATTTAGTTGCTAAAATACAGTAGTCTCTAGTTTTCAGTCAACCATTTCTTGCCAATTTGGATGCTGTTGGCCATTTTCTTCTCTTATCTTCTTTTGCTTTCAAACTTCAAAGTTCTCTTATCTTTCTTATTGCCTTTTTACTGCCTCTCAGCCTTTATCCCTGATTCCTTTTCCTGCTGCCAAATGTTTTTGTTTCCTAGGAGTCTTATTTTAACTCTGTTTGCCTCTTCCTTAGTTGATCTGATCAATGAGGTTAGGCTTTGACTGCCAGCTCCATCAGTCTTTCTCTAATCTGTACTTCTCTCCTGAGATCTGGGCCCATAGGTCCTATGCCTACTAGACATTTCCTATAGTGGGCCCATAGCCATCTCAGCCTCAGTGTTCTCAAACTGAACAGATTTGTGCACAGTTTCCCTACCCCCGGCTAAGTTGGCCCCACAACTTTTATATCCTATAAAAGGAATTGCCTTTTAGTTAACCTTGACCTTTTGTCTTGCTAATCATCATCATTAATTCATTTGATTTCAGTGAATATCCATTTGGTGCCTGCTATGGCTGGGCAGAGTGCTAGGCCCTGGGGATTTAGCCACATATAAAATAGACATAGTCGCTACCTTCATGGAACTCACTGTCAGCGGTCACTAAATTTGGTCAAGTCTGTATTTTTATACATTGTCTTATTTAATTCTCATAATAAAACTATGAGGTAGGTAAGTACAATTATTTCTCCCCATTTTAGAAATGGGGAAACCAAAGATTAGATAAGTAACTTGCCCAAGGTCACACAGCTATCAAGTGACCTGTTTGAACTATTATGATAGACTGTCCCTTTGCTGCGTATATTAATATCTCTCATGAATTCATCTCACCCTTTCCATTTGCTGCTTACCCTAACCCTAACTAATGCTTACCCATTTATCTTTTATTATCTGTCATTTGGATTTTTGCCATGGATTTCCTCTCTGGTCCATTCTCTACTCCACTGCCAGGGTTATCTCTCCAAAAGAGATTTTATATATATATATATATTACATACATAATGTATATTATACATTTTGTATAAGCTCTTAGACATTGCCTATTACTAGTGGGATGAAGTCTAAATTTCTTAGCATGGCTTATTAGGTCTTTCTCAACTTGATACTAAACTGCCTTTCTATTCATTCAACTAATATTTACTGAGTACTATTCTAGATGCCGAGATGGTAAAATAATATAAAAAGCTCTGGTGTTATAGAGCTTATATTCTATTAAGGGAGAAGTTAATAAACATATAAACAGTCAAATTTATATAATCTAGCAGGTGTTCATAGTGGAGGAAGATAAAACAGTAAATGAAGAGTGATGGAGTAGTGTGTGTGTGTGTGTGTGTGTGTGTGTAAAGTACTTTGGTTGAATTGATCCAGGATGGACTTTCTTTAATAAGGTAATATTTGAACAGAGATATCAGTGAAGTTACATGACTTAGGCAGATGTCTGGGCTCAGAGCACCCCCGGCAGAGCCAATGCCATAGTATTCCACTTGTGTTTTCTGTCACTGTCATCCTCTTGGCCAACCATGACAAACTCTTCTCTGTTTCCAAAGTAAGGCAGGCATTTTCCTCTGCTGAAGTGTTTGCATGTGTTATTTTAGCCCTCTGAAATATTCCCCTTTTCCTAGTTCTCTGATTTATTTTTATATACTATTATTTCCCCATATTCCTCAGAATATTTGAAGTGGCTTATATTCCACACTCTGTGTCAAGCTTAGGTAAAGTATAGATAGGAGAGGACCAAGAGGAAGGTCAGTAGGTTAATGATATATAGAGCAGGGTGTGCTGTCTAGTTAAGGATGAGCTGTAGATTTGGTCCCAAGCTTTCTGGCAGCCAAAGCAACAAGATCAGTTATAAAATTTTATCGTCGGGGGCAAAAAAGCCCTCTAGATTTTAGGGGGAAGAAGCTTTTCTAGCCTTCCTTGGGGTAACCAAAGTAATGTGTTCTATCATCTATCAGTCTTTCACATTGGTGGGGGTGAGGGATGAAGTAGATGTTCCCCTCACCTACATCATAACACATGGAAGCTGTCCTTATAATGTCCTGCCTTGTGAGGTCTGGACATAATCCAAACTTCATCTTTGTGATGGCAGTTATATAGGAGATTTAAGTAAGAAGGTTTTAGTTATGGCTAACCCCAGGCATAAAATCCAAATTATTTTTGAAGATTGAATAAATCTTCAAAGAATTCTGTTAAACTAGGCATCTGCTGAAATACTTTCAAAGAATTGTAGAATCTCAAGTTGTCTGTTGTTTTTATTTATTCAGGTGCAATTGATGAGAGGATTGAGTGATATATTCTTAGATAGTATGGAAAGAAGAATGGTGTTTCTTGGTGGCTTTCATAAAAAATGACAAAATGGTTCTACATTCAGGTTTTTTAAAAATATGTTTGTAGAGCTTTTTGAGCACATTGCAGAATATTAAAAGCTGTGTATGTTTTAGGATTATGATGAAAATAGTGCTGACCTCATGGACCCCTGCAAAGGTCTTGGCAGGGATACTTGGAAAACTTGCTAGCACAGTGTATCTGGACCTTTTTTCTTTTTTGGAGAGAGCCCTGTCTGGAGGAAGATCAGAGCAAGCAGAAAGCACAGCAAGTGCAAAGGCCCTGAGCTGGAGACACACCTGACACCTCTGAGAGCAAATGTTAGGAGGCTGAGGGGGGCTGGAGTGAGTGAGAGAGAGAAGCGAGTAGCAGGAAAAAAAAGTCAGAGGGGTGAGAGAGGACAGCTGATAGGTTGCTGTGACAATTTCCTTGACATTTTAGCACAGTGGTTAGCATATAATTAGCACTTAATAGATGCTAGTTATCATATTAATATTAAAAGAATACAGTTGCTGTTTCATAGCAAGTTTGATTTTTCACATAAAATCAGCACCTATAACAACCCCCCCCCCTTTTTTAAATTTTTTGTGATAGAGTCTCACTCTGCTGCCCTGGCTAGAGTGCAATGCATCATAGCTTACTGCAACCTCAGACTCCTGGGTTCAAGCGATCCTCCTGCCTCAGCCTCCCCGAGTAGCTGGGACTACAGGCTTGCGCCACCACACCCTGCTAATTTTTCTATTTTTAGTAGAAAATAGAGCTCTTGCTCTTGCTCAGGCTGGTCTCCAACTCCTGAGCTCAAGCGATCCTCCCTGCCGGGCTTCCCAGAGTGCTAGGATTACAGGCGTGAACCATTGTGCCTGACTGGTTAAAACAAACCCTTTAAAAGACAGGAGAGAAATGAAGCAATAGCTGGAGAGTGATCTAAGGGTCAAGTGAGAGATTATTTTAGGCAAAATGATTTTTTCAGGAAACAAGAGTATGTTTGTGGGCTGAGAAGAACAATCCAGTTGAGAGGGAAGACTAAGTGACGCAGAAGAGAGGAGAACCCTGTGTCCTTGTGTGTGAGGCAGGGTGGGATCCTGTGAGGGGCTGGGCTGCCCTGGGAGCTGGTCACAGTTTATTCACAGTGGTAGAGGCAGGGGCTGGCACTCCTGGAAATTCTTTTCTGATTACTTCCATCTTCTCAGTGGAGTGGGAAGCTAGGTCATCAGCTGAGAGTCAAGCGGAGGGAGAAGGTGTTGTAAACTGAGGACCAAGGAAAGGTACGAATACCTGAACAGGGGAGCGGGAAAGAGAATGGACTGGAGAAATGCAGTGTAAACATTCGGCTGCCTTTGAGGCACATCTGAGGGGGCGACCATGAGTATAATGGAAGCACTGTTGGCCTGGCTGCGGGAGCAGGTTCAGCTGTGTGAGTGCAGGAAGTGGAGCAAGTGGAGAGCCGGGTAAACCACGGTTGTGGTTTGACTGAGCACGGCAGGGCAAGGAGGGACAAGGAGAGTGAGGGCGGATACAAAGGAGGTGGATACAATGACAAGCTCTGGAATTTATGTGGGGTAAAGAGTGAGGGCTTGCGTCAGGGCTTAGGCATAACCACGGGACCAAGCTGCTGACCTCGGAGGGGTAGAAGAGAAGATTTTGGCAAAGATTAAGTCCAAGAATTAAACTTTAATCATAGAAATGTTAAAAAGGAAAGAAAGACTATGAAAAGAAACTATATAGTTTTAATTATTTTAAATATGCTTTCAAGATGCATTGATAACAGGTTTTGCTAAGAAAGTCTCTACATCATGAATGCTCAGCTTGGGTCCCTCCTTTCATAAGGTATTGTACATAGAACAGGAAAAAGAAAGTTCCCCAAAGAATAAATAAATCTGATTCGGAATTTTTTAAAAAACATAATTATGTGCAGGAAATAACACAGGAGTCCCAGTTCCAGTTCTTACTGGGCAAGTTACAGAACCTCTCCAAGCCTTAGTTTCCTCAGATGTAAACCTTCAGAAGGCTGTTGTGAGGATGAAAGAGAGAAAGTCCTCGGGTGCCTGGTGTTCAGGAAATGCTAGCTACGCTTCAAGAACCTTGAGGCGAATGGCACTTTTTCCAGTAGGGCGCCTCTGTACGCCAGAAGGATGCAAGTGAGTGAGGTGCTAGTGAAACCTTCCAGCCACAGGGAAAGGATTCCCACGCTCGTTCTGCCTTCGGCAAGCCAGAAACCAGAGATGTTTGATTGTAAAGCTTTTTATAGGTTGGGTATTATCTGAGAAGTAGACAGATTTTATCATAGATCCAGTTAAAATTCCACAGTAGGAAGGGAAGAATGTTGAGGGAGATTCAACCTTCCCCTGGTAATAAACACTTCTACCTTATCGTCATCCCCATATGTCACAACAGTTCTAAATTATTACCATTTGAGTATTGTGGTCTTTTTGCTCCTCTTCTTAAAGAAGAAGCATTCTAGCTTGTTGGATCAACTCCTTCATTCCCCTTTTCTATGCAACAGGAGAGTGGATATAATGAAAGGACAGGAAAACATCACTAAATGGCATTATTACCTTAAGGCCCCAGTGTGTGGGGGGTAATTGAGAGTCTGGAGTGAACAGGTGAGTCATGGGTGCTTGGGAGGAAGCTGGTGGTGGTGGGGAAGCAAACATGAGCATATGTGAAACATTCCCTGGGAAATATTTGGGCGGAGGACTGGGGTGCCATACAAGTCAGAGAAATAACCAGTAAAGTGTGGATTATTGTCATCATTGTGACCCTATGTTTATCTACAGGCTGAAAAAGCCTGGGGAGCTTGATGTGCTCTTAAATTAACCATATACAGTGTGATCATGTGATATATAAAACATTAAAATTATGGAGCAGTTCACACCACGTTCATAGCAGCATTATTCACAAAAGCCAAAAAGTGGAAGCAACCCAAGTGTCCATTGATAGATGAATGGATGAACAAAATGTGGTATGCACATATAATGGGACATTATTCAGCCTTCAACAGGAAGGAAATTCTAACACATGCTACAACATGAATGAGCCTTGAGGGCATTATGCTAAGTGAAGCAAGCCAGTCATAAAAGAACAAATACTGTGTGATTCCACTAGTATGAGGTACTTAGAGTAGTCAAATTCATACGGACAGTAAGGATGGTGGTTGCTAGCGGTTGGGGGAGGGGAGAATGGGGAGTAATTGTTTCATGGGTATAGGGTTTTAGTTTACAAAATGAGAGTTCTGTGGATGGATGGTGGTGATGGTAGCATAACAATGTGATTGTACTTAATGCCACTGACCATATACTTAAAAATGTTTAAGGTGGTGAATTTCATTATATTTTACCATAATTTAAAAAATTAAAAAGCAAGCTTATAGGAAGAGATTTCTATAAACTCAAATAATATTACAAGAATTTTTTAAGTGAGATAAAAGTGAAAAATAAACTTAACAAGAAATGTGCAAAACATGAAGAAAACTGTCAAACTTTGCTGAGGGACAAAAAAAATTTGCAGGAATGCTGTACATTTTGCCCAGTCTAACTGTAAATTTTGCACAACTACAATTGCTGTTGAAATTTTAGCTAATTTACTAAAATGACTTGAAAGGTCATAAAATAATATTCAGTTACATATTGAGAAGCAAGAGTAATGAAGAGGTTGTTAACCAATCAGACGATAAAACGTAGCACAAAGAAACAACAAAATTTAATTTGGCTCTGATGTAGAAATAAACAGAAAGGTCAATGGAACAGAATAAAAGTTCAGAAATGTGACCATGAATACATGTAAGAACATATTTTATAATAAAGATAGTATTTCAAATCAGTGGGAGAAAAGATGGATTATTCAATAATTCCTCTGGAGGCAACTGGATCTACATTTAGTTAAAAAAATTTGAAGCCCAATCCCTACCTCACACTATGGACTACATAATTTCCGGGTGGGTTAAAGATCAAAATATAATCAATGAATCATAAAAGTACTAAAATAAATACAGACAAATATTTGCATAGTTTCAGGGTTGGAGGGAATTTTAAAATGTAACACTAAAGGAAGAAAACAGAAAGAAAAAGCTTGTTAATCCTGACATATTGAAACTTGTCATGAACCAATTTACAAGGTAAATAATTTTCCTACTACTCCAATGTTTAGCTAGGAAGATATTTCTCATTCTTTCTGATACAAATATCCAATAATAAAATATTAGTTAAATGAATTATGCTGCATCCATGTAAAAAATCACTATTCAATCAGGTGCACAGTGCCTGGCAGACAGAAGGTATTAAATGAGTTAGAGAAATGAAAGAATAAACTAATTAATTAATTTGTATCATATTAACATGGACAATACAATATATTAAGCAGAGAAAGGAGATTACAATACTATGTGTAGACTCTGATCCCCTTTTTGTTACGTACTTAAATACATAGGCATCGAAATAGGTCTGATAGGAGATAAGAGAGATATAGTGGCTTCTCACTATATTATGGAACTATGGGTGTTTATTCTTTACTTCTCTCTGTTTATTTCCAAGTAAAACATTATTTTGCTGGTAATATGTTGCTTATATAATAAGAAAAACTTAAGTTTTTAAATTCAAATATATTCCATTATATTACAAAAAATGAAAATACAAATTTTAAATTCTCATATATGAAAGGAATTCAAACACCACTCCATTTTTAAAAATAAAACATATCTAATAAATAGATGGCACCTTACTTCTTATTTCTAGAGGTGGATTAAATATTTCTGTTGGAATAATCAAAGATAAATGATATTATCCACTTAATAGTATGCATTAATTTCTGTTTCTATATAAAGGAATAATTAATAATATTTCAATAATCCAACCACTTATAATTTCTGCATTAAAAAAACCTATAGTGTGATCTATACTTATAAACATGATTACTATTAAGATGTTATTGAGATGTTAAAGTATAAAGTCTGCATAGCCTAATTTTTATGATAAGCAAGGGGTTAAAATTTATAATAAAATCAGTAGTCCCTAAAAAGAGTTGTTAAAATTTGCCAGATTTGTAAACAGTATAATCTGTCTTGTAAACTGAACTTACTTTAAGGCTGACTTAAGTTTTTAATTTGTGTCTTTAATAAATTGGATATTAATTCTTACAATATTGATAATAAAAAGCTTTGGCTATTGGTAGCATTTATAAAACTTACTTGAAGAAGAAATACTTTAGTAATTGATAATGTACTGACAGAATACTAACAGGAACTCATTTGATAAGATGTACCCTTTTTGTGAAAAATTCCTTTCTTTCAGCCCCTGAAACCGTAAGTGTGACTACTAGAAATGCCTCACATACAGAAACCATTGAAATCTATTTTGACATTGTAAGACAAAATGCATGACCCAGATCAGTGATGACATACCTCAAATGACAAATATTAGTGAAATGGTGCCTTGGAATCACTGTGAGGTCAGAAGTCATGTGTTCAGGTGATGGGCAATCTTCAGTGCAACTTGCTGACGTTATTGAACAGAGCACATTTATCATTGTTTTTCACATAATAAAAAACACTACATGCATGTACTTAACATTTTTACAGTCGATCCTTCTTATTTATGGTTTCTGTATTTGCTAATTCGCCTACTCACTAAATTTTTGTCACTCCAAAACCAATACCTGTGGTGCTTTCGTGGTCATTCATGGATGTACATAAAGAGGTGAAAAATTTGAGTTGCCCAATGTGCACATTCTCAGGCCATGTTCTGCCTTCTTGTTTCAGCTCTCATGCTGTAAACAAGTGTCCTTTCATGATCTGTGTAGGGACATGTTTTTCACATTTTTGTGCTTTTTCTTGGTGATCTCACTGTTTAGAATGGCCCCAAGTTTAGTGCTGAAGTGCTGTGTAGTGTTCTTAAAAGTAAGAAGGCCGTGATATGCCTTATGGAAAAAAGATTTGTTAGACAAGCTTCTTTCAGGCATGAGTTATAGTGCTGTTGGCCCTGAGTTCGATGTTAATCAAATGTATATTTATTCTGTTTTTATATATTTATATTTTTCCCCTTTAAACAGAAGCAAACATAAAACAAGATTTTATTTTGACTGACTGACAAAGATGTTGTGACCAGAGGTTTGCAGGAAAGTAACCCTGTATTTCCCCTAGGGGCGATAGTTCAATATCTGCTAATTCAGGGTTACACTGACTTTATGGAACCTAACGACCGCAAATAATGAGAATCAACTGTATGTTAAACTATTTTAAAGAAAAAATATCATTAATTTCTATGCTTTTAAAGGAAAACCAATATTTGAGTTGAAACTCATTAGTTCAGAACCCATCAAATCAAAATAGTATATCAAAAAATCTCTTCTGTCAGAATAGACACTAACTTATGTTTTATTTTTCAACATATTTATATTTAAAAAAGAATTTTGAAATTAGAACACAGAATTACTTATTTCATTAAGAATCCAATTTTTTTTTCCTCAGCAAACACATTTGGCTTTGAGATAATCTGTTCATGTATATGAATAATGGCTTTTATCCTAGAAAGGTCATAAAGGCTTGAAGTGACAAATAGATATCATTGTGTGTGCTAACGCCAACACTTTACATTAGTTTTTAATCTTTAAGCTTAATTATTAATTATTGCTGTGATTGATCTAGCAATCAATAGTACATTTCTCGCTTTTATGTTGGTTTAATTTAAAAGGAATGACTCTGAGACTAGAGATATTCTTAGAGACAGAAGGATGTGGTTTACTTTTGTTTTTATCAGTACATTTTATTTCCTTTTCCCTATCATAATGACCCCTGGCACCACTACTCCCTGTGTTTATATAATAGATTCCCAAGATGGTCTTTAAAAATAGGGTCTGTGTTTTGCTCCTGTGGGTTCATATTGCTTACTGTTTGAATTACAAGAAAAATTTTGTTATGAGGTCTTTTTCCATATTAAGTTTACGTGTGAACAGTTAATGAGCAAGTATATTGAAACGTGGTATAGCATAACTGTTCTTACCTTTGAGGCAGTAGAGTGTTGTGGTTAAGTTTGTGGAATTTGTTTTTTGAGAAAGGCCTGGCCTTAAATCTCAGTTATTGTCTTGCCATTGAAGTGACTTTAGGGAAGTTATTAAATCTCTCTAACCTAGTCTCATCTCTAGAATTGGGACAGTAATTGTACCTACTTCGTAGAGTTGTCGTGAGGATTTAAATGAGATAATATGAGTATTTGGAACAGTGGCTGGAACATAATTGGTTCTTAAAAGAGGCCAATTATTATCTTGGTATTAAAAGAATAGAGATGATGTACCATAGTAAGTTTGATGTTTAAAATAAAATCAGCATCTAAAACAAACTTTAATGGTGATGAGCAAGAAAAAAAATGTTTACCTTGCAAAGAAATATAGATCTGTCCATTGTCATGAAGACAGTGGCTTCCCATTAACTTTGTTTTAGATGGTTTCCAAATTTACTACTAGATCGTGAAATCTCATTATGAAAGCCTAGACAGAGTGATGGAGGTGGAGTTTTGTTTATAATTAACATCTTATAGAACATAATGTTTTTAACCAATGAGTTTTTACACAAAATAAAAAAGTATCTTCAACCAATAAGACTCCGCTCCCAACCTGGGATGCTCAGACTTCTACCCTTAGCGCTGATCACCATCTAATACACTATATGGTATATTTATTTTCTCTAATGTCCATCTTCTAATGCTGGAATATAAACTCTAGGGAGCAAAGATATTTGTCTGTTTGGTAAGAGTAATTAAATTTTAGACCAATGTCCTTCTCGATACACTCTCACGATTTTATAGCAGGGTATGCAGCATATTAATACATTTTTTCTTTGCCATTTATTAAGGGTTCATTTTGCACTGGGGATATAAAATTAGTAGAATGCAGTCTTTTTTTTTTATCATGGAAGAGACAGCCATGTATACAAATACATACAAAGGTTCTTGACTTAGGATAGTTTGACTTACGATTTTTTGATTTTATGATGGTACAAAAGCAATACACATTTGGTAGAACCCATACTCCAAGTACCCATACGTCCATTCTGGTTTTTACTTCTGGTACAATATTCAATAAATTACAGGAGATATTCAACACTTTATTATAAAATAGGCTTTGTGTTAGATGATTTTGCCCAACTGTAGGCTAATATAAGTATTCTGAGCACGTTTAAGGTAGGCTAGGCTAAGCCCTGATGTTTGGTAGGTTAGGTGTATCAGATACATTTTTGACTTAAGATAGTTTCAGCTTACGATGGGTTCATTGGGATTGTAAGATAAGTCAAGGAACATCTGTAGATGGTGCACAGCCATGCATGCAAATATATATGGTAATGGATGCCTGCTGTCACAGAGGCAAACAGAGGGCGCTATTGGGCAGATATGAAAGGCTTTCAGAGAAGGGTCTCATTGAGCTGAGCCTTGAAGTGTGAGTAACAGAAGTAGGGCATGGGGGCGGGGGGAGGATTATCCTCTAGCAGGACTGAACTGCACAATGGCTTTTCTTCAAAGTACTCTGCTATTATATTAGCACTTTCTTACCTCGCCGGAAAGCACTTTTATTTAGCGTCCCCTGCATTCGTGGAGCTTTTTTCAGGAGTTCTCAGAGAAATTACCATGGTGTTTTTGTTGGACTGTCTACAACCGGAAAGATGAATTACAAAATTTATTGAATTCTATCTGTACTCTTATTATGATCAAGTATGTGTTTTTGAATTAGAGATTTTTCTTTTCATTATAGTCCTCATGGTCTTGAGGTACACAGTAGAAAACTCAGTAACAGTTGAAGGAAGCTGATCTATTTACATTCTTATGTTTTGGACATAGAGAATTATTACTGCAGTAATGTGTGTTTTTTTTAAAAGAGTGAGCTTAGCTGTATTAAGTGATTCTTCAGAATATGATTTTTGCCATTTTTAAACCCTATTATTCTTATAGCTTCATTCTCTGTCAGATCTCCACATCATTTATCAAAATCTCTATCCTGAGGACAATAAAATTTCAGGTCTCTCACTCAAAATCATTTGTGAAAAGCATCTAGATGTCATCTTCTTTTTCTCCTTTGAATAAATTAAAGGAAATATCTGTTAACTTTTTATTTACCAGTCACATTATTAAAATAATTAAGATGTCACTTGAGGCAGTACATATAGGAGGGCAATAAAGGCATGCTTGTCCTACCACGGCATGCAGGCTGTGACATACCTGCATGTTCCCAACACAGATGATGTTTCAAAACAGGCCTCTGTCCAGTATCCATCCGTCCATCCATCCATCCACTCATCCCCTAACATCTTGAGCACGGGTCTTATTTATGTGCTGATGTTACAAAGATTAATAAAACACGTCTAAAATTTTAGCTGTTCACTATCTGTTGTGGTTATCTAATGTTGAATAAAAGCTGGAGACTTACTTGTAATAAATACGTAATTTAATTTAACGAAACAGTTTTTGGGAGAACAGAATTGAAATTTGAAAGTATATGCCACTCTTGAAAGGAGTATTACCTGGCGCTTGTTTCACATTGAGCATGAGAGTGGCAATGTGTGGTAATGGAGATTTTTTGAGCTTTTAAGGCAAATAGGTCCTTCTGCCTCCTATGCTTACTAATTGTATGATAGAGAGTTTTTTTAACGTCTTTGAGCCCCAGTTTCCTAATTTTAAAATTGAGACAGATTCATCTTTTTGGCTTGTTATGTGCATTAAATAAGTACAAGTGAGCTTCAATCGTCCTTTCTGTTTCCTTTGTACTTTTTCCTGCTTTAGGTCATGTTTCTTCAATTTGTTGAGTTCAGGTGTAAATCCTCTAGTGAGAATAGTGCTTTGGGGGCTAGCAGATTTGTGGTGGTCATGCTGTTGCATTGTTTCTCGCTGTTCTAAAGTGAAAGAACTTTATAACTAAAATATTTACTTCATCACGAAAGTGTATCTCTTGGGATCAAGGACATCAAGGAGTCCAAGGACATCCGTGAATATGAGATCTAAGTGTAAAGGGCAATAAGGACTTGGTTTTACTTCCACCATCATTATTTTTGCGCCATGGCTACTCTGTAAATAAAATACTGTCATTCTCTTCCCTTAAATGTGCAGATCTTTCAGAAATCCCTTTAAAGTTTAGCCCTTAACAGATGTGTTGACTCGTCCCCATTGCTGCTGTCACCTTATTTAGTCTACTTAAATGTTATTTGTTAATGTCTATGGGTTGCTGGAGCCACTAACTGAAATGTAAGGAAGGTGCAGGTGGGCACTCTCTTAAGCCTTGTGCCATGACGGATGTTCATCGAGGTATCATGGTTACCATGGCGAGCACAGGCTGCTACCTGTTTCAGCAGCTTCCTCCTACTCTTTCCTATTTTCAGACTGCTATCTACATTTTACAAACTCATTGTTACCTTAGCTCCACCAGTGTTACCTAATTCCATCCTTGATTTCTATGCTCCTAATTGAACGTTCCTATTTTTATTTTTGGAGGAAATAAATCTCCTGAACAATTTTAAACAATGTATAATACAGTAAGCTTTAAATCTCATACAATAATAGCCTTTTGCTTTTAATATGAGCCCACTTTCAGTGTGATTCTACTTTCCATTTTGGATCATTGCATGTAATCCTCTCATAGCCTTGGAAATTCCAGATGGTGTTTGTAAATACTGTGCAAATGGTTTTTGTAAATAAATTTTTCAACATTCAGTCTGTGATTTAATTTAAAAATCCAAGTCTCTAGGCACCAAGACACTAACTTAAAATAAGTTTTGAAAAATTACTTGACAAGTAAAATTGTTACTCATGTTGTTTGCAGGCTGTGTGACAGACTGCTCTATTGGATAGGATACATTTCAATTGTTTTGGCCTAAAGAACAAAAGAATCATTATATATATTAAAGAGTTCATGTGTAGTATATTTGGATATGCAGTTGATCTAAAGTAGCAATCTAAAGTTGTTTTCTATTATTTGTCATATTTTTGTCAAGCAAACTTTCTGTACTGGCCATTTGGACAATGACCAATTGAAGAGAGAAGAGAAAATCAACCTCCAACATAAAGCTGGAAAGGGAAAGACATGAAATTTATATAAAGAAAGTGTTTTGTAAGAAAACATTATAACCCTCTTTTTTACTGCCCATTTTCTAGAAATCTTACTGCTATTCAAGTTGAGGTTATCTATTTTTTCTCTACAGTTGGTTCTATTTTAGCTCTGTTTTCCTATGATCATGGAGTTTTAACATGTAATGTTGAGAATTTAATTATTTTATCACAATAGTTTGTGGCTCTTTTTGAAGAATATGTAAGCAAGAGAATATTGGGTTTAAAAAATGTGCTGTTCAGTTTTTTTTTTTCCCTACAGATATGACAGTGCAATTCATCCAAGAGAAGCTGCTTAGGTCTGCTAATTAAAATAATTTGTTATAGTTCCTATTTCTGTAGCATTGAGAAAGAAGTTATAGGTTATTATTTCTGTGTTTTAAAATGTGTCTATGTGTGTATTTTTTTCTTTTGATAGTTTATAACTGGGAACTTTTAACAGGATAAAAGTCTTAATGTTTTTCTTCATCAACTTTTATAGAACATAGATTTATACATCACTTTCTCTTTCTTCATAATGTTTTTTCACTCTTTCTTGGCAATGCTGTTTAGACATTCTTCTTGATGCTTTTATTAATAAATTGCTCATGTTTGTAATAATCCCTTCACTAGAACACTTAATAAATTCTGTAACATAGGCCTTGAGAGACTAGATAGTATGTAGAAAGACTAAAAGATGATTCATTATTCTCCTCCTATTATGAATTTAACAACATTTCTAAAAATAACTGTTTTTTTCTGATGTGGTTTAGATCTCCATTTTAGTAATACTTAAAAGGATGATGTTGCATACTTCAGAACAGAAATACATCATTAGGGAAAGTCTTTTGTCAGAACCTTTGAAAGCTTCATGAACCTTTACTACTGATGATTACTGATGACACTTGGCTTAATGTTGCAATACCAAGAAAGAATAAAATCATTTACCCAAGAAATAAAAAGGATTAATAATATGTTCATACAAGGAATGACAAATACAGTTTTCTGAGTATTATTCAACTGAAGCAGAATTGAAATTGGAAAATAATTTTTACTATCCTGGGCCCTGGCCTTGAACTTTTATCCATTTAATCGAAATGTTAGAGTGATTAAGGTCAGCCTATTTAGAAACAACTTAGACTAGTTTGTCTCTTGATTGAAGGCACTCATTCTGTTCTAAAGAAAATAAAAGGGACAGCTGACTGTCCAGATTTAAATGTTGTCTACTTCCATTTCAACCAAATAGAATCAGGATAAAAATATCCAGCTATAATGTGGGCTGCAAGGGTAGTTTGGGGTTATTGCATCAGCAATCTAAGTGGTTTTTCTGACTCCAGCCCTGCTTGCCTCTGGTCCTCTCTCTACAGCTAAAATGATCTAAGAGAAATATTTTTGGAAAAATGTATAGAAAAGTAAAAAGAAGATAATAGTCTTTTATATTCTCATCATCCAGAAGTAAATAGCCTGTGTATGTTGTAAAATTTGCTTCCATTCTTTTTTGATTTTCTTGAACTAAAATTACTCCACTGTCTTGGCAAATATAAATATGATACATGCAATTGTAAACAATCAAAATAAATGCAAAAGTACTGCATCAGTGAGGTTTCACTGCAGGAAGCAAAACATTTTAGGTATTTTAAGCAGAAAGGTATTTAATTCAGGGAATTGGGCGATTAGAAAATCCCTGAGAGGTTGGGATGAGTAAAAATCAAAGGATACCACTGGACTGTAAATGTTCAGTTGCTATCCAGAGGTCAGGAGGCGGCTGCTGTTACTGGTAGAACTGCGCTGCCACAGCTGTCTCATACCTACAGGGCTGGTGACCGGATTCTGGAATAAGGATTCTGGTCACTGCAAAAACATACATTGGTTGGACCTTGCTTGGTGGCTACCCCAACAGCTAGAATGTGGCCCTTGTTTCACTTTAACCTTCCAAGTCTAGTGCATCTGATTGGCAGAACCTAAATCACATCCCAGACTAAGAGTGTTTCAGAAATGTAGTTTTTAGCTTTCTGGCCGATTGTCCTCTGAGGAGTTGGGGGGACAGAGGAGGTGCACATGGATGCCAAATACTGATAGACAATACTCAGCCGAAGCATAAAACTGAAAACTCAAAAACATCTTGAAATCCCACTTCCTGGAAATAATTACACTTAACATTAGGTGTACCTCATTCCAGACATACTTCCTATGCATATATACAGATCAATAGACACAAATACTTTAAAAAACAGGATCATACAATAAATGGTTTTTTAAATTAAAAGTAATTCATTTTACCTTAATTAACATACTGACAGAATATTTGATTTTCAAATATATATATTTTTTCTTCTCTAGAAGATGTATATTCTTAAAGAACCCTCTAGATTTAAGAAAAGAGTAAAGAAAGCATTTCAGTTGCTTTGGTCAGTGGGTTTTTACTTATCACCCCATTCTGGTTTAGGTATGCTCCCTTGACTTTCAGCCAGGAATGGTGAACTATTCTCACTCTCACAGTTCTCCCTATTCTCTCCTACCACCTCCTAGTTTTGTCTCCAGTTCCATCTAGATTGTTGCAGAAGGTATTAATTCATTTTTTATGGATGAGTAGTACTCCATGATATACATATACCACATTTTATTAATCCACTAATGTATGGGCACTTGGGTTGTTTCCACATCTTTACAATTGTGAATTGTGCTGCAATAAACATCCAAATGCAGGTGTCTTTTTTATAGAATGTCTTTTTTTCCTTTGGGTAAATACCCAGTAGTGGGATTGCTGGATCAAATGGTAGTTCTACTGTTAGTTCTTTAGGATATCTCCATACTCCTTAGTTCTTTATTTTGACTCTGTTCTTAATTACTTGTATTTCATTGTCAAGTGTACTTTCAAGAATGGTGCATGGGTGTTTTTTTTTTGCGTTCTTTTAGGTTTGAAATGTCTGCCTGTTGGCTTTATACATGAATAACTTGGCTTAATGATATTCTTTGGTCCCATTTTCCTTCCCTCAGAATTTTCTTCCACTGTCTTTTTTATTGTGGAAAAATGTGAGGTCAGCCTGGTTTTCCCACATTGCTTTTTCTATCTGGATGCCTGAACAATTCTTTCTTTAATCTTGAAGTTCAATAATTTAATTTCTTAGCTTTCCACCATACCCAAATAGAAAAATTAATTTGCTGTTTAACACACTAATTTAGATTTCTTTCTCCTCACCCATTGGTGTCCTTTTACTTTATGCTTTTTGACATAGTGCATTCCATAGAATAGCTAATGTTTTTCATACCAAATATAAGAGAGTAGTAGGGAAAGCATTTAACTTTTCAGTTCCAAATTAATTCTGTGCCTTATGAGGTGCTGAGTTTCTTATTATATAGGGGGATGAGTGCTTGTTTTTATGAGATGGGTTTCTGCCCTCTAGGATAGAAGGTTGAAATAGGTGGCCTCTAAGTTCCCTCCCAGTTCTGATATTCCTTAATGAGTATATTGTGACTTCTGGTATAAGCTCATACCTAGGCAATATTCCAGAGAAATCCTTCATGTTTGATGTAATGAAATGAACTGTTTCCATTTCTTGATGATAATCTCTTAAAAACTAACTTATGAATCAACTCATCTTTCAGAAATCTTCCTGCAAGTGTTTTAGATTCTGAGAAGGCTACTAAGTTTGACTACTGTAAATAAAGGAAAAGTCATAATATAAAGTTATAAAGAGAATTCTTTAGGACTCTTTCTTTTCCTGTCCTACATTTTTTTTTCTTGAAATCTGTAAGTTCCATATTTCCAGGCATTTTCTAGAAAGTGTGTACATTTTAGTTATTAATTGTTTTCCTCAGAAAATTTTATCCCATTATTTATCTGAATTTTATATATTATAGCTTTATATATATGATTTTATTTGACAAAAAGGCTTTATTGGATTTAACAGTTTAGAACCATGAATCTAAGTTCATACCACTTTCCAGGTGAGGAAACTAAGAAGCAGAGAAGTAAGTGATTTGCCCCAGTCCAGCCAGTAAGTCAGACAGCCTGATTCCTAATTTTTATGCTTCTTTAGCCAAACAGTGCTGGGAAATGAAAGCTTAGAGCCTTCTTTGTTCAAAATTTACCATGTTACATACATATTTTTAAATACTAGAGATAAATTTTTGTTTTGAAGTAATTATCATAATTATTGCCAAATGAATTTTACAATTTCATCATTATTGTTTATATTTTCACCGTAATTTTCTTTAGGTTGCCATGCTAATAAGGAAAAGTTTTCTCTTCTGTTTTTAAAATTATTTTTGTGTATATCAGTATGACTTCCTGTTTTATTTCCTGGGTAAGGCATTACTAGGATTATTTCTTTGGAAGTCCAAATTATCTCAGATCATCCAGTAGAAGCCCCCTCAGGCTAGTTTCTCAATACTTCTGATATGTCCCCATCATTCTTAAACTATTGGCTTTCTGGAAAAATGAGACATCGCAAGTTTATCTTGTTCTTTCTTTGCCCCAGCCTATTTGTTGAAATTAAATTAAATTTTTTTTTTAATTTTTAGATTTCAGGATATTATGGAGGTACAAACGAGTGTGCCCATCCCCCAGACAGTGCGCTCAGCACCCATTAGTTGTGAATTTACTCATTCCCTCCTTCTGCCTCCCACCTGCCCGGCAGCCAGTGAATATTACTTCCATGTGTGCACATAAGTGTTGCTCAGTTAGTACCAGTTTTGCCCCAGCCTTGAAGTAAGCCCTTTCTCCAAGGAGCCCTGCTTCCTTTTTATAAAGATTAGTATTTATACACACATTTACCTCTATATTTATTTCTTTATCAATTCATATTGAAAACCATGAGTTCATACAGGTACCTTTGATTCCAATCCAACCCCACAGGTTTCTTCAAGTTTACTCTCTTCTCAAACAGTGAGAAACTTGGCTCCCAATATCCTCAATATATTTACTTCTCAGATCAGTCCCCTCTGTTGCTGTCCTCACTCCAGCAAGGCTCCCATGCCTCATGCTGGGCTGTACATTTACCTTCCCTGTTCCGCGTGGCCTCTGAGCTAGCACTGGCCTGTGTGGAGACCTTCATTATCCTTCTTGGCTCCTGACACCCCACACTTGTCTACCTTGCTCAACCCCACCCAATAGTTTTTGGACTGAGTTGTTAAAGAAGCAAAAACATATTACATTTTCACTGGTAGCAATAATAGCACAAAGCAAAGCTACTTTTTGAAATATTTTTCTAGACCTTCCAGTTTTATTTTTAATGACCTTCTCCATGTTCTTAAGATTTTCATACTCCTTAGTATTTATTCTTATTTCCCTTATTATCTCAAATTATGTTTAGTCATCAATTTCTATTCATATTATAAGTTTTTTTTTTCCCCCAGAGTTAATACATTTATAAGGCAGAGTCCCAATTTTTTAAACGCTGGTCTGTGGTGCAGTGATTTTTTGTTTTGTTTTTTGTGTGGGTTTTTTTTTTAATTTTTTTTATTTTTTTATTTTTTTAGCTCATACATGTTTGGATCTCTCTGCTTGTCCTGTAATAGGATTCATGTTTGTAAAATAATTCTAGCTTGTTCCAAGTAATCATTAATATTTTAGGCCAGGCGCAGTGGCTCACGCCTGTAATCCTAGCACTCTGGGAGGCCGAGCCGGGTGGATCGCTCAAGGTCAGGAGTTCGAGACCAGCCTGAGCAAGAGCGAGACCCCCGTCTCTACTAAAAATAGAAAGAAATTATCTGGCCAACTAAAATATATATAGAAAAAATTAGCCGGGCATGGTGGCGCATGCCTATAGTCCCAGCTACCCGGGAGGCTGAGGCAGTAGGATCGCTTAAGCCCAGGAGTTTGAGGTTGCTGTGAGCTAGGCTGACGCCATGGCACTCACTCTAGCCCGGGCAACAAAGCAAGACTCTGTCTCAAAAAAAAAAAAAAAAAAATTTAAAATCATCATTTTTTTTTTTTTTACCAGATTCTAGAATGCTATCTGTTTAATGTATTAAGAGATGTCAATACTCTTATGTTGACATTTCTCAGAGAAGCTTAGATACCCCTACTATGGATGTCAATAACACTCTGTATTTTCCTTTTGTTTACACTTGCAAATTGCATTGTCAGTTTAGATTTGTTTCCTCACTAAAGCCTCCAAACCTTGCTTGCTTGGTTTAAGTGTCCCTGGGGCTTAGCACAGGGCTTGTTGACGTTCTTTTGAAATGAATTGAAGAATTGTGAATATGAGTAGTCAGTTCTAGGTCTTCAGGATAATGGAGAGCTAAGAGGGTTTATGCCAGAGGCTCTTACTGCTGAGACTTTCTGGTTTTGATCTTTAGGAAAAAAGCTTAAATTCAATTTTAGCTAGAGTAAATACTAGTAACCTACTTGAACATATGTAGTACTTCGGGACTCTGTAAAAACAAAAATGTTAAGATCATGGAGATTTTAAAAGATTAATGAATATAAATGAGAATGTTTATTTTAAAAATGGCACTTTTAGTAAATATGTTGCCAGTTGTCAGCATTTAAAAATGTTTGAGAAGCAAAAAACAAAAGCAAAAAATAGACCAAAAAAAAGAGGGAGAGAGATTTGCTTTGTGCTTCAAGGAACTTGCAACTTAAATGGGGAGAAATCTGGAGGGTGGTGATGGTGAGTGTGACATTGGTAGGTCCCTGAAACTCTTATTTTCTGTTTGCAAAATGGTGACATCCTCCCTTTCTATTTTATTCAGCTGTGAGACTCAAATGGAAAAATCTTAGAAACCATAAAAAATTATGCAAATGCAAGGTGGGGTTATTTTCCTGTTTGGTAATGCAGGGAGTCCCAGTTGCACCCCGGATTCACAGTGCCTCCTCACCTGGCACTGCCGCAGCAGCTGGCAGGGGGTGCCCTGCAGAGCGGGATGCACCATAGCTGGGGAGGGGGCAGCCTCCTGGCCTGAACTGGGGTTTCTGTGGCCTCCCCGAGCAACTCCTTGCTCCTTGGGAACCCGTGGCTGGCCCACGGACACACCCCCTCGTATTTGCTGACCCCATTTCCTTCCACGGAGTCCTTTCCCTCCTCTTTCTGCCTGGGGCTCTGTTTTCTGGGGAGCCTGAGCTAGTAGGACAGACTACTTTGTCTGTCTTTAAAAGATTTAAAGAAATACTGAAAAAATAAAACAGACCTCCCCCTCCAAAAAAAAAAAAAAGGGAAAATAAAAAAGACCCCCCCAAACCGACCCTATTTTCTCAAAAATTATACAAAGTAAGAAATAAAAGTGAAATTGGTGTTAAACCCATTTCTGAGAAGCGCAAGGGACACAGGAGCAGCCTGGGCATCCCAGGTAGGGGCAGTGACCCAACAGGGGAGCAGACTGAGATGAGCCATAGGTAGAAATTGGTCCCTAAACTTTTCACAATCTAGATGAAAGTATAGTGATAAAAGAACTCCTGGTCATCCATATTCATGTAAATATATTAAAATTTTAATATAAAGCACAGAGACATTGATACATATGTGTGCTTCATATGTTTACCTATGCTTGCACCCTAAAGTGATTTGAGAAAAAAAATTTTGCCATGTTTATTCACAGGTATCTCTTGGAAGTTCTTTGCTATTCGTGTTATTGCTGTCCAAACAGAAATAGTACAATCTGTTCTTTTTTTCTTTGATACTACATCTTAGGAAATGATCCCATCTGCTATTCAGTGTTGTATATAAGAGTGCTTGTGTGTTTTTAGTTTAGGTGTAAATATTTAAAACTACCAGATTTTTTAAAGGAAGTTATTCACAATAGCCTCATTCATCTTAAAGAGTTTTACAATTAAAAATTGATACTAAGGTTAACTTTATATAAACATAAGATGTAATTACCTAAAAATGTATTTTAATGTATTTAAGCTTTAATACAGTAGAGCATTGCATTCTTTTCAATCTTAACAAATAGTAAAATAACTTTGATGCTTATATTTTATCCAACCATTATATTTTTGGAATGTAATTTTACAGTTAACAATATCCTGTGTATGTTGGAGCTAAGGATTAGACTTTTTCTCCCCCCAGACTCGTAGCATAAACATAGTTTATATACCTCTAATAATTTGGGTTGACAGTGTTCTGGCAGAAGGACAAGGACTTTATAGCTACCTAGGTTCTAATCACACATGAGATATATAGCAATTTGGAAAACAAATGTTGGTGGCTAAATTAATCTTGCTTTAGTAACCCAGTGAAAAGTTTCATAATGACTGTTCTTAGTAGAAAAGTAATCTTTAATCCTATAAATAGATATTGTATGTTCACCTTGGATTTCTGTTTACTCTTTTTGCTCATAGTACTTTACATTGCTATTTTTATCCCTACTTTTTTTTTTTTTTTTTGAGACAGAGTCTTACTTGGTTGCCCCAGTTAGAGTGCAGTGGCATCATTGTAACTCACTGCAACCTCAAACTCCTGGGCTCAAGTGATCCTCCTGACTTAGCCTCCCAAGTAGCTGGGACTACAGGTGCGTGCCACCACTCCCGGCTAATTTTTTCTGTTTTTTCTAGAGACGGGGTCTTGCTGTTGCTCAGGCTGATGTCAAACTCCTGGGCTCAAGCGATCCTCCCACCTTGGCCTACCAGAGTGCTAGGATTACAGGTGTGAGCCAATTTCCCTACTTTTAAATGTTAGTCATCCATTTTGAGCTACTGGTCCATTTTATGAATTGAGACTATGATACAACATAAAAAATGTAAGATTAGGCTTATTAATGCAAGTGATATAAAATGTTACTTGAGACATGCTAGATGATTATTATCTGAATAATAGCTGGAGTATACTGACCAATACAATCTTTATAGGTCATGTGAGACCTTTGAGAATACAACAATGTATAACTAATATTACATTTCATATGTGTGAAATATAGGTGAACAAAATAGTTTCATGGGTTCCCTTCCTCCCTTCTCCCCATGCCTTTCCTCCCAAAATGGCCATCCTGCCTGTGAACCATTCCAGAAACTTCCAGGAAAGCCATGGCTCTGTGGAATATACTTTGAGATACATGGATGTAAAGGCAAAAATACAGTGATTGCGATTTGGAGTTTGTGGCAGTAGGTAGTTTGAAAGCTCTGATCAGTCTGAATGAGGCTGCTGCAGGCAGCAAGATGGGGGAAAGGATTAAGTGAAAGGGGGCAGTGGGTCAGTGGACCAGCTACAGGTTTGTAGGGAGGCCATGTGATACAGCAGACATACATCTTGGAATGTTAGAAGAAAGATCGAAGATGGTAGGTTTGCAGCAGAGTAAGTCTTTTATGTGGATGGAATGGATTGTTTTGGAGGGAAAAATGTAAAGTAGAACTAAACATTTTCAAAGGCAACACAGCAAGGAGAGAGGGTTAACTCTGAGACATAATCCTGCACTTTTTGCGTGAGGCTAGTGTAACCAGAATATTTAAACTGAAATAATTGCTTTTTAAAATTTATTCAACTCTTGGAAAATACAGGTATGTTTAACGTCCATAGTCTGAGTTATCTCTTTCCTCCATGAATTTCTCTAACACTTAGGAAATACCTTTCCAAAGGTATGTGTATGTGTGTCTATATTTTTATTTCAGCTATTAGACTTCAAGTTTATTATAAGGGCAATAAGAACAGGGATCTTTCATGCATCTTTGTATCAACCTTGATGCCTAAAACATTGCCTGAGGTAAAATCAGATATTTGTTAAGTGTTTCTTAATGAATGAAGAAGTGGGCAAATATCCTTTGCCATTTTTCTTACTTTGAAGTCTCTCTAATATTAATACATTAATATTAGGACTATAGTCCTGAAAGCTATAGTAACTTAATTGTTACACAGTCAACCTGAAGATTGTTTTCTTATTTTTCTATGGTTTTGTCCACTGAGGAAAAAATTATTAATAATATATATCCTTCCAACTACAATTTTCCGCAAACAGACCTTAGTTACAGTATGTTCTTTTTAAATTGATTGGATACAAGTAGATTTTTAGAAAAATGAAACAAAAATGTTAATTGATAACAAGAAAACAATTCACCTGTGGCTACAATGGCGTAACAGGGACTTTGTACCTTAAAGAACTATCCTAAACAATGGTTTTCAGTTAACAAGCAGCACATGACAATAATCCCTTAGAGAAAGAGAGAAAATCAACCAAACAAACCAAAATGTGAGCCCTCTGATTGCCCCAACTTACTGCCTAGAGAGAGTTGAACACATCTTTCCCAATAACTGATAGAACAAGTAGACAGAATATCACTAAGGATATTAAGACTTGAACGTCATTATTAACCAACTTGATCTAATTGATACTTGCAGAGCTCTCAACCTAAAACAGCAGAATACACATTCTTTTCAAGTGTATTTCCCAAGATGAGCCATATTCTGGATAACAAACAATAAATAAGTCTCCATAAATTTAATGTCTTTGTTTTTTAGGGCTGTGGTGACAAATCGCCACAAACATATTGGCTTAACACAACACAAATTCATTATTTTACAGTTCTGGAGGTCTGAAGTTCAAAGTAGGTCTCACTGGGCTAAAATCAAAGTACACACAAAGCTGTGTTCCTCCTGGAGGCACTAGGAAGAGTATCTGTTTCCTTGCCTTTTCCAGCTTCTAGAGGCCATCCAAATTCTTGACTTGTAGTTCCACTCCTTCATCTTCAATGGCAACAATGTCTAGCTGAGGTTTTCCCTCACACCACCACCTCTTGGGTTCTCTGTCTTCTACTTATAAGGACCTTTGTAATTACGTTGGGCCCACCTGGGTAATTCAGACTACCCTTCTCAAGGTCAGGCGATTAGCAAACTTATTTCCATCTGGAACCTTAATTCCCCTTTGCCACATAAGGTAATATAGTCACAGGCTGTGAGGATTAGGAATCTTTGTGGAAGGACATTATTCTGCCTACTACATTTAAAATGCTTGACATCATGTCGAATATATTATATGACCACAGGGGAATTGAAGTAGAAAAAGACCCAGGATGTTATTTGGAAAACTCTCAAATATTTGAAAACCAAGCAACACACTTCTAAATAATTCATGGGTCAAAGAAGAAATCACAAACCTAATTCCAAGACATGTGGAACAGTAGAGTAAATTCTCAGAGCTGATTGGGAAAAGGTGAAGATGTAGCTATTGGAATGAACACACACTGGTTTTGTGGAGCAACTGTCCTGGCACCTGGGGAGGGAAACCTTTAGACTCCAAGAGGTTATGAGAGTGGGGGACAATTCTCTTTTCCCACTGCAACCTGATTCCACTATGATCTGCCTGTCAAGGATCAGCTGACCTGCTGCTGAATTCATCATTGCCGTTCACAGACTATGATATGAGAAAAACTCATGTGGACAGGGAATGTTCAGAACTATTCTACTGTACCTACTGCCATTAACAGAAGCTCTGGAAAATCGACACCTTCATACATTTACAAATGTTAATACATAGTCTGGCATAACTTTGTCTCTATCTAATAAAAATTCATTTGCTTCTCCTGTGGCCCCAGGAGTCTTGGGTTGTATGGCAGATAATACATGTAGTACATAGTTGAAGCTGCTGCCCGTGTGGCATAAACAAACCAATGTCCCTGTGATTCAAATCAAGTTTAGCAATAAATCTTGAACTGGAGGGACTTGTGCTCCTTCATATTCTATGTTTATATGTAGGGGAGAGTAGACCATGTAATGTTTCTCCATTGGGTATAGAGGTTGTGTTTGGCTCATCTATACCCCCTGCAATTGTTGACAGTATACAAATCAGCAGATCATTTTTTTCTTGTAATAGATTTAGGGGGCACAGGTTGAATTATGTTGCATGTATATATCGTATTATTGTGTAGTGGTGAAGTCTGGACTTTTAGTATACCATCACCCAAATCGTGTACATTGTACTCCACAGGTAATTCTTCATCCCTCACTGCCTCTCACTCTCCTCACTTTTGAGTCTCCAATGTCCATTATACCACTCTGTATGTCCTTGTATAGCCATAGTTTAGCTCCCACTTAAAAGTGAGAACAACATGTGGCATTTATTTTTCTGTTCCTGAGTTATTTCACTTAGGATAATGGCCTCCAGTTCCATCCAAGTTGCTGCAAAAGACATTATTTCACTATTATCACTGAGTGGTACTCTATGGGATATTTGTACCACATTTTCTTTATCTGCTCATTGGTTGATGGGCATTTAGGTTGATTCCATATCTTTGCAGCTGTGAATTGGGCTGCAATAAACATATGAATTCAGGTATCCATTTGATATAATGATTTCTTTTCCTCTGGGTAGATACCCAGTAGTAGGATTGCAGGATCAAATGGTAGATATCCTTTTATTTCTTTGAGAAATCTCTATATTGATCTCCATAAAAGTTGTACTAATTTACATTCCCACCTACAGTGTATAAGTGTTCCATTTTCACCATAAGGTGAATCCTAGTGTTCACGCCTAGATAATCTATTCAAAATGTGAGAATCAGCTTCCTATTCTGGTTCCTCTCCATGCAGGAATCACATACTACCTGTGTCTAGTTGGCCGTCTCGATCCTATCCTCCAGGAGATCATTTGAAACTTCATTGTATAGGTTGTAATGGACAATAGATTGCCCTGTCCTTAGACTATATTCTGGATATCTGAAACAAGACCTACTGGTCATCCCATCCCCTAAGACATATTTGCATTTGGCTGAGTCCATGAACCTAGAAGGCATAATTGTGGTCAGTACTGCAGGTGGCCCTCGTCCTGCTGCTTGGAGTCCTATTAACAGTAACTTTCATTAAATGCTGTGTGAAACAAATTAAACAGGTTTGGTTCCAGCCTCTGTCAGTCATATTAATTAGAACGGCCACTAGAGTGGCATACTCATGTGAAAATTTGCCAGAAACCAAGATGGCTTAGGACAAAGGAGTAGATGGTTGAGAAAGACAGTCACATGTCTCTTGTGCTCCTGTACATCTCTGTGCATGTGACAGTAATGCAGGGCCCTGAACACTTTTTACCTGGGCCATTTCCAAGCATTTTATTTGTAGGGAGCAACCATGAAGGATGAGATGATGTCTCCCTGAGGGACAAAGAGTAGGCTGGCTTACTGCTTGCTACAGAGTGGTGGATTCCTCAAGCTCATTGTTCTTCTCCTGTAATACAACCTACTGCCTGCACAGGCATCTATCTGGGCATTGCCCATGTGACTTAAGGGCAAGAGGAACTGGTGCAAGCATGTTCACAATGTTTGCTGTGGTAAGGGTAATCAAGTCCTTTTTCTCTGACCCAGGAATATTGTGTCCTCTGCCAGCATCCAAGCAACAGTTAACAGGCTAAATTATTGTTGAGGGCCTAAATGATAAATTCCTCAGACTGACAATTAAGACAAGGATGTCTTCTCTCATTATTTTTATTCAGTATCAAACTGGAGGTCCTAGCCAGTGCAGTGAGATAAGAAAAAGAAACAAAAAGGCATGCAATTTGGAAAAAAAGAAGTAAAACTATATCTTTATTAAATGTGAAGGAATCTACAAAATAGTTACTAGAAATAGTAAGTGGATTTAACAGTGTCATGGAGTATAATGTCAATATGCAAAAATCAAAGGTATTTCTGTATGTTAGTAATAAACATTTGGAAATAAAAATAAAAATAATACCTAAAATAGAATTAAAATTATGAAATACTTAGTAATAAATTTTTTAAAATTGTATGCAAAATTTGTGTAATGAATATTATAAAACACACAAAGATGGAAAGAGGTCTTGGGTTCCTAAGCTGGAAAATTAATATTGTTAATATATTAATATCAATACTACTTAAAGTAAACTACTGATTCAATATAATCCCTGTCAAAATCCCAATGGCATTTTTTCTCAGAAATAGAAAAACGCATCCTAAAATTCATATAAAATCTCAAGGGTCCCTGAATAGACAAAATGATCTTGAAAAAGAAGAAC
Organism: Varecia variegata; assembly: GCA_028533085.1. NCBI lineage: Eukaryota > Metazoa > Chordata > Mammalia > Primates > Lemuridae > Varecia > Varecia variegata. The sequence goes on along the minus strand of CM052445.1, from coordinate 21,869,628 downwards.
AAAGTTGGAGGTATCACACTTCCTGATTTCAAAATGTATAATCTACAGTAATCAAAACAGTGTGGTACTGTTTTGAAATACGGACCAATGGAATATAATAGAGAGCCCAGAAATCAACTGATGAACATGTGGTCAAATAATTTTCTGCAAAGTTTCCGAGACTGTTCAATAAGGGAAGGAGTCGTTTTAACAAAGTATTCTGGGAAAACTATATATATCTACATGCAAAAGTATGACGTTGGACCTTTGCTGCTATGGTCAGAATATTTTTTTGTCTCCTCTAAAGTTCGTATTGAAACTTAATTGCCAATGTGATGGTATTAAGAGAATGGGCTTTTTTTTTTTTTTTTTTTTTTTTTTGAGACAGAGTCTCACTTTGTTGCCCAGGCTAGAGTGAGTGCTGTGGCGTCAGCCTAGCTCACAGCAACCTCAAACTCCTGGGCTTAAGCGATCCTACTGCCTCAGCCTCCCAGTAGCTGGGACTACAGGCATGCGCCACCATGCCCGGCTAATTTTTTCTATATATATTTTAGTTGGCCAGATAATTTCTTTCTATTTTTAGTAGAGACGGGGTCTCGCTCTTACTCAGGCTGGTCTCGAACTCCTGACCTTGAGCGATCCACCCGCCTTGGCCTCCCAGAGAATGGGCTTTTAAGAGATGATTGAAGCATGGAAGCAGAGCTCTCATGGATGGGGTTAGGGCCCATATAAAAGGGTGTGAGCCTGGCACTGTGGCTAATGCCTGTAATCCCAGCAACTCAGGAGGCTGAGGCAGGAGGATCACTTGAGGCCAGGAGTTTGAGGCTAGCCATGGCAACATAGTGAGACACCATCTCTAAAAAAAATGAAAAAAAAAAATTAGCCAGGTGTGGTGGCACATGTCTGTAGCTCCAGCTACTTGGGAGGCTGAGGCGGAAGGAACACTTGAGCCCAGGAGCTCGAGGCTGCTCTCCAGCATAGGTAACAGAGTGAGACCCTGTCTCTTAGAAAGAAAGAAAGGTTTTGAGGGAGTCGGTTTGCTTTGGTGTTGCTCTCTGCCATGTGAGGATGTGACATTCCTCCCTCTGGAGGATCCAGCAGCAAGAAGTCATCTTGGAAGCAGAGAGAGCAGCCCTCGAGAATACTGAGCCTGCTGGCAACTTGATCTTGGACTTTCCAGCATTCAGAACTCGTGAGAAATAAATTTCCATTGTTTATAAATTACCCAGTCTGTAGTATTTCATTATAGCAGCACAAATGGACTAAGAATCTTACCTTACACTGTATACAAAAATTAACTCAAAATCAATCAAAGACCTAAACATAAGAGCTAAAACTGTAAAGCTCTTAGAAGAAAACATAGGAGAAAAGCTTCATTACACTGAACTTGGCAATGATTTCTTAGATGTGACACCAAAAGCACAAATAATAAAAGTAAACATAGATAAATCGGACCACATCAAAATGAAAAACTTCAGCGTGTCAAAGAACATAATCAACTATGAAAAGGCATCCAAGAATGGGAGAAAATATTAGCAAATCACATATCTGATGAGTGGTTAATATCCAGAATATGTAAAGAACTTGCACAGTCTGACAACAAAATACCAACAACCCAATTTAAAAAATGGACTTGAATAGATATTTCTCCCAAGAATATATACAAATCACCAGCAAGCCCATGAAAAGATGCTCAGTATCGCTAATCATTAGGGAAATGAGAATTGAAACCTACTGTTAAAAAGAGAAGGAAAAGAAAAAGACAATAGCAAGTGGTGGTTGGGATGTGGAGAAATTGGAACCCTTGTGCACTGATGGTGGGAATATAAAATGATGCATCCACTATGGAAAACAGTATAGTGGTTCCTAAAGAAGTTAAATATATAATTACCATATGATTCAGGAATTCTATTTCTGGATATATACTCAAAAGTATTGAAAGTAGGGTCTCAAAGTGATATTTGCACATACATATTCACAGCACTATTATTCACAATAGCCAAAAGGTGGAAACAACCCAAGTGTCAATGAATGGTTGAGTGGATAAAGAAAATGTGGTGTATACATATATTATTCATCCTCAAACAAGAAGGAAACTATGACACATGTTACAGCAGGGGTGAAACTTGAGGACTTTATGCTAGGTGAAATGAGCCAGTCACAAAAGGATGAATATTATATGATTCCACTTAATAAGAGGTACCTAGAGTAGCCAAACTCATAGAGACAGAAAGTAGAACCGTGGTTGTCAGGGATGGGGGCGGGGGAAGTGGGCGTGGGGGGTGTTCAATGGGTGTAGAGTTTCAGTTTTGCAAGATGAAGAATTCCAGAGATTGGTTGCACAACGTGAATGTACTTAACAGTACTGAACTGTATACTTAACAATTTTAAGATGGTAAATTTTATGTTACGTGTATTTTACTACAATAAAAAAAAAACTTGCAGAAACTATAGAAAGACAATGTTAAAATAGTGCTTGAAAACAATTGATCAAATCTGATTATACTTTTGAGATTTTAAGCAGCTTTAAAATGCAAACATTGATGCAAAATTTTTAGTACAATTTTCATCTTTAAATATACATTTTTCCAATCATAAATTAGAGTTGAATTTGGGGGACATATTAGAATTTAGTGTGGGTCTGTGAAAAGCATCAAGAACTTCAGACAGCTCTGTTTTGGTATCTGTGCAGTAATGCTTTGTTAAATTTCCATGCTTCATAAAGGAGGTATATCTTATCTTCCTATTTCTCACAGGCCTAGATCTGCATAATGAACTGAGCGTTATCTGTTGGGTAGAGTTAAGAGCCAAACGTGCAACAGTGTACCATTTACAAGTTGTATTTAAAAAGGAGATTTGAATTTTTATACAGTCAAGTTTCTGCCAAGAGAGAGATTCCAAATTAATTTTTGTTTATGCCAAACCCATATGTTGTTTTCCACAGTCTCAGAAAGACGTGCAAATTGACAGATTCCTACATCTGTATCCCACAGGATACATATGCAGCATAGCTACCACTCATTTATTTCCTGCCAGCTTTTTAGTAATTGTGTTTTAAAAGAAAAGCTATAGAAAGGTAACAGAAAACAAATGGATAATGGAGTGTGTGTCAGCTGATTCCCTGACTATAGAAACTCTTGAAATAAGGCAACAAACTTGGTAATGTGGGAGGGGAAGGAAGAGCAGGGACCAAGATAGGAAGGGGACATAGAAGGACCAGTGGGCTCTCCTAAGACACTTTACCTGCTTCTTAACTTGTTTCTATTCTGACTGCAGAAAGCATTGCTATAATAGTCTCTTAGATGTAGCAGCTGCTCAACAAATGTTGAGTACTTTTTATGGGTGCCTAATACCTATTGGAAGAAGAAATTAAATGTTGGAGTTAGGAATTGTGTTTCTAGCGGTGTTCATCAGCATTTTAACTTGAATTATACACTGGTGATTAGTTATATTTTGTTCCTTGCAATTTTCTTCTATCTTCCTTCTCCTTCAAAGAAAAGCCAACAAAGCCTATTCTTTCTTTTATTTTTAAAATGAATTTAAAATTTTACTATCTCTATGTATGTCTGTGAATGTATATATTTTTATATTTATATATTCCACTTCTATAAGACAGTTTTTGATTTGGTGTCTGTGGATAACCTTCAGCCTAATATTGCCATAATTATAATTTAGTTAAAGTTATAACCTATTTCACTAATTGACAGGTAACAATGCATTTGTTGGTATTCTAGTTTAAAAGTTTGATTGAACCAAATCTCTATCTAAATTTAGAGAACAAATGTATAATTATTTAATTTGAAATTATGTTGTTTTAGTGTTGCTTGTTATTCTCTTAATAGAATTCAATTTTTTTATTTTTACGAATAATGTTTTGATTTGTGTAAATTCAGCTTTAGGTTATGATAAGTAATTTTAAGAGATTTCAAGTTTAATTCAGATCCCATTTATGTAGTAAGCTTATCATAGTCACCCCAGACTTGCCTGTTTTCTCTTATCAATGAATAACTTCTATTCAATAATGTAATGCATGGCACATTCTTCAAGGTGTAGTAAAATTTGCAAAGATGAATAAAATTGCTGCCCTACTGGAAGATAATGTTCTTGTTACTTGACTGAGGACCAATTGAAGGTGAAGGTGAAGGTTTCATTTAAGGTGGGGTTGAGGGAAACACAAGAGAAAAGAAAATGTGCAAAGATTATTCAGGGACTGAGGAATTTGATCATACAGGAAGAGAGTCCCATGCAGTGGGCTTCCATGTGTGAAGGTGGTTCTGTTTTTCTCTCACACTAGACTGATAGTTCAGCTGGGTTTAGATTTCTAGGTGGGAAACCACTTTCCTCTCAGAACATGGAAAGCGTTGCTCCACTGTCTTCTAGCTTCTAGAATCAAGAAATCTTTTACAATATGAATCTTTGATGCTTTGTGATATTTGCCCCCCACCCCCTTCTCTCTGGAAGCTTTCATGATCTTCTCTTTTCCTCGGGGATCTGAAACTTCACAGTGAAATTCTTGTGGGTTTATTTTTATGCATTTTGTGGGCTTTTTCTATCCTCTTTCAGTCTTCAGTTCTGGGAAGTCATCTTGAATTATCTCTTCCTTCTGTTTTCTCTGTTCTTTCTTTTTGGAATCATTATTATTTGGATGTTGGACCTCCTTCACAAATTTTCCTATCCTCCTTACTTCCCCCATTTTCTCTCTTTTTGTCTTTTCATTCTGTTTTCTGGGAGATTTTCTCAATTTTATTTTCCAACTCTTCTATTGCATTTGAAAAAATTTCTTGATGAATAAAGATAGATAAATACACATATATTCCTATGTGTGTGTGTGTGTGTGTCTATACACACACACACATACACACACACGAGAACAAGAGCACACTTGAAGTTGACTGGAATCTCTATGTCTGTGCAGGTGGGACTTGTCAACTGTGTGCTTCACTGTTTAACTGGACTAGTCATTTTGCTGGTAACCTCGAATATCAGTATCTTTAATTCTTCTCTCTCCACTTTGTCAGATCCTCAGAGAAGACTCTTCCAGTGGAAAGTTGTAGCCCTGGCTGCCAGCGACCGAGCCCAGTGTGCAGGCAGTCTGGGAGCTCTCAATATTCAACATGTAAAATTTTGTGTAATGCTCCTTTTTTTCAATGATATATCCCTGCGTTTGGTTATTCTTGGGTCTTCTATTCTAGACATTCTGTGTTTGACTCGCTCCAGAAAACCTCCAGTCTTATTCCGAGGTGGGGGAGGGCGGTTATGAGCTATGCAGAGCTGAAGAAATTGGGAGTAGAGGTGTTGGGGGGATGGGGGGGAAGGAAGCTTAGTGATTCTAAACTAGATTTTCAACCAATCCTTTTTAGCTTCATCTTTACCCTGGCATCCAGAGGTATCTGGTGCTGCCAGTTTTTGAGCCATTTGAGGATTGCTTGTTCAAGTGGGTTGATTTTCAGCTATTCCCCACTGCTGTTGTGGTTGTGCTAAGTCAATTCTCACTTGTCCATATGCTTTTTATCCTACAAAATTTTGCAGCTCTTGTATTCTCTCCCATTTTGTTTATCCTTGTAGTTTTATGCCTTTTTAGAAATCTCCTTACTATAATTTGGAAGTATTGGGAATAAGTACAGTTAAAAGCGTGTGTTCAATCAGCTGTTTTTAATTGGGAATTTGGGAAATTAAAACTTCACACAGGTGATTAAATAATTAATATCACAATTTAAAAATTTATACTTAAAATCTTATTCATGTGTATTGGCACTGGTACCGTATTTTAAGAGCCACTCATTTGGATGACATCTCTAAAATCAATCAGAAGACTCAAGTATATGATTCCTCAAGTCTTCCTTTTCTTCACGTTTTTAGTGTAATGCTACTGTCTTTGTAATCTAAATGATGCAGTGAATGCTTTATAAGTGTAAAATATTTACCCTTAATTTTTTTAGTAGTATATATTTGTAAAGTGAATTACATTAAAAATCCATCAATTTAGCACATATTTAAGTGCATATATGTGCTAGTGCTATATGAGGTCATTATATTCTTAAGCTAAAGTCAGCACTTCAGAGTTATTGTTAGATGAGAAAAATAATTTTTAATGTGAAAGGACATATTCTAGAAGCATACTGAAGTGCATATGGAGTTATTAAAAGAGTTTTCTTGTTGGAAAAATTACAAATGCACAGGAAACATGATTAAATGCCAAATGTTATATTAGACATAAGTGCTATAGAAGGTCATAGTAGAGAGAAATCAGTGTGGGCCAGTATGGCAAAAGGAAGCTTCATCTCAGCTTGGATAGCCTCTTGTCAAAAATACACGTTTAAAATTGAGCTCCTCATCTTGTCATCCACTCTGATTCAGAGAGACACAGGTTTGCAAGTCACTTTGAAGGTGCTCAGTTCACTGGCTCTTTCCTGGCTGCCATCATCCCATCCTGCCTATGTTTCTTTACTCGATTTCACACCATCAAGCCTTGTTAATTCTTTTTTTGGAAAATGTTAATTTTTCCTTTGGAAAATGTCTTCAGTTTGTCCATTCAGTTCCAGCATCTCAACATGTTTGTTTAAGCACCTACTATGTGCCGGTTATTGTGCAGAGGGTTGGGGCTGAATAAGGGCCCTGAGGGAGTGTTCATGGGTGCAGTAGACATGGGCATTGAACATTACAGGAAGAAGGTGGAGTGTGTTAGGAAAGTGTTCATGTAGGATCCTAAGGCAGCGTGGAGGATTGGGGAGAAGACCTGAAACAGCAGAAGGTATCTGGGCATAGTTCAGTGTTGCTGAAGTGTAAGTGGCGGTGCTGAGGCCATTATCACTGCAGGTGAAGCAGCACTAGTAAGCAAAGGTAATTGCTTGAAAAATATTTTATTCATTCAACAAATATTTATTGAGTGCCAGCTATGTGCCAGGCAACTGATTTGCAACTAGATACAGCAGTAACAAAATATATGAAAATCATCAGTATGATAAATAAGTGAATTGTGTGGTTCTTGCAAAGGTGGAAAGTGCTATGGAAAACTGCAAAGGAGGATGATGGTGTTGTGGATGGTGTTGGGGATCTCATTTCCTAACCTGGGGCTGAATGCTTTTGACATTGCATTCCACATTCTCCCCCCGCCCAGGGACTGCAGAGTGCTTCAGGGTGCTCTATAAGAATTTGTGCAGAATTTTATTTTTTTAATATGCTTTAAAACATTTCAAAAACAGAAATGAAAAACAGCATGGACAAACAAATATGTTACATATGAAAATGTACATGTTAGATACCACCAAAGCATTGACTTGTGCCGCCACAGTCATGTCTGGAAAAGGTATGGATTTCAAAACAATTTTGTTTGTATTAATTGACTTCATAATATATTTACCCATGTGAGTTGAATTTACATTAATAAAACATCTCATTTCACATTTTGTCTATGGAGAATCTACTGCTAAAATTATTTGAAAACCACCCTGTAGGAGCAACCCCGCCTTGCTCTTGGGTGAGCATAGTTGCCTTCAGTGCCTTCAGACTTTCTCCCTTCTAATCTCTCTTGCATACCATTGCTGGAGTTACTTTTCTTAAAATACTAAGGCTTTTAATTAAATGCTTGAAACCCATACCCTATTTTGTGGCAAAGTAGACTTAGATATTAGTTATAGCTGTGCCACAAAATGCTCTGTGACCCCAAGCAAGTCTTTGTTTTCTCATCTGTAAGCATCTTCTTTGCTCTAAGTTTTTACTCTGTAATATCCCCTCTAGCTGTTGGTGGTCTTAATGATCTGTCTCTAGCTTATCCACCTAGTTCCTTCTCCTCCCCCACCAATCTATACCTTTATCCTCTGCTCTAGTCTGGCCATTCTCGTCACTCCTGTCTCTTCCCTTCCCCATGCACACACCATTTCCTGATTAATTATGCTTTGCATATATTCATGTTATTTCCCCACACCAGACTGGCCTCATTAGCTCATTGATTTAAATTCTGCACCTTCTTTAAAAATAGGCTTCTAGAACTTACAGTTAAAGAAAATTTCTTGGATGAGCAAAGCAATACCAAATAAAACAGCATTAAGGTAGACTGAGAACTGGTAACAAGCCGTTTGATTTGTCGAGAGCTGTCATGTCTAGTGCAGTAACCACTAGCTACATGCAGCTATTTAAATTAAAATCAATTACAATTACATACAATGAAAAATTCAGTTTCTTGGTCTTACTAGTCACAATTCAATGGTTGCATTTGGCTAGTGGCTACTCAGTCAGACAATGCAGACGTAGAATGTTTTCATCATTGCAGAAAGATTGTTGGACAGTGCTGGTCACAGAGAACTTGGGAGTTCTGTTTCAGGGACTTCTAGAGGAGAAGTATATTTGCAGATGGTTCAGAAGGAAATGTTTGATGAAGAAACTGGGGTGATGTGTATAGGCAGTTGATTGTAGAGGTCTGACAGTGGTGAGAAGGAGAGATATAGGGAAAAAAATATTGCCCTAGTAAGAAGAGGTAGGAGTGTAGGGGGGCACGGAGGGGATGAGAGAGAGAGAGAGAGAGAGGGAGAGGGAGAGAAGAACATTATTAAAGGCAAAGAAAAAGTGTGTGGCAATGGAAAGACAATCATTCTAGACATTGGAAGAAGAGTCTGAAGGAGGAGGTAAACATACTGGATTTCAGGAAAACAAATGAAACAGGATGTTGAGGTAGGTTTCATTCTGTCTCAGTTTTGGCTGAGGCCCCGAAACATTGCAAACACAACAATAAGTGGCAATGATATCACATTCCTTAGTGAAGGTTCGTAACCCTTAGCCCAACATCTTGATGGCGTGATGGCAGCTGAAGAGGCCAAGACAGGGGCTGGGAAGGCAGAAAAGGGATGATTCCATCTCACCTCAAGCTGAGTGAGGATTGGAAGGAGACCTCTTTGCTCTCTGCAGGCTGTGGAGACACTAAACCAGGACTAGAAAAGTTTAGAGGTCAGATACTGGAGCTACACCCACCTCCCTGGCTGCAGAACAAGGAGAGGCAGCTGCATTGGGGGTCAGCTGTGCTTTCACTAATAACAAGGCAGCTGGACCTACTTTCCATGGACCAGGAGAGGAGGGCCTGGAGGTCTTTTAAGAAGTAGCCCTTCCTGCCAAGGACAATGTGACTTTGGCAGTAGCAGCTGGAGGTGTGCCCATCGGACGCAGACATGGGAGGTTGGGCAGCGTTCTAAGTGACCACCTGGAGGTGAGTTATTATTGCTTGAGCCCTTGGAGCTGTAAAAGACTGTTTCCAGCAGGAACATCTCTGTAGAAGTGATGGAGAAGCCCCATTTGAGGAGTCAAATGCTCTGCTTAGTGAATTAAAGGAAGGAGCTGACACATTTAAGAGAAAGAGCCTGCTGTGGCTGGAATAGCCAAGACTGGGGGAGGGGAGAAACTTTAACTTTGAATAAAGTTTGCAGTTTGTGCCTGGACATTTTCCCTACTGAAATGTACAATGTTTTCATGACCAGAGGTGACCAGAGAACTTTGACTTTTTTATGAACGACTGGAAAAGCCTTGGAACAGATTTCATCCAGGACAAGAAATGAATAGGCTTCTGAATGGGTTTAAAGACACATGGAGAAAGAATAGTTCTTTGTAGCTTGCACTCTAGGGGATCCTACTTATGTGGGGCAATGGGTGTACTGATGTGGAGTTTGACGAGAATGTTTAGAAAAGCTCTAAGAGATGTGCTGAGAATTAATAAGGAGCAAGTGAAAGAATAATAACCTGCAATATACCTGCTTGAAGAGAAACAACAGTAGTTAAGTGGACCAGTTAGATAAGATTTTTGCCTCCCTTTCCAGGATTACTCTGTAGCCTGGGATAAAGAGATTCATTGTTATCTGTTTGGGGTTTATAGTTTAGGTAATTTGAAGCCTCATAGTTTTGTGGATAATCGTTTTGAATTCAGAGTAAAGTAAATGGAGAGTGCTGCTTTAACATAGCTGGGTTTTCTTCTCTGTGTGGTGGTTCAGGTGCTCTTTGATGTTATTCCAGTGATGATAATTAAATGTTTCTTCCATATTTAATGATTTGGGATGGGAGTAGTCTATTATGATTGGGATGAGGGTAGTATATTATTTCTATTTCACTTCTAAGATTGGCTTATTTATTATGTACACTATATGGGGACTCTTGTTATATATACTTTATCAGTTAGGATGCTGTCAGCCACAGGTAACAAAATACCCTAAATCATATTGACTTAAGCACCCGGAGGGAGGGCAGGCTCTGACTCACTTCTTTCTGGGATTCTCAAGGCTGTGCTTTCCTTTCTGTTAGAAAGTGCCTGAATTAATTCCAGGTGTCATACCCAGACAACAGAAAATGTGCTCTGTCTTCTGGAGGACCAAAAGCACTCATAGCTCATTGGCTGGAACTGGGTCACAGCTCACCTCTGAGCTAATTACTGATGGCAAGGGGAAAGGTATCCTCATAAGCGATTTGTTAGACTAATTAATACCTACTCACTAGAGCTAGGAAGAGATGTGCTTAGACTGACTTGGGAAGAAAGAGTGGATACCTAAACCAAATCAGGGTTCTGCTAAGAAGCAGGAAAAGGGAAATGGAGGTTGGGTAGAGTCTTGCATCTATTCCCATAATTATATATAATGAGTAATATAATTAATTGGAAATGACTAATTACAAATTAGATGGTACGAACATATTATATAATATATAGACTATCCTGCTGTGATAAAACTCTGAAATATGGTGGTTTAAATAATATAAAAGTGTATTTCTTTCTCACCAATAACAGTTCAGAGGTATGTGATACAAAGGTGGTGAGGTGGCTCTAATATAGCTTGACTATTAGAGTTACCAAGTTGTAAGAATGAAACCCCTAACTTTCAGAGACTTAGAGAACAGAGAAGTTTCTTTCTTACATTATAGCCCAAGGATAGCTTCTGAGGTGAGTGGGTATCCCTGTTGCATGGAGCTATTCAAGGACCCAGGTTCTTCCCATTTTTTTTCCTTGCCATCTCCCAGAGGACTGTCCTTGCCTCTGTGGTTGATGCTGTGTCACCATTTCCAGGTTCCAGCTAGAAAGCAGAAAATGAGAATAGGGAGGAGGAGTTAGGCCCATGTATCCCAACAACAGAAACATCTACTCTTTTCAAGACAGCTGTTCTTATTTTTTATTTTCAGAGACAGAGTCTCACTCTGTCACCCCAGGTAGAGTGCAGAGGCACCATCATAGTTCACTGCAACCTCAAACTCCTGGGTTCAAGCAATCCTCCTGCTTCAGCCTCCTGAGTAGCTGAGACTACAGGTGCGTGCCACGACATCCAGCTAATTTTTCTATTTTTAGTAGAGATGGGGTCAGGCTGGTCTTGAACTCCTAAGCTCGAGTGATCCTCCCACCTCGGCCTCCCAGAGTGCTAGGATTACAGGCGTGAGCCACTGCACCGTACCAAGACAGCTGTTCTTAAGTGGAGTGGAGTTTGGGCAGAATAAGGAAGGAATAAAATAAATTGTATCCTAGAATGCCTTGTAGGGGTTAGGGAGATGAGGTTAGACATGCTTCTAAAGACTGAGTGAGTAACTTGACCTGCTGTGTGATTTATTTTCTCTTCATACTGTGATACAGATTTCAGAATTCATGTACCACTGAAAATATTGAAAAGTGAGAGAGAGAAGCATTTTAGAGTAAACATAGTCTTAGTGTGTCACTCTCCTGTGTGCATCTATTACTTTTTACAAGTAGGGCTCCGGGAGGACTGAGAACATGGAATGGCAAATGAGTGGGCACTCCTGAGTGACATTTGGAAGGGTGGCGTGTAAGCCCAGCATTGAAGGGTGAGTCGTGGGAGGAAAGGTGTGGGGAGGTGCTTTCAGTTTCTGTGGATAGACACCCAAAGAAAAAGCCCAAGATGGAAGCATGTATGTTTTTTTGGCCGCTGGCAGGGAGACCAGTACGCGAGGAGCAGAAACTGCAGGGGGAGTGGGGCTGGTAGTGGCCCCTAGAGGGGGCTGCAAAAGCAGTAGCGTTGTAGCCAGGCAAGAGCCTTAAATGCAGAATTAAAGTGCTATGCTTTATTCTGTGGTTGATGAACAACCATTAAAGATTTTGAACAGGGAAGTGAGCGGATGAGATATGTGTCTTAAGGAAACAATTCTGGAGCGGGAGAGGAGTATGGAGAATTTATGGGTGTGTGGGGCTAGTTTTGTGCAAGGAAGTATACATGTTTTTCATGTTTATGTCTGTGTGACTTTCTTTTATGAACAATGGGTGACTTGTGTGGGACTGTGGTGTTCAGTTGCGGCTTGCCCGAGTAAGGCAGCATCCCTGTGAGTGGAGGAGCAAGGATGGTGAGAACAGACCACAGACATGTGGCAAGAGGGGCTGGCTGGTTTTGGTGTGTAGACTGCAGGTGTGGGTTCTCCTTGAGCCTGTGCTCCTTGGCCATAGGGGACCACCTGGTATGCCCCTGGAGGGGAGCTAAGTCAGGAAGGTCCTGGAGTCCCTCTTTGGGCTCACAGGCATGGAGGACAAGGGAGATTTTGTTCTGTTGTCTAAAATGGTGCTCTCTGTTTACCTCCCTTATGCTATTGCCAGCCTTTAGTAAAGTCCCGTTTGAGTGTTCTGACTTGCCTCTGCGTTATGGAGAGTTGTTTTCCACACTTGGGCCAAACTTCAGTGGGAAGCAGTAGCATGCAAATGCTGCAGGCAGTGGTGGTGACTCTTCCCCGAGTGCTGGTCCTGGAAGCATTTCCCTGTAGGAGGGGATCGTGATAGTCTAGGTGAGAAGTAATAAAGTTACAAGAATTGGGGCACTAGCAAATAGAAGCAAAAAGGAAGACCAGTTTTCAGAAACCTTTCGATGTGGCAGACTAAATAATTGAAGGGCAAGGGGAAATAAAAGATAGCTTGGAAGTTCTGGGATTGTGGTTGTGTGCTCAGGGAAAACATAATGCTGCTAACAGATGATGTCACAGGCAGAGGAGCAAAATTGCCAGGGGCAGGTGCTGAATTCATTTTGATTTCTGTGTAGAGTGAGAGTAAGTACCTTTTACCCTGTGTTGTGTAGTTAGTTACTTGAAATTTTGGAATTAGGATCTAGGTTCCTGAAGTCAGGCCAGTGTTTTTCTATGATCCTGAGACATATATTACGTGAAATAAAATGTACTTATAGAGTTTCAGGTGGTGACAACATCTCCAAGTGGAGATGTCAAGTAGGCAGTTGTACATGGAGCTGGAGTGAAAAATTGAGAATAAATATAGAAATTTATTTTAGGAGTTACGTATATATTTAGAAGAGATAATTGGAGCTATGGGAGGAAGTTCACTCAAAGAGATTTGACCCATAGGCTGTAATTGGAAATAGCCAAGGGGCAGTTTTCTTGAAAAGGAGGGAGTGAAAGCTCTAATGCATGCATAAGGCTGAAAAAAAGCAAAGAGGCAGCAAGAGGATTCTATTTTTTTTAAAAGAAGTTTTGTAGTAATGGAGAGGAAGGTATAACTTGCAACCTGGGACATAATCAAGAGATGAAAAAAAGTTTTTAAAATCAGATGTGGCAAGGGGAAGGAAAGGATGGGGAGGGAACAGTTAGAGATGGAAGACAGACAGAGGGAAGAGTTCAATTTTGCTTAACAAACGAATTACAAGTGCACTGAGGGGATGGGCACAGTGCTGGGTGCCGAGATGCAGAGATGGAGTCAACAAGATCCTGATTGGGGGTTTTCTGTCTAATAAGGACAGGAGCAAGAATAACAGAGTGACTGTTGTTGACTGAGCACTGTGTGTCAAGGACTGTTGCAAATGCTTCCATGCATTGACTCACTGAGTCTTCACAGCATCCCTGTGAGTTAGTTATTATTTTATTGTTCAAAAAGAAGAGGAAACTCAGGACAGAAAAGTTAAATAATATGCTCAGGGTCTTTAAAAACTAGTCAGCTATGGAGCCAAGATTTGAACCCAGGCCATAGCTGTGCAACTCTGCCTGATGTAGACAAATTATTGCACTACAGTGCAAAGATAGAAATAAGGGAGGGGTTACATTTTTTTTGGCAAGTGCTAGAGAAAGACAGAGAAGATCCCCGAGAAGCAATAAATTAAAGATAAGGATGGATCCAGACAAAGGAACATACTGTCATGACCCAAGTATAGAACCCGTGTGTGTGTGTGTGTGTGTGTGTGTGTATGTGCGCATTATGTGTAGCTGTTTTATCTAGTAATTTGCTCAGCCTTCATTTCTGACCTTTTCTTTGCCCCATCCTCATCACAGAGGACCGTCACATTTGATTCTATTCATTTCTGTGAACAATTAAGATCTTTTTAAAAAATCTACTAGAACCAGGTTATTTTTAGAAGTATTAGTCCTGCCCATCAAAACCATCATTGGATTGGAGTTAATGACATTAAATATAACATATGTGTATGTCTGTATGTATGTCTGTGTTTCTATCTATCTATCCATCCGTGAGTTCAAAGAACTGGCAGATTTCTGAGAACTTTCTATGCAGTTGGGACCCAGATAGTCTTTGGGGAAAGAACTAGAGAACTTGAGGGGCAGATTATTGAAGGTACAATTGCAATTCTGGAAAATATGCATATTTGGCATGGAATGAGGTGTAAGCCTTTCTGGAATAACTGTATGTGGCAGATACAGGGCTCCTGGTTATCTGTGGTTAGCCTGTCAGGTGCCTGTGCTTCACTCAGCTTCCCATCCCATGCCTGACCATACATACCACGCCCTCCAACTCCTGCCCCACCACGAACTGCGTTCTCAAAGTGGGGACGTTGGGAGCGCAGCAGCACTGTGAGACCCAGGCTTGCTGTGGGGTTGCTAGTTTAAAAAGTGTAATATTTAGTTGTTTTATTTTAGGCCACATCAAAATAGTTGTATCCCTGTGGCCTTGTGGGAAAGTGGTTACATCAAAATGTCATGAGGTGGGCAAAGGGATTATTCTTGGAAGTGGGGAAGGATATTTGATAAAGGAAGAAGTAAAGTCAAAATTGGAAGGATAGGTTTTTTGTTTTGTTTTGTTTTGTTTTTTTGAATAACAGTTACATATATGCCATTCACCAGTTACAGGGAAAGATTTGTGTGACTGAAAAAGGCCCATCTCGGTTCACGTCTCAGAAAGAAAATCCTGAGACTAGCATAGCACCACTGCCACCTTGTGGTAATGTGTTGTAGTCATTGTATTTTATGAAAAAAATATATCTGATATTTTACAGCATGCACATTTTGTACCTTCTCAGTATAACAGTACTGTATAAAGCCACATATTTGAGCTCTCTAATATTAATTAGAAAAGTGCATCCAAAAACTGCTCTAAATAAGGTACATATTAAAAATGGAAAGAGCTTAATTTTAGGAATTAACAAATGTTCACAAAATACCATCTCAAGAAAGTAATTATATATTTATAGCTTTTCTCAAGAAACTTACAAACCATTATAAGGGACACAGTACATTAGCAATCACTAGATGGTTTATTGGTGTAGAGGGTAATTATTAATAGACTATATTGGATAATCTCCATTATTTTGCTTTAGAATGCATTAATTTATACTTAAATATAGATGTCCCAAATATTAGAGTTTATAGTATTTCAAACAAAATAATGTAGATATTTTGAATATATTTGGAGTTGTTAAGAATACTTCCTTAGATAAGGGGATACTGTCACCTCTTCATTACATTTCCTTGTGCATACATACATATGTTCCCTCGATTTCTCAAGGGGCAGAACTGACCATTCTCAGGTTTGTGCAGGCTGCAGCATAATTGACTTTGGTTTGCCAAGTTAAATTTTTTTCTTTCTGGACGGGGAAGCAGTCATGGGAATTGTGCTGGAAAGCCTTTTCTGTCACTGGGTTGAACATGGCAGGATGGAAAACTGCAGAGCCACAGGCCCATTGCAGAGTTTTCCAGTCTGCCTCACCGCACTCAGCAACTGGCATGCACAGCACAGAGGGGATGTGTTGCCAGTGCATGCTGGATGGCCAGACTACAGTTTTCTGTCACGTAGACATCCCAGACAATCAGAATCAGAATGTGTATGTGTGTGTTTTACATGTAAAAGTAAACAATGACTTCTAGTAAACTTCAAAAAAAATTAGTTGTTGTATATTTTTTGGGAAAAAAAAACAAATGACTATTTTACAGACTTCTAAAACATTAAGTGTCAAGATTTTGTGTGAATATTAAATATGCAGGGCATATCATCTAGCCTCGTGGCTTTTGAACTCTATTTCACAGACCTGTCCCATTCCTCAGTGGTATGGGAGGATTAGCCGGTCGGGTTCTGGATTGCCTATTCAAAGTGCCTGTTCATATATATTTGGGAAAAACTCCTCGGATTATTCAGGTACACCAAACTGCTTGAGGACAGCTGTTTCAATTGGCAGCTTATAAAAAGGGAAGTGTTTTGTGATACTGTACATGACAAAGCGCCATTGTCACCTTATTGCATTACCATTAAATATTGGTCCCAGAAACATGTCATCCTCATTCTTCTATAAGCTGGGATATCACTCTCTTAAACTCCCCTCATTATTCCCACCGCAGTCCCTCTGCCAGCATTTGCTCTCCTGGCCAGGTCCGAGTGGCAGTTTGGAGCTGGAGACGGAGGAGGACAGAGAAGAGCAGAGATTTCCCAACACACAGAGTAGTGTCCGGTACCCATCACAGCTTTTATTTCCTCATCCGAGGTCTTATTCTAGTCTTCATCTGCAATGAAATCTGGTTTTTATCTGGATTATAGTTGAGCATAGCTTTGTTTCTTGAGGGCAGCTGACTCTCCGGAGAAAGATGGACGAGTTTGAGTGAGCATGCGCAGTCATTCCACCCAAATTACTCTTTTCCCCTCCTCCCCTTTTCCCTGGTGGAGAGAGGACAGGAGTGGCATCTTAATGGGCCTCCACACACAGGGAAGGAAACATTTTGAGTGGAGAAATGCAATACCTACCTAAAAATGTGTTTTAGGAAGATTCGGACACCAAATTTTTAAAATACTGAAAGTCGGGTAAGAGTAAGTGGTTACACTGAATGATATCAATTAAAGGCAAATAGGAAAAAAAGAGCAAAAGGCTGGATTATGTCTTTTTAAAGGATTTGTGTAAATTATTGTACGTAAAAATATGGTTCATGAGAGTATCTTTTAAGCCTGATAATTCCAGTCAGCAAAAGAGATTTTAGTATGTGTAGGTTCTTATGCCCCACTCCAAACCTGTTGACTCACAATCTCTCAGATGAATTGAGGCACATTAATGTTTATAAAGTTCTCCATGGGATGATCAGCCAGATTTTAGAACAGCTGGCATATGTAATAGGGCTTGGTGTATAATGTATGCATACTTATTTTAATAAAGAGGCTTAAATTTACTTTGAAGAAAGTAGGAAAGTCATGGTGGGACAAAATTCAGAAGGGAAAGGAAGGATACAAGACACAAAGCTAAAAGGGTCTGGAATCAAAGGGGATTGCTGGGAAATTCTGGAGGCTGATAGGTGAATCACGTTGGAAGCAATTTCACAGGTGGCTGATGAGGGAGGTTGACAGATTGAATCAGAAAGAGATCAAATGGCTTCCCTTCCAGAGCTGAAAGATGAGGAGCAGTAATCACTCAGATGTAAGTTCTGGCATGGTGGTGGGAAAAATAGTTCTTATTTTACGAGTGCACAAAAATATTTAGAAGGACAAGTAAAAGGAATTGGAGTTATAATGGGAGACACATTAATATGCACACTTGTGATGAAGATAGACTTTTAGAGATGTGGGGTAAAGGGTGGGTCTCTGGTTTGTGTTTGATCACTTTCAAGCTAAATTATGTTAAGTCTAACTGTTGGGTAGGATAGAAAATTTACTGTGCTTTTAATTTCACTGTCTACAAATAGTAATTGATTTATACATTTTGTAGGTATATCTCTTCTGTATACCACTTGAAGATAGTATTAATGCTGCTGAGATAGATGGTCTCCCCTAATAACGATGAAATGGTAATGGATAAAAGAAGATTTGTTTTTAATTTGGAGAAAAAAACAGAATAGACAAGTAAATGCTGATATTTGCCACAGGGACATTTGCAAATGAGAAGGAGATGACCAGCCACAAAATAGGCACCTCTGCATCCACTTATCAGAATGTTGTCAGGTTTCCTGCCTGAGCTCTTCCTTAAGAGCTCTTATACATAGTCTTCTGTTCAAGTTTCCCCCAAAACCCCATTTCACCTGCTTTATCTGAATGCCAGTCTTCATTCATTCGTTTGTTCAATGAATAATTATTAAGAGCTATTGTCTGTACCTGGAACCCTGGTTGGTTCTGGGGCTTCAGTGGTGAGAAAGCTGGACACGGCTCCTGCTCTTACTGGGCTCGCAGGCTACTTGGGGACACAGATATGTCAGTTTGGGGCTTATTGAATTTTGGAGATCCAGTGGCATCCAGGTGGAGTTATCCGGCAGCAAGTCTAGTCACTTCCTAATTTTTACTGGGGAACAAGATTGGTATTTTCAGAAGTAAAATAATAATAATTTTGTAAACTATGCTCCATTATTATATTAAATACAATTTCATGATTGATTTCTGTTTTTATGTCTAAAGTTTAGAAAACTATACCTTTTTGGACTATATTCTTTATGTGGTTAAATGTGAGTTTTATGTGATAATTTCTCTAAATAGAACATTGGGCCCTTGTTCAGGATTGCTACCTCTTTATTTAGCTAGTGTCAGTCTCACTTAAAACACCTTTTCCAAAAAGTATGACCTGCTAAAATGGTACCTTACTTATGATACTTTATACAGCATTTGGGAGTTTAGTCGACATTTACACATCTTTTGTTTTATCCTAACAACTCTGAGGAATACAGTGCAGATGATGTTTCACCTTATAGATGGAAAAACTTAGGTTCTCAGATGTTACTACTTATTTGAGGTTATAAAGCTAGTAATGGTGGAGCCAGAAGTAGAACCCAATCTGGGGCTCTTTTCAAGAGTCACGTCTCTTTCTTTTATATTTTCTGCTGTATATTGACTTGCTAGAAAGAAAGTTAGTCTTTCTCCATTGGATTCCTCAAATTCCTATTAGTCACAAGAAAAAAATGTTTTAGCCCTATTAATTTCTTGCACTTTGTTTCCTGATTATTTAATAAATCAATTAACACGTATTCATTATTTTCTATGTATCTGGTACTTGGCTGTATGTGGAATAGAAAAACAAATTAGATATAGTTTTTGTCATTGAGAAACTCACAGTCCTTGTTTTATTATTTTGATAGATTTAGAGGGTACAAGTGTTTTTTTGTTATGTGTATGAATTGTATAATGCTGAAGTCAGGGCTTTTAGTGAACCTGTCACCAGCATAATGTACATTGTACCCAATAGGTAGGTTTTTATCCCTCACTTCTCTCCCACGCTTCCTCCATCTTAGTTTTCAATGTCCATTTAAACACTTTATGACAAAATATACCTGTTGTTTAGTTCCCACTTATAAGTGAGAACATGTGGTATTTGTTTTTTCCATTCCTGAGATACTTCACTTAGGATAATGGTCTCTAGTTCCATCCAAGTTGCTGCAAAAGACATTATTTCATTCCTTTTTATGGCTGAGTAGTACTCCATGGTATATATTAATATATGTTAATACACACCACATATATACGTACATACACACCACATTTTCTTTATCCACTCATCAGTTGATGGGCACTTAGGTTGATTCCATACCTTTGCAAATGTGACTTGTGCTGTGACAAACATTCTGGTACAGGTGCCTTTTTAATAAAATGACTTCTTTCCCATTAGGTAGAGGAAAAGTCCCCTAGTAGTGGAACTGCTGGATCGAATGGAAGATATACTTTTAGTTCTCTGAGGAATCTCCATACTGTTTTCCATAGAGGTTGTACTCATTTACATTCCCACGAACAGTGTATAATTGTTCCATTTTCACTGCATCTGTGCCCATATCCATTGTTTTTTGACTTCTTAATAATGGCCATTCTGACAGGGGCAAGGTGGTATCTCATTATGGTTTTAATTTGCATTTCCCTGATGATTAGTGATATTGATCATATTTTCATATGTTTGTTGGCCATTTGTCTATCTTCTTTGAAAAAAATCTGTTCATGTCTTTTGTCCACTTTTTGGTAGGGTTATTTGTTTTTTTCTTGCTGATTTGCTCAAGTTCTTTGTAGATTCTAGATATTAGTCCTTTGTTGGATTTACAGTTTGTGAATATTTTCTCCCATTCTATAGGTTGTCTACTCTGTGGATTATTTCCTTTGCTGTGCAAAATCTTTTTAAAGTCCCATTTATTTATTTTTAATAAAATTTGCTTTTTGGGTCTTGGTCATAAATTCTTTGCTTAAGTCAATGTCCAGAAGAGTTTTTCCTACATTTTCTTCTGGAATTTTTATGGGAGAAACTCAAATTCTTATCAGAGAAAAAGGCACAGGCATTTTAAAAAACGCCTGTACAGCATGATTAATACTGTAAACATGTGTGAGCATAGTGCTGTGGGTGCACCAAGGATGTGATAGTGGCCTGAGCCTTGAAGGGTGCAAGAATTGGGGAGGCGTTTACAAGAAGCAGAGGATACTGTTGAGTAGAAGGAACAGCTCATGAAAAAGCTTGGACGTGAGGAAGTGTGGTGTATTTGGGGATTCTTTCTTTCATGTTACTGTTAGGTGAACTTAAGAGGATTGCTAAAGATGAGGCTGTTAAAGAAGGTGGGTCACTTGTGGAAGGAAGAATCTTGTATGTCCAGCTAAGAAGTCTAGAATTATACTGTGGGTGATGGGACACACTCTGAAGATATTAAACCAGGAGTTTGGCAGGATCAAATCTCTATTTCAGAGATAATTTTGTCCCCAGTGGGAAAAATAGACTATCAGTAGGAAAATTGATAGCACAGAGAACATTTAGGAAACTGTTCGGTTCAAAGGAGTTAGAGGAACTTGAAATAAGGCAATGGCAGGAGGAATGGAAAGAGATGGATTTACGAAATGCAACCTTTTCTATAATAAATAATGCATATGATGAGGACTAATATTCATGATGATAATATCTTGACATACCACATTTTTAAAGAATTATGTATTCTTTCAAATCCATGGCCTCACATATTATCATAGCACACAGTGACTTGCAGGTATTATTTCCATTTCAGAGATTAAAGTCTGTAAACTCAAGAGGTTTAGTTTGACCATTAAAGATGGTCAAATAGACCAAATATTACAGTTCTGTATAGATACCCTGGAAGGCATGACATAGCTTTCCTGGAGCTTATTTGACAAATGGGGAAGGAAACGTATAGGGCAAAGAAAAAGTCTTTGTTGGGGAGGACAGAATAGACAGTAGTTAGAAGAGATAGGAAGTGTCACATGTAAATGTAGAGCGGTGAAAACTCCCCTGACCCCTCCCTCCCATTTCACCAAATTCCACTCCCTAGAGGAGAAACAAAGGAGTCATGTTGGTACAAGACTAGTAGAAACTAGAGATTCTTCTAGAATCCTTGAAGGCATCTGTAAAAGACAGGAATCATCACTGACCTTTGTACTTCACCATGCCTGTTTAATGCCTCCCCCAAGCCAATACAGTATATGAAAATGTACACTTATTAGAAAAATCAGGTAGTACCTGATTTTTCAAAGATTCTTAGATTTACAAAAGGTTCATCAAATGACTGCTTTTAAAGTTGCATTCTCCTAGGACATTAAAGTAGTATTCCATCTAAGCAACCTCAACTGTGACACAGAGGGGTTTCTGAACTTTTAGGTAAAATCCTAGCACACCCATGCGTGTATATCATTTAAAAGAGAAATTACTTTTATTTGCTCTTAGCAAGGGGCATGAAATGAGCTATTCCACAGCTTTAAGACATTGGACTCAAAACAGTCTTGGAAAGCCATCTAGGTAACAGTTTATTCAACTGGTAAAGCTTATTTTTTTAAAATAATTTTTCAAAGTTAAATTTATTTACCTTTTTGTTTTTAATTTTTTGAAATTGGGATATTGGGTTACAGTTTGCATCTGCATGGCTATAAACCTTGCATAAGCATGGCTTTACGGATTTTTCATGAGGGTTAGATAGTACTAAACCAATTATCTGACAGATTATATAACTAAGTGGCAGTTGAATGTAAATGTCTCTAAGCCCTTTTTGGGGGAAGGTGGGAGTTTACCACTTATCCTGGAAATTTTGAAAAAAAATTAAAATACGATTTTTATTTTTAACAGGTTCATAATTGTAACTCTCTGATCATAACTATTTCTTATATCTATTACTAACTTTGTTATTCTAGTTGAATATTAATATTGAATATAATAGTGGGATTTAAAAAAAATGATTCCTTGTTTCTGCACTTGGTAAACTCATTATTTTGAAATTTTTGGAGCCACATGTTTGTTTTTTTACATGTCTTTTTTTTCTTAGCCACACTTTGATTATATGATTATATTTGGTAGAGCTGTTACACATTAATCATTTTTTTGTTATGCTTCGTCTTTTATCATAAAAAGTGTTGTTTAGCCATACATAAACAGAAGTTTATTTTGAGGGTTAACTTTCATGTGAATAACTGCCTCCCCGTTAAATCTTTTTAATCACTTCTCTTAGAGGAAAGCAGGAATGTTTTTTCTTTTTTTTTTTCCCCCAAGAATTTAAAATTGACTGTTTGTATATTATAACATAGAGAAGTTTGTAAATCTGTGAAGGCAAAGACTGTACCTTATACAACACTCTAGTCCCCACAGCCTTACACATTGCAGGAGATTAACCCATGCTTATGTAAGATTTAAAGAAGAACATGATAATTATATAGAAAACAGATAACAGATAAATTATTCCTTTGAAAGTGACTCTATAAGCAACATCTCTAAATGAGCAATATTCTCATATAAAATCAGGATAGCAGACATTTTATTTTCTGCCGTTCTGCCTATCCCTATGTAACCCCTCACCCGGGACATGCCCCTGGGGGCAGGTAGGCCTTTGAGCATTGTAACTGCTGTTTTCATACACAGGAAAAGAAGCAGGCTCGGACCTGCTGAACCCTGGAAACCATAAAAGCATTTCCAGCCATTATTTCTTGTTTACACATTGATACCATTTCCTGTCAATCAGGGCCCCAGTGCTTTTCCCGTTTGCTAATTTTTTCCCTTGTTTTAAAATACAAAGTTACCTTACATACCATTTTATACTGTCACTTAAAAGTCATTCAGTTCAACTCAACCGACGTTTATTTGTGGCTATGATGTGTTGCTTCACATGTTAGTGATGTTGCAAAAATGGGTAGGACACAGCCTAGTGGGACCATAAGCATGTAAAGCAATGCCAGCCTATGTCACTGGTGCTGTTGGACAGGCAGGATGAAGGTGCATTAGGGGGGCAACGGAGGACATGATCCATCGCTTCTTCCTAGGGAGTCAGGAAGCCTTCCCAGGGCCAGTGGTGCTGGATGAGAGGTGAGATGAACAGGCCATTTCAAGACAGGCAGACAGAGGAGGGCATGTATAGGGCAGAGGGGGAAACCTGGGAGGGGGCGGCCATGAAGGTGGAAAGTGTTATGCAGGGTCTTCTACGATACGAATAGGAGCATGGCATTATGCTGCCAGCAGAAGAGAACTAATGAAGGGCTTGAAGGCATGGCATATTTTAACCAGGTTTTCATTTTAGAAAATTACCCAAATAACCATATGAGCACGAAGTAGGTTATTTATACTTTTTTAAAACAGTACTTATAGAACATAAATAGACCAAACATTAATTTTTCCTCCTCATGGCCTTAAACAGAACTTTACAAAAATCCCAATACACCCACTTCTGTCATTTGAATTTCCAAATTATTTATTCTTTGGCTAAGTGATATTTTTATAGCATTTTAATGCTCTGTGTTTGGGTTTAAGAATTATGAGCTGCCTACCTTGGGTGACATCAGATGCCATGGCAATGCAGCTCACCGCATAACTCTCCCTAATCTTCCCTTGGCATTGACAAACAGGCTGCCTGTGTTTCTCCTCAAAGCATCTTGAAATAGGACTGTATTGAACGGGCATGACTATTCTGCATATATAAAGCATTTTCAGGAAAAAAAAATAAAATTTGTATGTGAATGAATCTGAGCAAATGTCTAAAAGAAGAGGAATGAATTTATAGTAACAAAAGACTAAAGGTCTAGTGTGATGTAACATAACAAAAGTTCAGAGGTACCCCTCTCAGCTGAGATGCCTTCAAGTGGCATTAGTGGTCATCTATAGTCTAGTCCAAAAACCAGTCCTGTTGCAGGCACCAGGCCATAAGTCTTCATTCTGAACATAGTGAAATGGTTCTTCCATGACTTTCAATGTAGTTTCTTTCTTTCTCCTTTTCTCACTAATTTTGTTAAATTAGAAGATTCTGACATTGACCTCATAAGAGTTTGTAGCCCTTATTCCAAGAGCATTTTGGGCTAACAGTTTTGTAATCTTTTCGTTTCTCTCTTTCTTTTTAAATTATTTATATTGTGAAAAATGCATAACAAAATTTACCATCTTAATTATTTCTAAATTTACATTTCAGTAGTGTTAAGTATATTCACATTGTTGTGCAATGTAAACTTTTTAAACTAATATTAATACTTCATATTCCTTTCTGATCAGATTAATGATTATTTTTGTTTAACATACTATTAAATCTTGATTTCTATACCTCTTATCTCATTGTTTGCATGTTCTCTTTTTAATCATAAGTGCTGAATCAAGTTTTTTTTTTTTTTTAAGAGATGGGGTCTCACTCTTTTGTCCAGGCAGGAGTGCAGTGACACTATCATAGCTCACTGTGACCTCGAACCCCTGGACTCAAGTGATTCTCCCACCTCAGCCTTCCAAGTAGCTGGGACTACAGGCACACACCATTGTGCCTAGCTAATTTTTTAAAAAATTTTATTGTTTTTAGAGACAGGGTCTCACTATGTTGCCCAGGCTGGTCTCAAACCCTGGCCTCAAGTGATCCTCCCATCTTGGCTTCCCCAAAGTGCTAGCCTTACAGACATGAGCTACTGCACCCTGAAGTTTCCAAATCTCTAATCTTGGTTTGAAAATAAACTAGGACTAAAAACACAGAATGAAAAAATTATTTTTTGTGTGTGTTGAAGGAATGAATATTCTAATTCAAATTAATTTTTCTTAAAATGACCTTCCCGTTTTTTATAAAATAATGTTTTCCTTTAATCTTGGCAAGAACAACTCTGTAATATGTCTTCAAAAATCAAATTTTCAAATTGAATAAATAAGCATATTTTGAACTTTCAAATTAGGTAATGCCTATATATTTGAGAATATGTTTGGTTATGAGCTGAAATGATTAATAACTGCTGAAATTGCAACAGAAAATTAGAACTCAAAAATTTTTAGTTATTACTCTCTAACTTCTTAAGTAATATTAAATTATGCTGTTGCAAATGCTATAGGAGACTAACCAAAGGAAAAGTTAAAAAAATTAATATTTGTTACTCATAACCATGTTAAGTCCTGATCTATTTAAAAAACAACCACCAAAGAATTCCTCCAATTTGATGTTATATGGAGGCCATCATTTTTAGTTATGATAGCTCTTGTAAGTTCATGACCCCCCTAAAATTGTGTGTAATTTATAATGTGCAAGTGTGTGTGTGTGGCTGTTCCTAGAGAGATGGTATTCACAACTTTCATCAGATCCAACCAAGGGTACAAATCACTCTCCCAGAGGTTACTTTGCCCATTTTCCTGTTTACATACAGACCCCAACTCACAACTAGATTTTGTTTTAGAAGTAGTTTATGAATTGGCTGTTTGGAACTTAGATCACATTTTTTTCCATGAAGGTATTATATACATGTTACTTATATAAATATATGTATATCTATAACCGATATTTTCTGACTTACGATGGTTCAACTTTTAATTTTTTGACTTTACAGTGGTGTGAAAGCAATATGTATTCAGTAGAACCTATACTTTGAGTATCCATACAACCATTCTGTTTTTCCTTTTCAGTACAATATTTAATAAATTACATGAGTCATTCAATACTTTATAATAAAATAAACTTTGTATTAAATGATTTTGTTTATAGGCTAATGTGAGTATCCTAAGCACATTAAAGATAGGCTAGGTTAAGCTATGATGTTTGGTAGGTTAGATGTATTAAATGCATTTTTCACTTATGATATTTTCAACTTACGATAAATTTATTGGGATGTAACCCCATTGTAAGTCGATGAACTCCTAATTTACCAGTGACCTTCCTGTTCATTTTTCTGTGGTTATATCAAGATTAATTCCTTCCCACTGTTAGAGGTTCAGTTCAAAAGAGGAGGAGAGGGGAGCCCTTTGCTGTCAGGAATTCAATAAGAAAGAGGACAGAACCTGTCTTCTCTTAGCACGAAGGTGTGCTCCTGACACCTGTAGAGATATTAGATTAATGGTATCCTTGGGATTCAGACATAAGGTAGAATAGGCTGGGGACTTAACCATTAAGGCAGATACATGGTATGGTTTCTATGGGAAGATGTACTCCTAGTTCTAACTTGGAACTGAGGTTTCTGGGACACAGAGTGTCCTCCCCTTGGAGCCTCATTAGTGGGTGCCCTATGTGTGATGCATGGGCTTCCACTTTACCTCTGTCATGGGGTCTCTCCCTGAGGAACCCATAACACAATTAGCCAAGGACTGTCTTGGGCAGGTGTGGTGGTATTCGCCTGTACTTCCAGCTACTTAGGAGGCTGAAGCAGGAGGATCACTTGGGCCCAGGAGTTCGAGGTTGCAGGTGAGCTATGAGCTATGATTGTGCCACTGCACAAAAAAAGACTTTTTCATTAGTAACAACCATTTGTGTTTCAAATGTTCCTAAGTCAGACTTTTCCTTCTGAGGTACAGTATGAAAATTTCCTCCCCCTTCCTCAATTAGATTCTTGATGAGAGATATGATAATTCTTTGTAGCTAAACTGTGTAATTTCTAGTGGAAGTTGTATAATATGTTGGTTAGTTGACTGAAGGGAGAATCTCAGGGGTGGGAGAAGACTGAAAGTAGGAG
Organism: Varecia variegata; assembly: GCA_028533085.1. Taxonomy (NCBI): domain Eukaryota; kingdom Metazoa; phylum Chordata; class Mammalia; order Primates; family Lemuridae; genus Varecia; species Varecia variegata. The sequence goes on along the minus strand of CM052445.1, from coordinate 21,842,654 downwards.
AGTGAGAGGGTGTGAGTGCTGTGTGATGTCATCACATGAGATTTAGCAGCTCATGATGCCACTTAAAGAGTGACAGTGCTTTAGTACATTTTCTCTTGCTTATTACAGGACATATAAAGCTGGATAATTTATAAAGAAAAAAATTGTTATAATTCTGGAGGCTGGCACGTCCAAGGCCATGGCTGGGCATCTGGGGAAGGTCTTCTTCCTGGTGGGGACTCTGCAGAGTCCCAAGGCAGTGCAGAGTGTCACATGACAAGGGGACTGAATGGGCTAACATGCCCACTCAGGTCTCTCTTCCTGTTCTTGTAAAGCCACCAGTCCCTATTCCATGATAACTCATTAATCCATGAATGGATTAATCCATTCAGGAGGGCTGAGATCTCAGGATCCAAAATCGCCTCTTAAAGGCCCACTTCTCAATACTGCCACATTGGAGACGATGTTTCAATGTGAGTTTTGGAGGGGACGTTCGAACCATAGCAGACAGCAAGTTTTTAATTCTTAACGTTTTCTGCAAGTCCTGGGAGGGCTTCTTAAATGAGGCTATTTAGCATATCATGTCATTACATATGATGCATGTACATATTTTGAAACATGAATCAAGAAGGTATGCCCCCCACACAGATGAATAGGGAGGAATTTTGCCGTCCGAGAATGTAACAAAGAGTGGGTATGTTTTGGAGTTAAGTAGGAATTTACACTAAGAGTTATAATTACTTTAGCCAAATAATTTTTGAAAGATAGTCTTTGATTCGACTCAAAAATGTGTATGATCCAAGACCACAAAATTTTTAGCCTCACAAAAAGATGTGACTAACTTTAGGCAAAACAGAAGATTTGAATTAGCTTGTACATTCATGGTTTGCTAGCAAAAATCCATCAGAGAGAACTGTGGTCTATTCTCTAGTTACGTAGTAGCTAAATTGACTCACTAATTCCCCCAACGTGAGGTTCCTCTTTACAGATATGCAAAATGTGTATTTATAAACTTCAAAGTTATACATTTCATGATGTTCCTTTAATAGTCTCTTCATCTATGGAGTAACTACTATAAACAAGCATTTTAGGTAATTATACCTGTTCATATTTTCTAAAAAAAAAAGAAAAAGCAGTGTAGACAGGAAATTAACAAAGCAACTGAAAATTGGAATGACTAGATTCTTTGCTGAGATTAATAGTCATACTTGTAAAAATAATATTTCTCCACAGGAAAAAATCTTTGTGATCTTGGGTTAGACAAAGATTTCTTAGATAGGACATGATTCATAAAAGAAAAAAATTGATAAATAGGATTTCATCAAAAATAAGATCTGATCTTCAAAAGGACACTGTTAAGACAATGAAAAAACAAGTCGCAGACTGGGAAGAAATATTTGCAAATCACCTATCAGATAAAAAACTTGTATCCAGATATACAAAGGACATTGAAGATGCAATAATGGGAAAAGAAACAGCTCAATTTAAAAAATGGGCAAAATATTTGAACAGACAGTTCATCAGTGAAGATATGCAAATGGCAAATAAGCACAAGGAAATGCCCAAATCAGTAGTCATTAGGGAAATACACATTAAAGTCACAATGAGCTACTACTACACACTGATTAGAATGGCTACAATGAAAACAATTGGCTGAGTGTTGGTGAGGATGTGGAGCAACTGCAACTTTTATGCACTGCTGTTAGGAATGTAAAATGGCACATTTTGGAAAAAACAGTTTGGCAATTTCTTAAAAAGATAAACATACACCTACCAGATGACCCAGCCATGCCAGTCCTAGGTACTTAATCAAGAGAAATGAAAGCATATGTCCATGAAAACTTATAGACAAATGTTTACAGCAGCACAATTTTAACAGCTAAAAATGGGAAACAACCCAAATGTCCAGCAATAGGTGAATGGATAAACAAACTGTGGTGTATCTATACAATGGAATACTACTCAGCAGTAAACAGGAATATAGTATTGAGATACACAAAAGGATGGATGAATCTCAAAATACTTATGCTGAGTGAAAGAAACTAGACTAAAAGAAGTATGCACGGTATAATACCATTTATATAAAATTCTAGAAAATATAAAGTAGTATCACGATTGGCAGCAGATCAGTGGTTGGGTGGGGACAGGTAGTGATTACGATGGTATATAAGGAAAGTTTGGGTATGGAGAATATAATTCAGTATCTTGATGATGGCAATGGTTTCATGACCATATACCTATGTCAAAACAAATCAAATTGTACACATTAAATATGTGCAGTTTATGATGTGGTAATTATATCTCCAAGCTGTAAAAAAAATTTTCTCTGTAATGTGGCTTCCTTTTGGCTTATATTTCTGACTTAATTGATGCTAACAGATTTTATTTAGGGATAAATTCTTAAGATACATGAACATTTAAAATATACAAATTATTAGGTCATAAACATGGGTATTTTTAATCTTTCTAGTATAAATTTCATATAATCTGAAAATTTCTGATAATTTTGACCTGCAGTTAATATTGATATGCACTTAATACAACACTCTCAGCCTCAATTGATGTAAATCATATAGAATTATTTAGAAATTTACACCATTATTTCTGTTTTCCTAATTTTTGTCATTGTAAGCAAAACCTTAGTATGGTTTATGGAATAAAAAAGTAGAGATATTGAATGTAAGTCATCTTGAATGGCTAGTCCATGTTATTAATATTTCCTTTTTGTATTAGGATTCCATTTTATTCAATATTGCTGAAAATAAGTAGGCTTTTGGATGGGACTGGGGGATGTTTTTATTCCTGCTACATTAGTGGTGGTTGTAATAGTGTGTGTGGTAATATTGTTTGACTTGCGCTTGCCTGGGTCATGGACCCCAGGGATGGGAGAGATGATAGAAGATAACCTAGTCCCTGTGTATTAAGCTGGTACCATATGGTGGTGCATTTAAATTTATTTTATACAAAAATTAGTCCTAGTTAGCAAAAAAAAAAAAAAAAAAAAAAGAGGGGCACGGGGAGGGAAGTTTCATAGCCGTAGAATGCACGCATTCTATCTTATTTTTCTTAATAAGGTTGTGCAAAATGGGGCCTGGAATTTCACTCCGGCAGTGTTTTTTGCTGCTGCCACATGAGGCCTATTAAGGGAGGATTTTCTCCTGACACCTGGCCTTCCTCACTGCTTCCTCTCGGGAGGCCTCTCTAACCTTGCTTCTATGTGGACTCGGGCAGCTATAATTCGTTTAAATGTGCAGCTAGACCCCACCCTTAATCTAAGGCAGCGGTTCTCTACTGTGACTGCCATTAGAATTCCCGCTTCCTTTCTCACCCATTTCCCCCTGTCACTTTCCTGCCTTAAACATTTAGCTAGCTTTTTGCACTTAAAATAAAAAGCAGACTCCCCGCTGTGGCCAACTTGTGCTGGCTCTTGTCTTCTCTCACCTTATCTCTTGATACTCTCCTTCTACTCCAGCTGTTATTTGTCCCGACAGTGGCCTGTGAGCGCTTATTTACTTCTTCCAAGAAGCTCGTATAATTTGATGCCTGGAAAATGCTCCCTGGACTTAATAGCATAATGATATCATAATAATAACACTTTGTCCCATTTATTGAATGTTTTCTCTAACCCAGACAGTGTGCTAAGTGCTCTACAGCATTATCTTGTAATTAAATTAGATGCAGCAAGCCTGTGAAGTTGGTGTTAGGGCCATTTTTTTAATGAGAGGAAACTAGGGTGTAGAGAGTTGGAGTGACTTGCCCAGGTTCTTACTGTTATTGTGTGCTGGAGCCTGGCTTGAAGTCTGTCTGTCTAATTCTAAATTGGCTCTTTGGTACTGAAGTTTCAGAAATATTTTGTTACCATTAAATTGATCTCACAACAATTCCTGGAGGACAATCTTAGAGCAAGTTGTAGAGTAAGTTTCTTATTGAAGCATTAATGTAACTTAACTACCTTCCTGGAGGCAACAAAATTTTCTCAATATTTTATGTCTTATTGATAATAAGAGGCACTATGGTGTAAAAGTTGGGAAGAAACTCTAGAATCAAACAGATAGGGTTCCATCTCAGAAGCATCTGCCTTTCGTTCATGTAGATCTCATTAGCATATGTACCAGATAACATTCCAATCTAGGCACTTGCTATAGATCAGTGCACAAATCCAGTGGGATGATATAAAATTTTGGTCCTATAAGCTGTTTTTGTCTTGGAGGCTCACTATAGCATTCTTATTCTTTTTATTGAATTCAGTATAAATGTGATCTGTCTCCTATTCCAAGGGAGTCTATTTGAGCCAGTCTTGTGACATGTCTCCTAACAGCAATCTTATAGGAAGGCTCTAGTGCAGTTTGCTTTCTTTTTTCCTTTCTTTCTTCTTTCCTTCCAATTACAATGAAACATTAAATTTAACTTTATTAGATATAACAAACTCAGGGACATTGTGTTCTAACAGGGGTAGCGCAATGAACACAATAAATAAATAAATTACAGAGTATGTTAGAAGATGGAAAGTACTTTGTGGGGGTGGGTAATAAGATCAGGCCAGGGGAAAATATGGACATGAACAAGTTGCAGCGTTAAACAGGCAGTCAGTGAGGTGCGTCTTGTTGAGAGGGCCAAGACTTGAAGGAGGGGAAGGAGTGAGCCAGGTGGCCATCTGAGGGAAGAGCAGTCCAGGAGGAGAGCTAGTGCCAGGATTAAGGCAGGAGCAGATACACCCACTTAAGAGCAAAGCAGCCATTGTTGCCTGAGGGGCCAAGAGAGGGAGAGACACTAGATGAGGTCAGAGAGGTTCAAAGTATTTTGTTGGTGACAATGTAATGAACTAGCATATTTAAAGCACTTAGCACAGGGTCTGGCCCAGAGCCACAGAGCCCCTGCCTACCTTTTCCAGCCACATCTCCACTACTCCCCCTTGCAAACCCTTTGCTGCATTTATAACAGAAAGCTCTTTGAAGATTCCCCTAATATCCATGGTGTTTTAAACCTTTCCACTTTTGCACACACCTAAGATGCCCTTCTCCCATCTTGTCATTCTGATAAACTCCTTTAAGACCAGCTTTGGGCCCTTCTCTGGGAAAACTTCTTTGACTCCCTTTAAGGCGAACTGATGCTTCCTTCTCTGGACCAACATGCACAGTACTTTGTATATATGTTTGTTATAAACAGCTGATAGCTGATAATAGCTAACATTTAATGAGCACTTACTATGTGCCATGCACTAAGTCCTTTATGTGTTTTTCATTTATTCCTCACAACACAAAAAAGGTATATCTTATTGTATTGTCATCCCCATTTTACAGATGAATAAATAAAGGCATGAAGAAATTTAGTAACTTGCCTAAGATCATTCTGCTGCTAAATGATGGTGCCAGGAGGTGAACACAAGGTTTCTGGCTCCAGAGCCTTTGTGCTTTCATAATCATTGTACTACGCCTTCACCATACTTACTATACATGAGGCAGTGTGCACCTCACACCGTATTGCAAATATTAGTGTGTGTGCACATGTGTCTTCTGTGTTATTTGTGAATTCTATGAGGGCAGGGAACCATGTTAAATTCACATTTGCTCTTCGGGGCTTTGTACACATGCTTCCTTAATTCAACTGTGATTGAGAATAAAATATTCTTTCTTAAGACATGGGGCGTATTATTCAAAATGTAAATGATCATGTGTCATCGATTCTGAATTTCATTTGGTTTTGAATTTCATTTTAATCATATTGTTGTGCTTCTGTTTCTCTCCAGACCAGTATTAGAGAGGGACAACTGTTGAAGCAAACCAGTTCTTTCCAAAGGTGGAAAAAACGATACTTCAAACTTCGAGGCCGTACACTCTACTATGCAAAGGACTCAAAGGTAATTCAGGAGAATCCACTAGTTCCAAGCACTTGAAGTTGTGGGTGGATTTAAAATTTTGATTATTTAAGCTGTTTTTGCCTTAAAGGCTCACTATAGCATTACTGCTCTTGTATGAACTCAGTATAAATGTGATCCGTCTTGGACCCCATTCCAAGGAGGTCTCTATTTGAGTCAGTCCCATGACATGTCCCTAAGGATAATCTTTTAGGAATGCTCTAGTGTAGTTTTTTTCTTTCTTTCTTTCCTTTCTCCTTCCAATACAATGTATCCTTATGAGATGTAATAAACTCAAAATGTTGGGTTTCTCCCTTTTCTGCGACTTTTTACCTTATAAATCTTTCCTTGACCATGAGCGAGAGAGTGAGTCTCTATAGTTGCTAAGAATTCATGATCTGTCTGGGTTCAGACAGGAGCTCATATCCCACTTCCAGCACATTCCAGCAGAGTAGCTGTGGTTAGCATGTGTTGTTGAGAGGAGGCTTCCAGGAGATAATATACATCAAGTGCTTCCATAGTACCTGACACAGAATAATCACTCCAGTATTTTAGCAATTAAGAATAAAAACCATATTGAAATAAAATCAAGACAAAATAATTGTTATATGTAATAATAGTTCAACCAAATAATAATAATGCAGTTTTGGGAGAAAAATTTGTAATGATGAGCCTCTATTAAAACTGATATTTTAGTATTACTTCAAAAATTAACATTAAGATTTCTTGCTACTGTGCCAGTTGTATAATTAATCATTTCCATTTTAAAAAATGAATGTTCCTGATATAATTAGTAGAGTTATACACCAGGAGGTAAAAACAAATAAACAAACCTAATTCTTAAATTATACAGCTATAGAAATAATAACCAAATAAAATAATCTTATTTTATAAGTCATTATGTTCAAGCTTGTCCCTGATCTGGCTCCATCCTGATTTTTCACATTTATCTCTAGACAGCATTGAGCCTTCAGCTTTGGCCCATGCATACCATCACCAGAATGACTTTTCCTTTATCCCCACTTGATGAAATTCCCTGTTTTCTTTAAGTTCCACTTCCAATAGTCCTGATTCTATCATTCGCAAGAGAAAGAGTTCAGTTGTTTTCTGCTGGAGAAATCTTCTGTGACCTTCTATAGCAGTTCATTATATCTTTTCTCTTTCACTTTTCTAATAATGTCTGTCTTACTTTTCAAGTTAGTTGCATCTATTTCATCTCCTGTGCTAGACTGTAAATTCCTTGCAGTCGAGGAACAAGTCTTATAGTCAGATTGGTTGAATTGAAGTAGACTTGCATAACCCTCTGGAGAGCTTGGCGTGGGGTAGAAACTATCAGAAAAAGGGGGGCCCTTTTTCTGCAGTTCTAGAGGTGCACTGTTATGCCTGCCTTGCTGGAAGAACCCTGAATGAGTGTGAACAATGACTGACTGAAAGTGGAAGCATATGTTTATTTACTAGAATTTCCTAATTGCTACCTCTTATGTTTTAAAACATTCCATTTCTATGGAGTTTTTTACCACTGAAACTTTTTTGGTTAAAACAACTTTTAAGAGTATAAAAAACCCCCATCATTGTCTACTTGCAGAGCACATTCATCATCTCCTTTGAACACTTATTTATAGATGAGGAAAATAAGGTTCAGAAAGTTCAGTAACTCATCATAACCTCAGACAGGACTAGTTCTCAGTTCTCACTGAGCAAACCTGGGAACTACTATGCTTCCCTGGCAGAGTTGTTACAAGCTTTAGAGATGTGTGTGTGTGTATGTGTGTGTGTGTGTGTGTGTGTGTGTCACACATTCAGCAGGCTCCCCATAAGTGGTGGTTGTTATGCTTCCAGAGAGCACAGAGCATTTGCATTGAAACAGTGTGCCCGGGGGTTCTTTGAAGTCGTTTTCAATTTGGGATTTACAGATTAGTTGTACTTTGTGGTTATATTCATCCTGCCTAAGAAGAAATTGCAGAGCATCACTAACTTAACTTTTTTTTCATTTTCTATTCCTAATTCCTGACCTAGCTTCATAGTCATGAACTGATGGTAAAGTCATATTGAAGAGCATTGAGTTAGGTTTTCATCTAATGCATTTGTGTTTTTTTTTTCATTAACAGTCTCTGATATTTGATGAAGTTGACCTCTCAGATGCCAGTGTAGCTGAAGCAAGCACAAAAAATGCTAACAACAGCTTCACGGTATGATTATATTCTGCTAACTCCCTGCTCAAAAGTTATAGAAAGACCTTTCTGAAGCATGTACAGAATGCCCTGTTCAGTTACAAATGTGTGTCGACGTGTGCATGTTGGAGCTCGTCCCAACACAGGAAACTCTTAAGTGCATTGCGTATTCTAACACCCAATACCATTTGCGATTGTTTGGCTCAGTTAACCTGGGCTTAAATGTACTTTTAAAAAAAGATTATATTTTTTCCTTTTTAGATTTTTTAATTTTAGTACTTTAAATTTTCACCACCTTTCAATTAATTTAATTGTTCTCAAATATTTAAAAGTTCATTTATCTTCGGTATTAAAAATAATATTTTCTCCATCTGTTCTACTTTCACTCCAGTTGCTGTTGTTGGGGCACTGGCTGTAGTTCAGGCCTTCGTTTCTTCTCACTTAGGTAATTCATTTGGCAGCTGCTCAAGCGGGGTCCTCTGTTCCAGTTTCTTCTTTTCCAATCACAGATCACATTGCTTAAAAGACCTCCCTGGTTCCACATTGCCTGCAGATTGCAACTCCAGCTCAGTCTTGAAGTCTTACATGATCATGCTGCGGTATTTTAGTATCACCCGACAATATTTGTCCTTAAATGCTCCACCAGTTTATCAGTTCTGTCTGTGCCCGTGCTTTCCCTGTTCTCTCCGACTTGAGTGATTCCTCCCCCATCTATAGCTGTTGAAACCCTACCAGTTCTTCAAAGCTTATTTTAGATATCCCAATTTTTTCCCTACTTCTTTCATTCACAAAATATGGATTGAGTTTCCACCGTGCTTCAGGCACTTGTGCTAATCACATGAAATTCAGAGATGAATGTATCTCTTATTTCCCTCAAGATATTCACAGTATAGTTCTGTGAAGTTCATGTGGGGTACTTTTTATAACTACATATTCCTTGGGTCCTCTAAGATGCATTGCTCTAGTTGTGTTGTCACCCCATTCAGACTCCCAGGCCCCTCTTTAGGAAGCCCCCACTAAGGACAGTAGTGTGTTGTGCCAGGGCAGGGAGGACAGAGCAGTGCCATGACAGAGGTGCGCACTGGTGGGGCTGAGCTGGGGGAGGAAGCGTATGAACTTGGATTTGGTCTTATTGATTTATGGGCATGTGGGATAATTCAGAGTGTAAATATTCCTCCCCCACTCCCCCATCCCCAGGGAGAGTTTAGTTTGAGAAGAGGAAAGCCAAGAATAGAGTCCTGGGAAAATGTTAAAATTCAAGGTCCAGGAAAATGTTAAAATTCAAGGTCCGACCCATAAAGACTGAGTGAGTGCAAAGAAGGAGAATCAGGAGGCGATGATGTTTTAAAACCCCAGTGGAATGGAGTTTCACGATGGAAATTGTTAAACACCATACACTTTGGAGAGGTCAAGTCAAAGAAGAATTGGAAAGTGGTTGTTGAGGGTGTTATGAATAACTTGGAGTTCACTTGGCCCCGTCGATGTGCGTACTTTCAGCGGGTGGCATGCTCCGAGCTGTACTGGGAGTGCAAAGTGAGAGGCAGAGAGCGAGCCAGGCTAGATGACTTTTTCTGAAAGGTTGGCTCTTAAAAGAAGGAGAACAGATATAGCTAGTAGAATGCTTAGGCCAGAAGAAAGTTGTGGTTTTGTCATTGTTGTTCTTTTGCTGTTTTAAAAACAGATTTTGAGTATATTTATATGAAGAGAGGAAAGAATTGTTAGAACCCAAAGTTGAAGATTCAGGAGAGAGAGGGAATGACTGATGGAGCACGACTGCTGAGTAAGCTGAAGGGGTAGGAACCAGAGCGCAGGTTAGGGGATCAGCACTGAATAGGACACAGAAAGCTTAAGGAAGCAGATGGGGCTGGAGGAGGTTCATATATTTCAAACCCACATACTCCTATTTTCTCAGTGAAATTGAAGGCCAAGGTTATCTTCTGTAAGTGAAGGTTTAGGATGGTTTGGAGTAGCTTCTGTAGAAAAAGAGAATTGAAACTGAACAGGGACTTGTAGAAGATTGCTAAGTAGTGAATAGTGTCTACCAAAGATTAGAATCAAGTTCAGTAATGTCCTTAATTCCTATGCCTATGACATTTTCTTTAAGTGAGAGTAGAGAACAAACAAATGAGTTGACCCAGCGTTGATGGTTGTAGGGCACACTGGACAGAAAGATAAAGGGATTGCTGGTGTTCGAGGGATCAGTAACTCATCCATCTTCCCCCTCTGAGGTCTCGGTTTTTGAGAATAAAATATAAGGAGTAAGGGACAGCTTTGTTAATGACTGAACACAGGACTTCTGATAAATTGTTGGAGGCGTAAGGCCAAATGGTGCTTATTCCTTCTTTCTTGCAAGTGAAGGTGGACTAGGGTGGAGTAGAAAGAGCCTCACCAGTCCTACCAGTGAGATCAGCCACTTGTCTTCCCCTCTGCAGTGAACAGTAGTTCTCTCCCTGCTATGGAGCTTTACAGAGGGGGAGATAAGAGTTCCTCCCTAACAGAGATTTATTTTTTTAATGTTTTTTAATTTTTTTTAACTGACATATGATCATACATATTTATGGGGTACATAGTGATGTTTCAATACACATAATGTATAGTGATCAGATGGGGGTAACAAACATATCCATCGTCTTAAACATTTATCATTTCTTTGTGTTGGGAATATTTAATATCCTCCTTATAGCTATTTGAAACATATAATATATTATTGTTAACTATCGTCATCCTATGGTGCTATAGAACGCTAGAACTTATTCCTTTTATCCAGCTATGATTTTGTAATCTTTAGGAGTTTAGTCTGAAAGAGAGTTTCAAAGTTTAAAATTTGAAGGATGGAATAATTTCAAGTGAAGACAAGGTGTCAGAGTAGATAAAGTAAAGGGAACTGAACAGCATGGGTTTGGAAAGGTTATTCAGATCCTTTGTACAGCTGTTTTGGATGTCCAATGGCACGTGATCTCTCCTGTTGTATCTTTCTTATAGAACTTACCGTATTCTGCCTTATACTTAGTTAAGTACTTATTTTTATTATAACCTCCTTGAGGACAGGGATTGTCACATCTTTTTCCCTCATAGTGCCTTATCCATATGCACTTGTTGATTTTAATTAATAAGATGAAAGTTTATTTCAGGCTTGAGAATACTTTTTGTTGAAATATTTTCAAGAAATTTCTTCATGCAACCAAATGTTATTTCTGAAATTTGTCGGACTAGAAATGTAGGGACTAAGAAGTTAGGCAGATTGCTTAGGGTTCTACAGCACATGAATTTGGTAGAACTTTCCAGGGCATGAAAAGGAGCGAGAGAATGCTTTCAACCAGAAATTGGCAATCCTCCCTGTCTTCGACTGTTGTGACTGCCGCCGACGCTGCCACTGTGGCTAGTTCGTGTCAGAGGTTAATGGTGTCAAGTAATGGTGTTATGGCTGGAGGATCCAGAAATGGCCAAATTCTGCTTCATTACATCCATCCCTGGTCTCTTTGAAGTTCCTAAGCATGATATATTGACAAAGTACAATATAAATAGTAACTGAAAAATGGAAAACCTGCACTTTGCCTGAAAGCCCAATGTTGAACTCTCTGGTAAAATGGATTATAGAGACCAGGGCAGCAATTGACCTCCCCCGGGAAGCTCCTCAGCGTCACTTCCATTGCATTTGATAGATGTGCACGAGTCACTAACACCAGCCGACCAAGCTTCAAGGAGTAGGGACATAGACAGTCAGGACAGTGGTGTCAAAGGAGTTGGGGACATGCTTTAAAACCTATGTACAGTATGATTACTTTTCCTTTTTTTGCACAGTCTCTCACTCCCATCCAGAGTTAGTAACTGTCTTGTTTTTTTCCATTGCCTACATTGGCTCAGGTATTATATTAGTTTTCTATTGCTGGGTAACAAACCACCACAAAGTCAGTGGCTTAAAACAATGCCCATTTATCTCACAGTTTCTGTCGGTCGCACAGCATGGGCAGATTTCTCTGCTCCTGGTCTTACGATATTAAAATAAATGGATATGGTAAATTAAGTATGTATATGTGTATATATTTATATATACACACACTTTTTAATTGCCTGAAATTGGGCTTATTTTTTACTGTGGTTTGAGTTCATGGTTTTACAAGTGTCTCCTGCAGTAGGCAACTGCAACAAAACCTGCTAACTTTGAAAGCATTTTTTTTATGATTTTAGGTGACAGTGATGTGATCAGGGAATGGAAAAGGACAATCCCTGAAAGCCTTATTGTCATTTTATAAGCCTGTAGGCTAATGTTCATTAATTTATTTGTAGTTTAAGTTCCACCATAGCATTTTATATGATTGTTAAATCTATGTTTTTTTTGTTAATTTTTAAAAATTATTCATTTTCTATTTTATTGATGTCTGTATGCTGTTTTGGAGTTTTATTGTCACACTAACCTTTTTATCTTTAACACAGTCCTGTGCTGTATGTGAACGTGTTGTTCTTTTATTAGGCTGGAGAGAGAATTAATTTCCTCTTGGTCACACAGGTGCCACCCTGGGAAGGGGCTCCCAGATATCCTGATGTTTAATCCAAGGCTCTTTCCAATCATACAGTATCCTCTCCATCTGGACAGTCTTTGCCTCTGCTCTTCTCTTTCTTCCTTCACCCACTCCTCTCTTTGTCTCTTTCTCGTTAATCAGAATACGTATATCCCCAGGTTTTTTTGATTTACCAAATTGCAGAGGATAGGAGCTTAGACTCTGAAGTCAAACAGCCTGGGTTTGGGTCCTGGCTCAGCCACATCTAGTTATGTGACCTTGGACAAACTAGTTTACCCCTCTAAATCTCAGTTTCCTCACCTGCAATCTGAGGATAATAAAGGTACCTGCCTCTTAAGGTTATGAGGATTAAATTAAATGTGATAATACACTAAAATACCTAGCACAGTGAAGAGCACATACAGTTTAATAAATGTTAGTGGCTGTTATTTTCCTGAATTTGTCATCCCTCTATTTCCTTTACAAGTGGCAGTATGTTGCCAATTCCTAAAAGTTGGGGAATTTTGAAGGGGAATATGGATGAACTTTGTCTTGATAAAAGATTCCATCGGCCCTGTCTTTCAGGGGGATAGCAAAGATTTATGTCCACTCTTATATTATTAATAATAAATATTACTGGGAAAAGCAACCATTTGGTAATGAATGAAATTATACTCTCACCTTGTTAGGTAAATGTTATTTGGTAAAGAAGAGCTTTTAAATGATTTGAAAGTCATCACAATCACATGGTGTGTATGAGGCTTTTAAAGCGTGCTGTTCAAATGACTGTTTTCTTTAAATTTTAATGAAGATTAGGCTAAACCTTAAACAAATGAGTCATTATTTTAAAGAAGTTATTGTACTGGCATTGTTAAAACCTCTCTTATGAAAGTTTGTAGAGAAAGTAGAATGCGTTTTGTTTGTTTGAAGTGGAAAGAAATACAGAGGTACTTTATTTTGTTTATTTAACCACACTTGACGTTTTCAGTGAGTGGTCTGCAGGTGTGTGCGAAATTTCGTGGGTACTGCACAGCCCCACTGGCTTACTTGGTTGACAAAACACAGGCACCCTGTGGTAGCACTTATTTTTAGAACTAAATGAGCACTAGAACAAAAGGCGATTTTAGTTCAGGGGTCACTTGCCACAGCAGATGTGACCAAAAGTTGATTAGCATTAGATTATGATTCTTCCTAAATATAATGAAAAAAGACACCAAAAAAACAAAGAGAACATACACTTATGGCACGTAAAATGCCAGAAATTGTGCATTCGTAGTATAATTGAAATGAGCAGGCTGGGTTTTAATGGGAGGGAAAAATGTTCTTAAGAATTTGTTTCTTTAATGTTTACTGTTTATTTTCCTGCTAGCTTCCTCTCTGTTAATATAGTTCAGTTCATTTCTCTCTTAAGAGGAATATCATCACATCCTTTGAACCTAAGAAAGTGTCAGTTTACTTTTATCCATTAATATCTCAATATTTAGTTACAAAGGAAGTAACTAAAAGTTGGTTTTTTTGATATCACTGGTGAATGCACACGCACAAAATATTTAGGTTATTACCTCAATAAATTGAGACAAATAAATCACTGAGACAAATAAATTGCTTACCTTATTTGATAATATTTGTTGTTATTATTATACTGTGTTCCTGTTCTAAATGCTTTATTTCTGATAACCCATTCAATTTGTTTTATGAATCCTGTAAAGTAAGAACTATGATGATCCCATTTGGTAGATGAGGAATCTGCAACAGAGAGGCTAACATCTAATGTAATAACTAGAATCTGAACCCATCTGTGTCATGTGGCTTCAGTCCGTATTCTTGACCACTCTGCTATCCTGCCTCTTTATTAGGGAGTTTTAAATAAATGTGGTTCGGATAGTTTTCCTCTAATTGTTCACTACATGTTCAGTTGTCTTTTCCACAAGCCCATCAGAGTCTTATGCTGCATTACCAGGCATTAGCAAGCACTTGCCAGCCAGACTCCAAATCTAGAATATTACATTATATTTTGGGCATTCTATTTTAAAGAGAAATGTTGACTAAAGAGCTCACAAGGAAAGGTAACAAACATTATAAAAAGGTCTGTGAATCGTGGGATTGATTGGCGTTTAAGGGTACTTTTTATTTTAAAGGCTTGGGAAAATGGGAGATGTCTTTTTAATATTTGAAGAATTCTCATGTAGGAGAAGCAGTAAATAGGTTTTGTGTTCCTGAAGTGTGCAGGACAAAGATCTGTGGTTGAATTCATGGAGGGACAATTTCAGCTCAATGTAAAAGAGAACTTTCTAACTTGAACCATCTGTTAGAACAGGCCCCTTGTGAGGTCATAGCTCTGCCCATTCTTAGAAATCTTCAGTCATCTCATTCCCTGTGAGCTGGAAGGAGCCTTCAAGGAGAGAGTTCTCAGAACAGACTCAGGTTTAAAATGCTGAAATGAATTTCTCAAGGTTGGGTGGCTGATAGTTGTGCACAGCTAGTGCAGAAGTTGGGCCCCTCAGTTCTTGGTGTTTATTGAGACAGACAAGGAGGAGTGGATTTAGAGATTTCTGGGCTCTATGCTAGATATTTTACACATGCTGTCTCCTTATTCCACACAGCAAGAGCTAACTGACCATCTTTCAAGAATGCACTTGGAGAATCTTTATGCGGTGTATGTATGTGAGAGGGGGTGTGGGGAGACGGTGAAGACTGAGATTTCCTTGTAGTCACAGCCAATGTCTTCTTCACCACTGAATGCCCAAGACCAACACGGTGCCTTGGCACAGAGGAGAAAGGCAATGAATGTTTGTTGAATGAATGAAGGAATGTGTTCTTGTTGCATGAATGAATGAATATTTGTAAACTCTAGTTTTTCTTCGTATCATTTCATGTTTTAGCCCAGAGAACACAGTTTTCTAATTTCCCCCCATGATCTTGGGTTATATATAATATGCCCATAAATACTTACATTCTCATTGAAGTCTTCATATAATGATCAGACTTTTTTTATACCATGTCTTCCAAACACAGTTTTTGTCTTTCATTAATCATTGTAGTAGTCCCACCTTTGTTTACATTGTTATTAGATGCCTGATAGCAGCAAACCTCATACTTTTATGTTATGTTGGTTAAATATTTTATGGCACTCCAAAATGATACCATATCAATGCAATTTAAGTGTTCTTTTGCCTTTGAAAGTTGATTTATATACAATTTAGATAGTTTTATACAATGCAAGTTGATAATTTATAAGTCGAGTTTGAAATTTGTATCTTAAACATTAGAGATTTTTAGAAATGAAATATCATTGTTTCTGTGGGTATGTCATATTTATCTTTTCATTTAGTGATACAGCATCATTTCCAAGAATATAACCCAGAGAAATAGCTCTTAAAGTAATTATGGGCTTCCTCAGAACAAAGTCCTAGGGGGTAAGAAACCATGGGTACTTTTGTAGCTAGACTAAAATCTTGGGTAGAGATAAGATGTGGCAGAGGAACAGTGCCTTTGTCTCCACCTTCACCAGTAGTCTTCCATAGATCTTTCAAGTGGGCTTTCCAAAGTAAGGCGAAACCCAATAATCATGTCCCTGAGTATTCTGCCAGCTCTGGAGCTCTGGGGCCTAGGGCTTCCTTGCAAAATCAGACCATGGGAGTCCCAGCACATAGATCAGTTTCAAAATGGTCTGTTGTGCTCTGAATAGATACTATCAATAAGTTAAGGGAGGTGTTGTCATCCAAAGGATTGTGTCCTTAGGGGCTGAGGCAGGGTATGGTGATAAGTTGCCATGCTTGTCATTACCACTTTCCCCTTCCCCTGTGCCTGGTCTTGCTAAAGATCCATGACTCAGGGAAAACTGGCACTCCTGATCAGTAACCTTCAACCTGCTGCCTCCAGCACTTTGTCCTCCTGGGCTATTGCACAGTGGTTCACTCCCTACCACATCCTCCACTTCTAGGACTGCCCCTAGAATTCATTCATCCATTCATTTAGCAAACATTTATTGAGAGTTCATTTATGTATCAGACATTGTGCTTGATTCTGGATATATAGTGGTGAATCAAAAAAATTGGCCATTGAGTACCAAATTTTTAAAAAGTTTTTACTCGAATTTAAACGCTTTTAAAAGAATGTGGTACCTGCCTTCAGGGATAGGTCCCTATGTAGCCTTGGGAATAGGACACTTGGGATCCAAAAAACAAGGGATCACCTCCCAACTGGGACTGGAAACTGTGCCACCACAGGGGCCCAGGTGATAGGAAAGAGAGGGGATTACAATTCTTTTAGTGCTTGGGGCCCAGACCGTTCAGGATGCCATAGACAGACTCTGTCTGGGACTGCTGCCTCTGTTCTTCTCCACAAACATGCCCCCAACCCAGTAATTCTGAGGCCAAAACATGGCGACCATGTAGAACTTTTTATCCCTGAGTCTGGACACCGGTGCTTTATGAAGGAGGCCTTTAGCCTTAGGCACCTTGTAGTTGGCCAATGGAAGACCGTCATCCAGATGAAAAGTTTTAACCTTGTATCGTGGATGCTTGACCTTCCCAGTGCCTCTGCCATATTGAATTCAGGTTGTGTTAGCTGATCAGGGTTGGGGTGGAGGGTCAGGCGGCTGTCTAAGGATACTCTCAGAAGCTTCTGGTAAGCTGCTCCCACTGGTATGGAATTCAAGGTGGAAGTTAGTCTTTATATCTTGGAGACAAAGAGATTAGTAGTAAGGAAGTATTAAAGAGAACTGAATCTTAGAAGGTATGGCCATAGAACTGTGCTGGCCTTTGACATCAGGACTGGATCAGGCCCCTCCCAGCAAGATCGAGTGATATCCTCCATTGATCCAGACACCAGGATTGCCCAGTAATACTGTCTGCTGGGATCAGCTGGTAGGGCCTCTTGTTTCTGTAACTGGGTTGCTTTTACTCTTCTGTAATGCTTTGTAATAATCTAGCACAACACTATTTAGTATGAATGTCTGACAGTGGGCAGCTACTGGGGCAGTAACCAGAAGTCACATAGGCCTGCCACTAATATTTCAAGTGGGCAGAGTCACAGTATTCTGTGTGTTGTAGATGTTGTGTTTATAAGAGCAATGGGCTGAGTGTTTGGCCTCTGTGGTCTGGTTTCTGCATAAACCTTGGCCATTTTCTTTTTCAGAATTCCATCAATAAAGGATGCTAATAATAATTAATTAATTTTCCCCAGTTACTCAACAACATTATTAGGGCTGTCCTACTTGTTAGGCCCGTAATGTAAGAAAGCTGTCAGGACCAAGCAGCTAATCCTTCTCCCTCTGGGGCCTTTGTAAGAACTCAGATTGTTTGGGCTTATTGTACAGGTAAAGTGCTCATCGGAATATATTTTAGATTGGATGTGCCTTTTCAGGATGGGTAGAATCATGCCCATCAGTGAGGACTGACATGACTGTCCTCAAAATGACTGTAGATAAACTTCTAAAAGATTTTAACTTGAGGTTTAACACAATATCAAGATACACACGTTATAGGATAGATTGAGTCTTCATCAATGCCTTCACTGTCCCCATCATCCAGAATCAGCAAGGGCAGTAAAGTGTACCATTGATGTGTACAAAGATCTATATACAAGAATATCAGCTGCACATGATAATAACCAAAGTTGGAAACAACCCAGATGTGCAAGTTAGAGACTGACTGGTTGGAGTGAATTATGAAATATATCACACAATGACATATTATACCGCCATTTAAAAGATGAATCAGCACTATATGTAGCAATACATACCAAACTCCAAGTTTTATTCAGTGGGAAAAGCCAGATGTATAACAGTGTGCATATATGAAATGTTACTCTGTACGGCCAGGTGTGTGGCTCACGCTTGTAATCCTAGCGCTCTGGGAGGCAGAGACAGAAGGATCGCATGAGGCCAAGAGTTCTAGACCGGCCTGAGGAAGAGTGAGACCCCGTCTCTACAAAAACTAGAAAAATTAGCCGAGTGTGGTGGTGGTAGCGTGTGCTGGTAGTCCCAGCTACTTGGGAGGCTGAGACAGGAGGATCGCTTGAGGTTGTAGTCAACTATGATGATATCACTGCACTCTAGCCCAGCTGACAGAGCAAGACCCTGTCTAAAAAAAAAAAGTTACTTTGTGTGTGTGTGCAGGCATGCATTTAAACCTCAAAAGAGCACATAGTTGTTATATATAGATGGAATATCTCTGGAGAGATATACAGGAAGCTAACAATATTTGCTTTCAGGAAGGGAGGTTGGTAACTGGGAGCAGGCTTAGGAGGGAGACATACAGTTTATTCTAAATACATTTTGAATTTTTTTAATCAAAATGTTTATTACCTATTCAAAAATTTGTGAAATGCTATGTGGGAACTCCCTTTAGGCAGCTTCTTATCAGATGCATTTGACGAGAGTGATGGGTTTGGCAGGAAGACCACCTTGAATGCTGCCACAGTGTCCAGGGAAACCAGGGTAGGGGCACGTGTCAGATTGTCTGCGATGGGAGGGCAGGGAGGACTGGAGGAGAGACCTTGTGCAGGAAAAACTAGAGAGCTGTGGCCAAAGGCAGGACAGAAGGAGAGGAGGAAGCTAATGTAGAGTTGTTGAATTTGAGAGAAGGGTCTATAAATGATGCCTTTAATTAAGGGTGGAAAATGGGAACAAAAGTAGGTTTGTGGGGGCAGGGAGAGTGTAAGGAAGACTTCATGTCTGGACACTGTGAGTTTGAAGTGACGCTAAGATATCCTGGCACTGTCTAGCAGGCAATTCACAGAAGTGCTTTAAACACTATTAAAATGGCTTAAAGTACTTTTTTGGTATCATCTTTCATGGCTCTTTTTAAGTTTCTAGCATATTCAAATATCTTTTCCATTCCTTAAGTATGATTATGGTGTAATGGAAAATTTAGGTTTTAGAAATATTTTAGTTTTGTGGTGACCAATACAAACAAGATAATTATTTTGTTTTGAAACTTCCCATTACATATGTGTCCTGTACAAAGCCATTTACGGTTACAAACCAAAGCTTGTGCCAAGGGAGTGAGGCTAATGCATTGTTCCAATCTCTGGTACAGTCTGAAAATATTAAATGAATGGTAAAACTTTTAATGTGTCCATTAACCAATACCGCTAATTTACAGTGGGAGTGTATGTGGCAGCCTACATAAATAATTTCTGAAATCTTTGTGGTCCTTGTTACAATTAATACTAAAAAATATTCTCAGTTTCCCATGTACAATGTAATACTTACAATTCAATGCCATATATGATTATGTATCTTGTAAATATTTTGTTCTCTGAAGGTGCCTGGTTTGCACCTTGTCTATGTTAGTAAATGAAATTATTATTATTATATATCAGCATCTTTGTATCCCTTTCTTGCTCACCTTTAAACAATGTACAGGTAGGTATAGTATTGAGATGCAACTGTGCAGCTGCCCCGATTATTTTTTTTAAGGTGAGAAGAAGTAAGCAGCACATGCAGTCTTTTCCGCCTGCCCTTCCAGGATGATGTCAGTAAATTTTTTGCCATTCCTTCTTTCTCTGGTAGATGGCTAGGAAGGCAGACAGAATTTAGTTTCAATCCTACCTGCGCTTCATGACCTTGGACAAGTTACAAACCTTTCCGAGCCTTACTGTCCTCCAAAGAAAAATGGGATCGCTACTTTTTGAATTGTGTGGATGAAATGAGATTATATAACTGGCCTGTTATGAGTACGCCATAAATGATAACTTTTAGTATTTTGAACTCGTGAAATGATTTTAATTCCAAACACAAACGCTAGAACACAGATGGGGCTTAAGGCAACTGGTTAATAAAATGGGGAGGTGTTGACCCTAGAAAGCAAAGGAGTCAGGGAGGACTTGTAAACTCAATTGCCCCCAGGGACCACTGGGCAACAGAAGTGTGTGAAGTGACCAGCTGAAGAAAATAGGCATAATCTGCTTGTGGTTGTACCTATTTATGGTAGATTTTAATTTTTTTTAATGACACTGCATTTCAGGGTTCAAACAGAATAACCAAACAAAAACACCAGAGATTATACTTTTGTGCCCTCTATTATATTACGCAGATGCAGTAGATGGAAGGCTATTTTAGATTGGTCCCACAAATTGGAATCCTATTGAGGGCAGACAAGAACATTGGGAACTGGGGAGCAGGAGGGTGCTGAAAAGAGAAATAGCGAGCTATAGAGAATAAGAGCACTTTCTTGACATTATTTCTACTATACCAGATCCTGCCTTTTTGAGTAGGAAAGTTGGATCCTTCCAGTAGCCTTCGTGGTGGATGAACGGGTACGCACAGAATCACCTGGGTAGCTCTGCCGAGCAACATCTAAAACTACATCTAAAATTATCCACACACCCTCCCCCTGCACAAACCAGTATTTTGTTCAACGGGTCTGCTTTGGAGCTTGGTTGGAGTGTATTTTGGAAAATACTTGGCTCGGTTGAGGTGCACCTGTGCAGTTGCAGCCCTGTGCTCTTGGATGCAGAGGTCTCTTCTCCAGTTTATTCTTTGAGAGTATCTCTGCTCTCAAAATAGTCACTTAAGATGCATGACTACATTTTAGTTTGGCATGTTTCAGTTGTCAAAGTGATTTGTTTCACTCCATAAAGGAAGGATGAAAAAAAAGCAGCATACATAATTAAAGAGTTAGATATAGATTTTATGAGGAAAGATGGAAGAGATATATTAAGACTGAGCAGTTGGTGACTTCAGGTACAGCAAGGCTACTGATAAAAAGGCACATAATTATGCCTGATTAGACTATAACACGAGTCAAATTATATCACCTAAATTATAATAAATACAAATAATAAAAATTGTTATAGTACAATTAACTTTCTGCTGGTCCTGCTTTCCCATAAAGGCATTGTACTGCATATAGATTTTTATTTCAATAAGGGCAGTGCAGGATTATTCACTAAAGATACAACAATAAGTCTTGC
This sequence comes from Varecia variegata, assembly GCA_028533085.1. Classification (NCBI taxonomy): domain Eukaryota; kingdom Metazoa; phylum Chordata; class Mammalia; order Primates; family Lemuridae; genus Varecia; species Varecia variegata. The sequence goes on along the minus strand of CM052445.1, from coordinate 21,821,229 downwards.
AATAGGGCAGTTGTGTTCAGTTTGTTGTTAGGAACTTTAGGTTAGAAATAAGAATTGCTTAACGGAAAAAGTTATTGGACATTTAAAATGACCAGAGAAGGTTGCAGAATTTCCTTCATTGCTGAATCAAAAATTTGAGTTAAAACAAGTAGCCATCTCTCTTGAATAGTTTACATGTGGTACCTATCAGAGACTGCATGCTGAATTCTTTCAGTGATGTGCAGAGACTCTGATGCTCTTAATTTTGGTAAGCCTTTTGCCGTTTTATGATGCTGCTTTGGGCAAGGCTAGATGCAGTGCAATTAAGGGGAGTCAATTTTTTCCTAATTTGTTGGTTGACATTTTCCTAATGTCTTCTGAGGAGTAGATCAGTAGGTCATTATCATTATTCTTAATTTGGTGGTTTGCTAGTCAGTGACTATTTTCTTGGCAAAATTCCTCTATTTCTGACTTAAGCTCATTTGACTTTCATCTTGGGCCACACTTCCACAAGAAGTATATACATTTGCAGAAGAAATCTATAAATGTATCTGTGATTTCTTTCACTGCTAACAAGACTTGTGATGCTAACATTTACTGAGCTTTGACTGCGTGGCAAACACTATGCTAAATGCTCTGCTTGGTTTAACTCATTGAGCCACACCTGACTCTGCAGAGCTGTGAATTACTGCTCTAGTCCCACTTAGCAGAGGGGAGGCAGAGGCTCAGAGAGCCCAGGAAATGTGTCCATAGCCAGACAGGTAAGAAGGGATGCTGTGGGGATTCAGGTTAGATTGGTCTGACTCTGGAGTTTAGACACCGAATTAGATTCTGCTTTTATATTAGTGATTTCCAATTGAGAATTTGCAGACTAACGATTCCCTCGAATGCACTTCTGTTTAGAAACTTCTCTCATTTGTACAGTTCTAACATGGTTGTGGAGGACAATAAAACATCTTTAGATACTGGGTCTCAAACTTGGCTGTACTTTGGATCACCTGGGAGTTAAAAAAAAAAATACTGGTGTTTGGGTCCTACTCTCAGATGTTCTGAGTTTATTGGTAGGGCATGTGGCCTTGACATTGGGATTGTAACCACCCACCCCCAGGTGATTCTAATGTGCGGCAGAGTCCTGCTTTAGAACAATGCAAAATTTTAAATTCTAAATTCCCACCTTTTTATTAGCAAAAAAGTAGTCATTTTTTTATTACAGAAATACTATGTATTTTGCTTTAGAAACTGCAGACAAACAAGAAAAATATGATTTAAATGATCTGTAATCCCCTCACTGAAAGATAACAGTGCCATTTTGGCTATGTATCTTTTTTTTTATCCCCCTGTGGACATTTATATATTTAAAGTCTTAACTACAATGTTACTCTTCTGTAGAATTTTATATTTAATGCCAGATTATCTTATGTCTGTTTTATGTATTTTTGTTTTACCAAAAATTCTTGATTCTTATACATACATAGTAGTATCATTGAATCTTTTATAGGCCAGTAACTCCCAACCTGGGGCAATATCTCTATTAATGGAGAGTTCGTATATTATCTGAGGTAGCGCTTACCGAGCTGATTTAGATAGATGTCTCTCCTTTGGACCCTCTTGTACAGCATGTTTTCAGATAAGTAAATCCTTGGTTTACTTCTTGTCTCCTTCATGGACTCTTAAGGCAAATCCCATGTAGTTTTTATCCCTGGGCTCTGGCATGCGGGACATGCTCAGTAAATGCTCGAATGGATGAGCAGACAGACAGATGTGTTCCAGGATCCGAGGTGGGCATGGTGGATATAGCTTGAAAAAATTACTGAAGTAGATTCAGACATTTCTGAAAAAAAAATCATTTGGGAATGTAGGGGTAGTAGGAAGAGAGGGTTGGAGTGGGATCAAAATAAGGACAGCTGCTAGGGGACATTTTACGATTTGTAAGCTTGAGATCCTTCAAGAAAAGTAAAATGTCCTCTGGTTCCAGAAACTTCCTGGACTTGGCCCCCGCCAGGCTCAGTCTTCCCTGGGGAATAGCTCCTCTTCCCCCATTGTGGTGATGGGATCGTGTCCTATCTTTCCCTCTTTCATATCCTACTCATTTGTCATAATAAAAAGGCTGAAGTGGATAAACTCTCAGAGTAAGAACCAAATAATTTTCGGAGTTTCTCCTCTCCAGATATTTTCCTAATAAAGATTTGGATGAGAAACCACTGTAGTGTAATAGAGTTCCATTAGGGTTTAACCAGAGTCTGTCAATCAACAACTGTGTCTGTTAGTCTTTTCCTGCAAAGGTCTGGGATGAGGAAGACTTTAAATAACAGGGCAAAGGGCCTCAGAGCACTGAAGGGGCCTGCCAAGGGATTGCCCCAGGAGGGACTGGGCCGGTGAGGGAGATGTCACAGGTTTGCTCCTTAAGCCAGGCCTGTCTAGTTAGCCCAGACAGCTCTGGGCTGCTCACTGAGGTATTTTTGGCACTACGACCACAAAGCCAGACATCTTTGCATCATATGATTTATGAAGGATTTCTTTTTCATACTTTTTGTAATGGCACTTTATAATCGGTAGATTTAATTGCATTCACAAAGCCTATACATCAAAGTAACTTTCTATTTTCTTTTTACCTCTGAAAAAATTAACTGTCTGTTAAAATGTATTATGATCTTTACATTTTTATTACTGTTCATTTTAAGACAAGTTTTTATTAAAAAGGGGAAATCGCAAATGTATACATTTTACTTTATTAGCATATAAGGTACATGCATGATTAAGTTGTATTACTGAAATCAGTTAGAATCGAGGCATTTGTGTATTCCAAAAACTATTAAAAAATTAGAAGCTATTCTCTATCCTTCCTACTCCCATTTTTATCAAATTCATGATAACTTTACAAGACTTTTAATGTAAAGACATTAAAGATAGTTAAAACCGTTAGTCATCATGCTTTGCTTAGAATTCAGCAAAGAACAAAATAGCAAGCCTGGTTTATTTCTCTGAATAATACTTGTCTCATGATAAAATCATAAATGAAAGAGAAGGAATGCTTATAGTTACATCATCTAGTCTAGCAAAAAATAAGTAAAATAAATACTGAAGGTGATATTTATTCAGATAACATCAGTGGCTCCAGTGAAACTTGGAGATCTCTAGAATGTTGTGCCAGTCATCGGAGCCAGGAGTATATTATGATTTCATGGTACCTCTCGGCTGCATCTGATGAGCTGTCCTAGAAAAACATTTTGAAGCAATAAAGCATCCATTTGGCTCCTAAGTAATGAGAAAAGCCTTGCTCTTTGCATTAACTATTTATTCAGGAAAAGAAGTGACGAACTGCTAATAAGCTTTATGCAAAGAGGGTCATGGAAAACGAAGAAATTGCAAAAGTGAGGTTCTCTTCAATTTCATATGCAATTAACAAATACCCAGAGCTAACCGGTTGGTGCTGCTCTTCCATGTGACTTTTGGCCGGCTGTATTTAAGTGCGAGTGCCTGTCAGATGTATTAAAAGCTTCTGGGTTTAAGGAAGAACTGTGTAGCCTAAACCAATGACAAAGGAGAGGAGGCAGTGACTCGTGAGTACCTAAGACTGGCAGATCTCTCTACTGCTTTGAATAATGGACTTATTTTCTAAGATAAATACAAGTGGTTTAGGCTTACTAGTTTGCTCCTTTTGGGAAGGGTTCCCTCTTTTTTTCTTTTTAGATGATTATTACTTTTTCATTACTTGTAAAATTTGCTGTATAGTGTAATGTAACATTTAGATTCATCACTTGATCAAGAGGCTTTTAACTTGAGAAAAAAAATCTTATTTTCTATATAAATAAATACGTAATTTATTATTTAGAAATAGTTTCTAGGTAGGGATGTAACATTTTGCTCTTGTTCCACAAGTAAATGATCTCTTCTTTGCAGTAAATGCTTAGGATTTAGTAACTTGAAGATTACAACCAGAATATTGTGTTCACAAGTAAATAGGGCTTCTTTCAAATTATTTCAGAATCCTACTTTGAAGCACTTTTGGTGCTATAAGCATGAAGTTTTTATTGTTCTTGCTTTAAGGTTCTTAATATAATTAATTTGCCTTTTTTAATGACATGAAAAGAGATGAAAGTCACAATTATTTTCTTCCCTGAAGCTAACTAAAGGATGCTAATTCTTCCTCCCTGCTCTTACTGAAAAGTAGTACAGTGGAGTTCTACAACATGGGAGAAAAATTCTTCATATAAATCATATTAAAATAGACAGTGGAAATGATATGTAAGTTCAGTATTATTTAACTATTAACAGGATATTCTTGATACCATAGTAAATCAATTATGAAATCATTTAATATTGTATTCCTTTTATTTTTAAGTTAAAAAATATTTTCCAATTGAAAACTATGTATTCATTCTAAGCTCGCTATGAATGATTTTGAAGTATATTTAAAATCAATTTTCAAGATATATTCCATGAAATAAGAATGCATTATTTATTTGGGTTCACAGCCTTAGAAAAGGGCTAAAAAGCTTGAGTTAGTAGCAAAAGGATCAAAGAGAAGAAAAACTCCTTAGAATTTTCCTTTCCTAGACACCATTATATCATACACAGAGAACAAAACTTGTTTATGTCACAGGGAATCTTTCTTTCTTCAACAAGAAAATAAAGACTCAGGTTAGAAATGGAATTACCTCGTAAGAGGTTAGGCTTTACAATAATCTTTCTCTTTGGGTATTAACAGTCATTAGATTGAATTATCCCTTTCAGATAATCACTCCATTCAGAAGGCTAATGCTGTGTGCTGAGAACAGAAAGGAGATGGAGGACTGGATCAGCTCACTGAAGTCTGTACAGACCAGAGAACCTTACGAGGTAAAACAGCATCTGTTCTGTCGTCTCCTGTTCTTATCACATAAATGTTAACCGAACAGCTAAAGCTCTCCTGTGCAAAAGTATGTGTAGAGTCATCCAGCAACTTGTTTAAATTATCTTCTGAAACTTTAAACTTAAAGTGCTTGGATTTTAAAAATGTTGAATTTGAAAATTGATCATAACTGTGAACGTTACAAATAGTTCAGTGTCTATAGTCTTGCCCTTTTGTTCGGCAAATCTGTCCTAATGTCTCATTTTTAGGTGGCCCAGTTTAATGTGGAACATTTCTCAGGGATGCATAACTGGTACGCCTGCTCCCATGCCCGGCCCACCTTCTGTAACGTGTGCAGAGAGAGTCTTTCTGGAGTCACCTCCCACGGTCTGTCCTGCGAAGGTACTGTAGCATCCAACGTGTGTTCTCTCTGAACTGTGACCACCCAAACTGTAGACCACTCCCGCTGGTTTTATTGTAGCTTAAAGTTGAGCTCGTAGGACTAACTTGGGAAAATCTTTGGATCTTGTATATCATGCTAGTATTCTTTGTTCTGATTGATTATAGAGAGTAAAAGTTTTTGTGAGGATAATATATACACTTGAGCGGAATTTCTGATCGTTACTCATCTTGTAGTGTTTAAAACATTGTTTTCTTTTATTTCATTTATGTTTAATTTGAATGGATGTCATCCTTTTTAATTTCTTTAAAGTTTTCTAAAAATAAGGCCTATGCTGTTGTTTTCATTATAGGATTTGTGAGTTATTTTTTAAGAGTAGTGACCACCAAAAGCAAATACATTAATAATTACCAAAAGAAAACTTACAGCTTCATTAGATTTATTTAATTTCATACCTCAGTGATCACACCACTGTATACTACATTTTGGACTATATATAAGGCCAGTATCAGCTTTTTTCTCCAATACAAAAATTTCTTAAGTAATTTTGAATATAACTTACTTATAATTAAGTAATAAGGTAGTAATAGAGTTATAGCGTTAATTGATTTTAAATTATAAAGTCTGTGATATGTCATTGTTTCAACTCTTTGATATGATACAGCATAGTGGCTAAAATTGAGCTCCACAACTGAACTCTTTTCTGCTTACACTATTACAAAATGTAACCAGGAGAATAGTTTAAATCATTTAAACGTTCCTTTCCTCATCAGTAAGATGGGAATAATTGTCATTTATACCTCATAGAATCACTTTGAAAATTAAATGAGATACTACATACAATAAAACTACTTTTCTAGTCAAATAAATTGTAGAAGTTTGTAACTGTACTCGTTAAGAAATTTATCAAGTGATTCCAGATTGCATCATGATGGACCTGATGCATTAAAATTCACAAAAATGGAGAAGGCTTTAAACTTTTTTTTTAGTTAAAGAATGATTGCAAAAGAGATCTAATTGTCCTTTATGACTTTAGCAATCTAAAAGGGTTCATGTAGAGCTGGATAACTGCTACCAGGTCTGTAATATTCTGTAGTATTATTTTGAAGATCTTTTGAACTATTACCTCCTAGTTTCTCATCCCCCAAATGCTAAAAAATATACCAGATCTGAGATACTCTGTGGTACCCTTCTGGTTTGAGAGTTATGCATTATTAAATATATTTAATTATTTAGGAATTGAGGCAATAGTGGAATGATTGAATATTTTTCTAAACATTTTAAAAGAAAAATGAAAATTACGTTAGTTGTGACAATAAGAAACTTAAAAGTCTTTAAATAGATTTGTTACATTTTTCTGAAAATAATGTAGTTTTCATGACTTTTTAAAGTCTCAGTTATTGGATTAAAAATGTTTTAGAAACTTATATATTAGTATTCATTTTCTCTGCTGATAAAATTTTAAATCTGTATTATCTTTCCCATTAGTATTTTCAGACCTGTAGCAGAAGATTTTTAAAATCCCAAGGATTTTATAAATATTTTTAAAAGTTGCTTTTTTATTTTATGAGAATATAGTTACTCTGGATATTTTTATCATAATCAAAGTTAACCTTTCACACAACCCCAAATTTGAATAAGCTACTTGCTTGATAAACCAAAAAAAACATTGGATGCAGGGGGCTTTAAAAGTTATAATGGAGGCCTGGCGCGGTGGCTCACGCCTGTAATCCTAGCACTCTGGGAGGCCGAGGCGGGTGGATTGCTCAAGGTCAGGAGTTCGAGACCAGCCTGAGCAAGAGCGAGACCCCGTCTTTACTAAAAATAGAAAGAAATTATCTGGCCAACTAAAAATATAGGAAAAAAAAAAATTAGCCAGGCATGGTGGCACATGCCTGTAGTCCCAGCTACTTGGGAGGCTGAGGCAGAAGGATTGCTTAAGCCCAGGAGTTTGAGGTTGCTGTGAGGTAGGCTGACGCCACGGCACTCACTCTAACCCGGGCAACAAAGCGAGACTCTGTCTCAAAAAAAAAAAAAAAAAAGTTATAATGGAGATGCAAATATAATAAGAATTTTGTTTAACAGTGAAGATGAATAACTTTGTATTAGAATAGAACTCGACTTCCAGTGTGTAAAGCCATCAATAAATTTACTTAGCCTTTCTACCCTTGTTTTTCACAGTAAAATGAAGCTGTACTGATTTGTTTTCTAGGTTTGTGTCGAATAATAACTAAAATTATTAATTTAAATCCTTGCATATGTAACATATTATGAAAAATAGCAGGCATATAATATTTTCATAAATAATGCCCTAAGTCAATTGAGAATGTTATAATTTCAGAGCATATTTGTCCTTCACAGTTATTTAAACACTAATTTAACAAAAATGTTAAATGGTAATTTCTTTTTTTAGTTACCAGCATCATGGGTCAACATGGGTACTTATGAATTTTTATCTTAACTGCTGCTTAACATAAAGATTCAGTATAGTAAAGACTGAATATTGCAATAAAAATCATAATTTTGTCACATTTTAAGTTCTATGGTTTTAAATAATGCTTTTATAAGTCAGAGGAAAGTGCTTTATTTTAGAACAAGTTGTCTGGAGAAATTTAATTTTCACCTAACAAAATTAAGGTGGCCTTTGATCATTTCCATTCCTTAGTGACCATAATTAGAGTTTGGTTTATTTTATTATTATCATTGTATGTTATATTAAGCAACTTTGTCATTCTTGAGGCTCATTGTGTGAAGCACTTTATTATTACAAAAGTGTGATTTTTATTCTTAATTTTTATTTTACTTTTAATGGCAAAATTTCAAAAAACCATGAAATTATGCCATTACTCTCTTTTATGTCCTTCTTTTCCTCTTAGAAACCAGGTATCAACTGTTAATATCAAGTACTTATTTGTACTTATAAATCACAGTTTGAAATAATCACTTGTATTGGAGCAAGAGGGAGCAGGTCATGGTAAACGTTTTATTCAAGCTAAGCTCACTTCCTATAGTGCTGTGTCTTCACACTTACCATGTATCAGCAACAAAATTCAATTGAAATATTGTTTTCTATATGAAATCTGTGTTCGAGTCACATAATAATTTATAACAAAAATAGTATGCTTGCCAGGAAAGAATTTTTCAAAGTACACAAAAGAGGAGGCAAGTGAAACACTTCCAATGTGTACAGACTAATGTTTTTCAAGGCTAAGCCAGCTCAGTTTAAGTGGCCATTTACATATAGACTAGTCTTGATAGCTGGGCATTTTGAACATTTGACTATAGACATCTTAGTTATTTTATCTGAACCTTTCGTTTTTGTATTACATCAAATTAGGACAGTTTAAAGAAAATGGTGTATAAAAAAATCAAAGTTTTTAAATGATTGACTATCAGAAATTCAAAAAATCATGAGAATGAGTCACTTTATATTTAAATTTAGCAACAATGACCTTATTGTTTCCACTGAAATGATCTTTACTTTTAACTATTTATCTGAAAAGTCAGGAACAGATGTATTAATAACATCAGTATCCACTAATACTTGAATAACTGATATCCTTAGAGGGATACATGTGTTTAGTAGCAGTTAAATTCTGATTTTTGTAAGCATGGTTAATTTTCCAAATAACCTGTAGTTTACTTGTTTTTCCATTTATGTGCTAGTTATTTCCTCTTATTTCTCTTTTATAAGCTCCTTTATGATAACATGGCTGGGGAGAACTAGTGAAGCCTGTAGTGGGAACATCACTTCCTCATTCATTCTTCTACATCTGTCATTTGGTCATCTCAACATAATACTTTTAAAAGATAGTGCCGTGTTTGTGACCCTCATCAACTGATTCGCCATGATGCTTGGATATTTTCTTGTACTTTAAAACTCCTGAATTATGTTTATCTTACTGGCATTTTCAAGCTTCTTATTATCAGTATGTTATATATATAGAAAAATACAAATATCAGAAGTGAATGAATTTCGCAAATTAGACACATTCGTGTAATCAGCACCCAGATGAAGAGATAGGATATTACCAGCAGTCCTGTTACTAGGTTTTATTTGCTTCTGTGTGTGAGTGTGTGTGTTGTCTCTTTTCTCTTCAAGCACTAATTCTTTTGTATTTATTTCCCCTCTGTACTTCTCAGTAATCTATCTACAGCTTGATAAAGGTGCTTCATAAACGCATAGCCATATTTGTTTTTTAGAATACCATTACTATTGTTGGAAAGTAATTTAAATTTTTTTAAATAGTTGTTTTCCTTCTGCCTCTTCCCACTCTTTTACAATTTCATGCTGTGTTTTCCTTTCAATTGGTCCAAAAGTACTTCTTCACTTAAAAGTGGATGCTCTTCTTTTTTTTTTTAGTGTGTAAATTCAAGGCTCACAAAAGATGTGCAGTGAGGGCAACAAATAACTGCAAATGGACCACTCTGGCCTCCATCGGGAAGGACATCATAGAAGACGAAGATGGGGTAAGCAGCTCCCCTGCCTCTGGTCTCTTCTGGGTAGCTCATCTCTTACTCTGTGCTCTTGTGTGAACTGATGATAAATAAGTGGGAGTGTTTATTGTTAGGATTAAATAGGAAGTTTTAGTTGATTATGTTTTTATTTTTAATTCAATCCGTCATAGCTTTCTTCAGCTCTTAGATTTTGGGGGACATCTGCTGTGAGTAGGACGTAGGAGTGGCTGTTGTGCTAGGCTGGTATTGTAGACCTTTTATCTGACAAACTGAGATATTCTTTAAGGCACAGCTCAGATGTTCACTCTCCGGCTTTTGGGGCCTCCTCTCCGCAGTACCTCCCCACCTTCAAAACCTTGCTGCCATTGCATCCTGCATACGAGTCTCTGATAGCACTTAGTGATCACATTATCACAATCCCTTTCCATGCCTTTCTCCTCAGCTAGGTTGCTACCTGAATCTCAGAGGAGAGGGCTTTCATCCTACTTACTTTTGTGTCCCTGTAGGGTTCAGGTATAATAGATGCTCAGTAAATGTGGAGTGAAGGAGTGAATGCCATGCATTATATGTATTAGCGATTCCCTAGTGTGAGAAGTCATTCAGCGCCTTCCCTAGGGTGAGCATGGTGTCTGCCATGTCTTCACTCTGGCTGCCCTTTCTTCCTGCTCCACAGGTCGCTATGCCTCACCAGTGGCTCGAGGGCAACTTGCCTGTGAGCGCCAAATGTGCTGTCTGTGACAAAACGTGCGGCAGTGTTCTCCGCCTACAAGATTGGAAATGCCTTTGGTGTAAAACAATGGTGAGGGCTTTGGAATCATTTCATCGTTTTTAATTAGCTTCTTTCTCTAACTTTGTCAACTATGTGGTTTACAGGTAAAGTAAAGAATGTATGGCGGAGCAGAGTCTGGTAATGCACACTCCCTATTGTGACATTCTTCTTTTCTTAAAGTGTATTTCTTCCAATACAGTTATGTTTTCAAATAAGCTTTTTGTAACACTTACTCTTGTCCGTGTATTTCCTATGTCTCAGGATCTCTTTCCTACAGTTTTATTGATTTTCATTTTGCTTTATCCACACAGTGGTTTGCTATTTTCAGGCCTGTTCTACCACCTGTTCTACCCAGAAAGCCCTTCCCTGGTGTGTCACCAAATTTTGGTTGACATGCAAAATGTAATTTTGCTACAACCCCGTGTGTGTCCTCTGACAGACAGAACACTGAGTTTTATAGTCCATGCACTGATGTAATTTAAATTGTATACATTTATATTAAATAAGTAAATATTTAAACACTTCTTTGCATGTGCAAGAAAGAGGTGAGAAGCACATACATCGTAATGTGGAGCCAGCAGCAAGGAATGGTCTCATGCCGGACGTGGCGAGGACAGTGCCTCTGGGCTGCGTGAGGGCAGTCAGAGCAGGAAGGAGGCCACACAGACAGTGGCATGGGGTTGAAAGCCACGGGGTGAGGAAGCCATAGCTGTAAGCGCTCATCTCAGCACTGGACCATGCTGCCCTTCAATGACAGTGATCGCCTTGCACTGGGGCAGATCTGTTTGGTGTTCTTTAGAGTCTTGTAGTCTTAAAGTTGCTGGCCCAAATTTGGAAGTCAGCTCTAAATTTAGAAAGGTGGAAAAACCACTGCTTGTGGTAAGTATGGTATAGATCAGCAAACATAAGGGATGTGAGGGTGATGTGTTGATTTCCTAATCAATGAGATTGTCTCCATGGGCCACAAAGGAAAATAAGTCCTACAACTTTTCAGTTCAGCCTGATAGTTAATCTGTTTCTTTTTAAATTTTAAGTCAAATGTGATTCTTTTTGTCTTCATGTTTTTGTTATCCTTCATCAGTTGCCTCTTTTATTAGCCATAGGTGTGTTACTTTTTATTTCTCTTGTGCAATTTAATATATAGACTGTGATAGATGTCTCTCTTTGGAGTCTTAGTACCACCCTACCCCCTAAAACCCTCTTATACCATTTTTTGTTTTAAAGGAGTGCTACCCATAAATGAGATTTTAAATCATCATCCCACCTAAGATTTCTTTTTGGGGGGACAACCACTGACAGCATTTCCTGCTATCTTTATCAGTCTATACATTTACTCAAGTCTATTTTTCTACTTCTAGAGCTTCAGCTGTTCATTTACAACCTATTAGAAAACATACCATGTATGTGATGAATTATTTTAGAAAGGTTTTATATAAGCTGTCTTTCCTTGCCATATTTATATGTGTTTGTGTGTGTGTATATAATCAACTTTTATTTAGTCAGTAGTTTGAACTCTCCTAACTTTAACAGTAGGAATTAATTAGGTTTTTTACTTGCTCATTCTACTCACCCCTAATTAAAAAAAAACTCACAAATAGAATAGCAGTGGTATTACAGGTGGTAAAGGGGGGCATTCTGGAATGTCTTTTCCCTCTTTTTTCCTGGGAAACTCAAATCTCATCTTCGTTGTGACATCATTCCTGCTTCTCCCTATTTAAGTTAGACATGCTGGTGTCTGAGTCACCATCCATCACCCTGTAATACCTCGCTTAGATTTGCACTTTCTATATACTATTGTCTATCTGTTTATGTATTAATATTATTTTGCCTTTAAAATATGCATTTCTAACATCAGGATATCTAGTGCCTTAAACATAGTCATCCAGTTAAAAAAAAAAACAAACCAAGCCCAAAAGCCCATAGTTCCACATCCCTAATGAGTCAACTCATAATTTTAATTTTTCTAGCTGTTGTCCAGTCTCTCGACATAGTTTTACCTTTTCTGTAAAAATAGTGAAGATACAATTTTATCTTTTGCTTTACTCATTTTTCATTATTTTAAATATCTTTGTTTTGTACCATGATTCTCATACATTTTTTAATTCCTTTTAAAACTATCTGTGCATCTAATTTTTCTAAAATGCATTTGGGTTGTTAATTATTGTAACTCGTAATAGGTAACTGTCCAAAAACAGGTCACTAGCAGAATAAGAATCACTATTGAATTTCAATTATTCTCTTAAAAGTTTTGAAAAATACAGGTTTAATTAGTGTGCCAGTTTTCTAAAAGGATTAACAAAATAAAGCCATATTAAATAAGTGCTTGATGAAGTGTCTACTTGTACTGGTTAAAACATATAAAAGGCTCTCTAGCTAAGTACACAAAGTATTCTAAATTGCCTGGGTCCTACTCACTAAGTTAGCCCCGCTTTTGTTCTGAAAAGTATCTTGAGTGACCCTGAAATCTTCAGGACATTTACTGAGTACCTAGTATGGCTGTTACTTTCCTTTCCCTTGCAGAGCAACAATCTAGCTGAGAAAATAGGCATAGACATCCCTGTAACTATAATAATAAGAAAAGGTCTTAAAAGAAATGTGAATAGAAAGTTATAGGATTACTGCAGACAGAGCAGGCACATTACAGATTTTATTTGTTTTTATTAAATTCTATAAGAATTTTATAAGGTAGATGTCACCAATTAATTTTTTTGGACAGTGATATTGATATAATGGTTAGCTTCCCAGCTTTCTCTCTTTCCCTTTCTTCTTCCCTGCTTCCCTTTTTCTCTTTTTCCCTCCCTTTCTCTTTTCCTCTCTTTCCCCCCGTCTACACTCCCTCTCCTTGATTTCACCAGGTATTCATTGACCATATATTCTTCCTTGAGACAATCACAAAGGTAGACTGCATAAACCCAAATCAAATTCCCATGCCTGAAATATTTAATCTGTTCCTTAGAAGCATGAATATTGTGTCATTAAACCAGTTTATGAATTACTGAACATTTTGTGATGCAGTTGACCCTAGATCATCAAATTTGTTTTTATGATTCTTGAAGGTTTATTTGTTTGTTATTAGGTACACACTGCCTGCAAAGATTTATACCATCCTATATGTCCGCTTGGCCAATGTAAAGTATCTATCATACCTCCAATTGCACTAAACAGCACTGATTCCGATGGTATGTAGCAGTAGTGTAAGTATGTATATTTCTGGTATATTTAATGTTGATATGTACATTTATTTTCCTAGAAGAAATATAACTGTAATTGGTTACTCTGGACAGTTTTTATAAAATAATTCCATTTAAATTGCTGAACAGTACATTTAAAAGAATTTTGAAAGACTGTATTTAAATGAAAGTTGTAACATAGCTATTAACATGTTGGTGAGATTACTGTGTATAAGTCTTTTAGATTTAATGTTTCAGTAAATAAAATAAGATCATTATTCTGTATGGAAATGCAATCTGAAAAGGTTAATTTTTATAAGCGTTTTTCCCCTCCATAATTGAAACTTCCCATTAGCATGGCTGTTATTAAAATCTATTTTCCCATAATTTCATTACAGGAATTTATATTCCTATAATGTACTTTTTCCAGAATTTTACAACTTAATTGTAAGTGCTGAGGAACCCCTTTACAACATTGATTTTGGGATAGCGTATTATTAACTTCCTTTTAAGCAAGCCATGTTACAACTAAGCAAGCCATATTACAAAAGGCTTTTACCATTTAATATGCCATTTTATATAAGAGACTTGAGCAACCATGGATTTTGGTATCCATGGGGGTCTTGGAGCCAATTCTCCATGGATACCAAGGAAGGACTGTACTATTTTTAATGTCCTGCATTGATATCATTCTTTATGTTTTTCAAACTTTTAATATAATTTATGCCAATAGATATCTTAGACATAAAGATATAAACCTCCAAAGATGTGATTTCTTTTTTAAACCTGTGCTATTAGCAGGTCTTTCCCCCTTGCACTAATAGATCAAAGTTCTTTTGTTTACTATAAATTTAAAAATGTTTTCTCAGGCCTCAGCAAAGAGGAGTTAAAATATTTTAAAATACTGAATATGAACATATGAATTCTTTGACAAATATGAATTTATGGACTGTGATTAGTTTTTCTTATAATTAAGTCTAGCTAAGGTGATTGGTATATCTCAAATTATCTGTGATTAATACTTTTATTGATATCATCTTTGGTATGGTTTTCATTATGCAGCATATTTTTAAAAAGATAGGTTCTATATTCTTAGTATGTAAATAATTAACCTATCTCCATCTTGGAAGCTACATTATAACTTAATGTTTCAGTAATAAACAACATTCTTTGTTTTAATGAATCTATCTTCTTTTCTCTGAATGTTACTAATTCAAAAGAGAAAGCTGTATGTATTGATCATGTATTGTTTTTTTTTTAACAGGTTTCTGTAGAGCCACGTTTTCATTCTGTGTTAGTCCTCTATTGGTTTTTGTCAATTCTAAGAGTGGAGATAATCAGGGAGTAAAGTTCCTGCGTCGTTTTAAACAGTTGCTAAATCCGGCTCAGGTGTTTGATTTAATGAATGGAGGTCCTCATTTAGGGTAATTGATTACTGATAAATTGTATTTGAATGAAATGTCACAGTATGCATGAAATGTGTCTGGCTTTTCAGTTCATGAAAATCGTAGATTCCTCTAGACTCCCTCCCTTTTTAAATCTCTAATGATAAGTTTTAACACCAACTCTTTGATAGTTCTACAGCTGCTTTATATAGATTCCAAAATTTATATTGAAACTGACAAATTCCAAAATTTGTTTAGAAAATGTTTTAGAATATATCCTGTATCAAACAATAATGTTTGTTTAGCTGCAAGAAAGATCAACTTGCCTAAATATAGAATACAAAAATAATGTTAGAAAATGATTTGCCCGGAAGGCTAATATTGATTTATATGTAATATAAATAATCAATTATTTCACCAAAGTACAGGTACTATCATGAATCTCAAGGACAGTTCCTTAGACTCAGTTCATATAAAATAACAAAGAAATACTTTTGTTGACTGTTCTTTTTAATTTTTTGGAGTGTTGTTACTTAAAATCTGAAAAAAAAATGAACTAAATATTTTCATTGAGGGAAATATACCTTGAGGAATTTTAATACATTTTTATTGTATGTATATGTTTTTCTTAAGAGGCGCTATTGTGTCTTCAGTCTCTACATGATTTACTTAGGCCAACTCAGCTTTTCTCTTGGTTCCGCTATTACCTTAAAGCATGAACGCAGGAGTAGAAATGGGGGTTTTTGATACCAGTGCCTCAAAAGGCCTTTCATGTTTTATATGATATTTTCCTCTGTCTTTGTGCCTCTTTTCGCTTTTGTCCCTTTGGGATCACCTTCTTGTGTCTAGTGCCTTTTTCTTGTCAAGTCTCTGGCCTTTCTGACCACATGGGTGTGAGTCTTCTCCTTGGCACCCACCTTCTTCCTTTTCTCCATGCATATCCTTCCTGCCCTCTTCTGGGGGCCTAGAGTTTCCTCTTCTATCTTCTCTTCTCTCCTTCTTTGTCTCTGCCATTCTGGGGTGGTTTTATCTCCCTTTCCAACACATCTGCTTTATAATCCTTTCTAGTTCCATGATCGTATAATCTTGATATTTATTTTTTCCCATTCATCCGCTAAGACTCCAAGGATCTCTTTGTGAAACTTCTTGAGATTGATCTTTTAATACATTTTTCAGATTTTCCACAATACTTGGGGTGTACAAAGGTACTTGTAGGAGATGGGATGTGTCAAAAGTTGAGATGAAGGAAGATAGAAGTAAAGGATTGGCCTGAGAATAGAAGAGGAGAAGGAAAAGTGAGTTGAGGGTTCTAAGAGTGGTATTTAATACATGGGTCTCTTTAGGAACTGCCCAAGTGCCACTCAGCACACCAGCACCCTGGATTCCCCACCCATGGATTGTAATTCTTCAGGGAATAACTTATCCTTGTAATGGAAAGGGAAAAACCACTACTTTCACCACCTCACCATCTCGTATGACTTTACTTTTCCCAGTCTCTGCTGCTTTTTTGTTTTATTTCTCACTCCTCTTTTCTCCTAATTTTATCTTCATTTCTACTTATAATTCCCTTTACTACTTATGATTCAGAAGTTTTTCTTCAGTTACAATTGCACCTAAAATAATTTTTACAGTATAATTAATATATAGGAGGAGTTCTTATATTTAATCTGAACTTGAAGACCAATAAATACAGAATAGCAAAGAATTGAGGAAAATGGTTTTTATTTCTTTATACTAAAATGAAATGCTTTTGACTTTCAGCTTAAGATTATTTCAGAAGTTTGACAATTTCCGGATTCTTGTGTGTGGAGGAGATGGAAGTGTAGGTTGGGTTTTGTCAGAAATCGATAAGCTCAACCTGAACAAACAGGCAAGTGCTAATTCTTTTTATGGCTGGTTAACGTGAATGCATGCTAACGTATTTACCAGGGGGGTGCAGAAATGTAATAGCCCTTATTTCTCAACTTGTCTGAACGTCTCCCTGTTGTGCCGTCTTTTAGTGTCAGCTGGGAGTACTGCCTTTGGGTACAGGAAATGACCTTGCTCGAGTTCTTGGCTGGGGAGGCTCCTATGATGACGACACCCAACTTCCTCAGATACTCGAGAAGCTGGAACGGGCCAGTACGAAAATGCTGGACAGGTAAGAACGCATTCTTTGCTAATAGTAGATTGAAAATGGCATACTGAAATCATTTTTTAGAAATTTAAATTTTGCTGACTAGAAGTCCCACGAAGGCAGAGATTTCCTGGTCTTGTCCGCTGTTTCATCCCTGAGATGGATGGAGAACAGGCCCCAGCACAGAGAAGATGCTCCATGAAGGTGTTTTTGAGTGAATGAATGAATTGTAAAAAAAAACTAGTCCGATGAACCCATTATTTTAATGATAGAAGAGTATGTTGATACTGTTTACTTTTATTTACTATTTAGGTCAGAAAGCTAAAATAATTAAATTTTTTGGGGGGGCTTTTGATATGTATAATAGGTAGGCTCCCATTACTTTGCAGTTTCAGAAAAACTAAAAAAGTCTTTAGATTCAGCTTTTCCATGCCGAAAGCTATGTCTCTTGATAAAAACAAAAACAAAAACAAAACGCCTTTATATTTATTAGAATATCTTTTTTTAATCATGCATATTAAGCATAAGCCAGGTGCAGTAGCTGACACCTATAATCCCAGTACTTTGGGAGGCCAAGGAGGAAGGATCACTTGAGCCCAGAAGTTCGAGACCAGCTTCAGTAACAGAGAGAGACCCCGTCTCTACAAAAAATGAAAAAATTAGCCAGCCATGGTGGCTTGCACCTGTAGTCCCAGCTATTCGGGAGGCTGAGCCAGGAAGGTCCCTTAAGCCCAGGAGTTTGAGGTTGCAGTGAGCTATATGATCACACCACTGCATTCCAGCCCAGGCAACAGTGAGACCCTGTCTCAAAAAAAAAAAAAAAAAAAAAAGAATGAATTGACCCAACAAGAACTAAATATTAAAAAAAAAAAAAATCCTTTCCTAGGGACAGGGAAGTATTAGGAAGACAGCTTCAAATGAAGGAACTATCACTGGGTTTATGCTATTCCTGATCACATCTCTTAAGTGCTTTCTCTGAATGTCCATGTATAGAAAAGAAATCACAATGTGTGTACCCTGAGCATTATGGAGGAGGTATTTAGAATTTGGGAAGAGGTAACAACAGGACTCAGTTAGCTGTAACACTCCACCCTCTGCCATAAGCAGAAGACAAATGTCAAAATATCATTATAAACTTGAGCTTACATGAATCAAAACGACTTTGATAGAATTAGCCATCTGTGGAACTCTTCCCGAAAATAACAAAATCTCATCAGGGAGCCACCAATCTAAAATGTAATTACTCTAAGATGAGGAACTGTAACCTAATTAATTATAACCTTGCCTGTCATAAGGTAACAACGGTTGATTCTTTTGTGGACAGGGTATTTTAAAAGAGAGCTGGGCAGTAGAGCATTTGTGTTTATCCAAAATGCGTGCGTGTGTGAGAGGGACACTCCAGTAATCTGTGTGCATAAAGGTTTATAATCTAATGTGGTGCTGGATTTAGTCTTTAAAGGAGCTTGGAGGTTAGAAAAGGAAAAGGTAACTATGTGAAGTGATGGATATGTTGATTAGCATTATGGTGGTGATTATTTCACCATTGTATATGTATATCAAAACATCAAGTTTATATGCCTTAAATATATACAATTTTTGTTTGTCATCTATACCTTACTAAAGCTGGGGGAAAAAACTGGAAATAAATAAATAAAATCACAATTATGTGTAAAAGAGCCTGGAGGTGACTTTCCAGACAACTGTCAAATTCTGTGTTTACCAAACACAAAGTATTTTAAATGCTCTCTTTATTGCACATTTGCAGATCACTCTCACTTCATCCTAGGGAAAGCTGTTAGACATTTCCTCCACCCTGGGTGTGTGCTTTTCCCTGATGTGTTACAGAAAAATCACTTCTCCAGTGTTTAGCCAAGAAATAGCAACTCCTCGGTGAAATAATCCTTGATACCTACAGGCTTGCAAAAAACACAAGAAAAAAGAAATTCAAAGGGGATTCAAAAACCTAGAACCATTATTAGAAACATAAGCATATTTTGTTCTTGTGTTTTCCTTATTGATTTGCTGTTTGTAAAGAGCAGGTGAAAAAAATCATTGTTTAATATTCCAAAGTATATCAGGTTTTCCTATATTGATTTATTTGATTCTCAAAACAACACTGTGAGTGGCTCAGAAAAGCATTGTTATGACTCTTTTATAAAGACGAAAATTGAAGTTTGTAGAGACAATGGGAGTAAAAGCAACTAATAATTTTGTCTGCCTGGCATATCGACTAGTTGCTTTACTTTAAATATCGTCTCATTTAATCATCGCTGTACTCCCAGAGGTAGCTAATATTGTCCTCTCCATTTTTCTAGTAAAAAGCTAAGGAGGTTTTTACATTGTCTAAGTTACATACCTAATAAGTGATCAAACTGGCACCGTAAACCAGAATCCCGGGTTCTTTCCTCAACATTGCACTCTCTCCCCTTGAATGCATGGAAGTGCAGATGGGTGCTTTGCTTCCGACCTGTAACTCTGCTTAGCTGGTACCAATAACTCGTCTCTTCCTCACTCTTTCATCTCTTGCTGCCACTTTCTCTTGTGTCATCTGCTCCAACCATTTCCTTTTGAGCGGGGAGGTATAACCTGGAAGGTGCAAGGAACATAGATGTTTGACATTCCCATTTCTTCAGCTGTGTTTTGACCTGAGAAGTATCTCCAGCTGTAAGGAGCTTGACTTTTATGTCTCCAATCACAGTT
The DNA here is from genome assembly GCA_028533085.1 of Varecia variegata. Classification (NCBI taxonomy): domain Eukaryota; kingdom Metazoa; phylum Chordata; class Mammalia; order Primates; family Lemuridae; genus Varecia; species Varecia variegata. Next base: position 21,801,421 of record CM052445.1, on the reverse strand, counting down.
TGCCCTATTTGGATATTTATAAAGTTTAATTGTTTTGTTTACTTGCATTATACCTGTTTTCTGCACTAGAATATAAGCTTCATTAGGGAAGCCTTATTCACCCTTGTGTTTCCAGACCCTGTCTGTCACTTTGGGATGCTCAATATTGTGTATCTGTTGCATGGATGAATGAATGGATGGGTGGATGAATGGCTTTTGGTGCTCAAATATAAGTTTCTTTATAGTATTTTCATGTCAGGAGTTGAATAGTAGTGCTATTCAGTTTACATATCCTAACATATATGTCTGTTGGGGAATTTTCTGGTAATGTTGATTTTTATGCAGAGATTTATTCTCATTAGTGTTAATGATACACTAGGCTTTGTTTAAATATTGATCTTGGGATTTTCTTGTAGTTTCTATTACTGGTTTCAGCTGTGTTACGCTTTTCTTAAAATTCATGTGTTACAGTACTGCTTTTATTATGCTTCATTTCTGTATAAAATCTTTATTTCACATCTTTTTATAATTAATATTAGTCTATGATAATATTCTTGTTCACTTTTTGTTCCCAAATCTGGAAATTATTATTTTAGATAGAAGACTGGGGTTATTCTGAGTTGATTGCTTTCCTCTAACACCAAGTGATTCAATATTTGCTTTGAAATTAATACTTATAGCTAATTGAAATAAATTTGCTTCAATTATATATTATTAATATTTCCCCGTTAATCCCATCCTTATATTCATTCTTTCTTAATTTAAGAAGGAATATTTCACTAATCTTCTTTTCTTAGGTAGTATGCATTTATTTAATCTAGGACATTATTTTAGAACTTTGGATTGTGACTCATTGGTATTATAATTTGTAATCTAGTAAGTAAATAATGAACATTATTTGAAAAGTAGAATAGAAAAGTCAGAATACATTGCACCTAATGGAGAAGGGAAAGTGTTATTACATATGTACATTTTTTACTGTGGGCCATGGCCGTAAAACATTTAGAAGCCACTAATAAGAAAAATGGGAAGATGTGGAAATCATAAATTATAAATTCAACATTTTATGAAATGACAAATTCCATCTCTTTACCCATTTTTGGCTGTTTTAAGATACAATAAACCATAGTTCATGAACATAAGTATATATATGTTTATGAGATGGGAACAGTTTATTAAATTTTAAAGGAATTTGAGAGCAAAGATCTTTCTTCCTTCAGGTGGAGTATAATGACATATGAACTCAAATTGCCACCAAAGGCTTCTCTACTTCCGGGACCTCCAGAAGCATCAGAAGAATTTTATGTAAGACTTAACCCTTTTTCTATTTGTCATTTGGAATGGGAGTAGCTATCTTGAAAAAAAAATGAGAAAACTCGTGAGAAATGGTAACATGTTTATTTAATTTTATTTTTATTTTTTGGAGTATGGTTCCATTAGCTACTTGTAGTCCTCTCCTTCGGAGTGAAGAATCCTGAAGGTCTAGGTTAGAGTTCTTCCGTGACCACCCACACTGGGAACGTGAACTTAGCCCAGTCCCTGGCCTTCCTGAGCCTCTGTCACTTCACCAGCTCCCTTAAACAATCTCCAAGCACACCAATGCTCTGGCCAGAATATTATACAACTTCCCTCTTACTGCTTTGCCTGCTCTTTGGAGGGGGCAGTAGGACAGGTCTCCGGGTTAAGCCTGTTGACCCACATAAAACAAAGGAAGAAAGAGCCCACTTCATTCTATCCCCGCCACAAACCACAGAGGACTAAAGTTTTTAGACGTTTTTTAAAGATTCAGCATTCTGATTAAACCTCAAAGCAGCGGAGATTTAAAACAGAACCTGACTTTCAAAGGATTATTTTCTGACTCATTAAGACCATTTGATCTGTGAAAGCTTATTTTTGCCTTTAGGAAAATGTATCTGTTTATTTTACAGTTGAAATCTCTGTTTTGTCATTAAGAAAATTATGATCTTGTCAAAACTAAGGCAAGGGATGATAACCAGAAATACGGGGCTGTTCCTTAGAGAAGATAATTGCATTTTTAAAACTTTTTCTGACATAAAAGTAGCAAAAACTGCTTCTAAAAAATTTTGAAAATACAAAATTATATGAAAAAGAAAAGTCACTTGTAGTAATATTACCCAGAGATAATCTCTATTAAAGATTATTATATTTGCTACTTTATTACAAGCAGCATTTTTAGTTGTAGTATTATTCTGACTATAAACATAATACATGTTTTTATAGCAGCCAGTCTTTTTTCTTAATTGCATTTTTGTAAATGTCATTAATTTTCTTTCCAAAAAGACAAAAAGGGGAATTCTTTTGTTTTACATACTTCAAAAATATCTTTTTCCTCACATATTAAATAAAGGTAGATAATTTACTTTTATCACTTACATATAGTCACTAAATATGAGGTACAATTGTAAGGATGTGAAGGGAATCTAATTGTTTTAGTGCAAAAGGGTTTTGAATGAAACTTTATTTTTTTGAACTTATTTTTATAGTAAATGGATAGCATGCTTTAAGATTACAGATTAAATGATGTTCAGAATGGCCCTGACTAGGGTCTGAATACCTTCTGGCTGACCAGGAATGCATTTTACTATGTGTGACTTTTTCACCCTGAAAAGTGCAATAAAAGTAAGCTAAACCTTCCTTCTTAGCGTGAGTGTATGTAGCTGTGGGTCTTAGGCAAATCACTCAACTCAGCTAAACTTCAGGTTCCTTGATGGTAAAACAGGACAATTAAAGGGGTACATATATACAAAGTGCTTCATCATAGTATCTGGTACACAATACAGAATGTTAACTCATTATTACTTACCTTCTTGACCCTGCTAAGTGACTACATGGTAGGTTAATAAGTGATATCAATAATTTTATCCTTTCCACAGAGGTTATTTTATTTTCCTCTGAAAGAAGTTGTATTTTTGTCTTTGAATATTTCTAATGGACAAAAACTTGGGTTTTTAAGTGTAAGTTTCACATGGCTTTAATCAAATGGCATCAATTAATTAATTAACTGACATTAATTAATGGCATTAATGATCATTTAAAATATTTTCTATGCTGCAGAGAAAAATATCTGAAAAATGTTTTTCTTTTTTGCATTTTTAGATGTATTTTCATTTTTGTGATCTTAACTTGTAAAGATGCAGTTTTTAGTGTTCAAACAAAGAGATCAATAGAGTGGATTTGCGGGTCAGTACAATATTGTGTGTAACTTTGGAGTTCCTGCCCTCCCCTCCTTTCTTTGATGTAAAATTGCTTTCCCATATTGTGGTCTGCCTTTGAAGGATGGAAGATAGAAGTTTAAAAGAGTAACATAGGGACCTGACTACCCACTGGTGGAATTGAATGTAAATTAGCAATGAGATTCCTCTGGGAAGAGGCTAGTCAGGAAGGCTTTATGTAGGGAGGGATGTTAATTGAATCTTCAATTAAGTGTGAATAAACTGATGCTAACTGGTAAAAAGCAGTGAAAAGACATCTGAGTCAGGCAGAAGAGCATGGGAGGCCAGCTTGCATAGTGTAGACCATTTATAGTAGAAAATTTTGAGCTGTGTGACGTGCAATATCATTTGATGCAAACATTTGATGGAAGGCTCTAAATACGAGGCTGTTTAAATGTTGCATACATTTTCCATACTGGGAAGATGTGTTCTTTCAACAAGATGTTAAAATTTGAGTCAAATAGAAAGGGAGTATGGACACTTTTGGCATTTTGATTATCTTATTATTTAAGGGAAATATTTATTTACATGATTGTATGACAGTGCATTAAGCATCTTAAAAAACTTTTTATTGAATTATGCCTACAGAAAAGTGCACATATCATAAACATACAGCTTGGTAAAATTTCACAAACTAAACAAACCTATGTAATCAACACCGAGGACAGCATTCAAGTACCCCGTGTGTCCCCCTTAGTCACTATACATACCTCCCACCCCAATAACCACTATCCTGACAGCATAGTTTCATCTGTTTTTGTATTTTATAAAATAAAATCACTTTTATGCTCTCTTGTTTCATTATCCTTTCACTCAACATTGTGTTTGATTTATCTACATTGTGGCATAGCTGTAAATCATTCATTGTCATTGTCCAGTCATATTCCATTACACAAATATACTACAGCTTGTCATTCCTTCTAGTATTGAATGAATACTGTTGTGAACATTCTAGTACATGTCTTTTGGTGAACACATGTCTGCATTTCTTTTGGGTATATATGTAGAAGTGAATTTCTGAATCCTATGGCATTAATGCTTATGTTCACCTTTAATAGATATTATCAAATAGTTTTCTAGGGTATTTTGATCAATTTGCACTCCCATCAGCAGTGCATGAGAGTTCTGTAGCTCTACAGCCGTGCTAGCACTTGGCACTTGCCATTTGTGGTTTTCCTTCTAGCCATTCTGGTGTATATACAGTATAGTGGTACCGCATTGAGGTTTTAGTTTGCACTTGCCTGATTGAGGCTGCACTTGGCTGATGAGCGTGAATACTTTTTCATCTGTTTATGGACCATTTGCATTTTCTCATATTTAAATTTCTAGTGTTTTGCCCATTTTTTTATTAGATTGGCTTTTATTACACTAACTTATGGAAATTCTTTGTATTAATACATTCTGGTATTTGACCTTTTAAAATTTTTTAAAAAGGTTTTTATGGGTTTTTCTAAGAATTTAAATTAAAGGATTCCAAAGACCAACAGTCTTTCAAAGAAAGGAAATATTTATCTGTTCTGCATAGTGATTCTTTTATATATTTCATTATAGCCATTGCCCTATCTCGCATGTGGCATGAATGGTTCCATTTCTGGAGCAGTAATAACTGAGTTGTATAAATGCCAGCAGCAGTAATACACTGTAGGTTTTTTTCTTTTTTCAGATGACAATTTATGAAGACTCAGTGGCAACTCATCTTACAAAAATCCTCAATTCTGATGAACGTGCAGTGGTCATATCATCTGCCAAGTGAGTTGTGGACTTTAAGTCATGAAATAACTATATGGTGAAAATGAAAGGGAAGCTGGTTCCTACCATTTACGTCATTTCTTTGTGATTTTTCTTTTCAAAAAATATCTGTGAAGTAGTTTATAGAATTAGACATACTAAATTTAAATTGATTTTTTAAAATCACGTTAGCATCTTATTTGCACTGGAGTATATTTAGAGGGTATATTTTTTGATGCTTAATTTGAAACATTTTTGTCAAAAAGGTATAATAAGTGTCCAGAGATTAATTAACCTAAATGTCTATTTAAGGAAGTGTTTCCGATTAATTATAATATGGAAAACACATTTCATTATAATTCATTATTTCCATAAACATTACTATTTAGGAACTGTTTACATCAGTAAAAGGAAAACAATGATGAGGTTTTTCAAAATGACATTTCTCAGCATGTTTACATTGCATAATTATATTTTAATTCAAAGTTATCAGATTTTAGTTAAGTTGATTCCGTACGTGGAGCCAAAGCTACTTAATTGATGTTATTATCCCAAATGTTGCCTGGCTGGAATTTAGAATTTGGTTTTGAAGCTTGCTATGCTGATGTCAAGAGAACTGGAAAGCCAACTAGAGGAAGGGAGTAAAACAACTGAAATTTTCAATTGATAAGGAAAAGGATGCTTAAAAGATCTGGCTTAGCAAGAAGGTATCACTATTATACAGAAAGAGATGAGAAAAAGAAGGGGAAGAAGGAAAGAAAGAGTGGGAAAGTGGTGAAGGAAAAATACACAAATTTTAGTATATTATGTACTTAATTTGTAAACAATCAAGAAAAGCCAAGAGAAATCATTATAAACAAATTTGCTTGTGACAAAAGTACAACTGTGACAATTGCTTTTGATGATACACCCTCCAGGAATAGGAAGCAGAACTGAACAATAGGAAAAAGAGTTGAATGGCTTAGGGCATGGGGAAGCACACTGGTTGGCCCAGGCAGAGGTGGGCCTCTGTTTGGGGGGCAGTGCTGCTGATTGGTTTATGTTTGTTTGTTTGGATGTTTTTTTTAATGAATTGTATTGCTTTGTGGAGAAGTATACAAGTCTCTAATTTGTCCCAGGCCTCAGCACTCCTTATTGTCTTTCTTATCCCAGGCCCAATTCATACACCTTAATTTGCCTGTTCCTTGTAGACATTTGAGTTTGCTACCTTTACCTTGTAAATAAAATGTGTCTTTATAGGACATTTCAGAGGACATTGTTAGGAAAGGTAGAAAAGTGAAATGGAAGCTTATTTAAGGTATAACAAGTTATAAAAGAATTTTTTTGTTTTAATATAGGTAAGTAAATATTTTATCTGGCCACCTTTTATAGTTTGGGTGTTAGCAAAGCCTTTATATTGACCTTCATGTGTTTGATTAACTGCCTCCTATACATTTTATATGTTTTTAATTAAATGGAATTCTTGTTATGAAATTTCGGCAGATGCAAACAGGCTGGTTATAGCAGCCACACTTTTCTTTCCCTATCATTCTTAATCTTAATACCTGTGTAGTCCCTGGGTAATATAACATTTTTAGCAGTGGAAATATTTTCTCAAATAAAATCTTACATAGAATTCCAATATTAAAAAAATTAAAATTCTGGTTTTTGGTATTAATAAATTGAATAAGATTGAATCATTAGTCACCAATGAGAAAAATTAATCAATAAGGTTATAAATGACAGTTAAAGTCTTATATTCAATGCAGCTTCCAATATTTCTGTATTTTATTTTGGTTACATGATCTTAAGGAAATTGTCTTCAGTTACATAAAAATGGCAGCAGATGCTTTAGTCCAATATTTGCATAAAAATTAGTGAATTCTAAAGTCAAAGTTAACATATTATTTGTCTCTAATGTCTCTAATGATCATTTGAGCATTTAAAAAATTATGTCCTATATTTCTCAATGTAATTTGAATCAAGCATTTGTAGGATCCTTGAAGTATTTCTGGAGAATAGTTTGGAAACCACTGGAATAAGCTACAGTGTTGTGCTAAATTGTGATAGATCTGGGGTCCTAGCTGAGACTCCACCGTTTGCCAGCTTTGTGATCTATGTCTGTTTTTACAAGTGTAAGAATGTAAGGAATACCTATTATTCCTCCCTCATTGAACTGTTAGGAGAATTAAGTTGAGTAATAAAATAAATATAGAGCTTATAAACTACAGAGTACTATATTAAATTATGGTATCATCACCTCCTGTTTTACCCAATTACATTTCAAATTTTTTTGACCTTAGTCTGACTCCTTGTCTAAGGCTCTGCTCTTAGCCCTAGGTTTGGGTCTCTCCCCAATAGCTTACTTCCCTTTGAGCAGATTCCCTTCCAAACCCTGGTCCCCTCTTGTCACTCATCTGTGTTCCCAGGCCTGCCTGGCTGCCGTGCCTTTACAACCCCAGATTAAAATTCTAGAAGATTGCCATAAAGAGGTTCAAGAGAGAAAAGAGAGGACAATATGTAATAACTTTACACCAGTAATATATTTTAAATTTTGTTTTCATGGACATTTTCAAACATATAAAAATGGAAAGGCTGGATAATGATTTCTCACCATACCCATCACTCAGCTCCAGTATTTATATACATTTTGCCACCTACTCGCCACTTTATTTTGCTACAGTAAGATTTGCTTACAGTATCTCTAAGCAAATCTCAGAAATCATTTTATTCCATTTTTGGTATACAGCCATCCCTGTGTATCCATGGGGGATTGGTTCCAGAACCCCCCACAGATACCAAAGTCCACCAATGCTCGTGTCTCATATAAAATGGTATAGTGTTAATATTTGCATATAACCTACACATGTCCTCCCATATACTTTAAATCATCTCTAGATTACTTGTAATACCTCACACAATGTCAATGCTGTGTAACTAGTTGTTAAACTTTATTGTTTAGAGATAATGATGAAAAAATAGTCTGTACATGTTCAGTACAGACACCAACAATCCATTTTTTTGTTTTTTGAATATTTCAGCCTGTGGTTGATTGAATCCATGGATGTAGAATCCACGGAAAGGGAGAGCTGTGTGTGTGTGTGTGTGTGTGTGTACACCATGTGTATGTTTATATATATTATTAATATATGTTATATATATAATTTCTTTAAAGGGCCAACTGCATGTGTGTGTATATATATATAATCTTTTTAAAATTTAAAAAATAATAGTTCTCATGTGAGGCAGACGTGATAGCCACTACACTACAGAAACCAGACAATAATAGTTCTCTAATACCATCAGTATTACTCAAGCCATATCCCATTTTCCCCTCAGTTATCTTGAAGGCTTTTTTTTAAGCAGTTTATTTGTTCAAATCAAAATCCAAACAAGGTTCACACATTGCATTTGGGTGATTGATCTCTTTAAGACTTTTGAAGTCGATAATGGTTCCTCCTGCTTTTTAAAAAAATTCCTTACTGAGGCATGACATATACACAGTAAAGTACCCAAATCACACAGGTATAACTCAATGATTGAAAAAAATACTACACATATACACACACACACTCACACACACACACACACACACTCATAACCAATACCTTGATAAAATAAAGAACTGCCTTCTTTTGTGTTAATGTCATTTATTTGTTGAATGATAGAATATTAAGGCAAAATGTTTTACTCCTCTTGTGCATGTTTCTATTTATTTCATAAATAATAATTCCCAATAGCCTTAACTGTTTTCAGCTATTTTTAAAATGTTGAAATGTTATGGAAAAGCTATATTCCATTAGCATAATTATTATTAATCTTTGGGTTAACTAATGTAGTAAATGTAGGTTAACCTAAAACATCATTTCTTTGACTTTGAGATTTTATCAATTCCGTATGGTAACAGGAGTTATCTTCTGAGAATCCCAGCTCTAATTAGCAATATAGGTGCTATATATTAATAAAAATGAAAAACAGAGTTATTAAATAAGTTGTCTTTGACTGCAATATATGTCTCTCTTATTTAGTCAGTAGTTTGTAAACTTTTTTAGCTTTAACAGTAGGAGTTAATTAGGTTTTTTACTCAACTCATTCTACTCACCCCCAACTTTTAAAATAAATGCAATTTGTTCTCTATATAAACTTTCAGAAAATTGGATAACTGGCAAGAAGATTGGAGCCATTGTCATAGAACTGTAGAATTTAGATTTGGAATCTACTTTAGAGATAATGTAGGCAACCTCCTCATTTAATAGATGAGGTGAGGTGGTTGTTAAAAATCTTTCCTCAGAGCACATATATAGCTAGGGATTTTTTTTATTATGCATTGATACTTCTAAATCATCTTTAATTTCTAAGTGGAACTTTTTATATTAGATGAAAAATGAGTTTTTCAGGTTCTCATAGGATAACCCTGTTTACCAATCTGTGATTCTGTTGGGCAGCATAGCCATATTTATCTTAGTGTAGTGTTTGCATATTTTATTGTCATTTGCCCATATTTAGAAAAAAATAAGTGGAAAGCTGATAAATGAGGGTACTGCTACTAGTGATAAAGAAGTATAGGTCTCACATAGTTCCGAGTTGGTATGACTTTGACATCGTACTATTTTTAAGTATATGTTTTATTTCTATTTTGAAACCTTTACATTCACTATTTAGGTATACTAGGAGGTTAGTTAATTCCTCCAGAATATAAATATCCTATATTCCTTCTGGAATAGGGACTATCAGTTGGAGCATTTCTCTGAATTCTTCCCACGAGTATGTGGCAAGCACTCTCCTGACCTTGCTATTCCCACTCCGCAGCTCTCTTGGCGGTGGGTTCCATAGGATCCTACTGTCTCCTTCAGCCTCCGTCTGCCCCAGCAACATGGCACAACTGAGGCAGGGCGCCTCTCTGCCCCTTTCATTCCTAAGCTGATGGACCGAAGGGCTCTGTTCCTAGGAGTTAATACACTACTCCTACTCCTAATAATATTATGCCATATGCAGTTTACAAACCCAAGAGAAAATTATATCAAGATGCTGTTATTATAATGGCAAGAAAAACCTCTATTTTGGAGTTATGCCAAGAGTTGAGAATGCCAGTATCTCCTGTCCCTCAAAGTAGCACATCTTAGAGAAACTTTCAGTAAAACCCTAAGAAGAGATTTCATGATAGCCTGACTTATATTTCAAGAAATCCCATAAAGTGTTATACATGAACAAAGAAGACGAAACTTGAGGTGAAGTATATGAATGTATTGCTAGTAAATGGTAAGCTAGATTCTCTGTGGAAATTTGACTTTAAAAAGCCAACAAAGAAGGTTGAGGGTTAGGAAATATTACCTTTTGTCCAAGTGAAATCCAGAAATGGTTTTCAAGAAACAACAAACAAAACAAAAATTGTTTGGACCTTATTCCTAGATGATAAATGTGAAGGTTTGGAGTGTGTGTTTGTGCACACATTTGTGTGTATATATGTATATGTGTCCTATATCTATTGAATGGCTTGATTTCATGATACTTAAGTATCTAGAAATTTATCATTATGCCACTCACCTACCAGAGAAAATTGTAGGTAAAATGGAAAAAGTAACTGCTAAACCTATTTTTTTAAAAATAGTCTGATTCTATCATTATAAGCCCTTGCTTAAAAAAAAGCTGATCATATACCACTCTGTTGACTGTTTAATCCAACGCCAGATCCAAAGCCTTTTGAAAGACATTTTTTTTTAGTGTTTCATGTTATTTTTCTTTTGGTTTATTTCTATTGCAAAGAAGCTAAATGTAATTAAAAGAAACAAACAAGTAAACCATATATTGCTGACACTAACAAGACCTAAATTAAATTAGTTTCATATGTTATTGCATTGGTTATCTTAAGGAAAAAAAATGAATGGATGTACAGACAATATAACTCAATTCAAGTGGCAGGTCAGTTTCCAGCATGGTACACAATCTCTTTCCTCTTCAGGAATAATATATTACCAAGGTACCCGCCTGATGAATAGTAGTTCAATAGTGATCAACTTATCTTTGTTTGTTCAACACTGCACTTTCTATTCTGAAAATATATAAGCTGTGGCGATAATGCTTTTTTTAAAGTGGGATCTAAAAATACTCTTCTTAATAACTTAATTTAAATATTTGAGAAAGGCTTGTTCTAACGTTAAAATTACTATGATTTAAATTATGTAGAGCAAGGTTTATTTGTGTATTCATTTGTCACTTAGAATGTCTTGAACTTAGATGAATCACAGCAGATAGAAGCATGGATTTATATACAAATGACTTAGTTTTTTTTTTTTTACAGATATTTGACAGTTTGCCTAATTATGCTTATTTTTAAATACATTTTATAAATTAAAGCAAATGGACCTATGAACTTTACTGAATTGTAGAATTTCTTTTCCTCAAAGGACGCTCTGTGAAACTGTAAAGGACTTTGTGGCCAAAGTCGAGAAGGCATATGACAAAACTTTGGAAAATGCTGTTGTAGCCGATGCCGTGGCCAGTAAAGTAAGAAGGACGTGAAAGTTGTCTACTCACAATGTCACCATTCAACTGTGTATTAAACCGAAACTAATTAAGTAGTTTTCCTGCCAAACCGTCTTAAATCAAGGGAAAATTACTTTTCAATCAGATATGAGGATTTTAGTAAATATTCTACTTTATGGTTACCCTTTAATAAGTGGGAAAACTGCATTGCTGAAAACCGTCCGACAAATGAATTTTATAACTC